>CM076578.1:774430024-775101107 GCA_034641835.2 Pinus albicaulis
GATGCCAATTTCATTGTTTCTTGTTGCAAATTTCAACAGGTCCTTACAATGGTTTAGAGAATGATATTTCTAGCCTAAGGAATGAAGTTAATATCCTCTTAATGGGTGACTTTAATGCTCGAACTTCAAGTAACCAAGATATTATTCTAGGAAATTATTCCAACCCTAATCCTCTTTGGTTAGATGAAGACCTTCATCTAGCTAGCTAGTACAAAATAAGCTTTGAAGATCTAGGGGAAATTTGTTTGGGTCTGAGCTAGTCAAGCTCTATAGTGCTCAAGATCTCATAATTAGCAACGGTCTAAATAAGTGGCCCAATTCTAGCCAGATGACCTGTATAGATGGGCTTCGTAGCAGCGTGGTAGAATATGTTTTTCTGATATCCCTTTATACAACAAAATAATAAATTTTGAAATCTTAAACTACCATGAGCCCAAATCTGATCATAGACCTTTAATTGTAACTATCAATTTTGTCATGCATAAAGAACTTATAGAAGATGATCGTTATATCTATAAGAACTTAATCTTTGATAGAAATAAAAAATATATTTTTCTAAATGACTTAAAAAATAATTTGCTTCCTTTATCTAGTATATACAACATAGAAGACCTCTATCATAATTTTTCTACAACCCTCTTATCTATTAACAATTTCTCAATTGAAGTTTCAAGTAATAAAAGAAATAAAAAAACCAACCCTTGGTATGATAAAGATTGTAAAAGTGTGAGGAGAGAAATTAAATAATTTGTTGGTGAGTCTCTTAAAATTGACAAGATAAAAATATACAAAGCCCTAACTAAAAGGAAAAAAATGTAGCATATTCATAAAGACATGAAAGTCTCTTACACCTCTCTAAGGTAGCTCCTAAGAAATTCTGGAGGGAGATTCTAACTAGAAAAAATAAAGATAATAATATAATTTCTTTACATGACTGGAATTCCTATCTTAAAAATATTTATGAATCTCCAAATGTCATAGATAACCTTGAAACCCTTCTCACAACGGAACAATTTTTCTCATTAGAAGACATAGATTTTGGGGTTAAGCACCTAGAAAATGGAAAAGCTAAGGACATTGAAGGTTACCAGGCAGAAATCTTAAAAATTGGACGTCATGTCCTCATCCCTCACATCCACAAGCTTTTCAATCAAGTTGTCAAGCAAGGGTTCCCTAAACCATGGACTTTGAGCCTCATTATTCCTATTTTTAAAAGTGGGGATTCAAACAACCCCTCTAATTATCGGACAATTATGATTAGCCATCTCTTAGCCAAGTTATATGTTATTATTTTGGAAAAGAAGATCAACATATGGCTTGAAAGTGAAGGTAAGTGGGATAAAGGCCAAGCAGGTTTTAGAAGGCATCACTGAACAACGAACCACCTCGTTATGCTTAGGATCTTTGTGGAGGAATGTCGTAATGATAAATCCAATCTCTTTTTTTTTTTTGTAGACTTTATAAAGGCTTTCGATACGGTTCCTAGAAATAACCTATGGAATGGATTAGAAGAGCTAAAGGTTCCTTTCGAGTTGAGAGCTGCTGCTATAAAGTTATACGAGAATGTAATTGTCAAGTTTAAGAGCAATGAGGGGTGGTCGAAAGATATTAAGTGTAATATAGGAGTTAAACAAGGTTTCTCCCTCTCCCCTACCCTATTTTGCATCTACATCGACAAGCTAAATGGTTTTTTAGAGGAATAAGGTTGTGATGGCATGATCTTAGCTGGAATAATCATCATCCTTCTTCTCTATGCTGACGATATTGTTCTTCTAGCAAGGTACCCATCTGATCTTGATAAGAAACTAAGACTTCTTAAGGATTTCTGCTCTACCATGGGTATGATTGTTAACACTGACAAAACAAAAGTTATGATTATCATATCCAATAAAGACACTTACGCTAATTTTTTGTATGACCATAGCAACTTGGAGGAAGTGTCTTCTTACAAGTACCTAGGAATTGATATACATCAGAAGCTCAATTGGAACTATAACATTGAGAAAAGGATTAATTTTGGGTGGAAAGCTTATTTTGGTCTTGAAAATAATTGTATAGTAGCAAACCTTGTGATGTGGGATGAAAAGAAGTTCCTCTTTGAAACTTTAGTCACTCCTATTATCCAATATGGATGTGAGGTTTGCGGTTGCGGCATGTCTAGAGAATCATAGAGAAAGATTGAGCAAATCCAGAAGCGTTTTATAACGTATAACCTTAAAATTAAAAGCAATACACCCTATTCTATTCTCCGTATAGAAGTGGGTCTTTCCCCTATCGAGAGCCTAGCTATGACTAGGCTCCTATTGTACAAGCACAAAATCAATAACATGGGAGACCATAGGGTTCCCAAGCTAGCTTTACATTCCATCCAAAACCAGCTAAGGCTCAAACGAGGCTGATATAAAGATACCAGGGCCTGTTTAAACCTTTGGGAGATCGACGAAAATGTTTCATTGCAAAATATTAATAAATTAAAAATAGTGTTACTTCTAATTTTAAGGAGAAAATGTGGTGTGAGAAAAATTTAGAGGCTAAAATAAAAGTAATATATTATAAGGAGGTCATCAACCCTACTCTAGAAGATCAAAAGTATCTCTTTGTTTTAACTAGCTTGAAGAAAAAAATTAATGTAGCCAAGATAAGAATGAACTCCCATGAGCTCCATAGTGAAACAAGTCATTCGACAGTTCCTAAAACACCATGGGTGGATAGGATCTGCCATCTCTATGAGAATATGAACATTGAGGATGAAAATCACTTCCTCTTAGAGTGCCCTGCGTACACCAACATTAGATCTCAGTTTCACAATATTTGTTGCAATACTGACCTTCCTAGCATTTTAACATGTCAAAATTATTGTGAGTTCGGGACGCTTCTCTCCAAGCTCTTTGAGCATAGGAGTACAATTTTAAAACAAACTAAATAATTTGTTTCTTTAAGTTTGATAGACCAAAGTTTGGTTTCAATGGATCTTAACCATCGTCATCATCATCATTTTAATGTGATATGTATATTATACTTTCTTTTATCTAAAAAGTTGTTCATAATTTTATTAATAAAAAAAAAATTACAATATAAAAAAATTGAATTTAAAAAATATCTCACACCTCACATCTCAAAATTAACATCCTATCTAAAGATCACGCATCTAACAATCACCCATCCACTCTAAACTAAGCTATAAACCCCCACTTAACACAATAAATTTTTTTTTAATGTTTTATATTTTGTTTTCTAAATTTAATAATAATAAAAAATTAAATTCAAAATTTATATTATACAAATTATTTTTAATATATAATTAAATTTAATATTTTGATTTTTTTAAAATATATACCTTACTTACCTGATTTAGAGTGGTAAATTTTATGTAAAATCCACAAAGAAAATTAAAATATTAAAAAGAAATTAAAATTAAATTAAATTAAAATAATAAATTCCACTTTATTAGCAATATAATTAATATAAATGGTGTCTACGTCCCATCCACTACAATAATAATATAACTAATAAAATATATCTTCCACCCACTACAGCGATAGTAGTATTAATAATAAAATATATCTGAATCAGGTAAAAGAATACTTCAACGTGATACATATTCATAACGCCTATATTATTAATAAAAGATATCTTCTACCCACTACACCTATAATAGAATTAATAGTAAAATATATCCGAATCACATAGAAGAATACTTCACCGTGATACATTGATTAACAACGCCTGTCCCATAGAATTGAGGCTGAATTTTTTAATATCCCGCTTATCACGGTTTCTCGAAGAACCATAGCGATAATAACAGGATATTCCAGATATTGAGGGTTCATGATAACCGGTAATTCGGGATATTCAGTAATTCAGGGTTGATTAAAGTGCCCGAGACTTTTAAATTATTATTTGTGGATATGGTTTTTTAATGGTCTCGTTTAATATGGAAGATCTGTTATCTAAATATTTTGATCAGTTTGAATTACATAAAAAAAAATAATAGATATGATTTTTGAGATTTAATTGTGTTAAGTAATTTATTTATTTATGATTATTTTTATAAGAAAGTTATTTATTTATGACTATTTTTATGAGAGGTAGTAGTAACAAACTAATTTTTTATGATTTTTGAATAGTCTTTTTAGCACTCATTGCATCCGGTAATGCTTTTATGGGTAAAGAAGTGGGATTGAAACTAGTGTAATGAATTACAGTGTTAGAAATGATGAGAAATTAGTCACTTACCACTACCTCTCATGGAAATGGTCATAGATGAGTGACTTAACGCAGTTGAATCCAAAAAATAATATCTAATATAATGTACATCCAAAACAAATTAATAATTGTTATTAATAATTAAATTAATCTAAATTCATTTTAATTCTGAATTACTTACTGAATGTTAAAAAATTCAAATATTCTACTTAGTTAATATATATATATATATATATATATATATATATATATATATATATATATATATATAATCACTTTCTTTGCTTATTATAATAATTGATTTTTATCATTTTATTAAATTATTCATTTTTAAATTATTCCAGATTATTTATGAGTCTTTTCCTTTATTTTAATAACTATAATTTAATCATTAAATTCTAAGTTATTCTTTAATATTTTTTCTTAAAATCCTAAAAAAATTTAATATTATAATTGATTAACTAACTAGTGAAATAATGGCTAGTTTCTAGTTGCTGGTTTTAACAGCTATTATTGGACATTCTTACTATTTATTCAATGAGATTGATTTCTTTCTTCACTTTGTCTTGAGGATTTTCTAACACATGATTTTAATAGCTATTACGGGAGAATGTAGCATTCTTACTATTTCTTCACCTTCTCGAGGATAAACCACATTAGATGGTTCAAAACGTCCACCAAATCTTAATGACATAATTAATCCAAAAAAAAAATTCTCTATCTAAGTTAAAAAAATTATTAAATTATTACAATAATGTATATCTACCCCTGATATATTGGTACATGATCGAAATATATTGTACTCTTTGAGTCCAGTGGGACCAGAAGGACGGAAATTAAAAAGATACTCTGAGTGCAATGATACCTTACACGCGATAAGAAACAAGGAAGTAAAATAAAAACCTTGGAGTTACGAAGACTTATGATCATGCAACAGCTCACAGGACTGTGACCCATAGACCCTAATGGGAAGTCCTGTTGTTTACGGCAAAAAGTTTGCATCAAATTACGTCCCATTACACAGGTATGGGGCCCAGTACGGATTTCAATCAGAACCTTTACCGGCTCACGGGACGATATTACCGGAACATTAAAGTTCATTATTAAAATTGTTTGTTTGCGAAATATCAGAGTATCTGGAGCTTTAAATGCAATCATCTGTATCTGGGGTTTGTATCTATATTCTTATCAGCCTTCCCCTCTAGGCTTAGCTATTGGTAACAGCACTACCAACGTCATACCTATGGAGGAATCACGTTCTTCATTATCTATCGTAGCTGAGGCTCCAGGTCTACTGAGGATCTACGAAGACGGGACAGTTGAACGATTGATCGACGAGGGTAGCGTTCCCCCTTCTTCGCAGCTCGGTAATGAATCCAAGGGAGGAGTGGCATCCAAAGACGTGGTCATTGATCCTCAAACAGGCGTCTTCGTTCGGCTCTTCCTCCCTCCCCTGGAACTGACTGATGAAAAACAAAAAGTTCCGGTACTTGTGTACGTTCACGGAGGGGCTTTCTGTATAGGATCGGCTGTCGCGCCGGTGTATCACAACTATGTGAGTGAAGTCGCTACAGAGGCGAAGGTGATATGTGTGTCCGTGGAATACAGGAAAGCGCCCGAGCATCGCCTACCTGCGGCATATGAGGATTGTTTGGGTGTCCTTGAATGGCTTCACCGCCAAGCAGAGGCAGCAGAGGGGGTGCCCGTCGATCCGTGGCTCGCTTGCCATGCAGATTTCAGCAAAGTGTTCCTGGCCGGTGACAGCGCTGGAGGCAACATGGTGCACCAGGTGGGCATCCTTGCGAGTCGTAGGAATTGGGATGGGCTGCGTTTACAAGGGGCCATTCTGGTTCACCCGGCCTTCGGCGGAGAAGAACTAGTTGGCCGCGAAGTGGGGCCACAGGCTGAGGCGGAGTCTTTTAAAGAATTTTCGGATGCAATATGGGGTATCGTCCTCCCTGCAGGAGCGGATAAAGACCACCCCTTTTCTAACCCAGTTGGACCCCGCTCTCCTCATCTGTCCACTCTGGTATATGAACGAATGCTTGTATTCGTGGCAGAGAAGGATCTGCTGTCAGATCGCGCTGTTTTGTACTACGAAGGTTTAAAGAAGGCAGGCAAAGACGCTGATCTGGTTCTGACAGAAGGCGAAGGCCACGTCTTCCATCTCTTCGATCCCAAATCTGAGAATGCCTATACCATGTTGAAACACATTTCGGACTTCATCCATTCCTCCCCGTCCTCCTCTGATGACTGTAAGAACCCTGCCCAGAATCTTTCCGTATGAATATCAAGACAAATATCTGTAGTTTTTCGGTATATACAGTTTCGTAGCGGAAACATAAAGGTCACAGGGTAATATCTGTACTATCGAGCGAATATTGAAAAAACTGGAAAGCGTTTAATTAACATAAAAAGACTAAAGCGTTACCTCTAATTTGTTGTCTTTTACAAGTCACGGGATTAATTTATCTGTAATTTGTTATTGTTTTACAAGTTGAAAGATCGATGTTACTTGATTGCCTGTGAGAGACTTTGAAAGTATTAAAAAATTGACGCGTTGCAGGAATAATTTATCTGTAATTTTTTATCTTTTTAAAAGTTGAAAGATCAATGTTACTTAATGGGCTGTGAGAGACTTTAAAAGTAATTAAAAAATTGATGCGTTGCAGATATATTTATTATTTATTTAATTGAGTAACGATTTTCAAAAAAAGTGAGTAGAGAATTATTATTATTTATTTTATTTTTTAATAAAAGTCTAACTACCACAAGTGCAATTACTTTACAACTCATTAATCAATATTTGATTAGCTCTAAGATGTTAGAAATAATTAAAAATTAAAAATTGATAAATATATTTAATTTAGTAATGATTTAAAAAATATGTGAGAAGAGACTTAATGATCTTTTTTTAAAACTTCAACTATCACAAGTATATTTGCATTATAACTTATCAATTATTTTTTAATATCGATTTTTGTTTTCATATTTATATAAAAATTCTAAATAAAACGTGGTGTTTGAGTTTGAGTTCTGAGAATGATTATGTTGGGATTGAATTCTAATTTTTTATGAGGTTAATTTTATATATATATATATATATATATATATATATATAATGAATTATAGGATAAAATAGTAAGAAATCAATATCAACAAAAATAAAAAATAAAAATATTATTATGGATATGGAAATTGTAAGGATAAATTACAAGCTTGTGCTACTTGTAAGGATAAATTACAAGCTTATGTTGTAGCATGAAGTTTTGATCTACAGATTTGGTCAATGGCTATATATTTCTACGAGGTTGGCCAAACCTTGTGACATAGACCACAACAAGTATATTTTCATTATAATTATATTTTTTGACTTAAAAATTCCATTATTATTTTACAAAATTAGAAAATTCATGATTTATTAGTTTGACTTTATCATGCCACTTGGAAAACAAGACTAAAGATGGAATAATTGTTTATCAATCAATACCCAAAAATGAGATGAAAATAAAAGCATCAAACTAAGAAAAAAAATGGGAAAATTATCCAAGTGGATGAAATGTAACAACAATAGAGAAAAAAAAAATAGTCATCCCAAATTTAGGAAAACCAGCCAAATAAACAATTTTGAAAATATCCAAACTTCTAAACATCATAGAGATAATAACAAATAAAAGAAACATGTGAGTCATGAAGATAATGAAGTGCCCAAATGGATGGGATGGTTTAAGTTGTTGCAATGTGGCTCAGTTGAGACCAAGGCCAGGGACCAGCCCATTTCTATTAATTATAAATATTTAATAATGATATCTTTCCATTGTCATTATGTTAAGAAGATCCTATATCAATATTAAAGGCGACTAGATTAATATTGATTTTTTAATTTAAAATTATATATTTTTTATACATTATAAAGATAAAAGAAAAGGGAATATATATAGAAAGGATTGATATCATTTTGTAAAGAGTAATTAAAACCATTATAAAATCTAAAATATAATTTTTATTTAATAATTGGACATCTCTAAATTTATTTCAGTAAAATTTCCAAAGAGTATTAAAAGCAATTTATCTTAAAAAATTTCAAATACTATACAAAGGTTCCTTAATCGCTGATTCATAATCTCCCAAAAAAGTTCCCACTAATGTAAGTAATGTAGAGCATGTGAGCCAACTAGGATTGAACCTAAGCCAAATAATATTTTACAGAGGAATATTCCCGCAAAATATGCTTCACTATTTCTAATCCTGAGAAAAAATGAATCATACATTAATAAAGCCACTTTTGGCTAACCAAACTTTGTAGAGGAAACCTTGATAAATCACAACCAAGCAAAGACTTGAACTTTATAAGAGACTCTAGTCAAGTAGAAACCATGCACTAGGCTAATTCAATGACTTTATTCATCTATAGAACCCATTCGAAATTAAGAAATGGTCCTAATCCATGACATAGATGGAACATAATGTACATCTTATGAGAATCATATAGAGTCAAAGGGAACTCAAAATTGCACCCCCAATCTCTAAAAAGGGGACCATCTATATCAATATTCATATTGAAAAGGTCTTGTGAGGAATGATCCCGATGATCTCCATAAAGGTAGCTCTATCCGCAGAGGATTAGGGAAAATCCCAAGTCACTGAACATTGGTTCTTCCAAAAACAAGAAATAAAATCCCATAGATCCCTCGAAAGAAAAACTTCTTTTTAATAAAATTCTTTGTTGGAAACTGAGGAATATAAAAAACACAAGTTTCTTCCTGTTTCCAACTTCATATTGGTCTCCTTGGCCAAATCCCAACCTGATCTAATACCTAACCTCTATGAACATGCTAAGTCTACCACCTTCCTCCAAGTTACCCAAATACCCTTAAATATGATGGACCCAAAAATATGAAGAGTATGAAGAGAAAAAATGATGTCTGATAAGCCAAAATGACCCCTAATTTTCCCAACATGTTGGGTTGAAAGTAATCTATGTTGGATCAACACTTGCTAAGGGGATGCATGCTCCAGCCATCTAACTACTCATTTGGAAACCAAAATGCTTCCGTGAGACACCACATTGATCAAACCATTACTTCTCTTATCCTTGGACATGATGTAAACATCTTATGAAACCATAGGAAGACATTGATATCTACCATAGTTAGCCCACATAGAAGAATGTAGAATCTTCTCTAGTCGATGGAATCGAGTCTTACAGGGGATCTAACATACAAATTATGAATGTGCGAGGCCTAAAGAATTATGCTCATTGTTGTTAGCTTATTATCAAAGGGAAGACCCGTGTACTACCAAATAAGAATCTTATGTTGCAATCTAATCAAGAAGAAATCCCACATAGAAATAATCCCACATATTAATAGAGGAAAGGTAAACCCCAAAAGGAAAACCAAGATATCTCGCAATACCCACTAGCTGAATAAGCCTCCAAGTAGTTGGAGTTCATGTAGGACAGTCATCAAGACCAAGAAGATAAAATTCCATCATATGGTCTATAGCAGATATTGAAATTGGTTGTTTATGTTTTTCATGACTTTCTATCGCTACATGCTTATGGAAATTGTGTATGCAATTTTTCTCCCACCCGTTATTAGTAATTTGTTGTCTCTTACAATTTTCAAAATTAATTTATGCATAATTTGTTATCTTTTTTACAAGTTGAAAGATCAATGTTATTTGATTTGATTTGTTGTGAGAAATTTCAAAAATAACTAAAAAAATTAATGCATTGCAGATACATTTATTTCACTGAATAATGATTTTAAAAAAAGAAAATTATTATTATTTATTTTATCTATTAATAAAAATTTAAGCAACACAAATATATTCCCATTATAACTCATTAAACAATAATATATTTCCATTATAACTCATTAATAAATAATTGATAAACGTAAGATGTAAAAATTAATTAAAAATAATAATTTATAAATATATTTAATTTATCAATGATTTAAAAAATTATGTGAGAAGAGACTTAACTCATTAATAGTTTTTTTTTTTTTTTTTTAAACTCTAACTATTACAAGTGTATTTGCATTATAACCAATCAATTATACTTTACTATGGATTTTTGTTTTCAAATTTATATAAAAATTCTAACCAGAATAAGTATATTTTCATTATAATCTTTTATATATATAAAATTTAATTTATTAATTATATATTTTTTTAATTTATTTTTTCTATTGCTATTTTATAAAATTACAAAATTCATGATTTATTAATTTTTTTTATCTTACTACTTGAAAAACAAATTAAAGATGGAACAATTGTTTATCAATCAATACCTAAAAATGAGATGAAAATACAAGTCAAACTAAGAAAAGAAAAGAATCAAGTCCTATAGTGGGAAAATGATCTAGGAGGATGAAATATACCAACAATGGAGAAAAAAAGAATATAGCCATTCTGAATTTGGGAAAGAGTTAAGTCCTATAGTGGGAAAATGATCCAAGAGGATGAAATATACCAACAATGGAGCAAAAAAGAAGATAGTCAGTCTGAATTTGCAAAACTAGACAAATGAACAACTTCCAAAATATCCAAAGTTCTAAACATCATAGAAAGATCGTAGAAAATAAAAGAAACATGTGAGTCATGAAGATAATGAAGTGTCCGAATCGATGGGGTGGTTTATGTCCTTGCAATGTGGCCCAGTTCCTACCAAGCTTAGGGACCAACCCATTTCTATTAATTATAATTTATTAATAATGATAAAATCGTGTTGCCATTATGCTAAGAACATCTAATATCAATTTAAAAAGTGACTAGAATAATATTAATTTTTTAATTCAAAATCATATTTTATATATGCATTAAAAAAAAGGGAAAGATATATACAATGAATTCAGATCCTTTTGTAAAGAGAAACTAAAACAATTATAAAATATATAAAATAATTTCAATTTAATAGTTTGACATTTATAATCAACAATTCTCCTTTGTCTAGGATTTACATAGGTACCTCATCATGTCATAATTGAGGAAAAAAAATTATTAAACACACATTCAAAGAACTAACCTCCTTGTCAAAAATACATTTCAGCCCATTTTCCAAAGAGTGTTAAAAGCAAATACTCTTAAACAATGAAAAATACTAAACAAAGTGTCCCTAATCAATGATGTAGAATCTCCCAACAAAACTTCCCACTAAATTAAATAAACCTAGAGAATGTGAGGCAACTATGATTGAACCTAGGCTCAACAATATTTGACAAAGGCATATTCCCACACAATGTGTTTCACTATTTCTAATCCAAAGAAAAAATGGATTGTCATTTAAGAAAGCCACTTTTGGCTAACCAACCTTTGTAGGGGGAACATTGATAGATAACCAACCAAACAAAGA
The DNA here is from genome assembly GCA_034641835.2 of Pinus albicaulis. Lineage (NCBI taxonomy): Eukaryota > Viridiplantae > Streptophyta > Pinopsida > Pinales > Pinaceae > Pinus > Pinus albicaulis. The sequence goes on from CM076578.1 coordinate 774,441,591, forward strand.
ATCAAATTATATGAGAGATTCCAATAAACTAGAAACAATGAAATGGGCAAATACAATGACTTTCTTCATCTATAGAACCCATTCTACATTGAGAAATGGTTCTAATTCATGATGAGCTTATGAGAATCATATAGAGTCTAAGGGCACTCAAAATTCCACTTCCAATATCTAAAAAGGGGACCATATGTATAAATATTCATATTGAAAAGCTCTTCTTGAGGAATAAGCCTTATGATCTCCATAAAGGTATCTCTATCCACAAAGGATCAAGAAAACTCCAAAGCCACTAAAAATATGTTCTTAAAACAATAAGAACTAAAACCCCATAGATCCCTCTAAATAAAAACTTCTTTTTACTAAAATTAGTTTCTTCAAAATGAGGAATATCAAAAAAATGAGTTTCTTCTTGTTTCCAACTTCATATTGGTCTCTTTTCCAAATCCCAACCTCATTTACTACCTAACCTCTATGAACACACTAAGTCTACCATATTCCTCCAAGTTACCTAAATACTCTTAAAGATGATGGACCCAAAAATATGAAGAGTATGAAGAGCAAAAACGATTTCAAATAAGCCAAACTAACCCCTAATATTTCAAACATGTTGGGTTGAAAGAAATATATGTTGCATCAACACTTTCTAAGGGGATGAATTCTCGAAGCATATGACCACTCATTTGGAAGCCAAAACTATTACTTGAGACACCACATTGATTGAACCAATATCTTCCTTATCCTTGGGCATGATTCAAACATCTCAGGTAACCATATGAAGACTGATATCTACCATAGTTGGCACACAAAGAAGAATGTATAATCTTCTCTAGTTTATGGAATTGAGTCTTACAGGGGAGCTGACATGACACATTATAAATGTGAGAGGCCTAAGGAATTTTTCTGACCACTATTAGCTTACCAGAAAAGTCAAGATCCTTCTACTACCAAACAATAATATTATGTTGCAATATAATCAAGCAACACTCCCAAATAGCAATGGAGGAAAGGTCAACCCCAAAAGGAAAACCAATATATCTCACAACAACTACTAGCGGAATAAACTCCAGGTATTTGGAGTTCATGCAGGAAGATCATCAAGGCCAATTAGCAAAAATTCCATCATATGGTCACTAAAGATAACCCCGAAAGCCTCACAAATATTGAAAGAAAATTCATTGAAGCTGAAATTGACTCTCGATCAGTAGAAATCGATAAGAGGGAATCATATTCAAAGTGGTTGTAAACCATATCCACCCCCTAAGGCAAGGAGATGCCCCATATAATTTGACCCTAATAAAGGGTTGCTTCCAATAGATACCAAAGAGAATTCATTGGCTAAGCATAAATATAAGGGGAAAATGGAAATTATTGTGAGATGGACCTTTGAAGATTTATGCGGGGGGACAACACATTATTCGCTAAAAAAAATCATAGGCCAATATAAAAAAAGTATTGAATATTTGAATATATCATTGACCACCCCAAAGTAGGTCAACATATTTATGAAAAATTCCCAATCAATATTACCATAAGATTTGTCAAAATAAAGATAAAAAAAAGAAAAGACCTACAGTGGCTCACTCCATAGCCTCCAAAGTTAACAAAATTATATCTAAAATAAGTAATCACTAATCACAATAAAACATTATCATTATATTTTTTTATATAAAATTAAAAAATAATTATAATAATTACAAACAAATACACAGCAGAAACACCGCAAAACGTGAGAACAAATACACAGCGTAAACACTGAAGAACGTGAGACAAGCTCACTCAACACAATGAATTCAATTGCTCAATTACATCACACTTATATAGGGAACTGCACTCACCTAATCCTCCTGAAAACGAGGAAACAAACCTGAATATGTGTAACCAATTCCTAATTACACCCTCTCGTTCAACCACTCACAACTAATTCTATTTCTGCATTATTCTCACATCCTCCCTTAATGGAGAAATGGATTTTCTACAATACCTAACTGACTTCTAAAAACTTCAAATTTGATTTTACCAAGGGGCTTAGTAAATATATCAGCCATATTATCCTTCGTGTTACAAAATATCAATTCAATTTCATTTGACTCAATTTTCTCACGTACAAAGTGGTACTGTAACTCAACGTGTTTTGTTCTAGCATGGTAAACTGGATTATGTGCTAATTTGATAGCACTCTGATTATCACAATTGATACATGTTGAACCACTTTGCGCTTCTTCAAGATCTGCAAGAATTCTTCGCAACCAAATAGCTTCACAGGTGGCATTGGTCAAAGCTTTGTACTCTGATTCTGTTGATGATAAAGAAACAGTTGGCTGTTTCTTACTACTCCAAGATACGACCCCTGATCCAATATGAAATGCATAGCCAGAGGTAGATCGTCTGTCATCTGGATTTCCCGCCCAATCTGAATCAGAAAAACCTGTCAGTGCAACATCAGATTCATCAGTATACATAATACCAAGATTCACTGTTCCCTTTAAGTATCGGAGAACTTTCTGTGCAGCATTCCAGTGATTTCCTGAAGGCTTAGCCATGAATTGACTAAGGATACTGACTGAGTATGCAATGTCTGGTCTGGTAGTGGTGAGATAGTTCAAACTTCCCACTAACTGACGATATAATGTTCCATCTGCCTCTTTCGATCCATCTTCTTTGTACAACTTTGCATTCTGTTCTAAAGGAGTTGACATAGCTTTGCAATCTGTCATATTGAACTTTTTAAGAATCTCCTTTGTATATTTGCTTTGAGTGATCAAAGTTTTACCAGGCTCTCTCCATACCTCAATTCCTAAACAGTAATGCAATTCACCCAAATCTTTCATTTCAAATTCCTGTGACAATTGAACTTTAATTTCTTCAATTAACTTGTGAGCACTGCCTGTGATAATGAGATCATCCACATACAAAGATATTAAAGCAACATTTCCTTTTCCATCTTTCTTAACATACAAGTTAGGATCATTTTTGCTTTTCACAAATCCATTCTGAAGAAAGAAGGTATCAATCTTTACATACCATGATCTTGGCGCCTGTTTCAAACCATACAATGCCTTTCTTAACCTGCAAACCAGATGCTCCTGTCCCTGTTTGACAAACCCTTCAGGTTGAACCAAATAAACTTCTTCCTTTAAATCACCATTTAGAAAAGCAGATTTGACATCCAATTGATGTATATTCCAATTATGTTTTGTGGCTAAGGCAATCAGTAATCTAATTGTATTCAACTTAGCTACCGGTGCAAAAGTGTCTTCATAATCAATTCCCTCCTTTTGAGCATATCCTTTTGCTACTAATCTTGCCTTAAATTTATCAATTGTACCATCTGCTTTAAATTTCGATTTGTACAACCATTTGCTTCCAATTGGAACTTTATTTTCAGGAAGTTCCACTAATTCCCATGTTTGATTTTTCATAAGAGAAGCATACTCATCATTCATAGCATTAATCCATGGTTCATGTTGTTTAGCCTGCTCATAATCAATTGGCTCTTCAACATTCATTATATTAGACATTAAGGCATAGTCTCTATACCTTGCAGGAAGCTGAGTCTGTCGGGACGACCTTCTTGGTGCTTCAATGCCTGTGGGTGTTCCATCCATGATTCGTCGGCTTTGAGGTGAATCACCTCCTTGTGATGACTCACTGCTGCTAGATGTGCTCATACTGCTGCTTTCATCCTGATCCTGTACCTGTACCTGTACCTGTTCCTGCTTAATCAAAGTATCAAGTTTGACATGAGCATCATTAGATATATGCCATGCATCATTCTTTGTATTACTTTTATCAGCCTGCTCATGAAACAACACATCACGACTTGCAAATAGTTTATGGGAACTTGGATCAAACAATTTATAGGCTTTCTGATCCGTACAATACCCAATGAAAACACACTTGATTGACTTGGCATCAAGTTTTCTTCTGTTAGCCTTAGGAATATGAGCAAAAGCAATACATCCAAAGACTTTGAAATGACTCACATCAGGTTTATAACCATGAAGAACCTCAAAAGGAGTTTGAAAAACTAATTGCTTAGTGGGACATCGATTCTTCAGATAAACAGCAGTGTTAATGGCTTCTGCCCATAAACCATTAGAGATGTTCTTACCTTGCAGCATACTACGAGCAGATTCCACCAAGGTTCTATTCCATCGCTCAGCAACACCATTTTGCTGAGGGGTATGTGGCACTGTGAACTATTGTTGAATTCCATTAGATTTACAATAGGTGTTAAATGCTTTTGACTTATATTCACCCCCTTGATCAGATCTGAGTATTTTAATGCACTTTCCTGTTTGTTTTTCAACCATAGTTCGAAACTCTTTAAAATACTCAAATATGTCATTTTTCCTTCTAATGAAATAGACCCAGGTATACCTAGATCTATCATCAATAAAAATAACAAAGTATGAAGCACCACCAAGAGACCTAGTTTGCATAGGTCCACATACATCAATGTGAATTAATTCAAGTATATCATACTTTCGTTTCTCAGTATGAACCGGAAACTCTTCTCTATGCTGCTTACCAAGTGCACAAGCTTCACATGGTAAATGTTCACACTTCATAACAGGAAGACCATCAACCATTGATTTTCTTTGTAACAACGATAAATCATTGTAATTTAGGTGCCCATACCTGTGATGCCATAATTCTGCAGTCGATGTCTCTTTGGATGTCAATGCAACATGGCGCTTCACTGTCACATCCAATCTGTATAATCCTCCAACCCTGGTACCTGTAGAAACAACCCTGTAGTGGTCCTGAACATCTTTCACTATACACCCCAATTTACCAAATTCTACTTTTAAATGATTATCAGTGATAGTGGAAACAGATATCAAATTCTTTTTGAGAGCAGGTACATACATCACATTATGAATCTGTCGCATTTGTCCATTAGGTAAGTACACATTTATTATGCCATAGCCTTGCACTTTAAGTGACCTATCATCTCCTAGGTAAATGTGTGTACCATCAGATTTCTCATAATATTTATCATACCATTCTTTATTACAAGTCATATGTGCCGATGCACCAGAATCGATGAACCATGCATTCTCATCATCAGTTTCAGCAGACAATGCAGCATCAGAAAGAAATAGCTTAAGATTTTTAAATCCATCATTCACTGATGTGTCTCTGTTTATGTAATTTCCATTATGCCTTCTATGTCTTTGATTTGATTCATTATTCTTTCTCCTATAGCAATCTTTAGCCAGATGTCCAGGTTTTCCACAATAATCACATTCAATGTTCCTTTTAACATAAGAATCAGGAGGTGTCATACCTTTCTGTTTTGCTTGAAAACGGCCTCTGTTCCTGTCCCATGGTCTCCCTCGGAATGGTCTTTTGCCTCTTGCAGTCAAAGCCAAATCAGAACCATTTGACTCCAGTTCAAAATTTTTCATTCGCTCTTCTTCTTGAAGAAGAATTCCAGCCAATTCTTCAAATGTAGGAGGTGTCAGTCTAGCTGAGAGAGCTGAAATAAAGACTTTATAGTCTGGGACTAACCCCTTTAAAGCAACAGTTACCAAGTCTGTACTAGAAACCTTTTCACCAATATCACCCAGCTTATCACTCAAGTCTTTAATTCGGGAAACAAAGTTGCTAATGCTTTCATTGGCATCCATTTTAATAGATAGCAGCTTTGTTTTTAAAAATAAAATACGGTTTGCATTAGTAGTTTCATACAAACCTTTGAGAGTGTCCCATGTCGCCTTTGAAGTTTCACAGTCCCGAATGTGAGGAATAATATTGTCCTTTACTGACATGCGTAGCAGCACCCTTGCTTTCATTTCACGCTTCTCCCAATCTTGAGTGGCAGCAGGAGGTTGAGGCTTGGGCTCGTCACCTTTGACAATCGTCCAGAGATTGTATGCCTCCAGTACTGTTATGAGCTTAAATTTCCAGTTTACATAATTTTCTCCATCAAGTTTTGAAGACTCATTTAAATATGAATCTGCAAGGGGATTAGCCATTTCTCCACTAATGACCAAATTCAAAAAAAAAAATTGCAAGCTTTTGACACACTCTATTTAGTTTGATTTTTTTAAAAAAAAAAAAAAAAAAACTTCAAACAAAACTTGCAAACTTGCTCCCTTTTTGTTTTTGTAAAAAAAAATGATAAGAACAAATATGAATTTGTTCAACTCAAAACAAACGCACATGTGGGGGGCTGCAATTAACAACTCTGCACGCACGCACCAATTTAAAGGAACTACCACTCCAACGCACAAAAGAAAACGTTTCTTTAAAAACTGGCCTGAACTGGGGTCGATTGCTGCAGTTCTGCTCACACCAATGCAAAACACCACGCAACACCAATGCTGCCTAAACCTCCATGGGCAAACACCACGCTTGCTGCGGCGATTAGTACCTTCACGCTCGAAAAAATGCACCAAATGACAGTGCTTACTGCTGTAAAAAACGGACCAAATGACAGCAAGCATAAAACCACGCGCTCGATAGCAACAACGTTTGCAAGTTCCACGAAATGTTACTTACTTCTGGCAGTAAACTCGAGCAGGGGCAGGAAACTCGACTTCTGGCAAAGAGTGAATGCGCCCTCAGCAAAAACGCCACGCACAGCAAGCATAAGGGGGTCGCTGACATGAACAGCGTTCTTCCGGATTGCTTCTGGATTCCGCACAGAAAATTGAGAAATTGAAACTCGACCAGCAAAAATTGAATGTCGACGTGTGCAAACTCGACTTCTATAAGACTTGTGGGTTCGTGTCCCACCGGGCGTGCTACTCTGCAGCCTCCACGCGCTTCACGAACAGCGCCTCTCCGCTGGAATGGAGGCACGAAAAGGAACCAGGCCTCCACGAACAGCACGAACAGCACGATGGGTTTAGACAGCGGATGAGCCAGAGCTCAATCCAATACCCAACTGACCTGCGACCTCACTTGCTCTGATACCAAATTACAAACAAATACACAGGCAGAAACACCAGCAAACGTGAGACAAAGCTCACACAACTCAATGAATTCAATTGCTCAATTACATCACACTTATATAGGGAACTGCACTCACCTAATCCTCCTGAAAACGAGGAAACAAACCTGAATATGTGCAACCAATTCCTAATTACACCCTCTCGTTCAACCACTCACAACTAATTCTATTTTTGCATTATTCTCACAACAATAACATTATTATATATATATATAGGTAAGATTTAAAGATAAAAAGTAAGGTGATTTATATTATTTGGCAAGTTTGTTTTTTATGAAGATTTAATTTGAAGCCTTGAACATCTTAAGATAGTGGTAAAATGTGTTCTTGCACCAAGAGAGATTATATTAAATGATATCATGACTCATGCACACATAAATGGATCAAATCCCACCATAATATCCTCTAATTTGAAATTCCTCAAGTGCAGCTCACTTGGAAAAACATGTACATGTGTTATGTAAAATATTATGAGGTCATTGGTACGATCCTCGGATAAATATGTGTTGACGGTAGGGGTAGGCGTGGTGCACCTAATGGTTATAGTAATATAAAATAGAATATACCACACATAATTTGAGTACAAGAAAACCCAAGTTGTTAATGCCACTAGTCACTATATATGTGTAATGTGAGTACAAGACTCCCCACGTTGTCAATCCTATATATATATATATATATATATATATATATATATATATATATATGAACTTTAAAAAGTACCCATGAGATGTAAGTTTTTTGTTAAGGAACTATTTGTGTGAATGTAGTTGGTTTGAAACTTAAGGGTTGGTGTAGCTCAAGTAATCACTGAGCGATTTTGATCACTTAACTACCCTTGAGTACACATTTATTAAATAAAAACTAATCTCACGAATCAAAGACAAACCAACCACCAAAAAAATATGAATTTAAAAAATAATTACAATCCATGATAAAATAATTCTAGAAATACTATAAATAATATATGACTAAAATTAGTTATAACCCTATATATATATATATATATATATATATATAAGATTATTTTGAATAGTTAAAGTGTTTAATATTCAATAATAAGTTTCAAAACTAACATATTTAGTTGAGATAAGTAATATGAAGATTGACAAAATATTTTGGATTGAAAATCATAATGAGTTTTAAAATAAATCTTCCAGGTGGGAATTCTTGTGAGTGGAAGAAATTTGGATGGGCTGCGTTTACAAGGGGCCATTCTGGTTCACCCAGCCTCGGCAGAGAAGAATGAATTGGATGTGAATTAGGGTCAAAGGTGGAGGTTGAGGGTTTTAATAAGTTGACAGATATAGTATGGAGAATTGTCCTCCCTGCAGGAGCGGATAAAGACCACCCCTTTTCTAACTCATTTGGACCCCATTCTCCTCATCTATTGACTCTGGTATATGAATGAACGGTTGTATTCGTGGCAGAGAAGGATCTGCTGACAGATCATGTTGTTTTGTACTACAAAGGTTTAAAGAAGGCAGGCAAAGACGCTGATCTGGTTCTGACAAAAGGTGAAGGCCATGTCTTCCATCTCTTCGATCCGAAATCTGAGAATGCCTTTCCCCATGTTGAAATGCATTTCGAACTTCATGCATTCGTCCCCCTCCTCCTTTGATGAGAGTAAGAACCCAACCCAGAATCTTTCCGTATGAATATCAAGAAAAATATATGTAGTTTTTTGGTATATGCAGTTTCGTCGCGGAAACATAAAGCCTACAGGGTAATATCTGTACTATTGAACGAATATTGAAAAATCAAAAACTGAAGCGTTTAATTCGCATAAATATTTAAAAGCGTTACCTCATTTATTGATCTTTACAAGTCACGAAGTTAATTTATCTGTAATTTGGTATATTTTTACAAGTTGAAAGATCAACGTTACTTGATTGACTATGACAGACTTTAAAAGTAATTAAAAAATTGACGCGTTGCAGGAATAATTTATCTGTAATTTGTTATCTTTTTACAAGTTGAACGATCAATGTTACTTGATGGGCTGTGAGAGACTTTCAAAGTAATTAAAAAATTGATGCGTTGCAGATATATTTATTATTTATTTAATTGATTAATGAAAATAAAAAAAGTGAGTAGAGAATTATTATTATTTATTTTATTATTTAATAACAATCTAACTACCACAAATATAATCACTTTATAATTCATTAATCTATCACTTTATAACTCATTAATCAATAAGTGATTAGCTGTAACTCATTAATCTATAATTGATTAGCTATAAGATGTTAAAAATAATTAAAAAATAAAAAATGATAAATATATTTAATTTAGCAATGATTTAAAAAATATGTGAGAAGAGAATTAATTTATTAATTTTTTTTTATAACTATCGCAATTATATTTGCATTATAACTTATTAATTATTTTTTAATGTCGATTTTTGTTTTTCATATTTATATAAAAATTCTAAATAAAACGTGGTGTTTGAGTTTGAGTTCTGAGAATGATTATGTTGGGATTGCATTCTAATTTTTTATGAGGTTAATTATATATATATATATATAGTTTGAGTTCTGAGAATGATTATGTTGGGATTGCATTCTAATAATTTTTATGAGGTTAATTATATATATATATATATATATATATATATATATATATATATAATGAATTATAGGATAAAATAGTAAGAAATCAACATCAACAAACATAAAAAAAAACCTTATTAACTATATGGAAATTGTAAGGAAAAGTTACAAGATTGTGTTGTGATATGAAGTTATGAGTTTTGAACTATGGTCTTGGTCAATGACTATGAAGTTCGATGAGGTTCGAGAACCTAAAATTTCGAAGGTCAAGGTTAAAGTTCGCCTATCCTTATGATAGACCACAACACATATATTTTCATTATAATCTATTAGTTATATTTTTTAACTTAAATTTTCCATTATTATTTTATAAAATTACAAAATTCATGATTTATTAGATTGTCTTTATCTTGCCACTTGGGAAACAAGGTTGAAGATGGAGTAATTGTTTATCAATCAATACCCAAAAATGAGATGAAAATAAAAGCATCAAACTAAGAAAAAAAATGGGAAAATTATCCAAGTGGATGAAATGTAACAACAATAGAGAAAAAAAAAATAGTCATCCCAAATTTAGGAAAACCAGCCAAATAAACAATTTTGAAAATATCCAAACTTCTAAACATCATAGAGATAATAACAAATAAAAGAAACATGTGAGTCATGAAGATAATGAAGTGCCCAAATGGATGGGATGGTTTAAGTTGTTGCAATGTGGCTCAGTTGAGACCAAGGCCAGGGACCAGCCCATTTCTATTAATTATAAATATTTAATAATGATATCTTTCCATTGTCATTATGTTAAGAAGATCCTATATCAATATTAAAGGCGACTAGATTAATATTGATTTTTTAATTTAAAATTATATATTTTTTATACATTATAAAGATAAAAGAAAAGGGAATATATATAGAAAGGATTGATATCATTTTGTAAAGAGTAATTAAAACCATTATAAAATCTAAAATATAATTTTTATTTAATAATTGGACATCTCTAAATTTATTTCAGTAAAATTTCCAAAGAGTATTAAAAGCAATTTATCTTAAAAAATTTCAAATACTATACAAAGGTTCCTTAATCGCTGATTCATAATCTCCCAAAAAAGTTCCCACTAATGTAAGTAATGTAGAGCATGTGAGCCAACTAGGATTGAACCTAAGCCAAATAATATTTTACAGAGGAATATTCCCGCAAAATATGCTTCACTATTTCTAATCCTGAGAAAAAATGAATCATACATTAATAAAGCCACTTTTGGCTAACCAAACTTTGTAGAGGAAACCTTGATAAATCACAACCAAGCAAAGACTTGAACTTTATAAGAGACTCTAGTCAAGTAGAAACCATGCACTAGGCTAATTCAATGACTTTATTCATCTATAGAACCCATTCGAAATTAAGAAATGGTCCTAATCCATGACATAGATGGAACATAATGTACATCTTATGAGAATCATATAGAGTCAAAGGGAACTCAAAATTGCACCCCCAATCTCTAAAAAGGGGACCATCTATATCAATATTCATATTGAAAAGGTCTTGTGAGGAATGATCCCGATGATCTCCATAAAGGTAGCTCTATCCGCAGAGGATTAGGGAAAATCCCAAGTCACTGAACATTGGTTCTTCCAAAAACAAGAAATAAAATCCCATAGATCCCTCGAAAGAAAAACTTCTTTTTAATAAAATTCTTTGTTGGAAACTGAGGAATATAAAAAACACAAGTTTCTTCCTGTTTCCAACTTCATATTCATTTCTTCTTGGCCAAATCCCAACCTGATCTAATACCTAACCTCTATGAACATGCTAAGTCTACCACCTTCCTCCAAGTTACCCAAATACCCTTAAATATGATGGACCCAAAAATATGAAGAGTATGAAGAGAAAAAATGATGTCTGATAAGCCAAAATGACCCCTAATTTTCCCAACATGTTGGGTTGAAAGTAATCTATGTTGGATCAACACTTGCTAAGGGGATGCATGCTCCAGCCATCTAACTACTCATTTGGAAACCAAAATGCTTCCGTGAGACACCACATTGATCAAACCATTACTTCTCTTATCCTTGGACATGATGTAAACATCTTATGAAACCATAGGAAGACATTGATATCTACCATAGTTAGCCCACATAGAAGAATGTAGAATCTTCTCTAGTCGATGGAATCGAGTCTTACAGGGGATCTAACATACAAATTATGAATGTGCGAGGCCTAAAGAATTATGCTCATTGTTGTTAGCTTATTATCAAAGGGAAGACCCGTGTACTACCAAATAAGAATCTTATGTTGCAATCTAATCAAGAAGAAATCCCACATAGAAATAATCCCACATATTAATAGAGGAAAGGTAAACCCCAAAAGGAAAACCAAGATATCTCGCAATACCCACTAGCTGAATAAGCCTCCAAGTAGTTGGAGTTCATGTAGGACAGTCATCAAGACCAAGAAGATAAAATTCCATCATATGGTCTATAAATATAACCCTCACAAATATTTGAAGAGAATTCATAGAAGCTGAAGTTGAATCCTGATCAATAGAAGTGTTATTCTATAGATATTGAAATTGGTTGTTTATGTTTTTCATGACTTTCTATCGCTACATGCTTATGGAAATTGTGTATGCAATTTTTCTCCCACCCGTTATTAGTAATTTGTTGTCTCTTACAATTTTCAAAATTAATTTATGCATAATTTGTTATCTTTTTTACAAGTTGAAAGATCAATGTTATTTGATTTGATTTGTTGTGAGAAATTTCAAAAATAACTAAAAAAATTAATGCATTGCAGATACATTTATTTCACTGAATAATGATTTTAAAAAAAGAAAATTATTATTATTTATTTTATCTATTAATAAAAATTTAAGCAACACAAATATATTCCCATTATAACTCATTAAACAATAATATATTTCCATTATAACTCATTAATAAATAATTGATAAACGTAAGATGTAAAAATTAATTAAAAATAATAATTTATAAATATATTTAATTTATCAATGATTTAAAAAATTATGTGAGAAGAGACTTAACTCATTAATAGTTTTTTTTTTTTTTTTTTAAACTCTAACTATTACAAGTGTATTTGCATTATAACCAATCAATTATACTTTACTATGGATTTTTGTTTTCAAATTTATATAAAAATTCTAACCAGAATAAGTATATTTTCATTATAATCTTTTATATATATAAAATTTAATTTATTAATTATATATTTTTTTAATTTATTTTTTCTATTGCTATTTTATAAAATTACAAAATTCATGATTTATTAATTTTTTTTATCTTACTACTTGAAAAACAAATTAAAGATGGAACAATTGTTTATCAATCAATACCTAAAAATGAGATGAAAATACAAGTCAAACTAAGAAAAGAAAAGAATCAAGTCCTATAGTGGGAAAATGATCTAGGAGGATGAAATATACCAACAATGGAGAAAAAAAGAATATAGCCATTCTGAATTTGGGAAAGAGTTAAGTCCTATAGTGGGAAAATGATCCAAGAGGATGAAATATACCAACAATGGAGCAAAAAAGAAGATAGTCAGTCTGAATTTGCAAAACTAGACAAATGAACAACTTCCAAAATATCCAAAGTTCTAAACATCATAGAAAGATCGTAGAAAATAAAAGAAACATGTGAGTCATGAAGATAATGAAGTGTCCGAATCGATGGGGTGGTTTATGTCCTTGCAATGTGGCCCAGTTCCTACCAAGCTTAGGGACCAACCCATTTCTATTAATTATAATTTATTAATAATGATAAAATCGTGTTGCCATTATGCTAAGAACATCTAATATCAATTTAAAAAGTGACTAGAATAATATTAATTTTTTAATTCAAAATCATATTTTATATATGCATTAAAAAAAAGGGAAAGATATATACAATGAATTCAGATCCTTTTGTAAAGAGAAACTAAAACAATTATAAAATATATAAAATAATTTCAATTTAATAGTTTGACATTTATAATCAACAATTCTCCTTTGTCTAGGATTTACATAGGTACCTCATCATGTCATAATTGAGGAAAAAAAATTATTAAACACACATTCAAAGAACTAACCTCCTTGTCAAAAATACATTTCAGCCCATTTTCCAAAGAGTGTTAAAAGCAAATACTCTTAAACAATGAAAAATACTAAACAAAGTGTCCCTAATCAATGATGTAGAATCTCCCAACAAAACTTCCCACTAAATTAAATAAACCTAGAGAATGTGAGGCAACTATGATTGAACCTAGGCTCAACAATATTTGACAAAGGCATATTCCCACACAATGTGTTTCACTATTTCTAATCCAAAGAAAAAATGGATTGTCATTTAAGAAAGCCACTTTTGGCTAACCAACCTTTGTAGGGGGAACATTGATAGATAACCAACCAAACAAAGAATCAAATTATATGAGAGATTCCAATAAACTAGAAACAATGAAATGGGCAAATACAATGACTTTCTTCATCTATAGAACCCATTCTACATTGAGAAATGGTTCTAATTCATGATGAGCTTATGAGAATCATATAGAGTCTAAGGGCACTCAAAATTCCACTTCCAATATCTAAAAAGGGGACCATATGTATAAATATTCATATTGAAAAGCTCTTCTTGAGGAATAAGCCTTATGATCTCCATAAAGGTATCTCTATCCACAAAGGATCAAGAAAACTCCAAAGCCACTAAAAATATGTTCTTAAAACAATAAGAACTAAAACCCCATAGATCCCTCTAAATAAAAACTTCTTTTTACTAAAATTAGTTTCTTCAAAATGAGGAATATCAAAAAAATGAGTTTCTTCTTGTTTCCAACTTCATATTGGTCTCTTTTCCAAATCCCAACCTCATTTACTACCTAACCTCTATGAACACACTAAGTCTACCATATTCCTCCAAGTTACCTAAATACTCTTAAAGATGATGGACCCAAAAATATGAAGAGTATGAAGAGCAAAAACGATTTCAAATAAGCCAAACTAACCCCTAATATTTCAAACATGTTGGGTTGAAAGAAATATATGTTGCATCAACACTTTCTAAGGGGATGAATTCTCGAAGCATATGACCACTCATTTGGAAGCCAAAACTATTACTTGAGACACCACATTGATTGAACCAATATCTTCCTTATCCTTGGGCATGATTCAAACATCTCAGGTAACCATATGAAGACTGATATCTACCATAGTTGGCACACAAAGAAGAATGTATAATCTTCTCTAGTTTATGGAATTGAGTCTTACAGGGGAGCTGACATGACACATTATAAATGTGAGAGGCCTAAGGAATTTTTCTGACCACTATTAGCTTACCAGAAAAGTCAAGATCCTTCTACTACCAAACAATAATATTATGTTGCAATATAATCAAGCAACACTCCCAAATAGCAATGGAGGAAAGGTCAACCCCAAAAGGAAAACCAATATATCTCACAACAACTACTAGCGGAATAAACTCCAGGTATTTGGAGTTCATGCAGGAAGATCATCAAGGCCAATTAGCAAAAATTCCATCATATATTTGAAGAGAATTCATAGAAGGGTTTCGAAGTTGAATCCCGATCAATAGAAGTGTTATTCTATAGATATTGAAATTGGTTGTTTATGTTTTTCATGACTTTCTATCGCTACATGCTTATGGAAATTGTGTATGCAATTTTTTCTCCCACCCGTTATTAGTAATTTGTTGTCTCTTACAATTTTCAAAATTAATTTATGCATAATTTGTTATCTTTTTTTACAAGTTGAAAGATCAATGTTATTTGATTTGATTTGTTGTGAGAAATTTCAAAAAATAACTAAAAAAAATTAATGCATTGCGAGATACATTTATTTCATTGAATAATGATTTTAAAAAAAAGAAAATTATTATTATTTATTTTATCTATTAATAAAAATTTAAGCAACACAAATATATTCCCATTATAACTCATTAAACAATAATATATTTCCATTATAACTCATTAATAAATAATTGATAAACGTAAGATGTAAAAATTAATTAAAAATAATAATTTATAAATATATTTAATTTATCAATGATTTAAAAAAATTATGTGAGAAGAGACTTAACTCATTAATAGTTAAACTCTAACTATTACAAGTGTATTTGCATTATAACCAATCAATTATACTTTACTATGGATTTTTGTTTTCAAATTTATATAAAAATTCTAACCAGAATAAGTATATTTTCATTATAATCTTTTATATATATAAAATTTAATTTATTAATTATATATTTTTTTAATTTATTTTTTCTATTGCTATTTTATAAAATTACAAAATTCATGATTTATTAATTTTTTTTATCTTACTACTTGAAAAAACAAATTAAAGATGGAACAATTGTTTATCAATCAATACCTAAAAATGAGATGAAAATACAAGTCAAACTAAGAAAAGAAAAGAATCAAGTCCTATAGTGGGAAAATGATCTAGGAGGATGAAATATACCAACAATGGAGAAAAAAAAGAATATAGCCATTCTGAATTTGGGAAAGAGTTAAGTCCTATAGTGGGAAAATGATCCAAGAGGATGAAATATACCAACAATGGAGCAAAAAAGAAGATAGTCGAGTCTGAATTTGCAAAACTAGACAAATGAACAACTTCCAAAATATCCAAAGTTCTAAACATCATAGAAAGATCGTAGAAAATAAAAGAAACATGTGAGTCATGAAGATAATGAAGTGTCCGAATCGATGGGGTGGTTTATGTCCTTGCAATGTGGCCCAGTTCCTACCAAGCTTAGGGACCAACCCATTTCTATTAATTATAATTTATTAATAATGATAAAATCGTGTTGCCATTATGCTAAGAACATCTAATATCAATTTAAAAAAGTGACTAGAATAATATTAATTTTTTTAATTCAAAATCATATTTTATATATGCATTAAAAAAAAGGGAAAGATATATACAATGAATTCGAGATCCTTTTGTAAAGAGAAACTAAAACAATTATAAAATATATAAAATAATTTCAATTTAATAGTTTGACATTTATAATCAACAATTCTCCTTTGTCTAGGATTTACATAGGTACCTCATCATGTCATAATTGAGGAAAAAAAAATTATTAAACACACATTCAAAGAACTAACCTCCTTGTCAAAAATACATTTCGAGCCCCATTTTCCAAAGAGTGTTAAAAGCAAATACTCTTAAACAATGAAAAATACTAAACAAAGTGTCCCTAATCAATGATGTAGAATCTCCCAACAAAACTTCCCACTAAATTAAATAAACCTAGAGAATGTGAGGCAACTATGATTGAACCTAGGCTCAACAATATTTGACAAAGGCATATTCCCACACAATGTGTTTCACTATTTCTAATCCAAAGAAAAAAATGGATTGTCATTTAAGAAAGCCACTTTTGGCTAACCAACCTTTGTAGGGGGGAACATTGATAGATAACCAACCAAACAAAGAATCAAATTATATGAGAGATTCCAATAAACTAGAAACAATGAAATGGGCAAATACAATGACTTTCTTCATCTATAGAACCCATTCTACATTGAGAAATGGTTCTAATTCATGATGAGCTTATGAGAATCATATAGAGTCTAAGGGCACTCAAAATTCCACTTCCAATATCTAAAAAAGGGGACCATATGTATAAATATTCATATTGAAAAAGCTCTTCTTGAGGAATAAGCCTTATGATCTCCATAAAGGTATCTCTATCCACAAAGGATCAAGAAAACTCCAAAGCCACTAAAAATATGTTCTTAAAACAATAAGAACTAAAACCCCATAGATCCCTCTAAATAAAAACTTCTTTTTACTAAAAATTAGTTTCTTCAAAAATGAGGAATATCAAAAAAAATGAGTTTCTTCTTGTTTCCAACTTCATATTGGTCTCTTTTCCAAATCCCAACCTCATTTACTACCTAACCTCTATGAACACACTAAGTCTACCATATTCCTCCAAGTTACCTAAATACTCTTAAAGATGATGGACCCAAAAATATGAAGAGTATGAAGAGCAAAAACGATTTCAAATAAGCCAAACTAACCCCTAATATTTCAAACATGTTGGGTTGAAAGAAATATATGTTGCATCAACACTTTCTAAGGGGATGAATTCTCGAAGCATATGACCACTCATTTGGAAGCCAAAACTATTACTTGAGACACCACATTGATTGAACCAATATCTTCCTTATCCTTGGGCATGATTCAAACATCTCGGGTAACCATAT
The DNA here is from genome assembly GCA_034641835.2 of Pinus albicaulis. Classification (NCBI taxonomy): domain Eukaryota; kingdom Viridiplantae; phylum Streptophyta; class Pinopsida; order Pinales; family Pinaceae; genus Pinus; species Pinus albicaulis. The sequence continues at coordinate 774,459,331 of CM076578.1, forward strand.
GAAGACTGATATCTACCATAGTTGGCACACAAAGAAGAATGTATAATCTTCTCTAGTTTATGGAATTGAGTCTTACGGGGAGAGCTGACATGACACATTATAAATGTGAGAGGCCTAAGGAATTTTTTCGACCACTATTAGCTTACCGAAAAAGTCAAGATCCTTCTACTACCAAACAATAATATTATGTTGCAATATAATCAAGCAACACTCCCAAATAGCAATGGAGGAAAGGTCAACCCCAAAAAGGAAAACCAATATATCTCACAACAACTACTAGCGGAATAAACTCCAGGTATTTGGAGTTCATGCGAGGAAGATCATCAAGGCCAATTAGCAAAAAATTCCATCATATGGTCACTAAAGATAACCCCGAAAGCCTCACAAATATTGAAAGAAAATTCATTGAAGTCGAAATTGACTCTCGATCGGTAGAAATCGATAAGAGGGAATCATATTCAAAGTGGTTGTAAACCATATCCACCCCCTAAGGCAAGGAGATGCCCCATATAATTTGACCCTAATAAAGGGTTGCTTCCAATAGATACCAAAGAGAATTCATTGGCTAAGCATAAATATAAAGGGGGAAAATGGAAATTATTGTGAGATGGACCTTTGAAGATTTATGCGGGGGGACAACACATTATTCGCTAAAAAAAATCATAGGCCAATATAAAAAAAAGTATTGAATATTTGAATATATCATTGACCACCCCAAAGTAGGTCAACATATTTATGAAAAAATTCCCAATCAATATTACCATAAGATTTGTCAAAATAAAGATAAAAAAAAGAAAAGACCTACAGTGGCTCACTCCATAGCCTCCAAAGTTAACAAAATTATATCTAAAATAAGTAATCACTAATCACAATAAAACATTATCATTATATTTTTTTATATAAAATTAAAAAATAATTATAATAACATTATTATATATAGGTAAGATTTAAAGATAAAAAGTAAGGTGATTTATATTATTTGGCAAGTTTGTTTTTTATGAAGATTTAATTTGAAGCCTTGAACATCTTAAGATAGTGGTAAAATGTGTTCTTGCACCAAGAGAGATTATATTAAATGATATCATGACTCATGCACACATAAATGGATCAAATCCCACCATAATATCCTCTAATTTGAAATTCCTCAAGTGCAGCTCACTTGGAAAAACATGTACATGTGTTATGTAAAATATTATGAGGTCATTGGTACGATCCTCGGATAAATATGTGTTGACGGTAGGGGTAGGCGTGGTGCACCTAATGGTTATAGTAATATAAAATAGAATATACCACACATAATTTGAGTACAAGAAAACCCAAGTTGTTAATGCCACTAGTCACTATATATGTGTAATGTGAGTACAAGACTCCCCACGTTGTCAATCCTATATATATATATATATATATATATATATATATATATATATATATGAACTTTAAAAAGTACCCATGAGATGTAAGTTTTTTGTTAAGGAACTATTTGTGTGAATGTAGTTGGTTTGAAACTTAAGGGTTGGTGTAGCTCAAGTAATCACTGAGCGATTTTGATCACTTAACTACCCTTGAGTACACATTTATTAAATAAAAACTAATCTCACGAATCAAAGACAAACCAACCACCAAAAAAATATGAATTTAAAAAATAATTACAATCCATGATAAAATAATTCTAGAAATACTATAAATAATATATGACTAAAATTAGTTATAACCCTATATATATATATATATATATATATATATAAGATTATTTTGAATAGTTAAAGTGTTTAATATTCAATAATAAGTTTCAAAACTAACATATTTAGTTGAGATAAGTAATATGAAGATTGACAAAATATTTTGGATTGAAAATCATAATGAGTTTTAAAATAAATCTTCCAAGAAATCACATGAGAAATTTTAGAACCGACAAGTTTCGAACCACTGACTGTAGTTCATCATCAGTATCATGATGATGAACTACAGTACTAATGATGAACTATAGTTCATCATCAGTGTCACGATGATGAACTACAATACTAATGATGAACTATAGTCAGTAGTTCGAAACGCGCCGGCTCTAAAATTTCTCATGTGATTTCCCGGAAGATTTATTTTAATATGATATGGATCACAGAAGCTTACACTCTCAAATCATAATGAGTATCGAACATTTTTTTTCCCAAAAATCATAATGAGTATCGACCATTTTTTTTCCAAAGGAAATATCATACTTTCTATTTGAAATGGAAAAAATATATAGATTCATAAGGTGATTGGAGCATTGTCCATAAATGTTGCATAGATATATTTTCTATGTGATTTACAAAATAGATAAAAAATAAAACAAACCAATTGTTATATCTTTTATGTGATATACAAAGAAAATAAAAAATAAAAGCAATTAGTTCCTTCTAACATCCCTTGTTTTAATCTTGTTTTTGTAATACTAAAGTTTGATCGTAATACCAAGGTGGGAGCCATGACACGTGAAGACAATATGTTGCAAACATAACATAAATTAAATTTGAATTTATTTGATTGGTCTGAATTGAGGGACACCATGGATTCAAAGCTATGAGGGGGAGGGCTTAATGTGTTGTGAACAAACCCAAAGTCGGTTGCATTAAATTTCCTACCAACCTAGCTAACCAACGCACCAAACTACGCTTACAGAAGTTATGAGATGGGACCAGGTAGCATGGGCAAAGGACCACTCCCATTCCCTTCTCCCTCAAGGATTGAGGTCAAGGGACAATTACCTCAGAAAAAATAAGGTTCACACAGAGAAGGGGATCAAAATAGTCAATGGAGGAACATGGTGAGACAAAGGACATTGTTATAAGGAGAACTAGAGGAGACATGAGAGTGAAGGGGAACTGACTCTCTGAGGAGGAAGAAGGAAAAAATCAAAGCTATGTGTTGAGCACAAGGAGTGGTGGTGGACTTAGTGAGTAATCCCTTTTCTCAGAGATTTGGGGTCACATTCCTTTTATTTTTTTGTTTAAGGCAACTAAACTATGTGTCCTTTCCTGAGGGATTGGTGGGAGGCTTAGTAGATGACCAAATCATTGTGGTGATTGTTATATAGTTGTAAAACTGCTTGCACATGGAAATCTAAGCCTTTTTGGTGCTTGCTGGAGAGTTGCTAAAGCACCTAGACAATATAGTACAGACCCTTGCAGTGCCTACTATGAAAAGAAAAATATTAGACCACCTAAATAATGGATTCAATTTTTTGGATTGAAAAATACCCCATATGGACCTTGGATGAAGTCATGTGACTAAACTCAGAGAAGTAAGTGAATCACTATGGTGCTTCTTGTATATTTATTAAACCACTTGGACAGGAGAATCTAAGCCATTATGATTCTTACTGGAGAGTTATTAAACCACCTTGATAGTGGACTATAGACCCTATGGTGATTTCTATGAAATGACAACGTTTAAACCACCCAAAAAATGGATTTCAACCTCCTCATTAGAGGAAATTTTAGCCTAAAAGTACCCATGAAATTTTCATGTAATTTCCATTTCATTATATGTAAAAGAATCAAAATATTTTAAATTTAAAAAGGGGTGCATGTAAATATTTTGGAGGGAAAAGAAGAAAAACTACCTTTTTAATTGTATTTTTTACTTATCTCCTTATAATTTTACAAAAATTTCAAGCGTAGACACTCATTGGATGCAAAATTAAATTTCACCTCCAACGAGTACCCATTATGAATAATTTTGAGAACACCCACACTGATAAAAAATGAAGATACATTAAAAAAATGTTTTTAACACACTTTTTTAATGTATCTTCAATTTTGATCAATGGGTACTCATTGGATGTGGAATTTGATTCCACATCCAACATGTATCTACACTTGAAATTTGAGTAAACCTATAAGGATATCATCCAAAAATACAATTAAAAACATATATTTTTCTTTTCCCTCCAAAATTCATAACTCTTATTTTATTATTTTAACTATTATTTTATCATTTTTCCTTAGGAGGCCACTTTTAAGTTGAAATTTCCTCTAATGAGAGTTAGTAATACCCCATATAGACCTAGGGTGAAGTGATGTTATGGAATTGAGAGGGGTAAGTGAATCATTTTGGTGCTTATTATATATATGTTAAACCACTTGGAAAAGGAAATTTGAGCCACTTTGGTGGTTGTTGGATAGTTGTTAAACCACCTAGATAATGGACTATAGACCCTTGTGGTGCTTGTTATGAAATACACCCGTTGAAACAGCTAAATAGTGGTTTCAATATCATGGATTAAGCAATGCCCCATTTGGACGTTAGGTAAAGCCTTGTGATTGAAAATAGAGAAAGTGAGTGAATATGGTGCTTAATTCCATAGGGCATTTGATAAAACATCAGGGAAATGGAATCCATCTCTTGAGTGTCTATGGAGCTTTTGGTGCGAATTTCCCTAAGAAAGAATCCCCTCAAACTCTGGATCCAACTCAACGGTGGTCAGTTGTAAGAATTATGTAGTGTAGTTAGCCTATGTTTTGGTGGAGAGTGGAAGTCACTCCTTTAGTTTCCAAACATCTTAAAATACTCATATAAGTCTATTGAATTTATTTATTTGAATCATGAACTATGATGTTCCATGATTTTCATATGTTTGGTATAAAATCTCGTATATCTTCGAATGTTAATGAATGCTTACACAATGAAGAATCACTATTATACTCAGGGTTGAAAAACTATATTATATGTCTATGGTTGTATTGAATGCTTAGAATATGAATTTTTTTGTTATACTCCTAATTTGCAGGCTATCGTATATGCTAGGAATTGAATGGTCGTATGGGTTTTGTTTTCCAATAACTTCTTCACGAAATAAATTGATAAATTGTATATTTATGCATCTTCATTTAGTTACTATGACTTAGAACTATTAATGATTATAATGAATGATTGAAATGGGTATTTAACTACTATATTCATGATTTGTAGATTTTATAACATGATAGGAATTGGTTGAGCACTTGGGTTATGATGGTGTGCATTCAGTTCATGAATAATGTGATTAACTATGTGTGGTGCTCTCTTCTTGGCAAGAAGGGATTATGATATAAATAGCTCATCATACTCAGTGGACTTGTGATGTCCAAGGATATATTTTAACTATCCATGTGCATTTATGCTGTCTTGTGTGCTCCGCAATTATGTGACTGAGGGATATAAGACTTTTGAATGATAGGTTAAAAATGGGCATGAAGCTCTCAAGTGAGTTGGTACATCATTTCCTAGATAGAATTAACAATATTAGTTAAGCCCGGGAAGGGGCCTTTCCCATCTTCATGTCCTGAGGACCAGTAAAACATGTGTATGGTGCATGATAAAGTGGTGTATAGATGGGAAAATGGCCAATATGATACAAATTATTATGATGGGATGACCAATAATTTCCAACACCTTTGAAACTTGCCACTTTATTAATGTGAGAAGAAAGGGATTGACCAATATGTTCATGGTTTCATCCTCTTGGAAATTTGTTTCCAAAATATCAACCATCACCAAGTCAACGATAGTTAAGTTGAAGGAAGATTCGAGTCGATGAAAATAGGGAGATTTTTGGTATGGTGATGAAACTACGAAAATGAGACGCTTGTTTTCAAGCCATTGGTACCACTGAGGAGTGAGGTGATTGAGTGAGACAAGACCAACAATATAGTGATGAATGTGTCAAGATGGGCCCATAATCCACCTGTGTCAATGCCCACCATTGAGTTCTTATGCATGCTAATTAAAACTTGAAACATATGGTGTTGACGAAGTTTTAGAACCATGTGGTTAGGCCACCACCCACTACCAGGACTTAAATTTTATAACTACTGAAATATGGGATAAGATAAGAACTAGATGATCCAAATGTGGTTCCAGCATTGGAAATTTAACATTGGACCACCACCCACTGTCGAGGCCTTGCACCTTTATTAACTTATGAAAGGGTGAGCTAAAAAATACCATGATCCAAAATGTGTTAGATTAACCATTGTGAGAAATCGTGGGCCCCCCCTTTTGGTAAAATTTTAATGATAGGGTGGGTGTTTAGGTTGGTAATAGCACCAAATGACCCTCACTTGTCAACGGTGGAGATTAATTCTGAGGACCCCTTTCCAAAATCTGAGATCGTTGTTTGGAGGGGCCAACATTCTGGTGTTTTGTCGAATCAATTTCATATGACAAGGTCACACAAGCCTAGTGGAGGCCACTTGGGTGCCAAATGGGTAATCTAATGACATGGCCTCTTTTAACAAGCCAAACTTTTGACAGACATAACTTTTGATCTGGGACTTGGATTGAGATAAATTTTATATCATTGGAGACCTCTCAATAATATGATCACAATGGTGGTATCAATATTAAATTTCAAAAACTTTCAACGATGAGGTTTTTGGTAACCCCATATTCATAACAAATCTTGGATATAATGTAAAACATGTAATACCTTCCTCAAATAAAGAATATTTAAGGGGTTGGAATGGAGGTGGTTATAGAGTGGTGGTTTGTAATAGCCCTTTTGTCCATAACACCCCATATGTGTAAACCCAACCATGTGAATTAAAGATCTATGTAAATCTATGTGGAAATAAATTTATGACTCTCATGAATGGAGGTAAATAAATCCAAAGCTTAGAGAGGGAAATTATAGGGTGGGTTCACTAGGAGAATTTTGAGGTCTAAAATGGTCCTCCTAAGGAAATTATAAAATAATAGTGGAAACAATAAAATAAGATTAGATTACATCATCAAATTTTAGAGGGAAAAAATAAAAGACTACTTTTTCAACTTATCTCCCTATGGGTTTACTCAAATTTCAAGTGGGAACACTTGTTGGATGTATAAATTTATTCCTTATCTAAGGAGTACCAATGTTTCATACTTTCGATGGACCCTGCTACACGAAAAATGAGAAATACATGAAAAAACATGATTGCAATCACATTTTTTCATGTATTTCTAATTTTTCATGTAGGAGGGTCCATCAAGGTATGCAACATGGGTTCTCCTTGGATGATGAAGTAAATTTTGCATAAAACAAATAATCTTGCTCAAAATTTGAGTAAAACCTTAGGTAGATAAGTTGAAAATACAAGTTAAAAAAGTAGTTTTATTATTTTTTAATCTTTTTACTTTTTTACCCCAAAAATGGTGAATCGTTCCCCATGGTTGAAATCATCATCTTGAATACTACTAGTTCTTATAAAGTTGATTTTGGTTTTACATTTTTATTAGGAGGTCCATTTTAGACCTCAAAATTTCTCTAATGGTTGCATGGCCATTTATTTCTTATTCTTTATTTGTTGCTTTTATTATGGTGTGTTAAGAGAAGGTAATTCTAACTACCCTTATTTTTCATAACAACCCTTCTTAACCACGAATTGGCCTATGCTAACGAGCATTGAAGCAATGGAGTGGCTATCCTAGGTGGAGGATGATACCATATTGTTCTCTCTCCTCATGAAACATGGAGAGAGAGAAAGAGGATACAAACCAAAGGGTTATGCTGGTGAGGGAATATCAAGGAGGAATAAACTTCATTCTTTAGTATTCTGGAAGTTGTGGAGAAAGAAAATTGATTGGAACAAAAGTTACTGCACATAAATCACAAAGAGTTCTAGAAATCCGAGGAACAAGGGATTTTTGAGTGAAGACATTAGAGAGGAGCTCTATTTGAAGCTACTATCATGGAGGCCAGAAGGAGAAAAAAAGAGAAAAAAATGGACTTATGCTCCGTGGATTGGGAAAGGTTCCATATAATTGTGTTGGGGCCATTGGATGGTGTGTATAATTTTATTGATCAATGATGAACTTAGCAGATAAATTTTTTAGTAGGGTTATTTTCTTGGGGATGTGAAGCCACTGGGAAAAGGAAATCCAGGTCACTGTGGTGCTTCCCTTAGTGATTTTAAACTACATATATAGTGGAATATGGACCCCTGGTGTGCTTGGCATGATAGATGGCTAAGAAAATATGAAAATGCGTCGATTCCATCTCCTAAAAGTGATACAGAACTCATTTGATCTTGGGTGAAGCCTTGTGTTTTAACTAGAGACAAATTGAGCCATTGAGGTACTTTCCTTGGGGTTGTGAAACAACTTGGATAATGGACTCCTTATCCTAGTTGTGTGATTAAACCTTGGGTGTGAATGTATCTAGATCACATCCCCTTATAATTTGTATTTGTTCAGGAGTGGTTGGCTACAAGGGAGAATTGCAATGTGGTTGGGCTATGATTCGGTGGAAATTCAAAGTCCCTCCTTCAATTTCCAATTATCTTTAAACTAACAAATAAGTGTAATTTCTCATGTGAAATTTTTTATGGACTATTATGAATGCTATTACATTTTTAAAAATGTAATATATTGTATGTCATAAATATGAATTATTTCCGAAGTTGTGAAGCTCACTGATATGCCCATGATGGAAGGGTGTCCTATAAATTCATGGTTTGTTGTATGCCTATACTATGCTATTTAATGTCATGATCATGAATAATTTCTAGCAATGTGTTACTGGAAAAATTGATGTACTTTGATAGTATGTAAATGATTTCATAGTTTCAGATACTCTCCTTTGGGTTAATTTTTTAATTTTATAGGTTGAAACCTCAAGTGTTAGGCCACAACTCCTAGGGGTATAATTCTGTTAAGGCTATGAGAAACTAGGCATAGGAAAGGAAATCGTCCTACCCTTTCTCAAACATTTCCTCAGAACCACTAGTTTTTGTAACACGTGGCATGTTTCTCACACCTGTGGGCACTGAAGTTTAATCTCACATGAATGTTTGTGGGTCGAAACCAAGTGGATGTTATTGGAACCATTCCCCAACGAAATAAATTTTTGTGTGAACAAGAACTTCTCGTAGGCTACTTGTTGTAGCAGTTAAGTTTAAGGAATGAGCTGGGGCCTACACAGTCAACTAAACATTTTTTATAGTGAGTGAGAAGTCTAAGAATGGGTTTGAGCGTAACCTTGAGGGTGGAAACTACTCTACAATCCATCACTCATTGCTTGTTGTCGAGATATTTACACAATAAAAAACCTATGATCGCACTAGTGGGGGTTGGATAAGTTTGTCAGAGTTCCAAGGAAGAAACTAAAAATTACCCGTCACTTCCCACTGGTAAATTTCCTTTACTTGAAAGTAGAAACCATATACATTGATGACTATGGAAGTATTATCGATTCCCAATGGAAGGACCCAAACAATTGACCTAGCGGGGTTATGTGGCAGACACATCGTTTACATGTGTTTAGGATGATCACATGGCTTCTTATGATAGGAAAATTTTTATATGAATGTAACTCATGATCTAAGAAATTGATCAAGGTGAAATTGGTATCACCAAAAATATCTTGACAAGATGAATGTGATGGTCAATTCTTTAGAATTTCATAAATAAGGGTTTCCACTAAGCTCATCTTCATAACAGACCTTGGGGATCGATTTGAACAATAAGTAGCACCTCTCGCATCCCAAGAGAGTTCAAGTGGGTGGGAGGGAATGTTACAAATTGGTATCAAAGTGTTAGTTAAAATGTTGGGCTTGGAGGGCTAGAAATAAACATATGGAGCAAAGGCTAAACATTGGACCTTTGAGAGATAGAGTTAGAAGTGCTATTATAGAGTGATATGTATAAGAGTTGTGTCACCACATCTAGGTTCAACACTTTGACCAGATTGGACTTGAAAGAGATGAAGTTATAAGCTCTGTTAAGTGTTGTATAGTGGATCACAATGGGCAAAGGGATTCAATACTAAACCTGAAGAGAATCATACACACACTAATTCATATGTTAACCTGATGTTAAAAATTCCACATACATACATACATACATAAAAATATAAGTCTTTTGGAAGTTGTGAAGAAAGAAAAACATTTGGAACAAAATTTATTGCACAGAAAGCACGAAGAGTGCCAGAAATATGAGGAACAAGGGAGTTTCAAGTGAATAAATTGGAGAGGAGCTATAATTGAAGCAACTAACATGGAGAAAGGATGGAGAAAATATGAACACAAATTATACTTATGCTCTATGGATTGGGAAAGTGTTTCTTGTGATTTTGACGAGGCCATTAGATGGTGTGTGTAAGCCTGGTTGACCAACGAGAAGATCGATAGAGAATTTGGTAACTATGGTGCTTTCCTTGGATGTATGAAACCATAGTGACAATGAAATCTAGGTCACTGCGGTGCTTTCCTTGGGGTTGTGAGGCCATTATGAGAAGGAAATACAGGTCACTATGGTGCTTGCCTTAGGGTTATTAAACCACCTATATAGTGGACCGTGGACCCATGTGTTAGTTTTGGCAGCTTAGTGATAATTCCAACCATGTCAATATGTTCCTATTTTCAAGAGGACCAATTTTGATTATTGAAGCACTCAATTTGGATAAGGTAAAGTGTAATTATGAAGAAAATCCCACATATGCACATTTAGATAGGTTGATCTTAACAAGAAATTAGTCTCCCTTAGAAGCCTATAAATACAAGTGAACTCAAGCTCATTTAGAAATCACCAATAATCTTATTTTTCTCTCCTTCATTGATTGGTTCACAAAGGTCTAAGGCAAGGTTTAGGAAAGTGGTTCACACGGGTCCAAAAATACAGGGTCCGAAGCTCTCACGTGGTTTATGGTTTTGGGTCTTAGCTGCAAGGAAGTCAAAGGAAATTTTCAGCTATAACCGTAGGCTAGCATGCTCAAAGGTGTGGTTGGAAGCTCTCAGCCACATGCATAACTCTTCCTCCATGTGGTTGGGCTTTAAGGATAGATTTTACATCTAGCAGTACCTGACCGCAAACAATAAAAGTTTTCTATGATATATATTGATGTTGGGAACATATTTCTGAATTTTATTTGGTTATTTTTCTAGATGATTTCTATATTGGGCTCATTTTAGTCTTCGTTGAACATTTTATGACACTATAATAGAAGAATATTTTTCAAAAGGTTTTCCCCCTTGTGGGGTTTTTCCCTGGTCTTTGATCAAACTTGGTATCTCTTGTTGATGTGTTGATTGTCTCCTTTATCATTTCATTTACTGATCTATCTTGAATTACCATTGATGATTTGAAAGATTAATTATTATTGAAAATATTGATAATTTAAGAAGTGAATTGGGATAAAAGAAATTGAAACAACAAAGAGAAGTGTGAAAATTAACGTGATATTAGAGCCTAGGTGAAGGAAAATCCCAAAAGGAGACAAGCATTGAAGCAATCATCTTTGGAAAGTTGAAGGAGCCTCTCTAATCAAGTCAATATGTCTTCCTCTTTCTTCAAGGAACATGAGAAGTTGGGTGACTCATCTAACTTTTATGCATAGAAAATAAGGTTGGAGATAATAGTTGATAACAATTATGTTTTATAATACATTCAAGGAAAATTACCCAAGCCTCTGGAGAATCCGTCCACTGCTACAAAGAAAAAGAAAAAGAAAGGTGAGTTAAAAGAAAATAAAATTATAACTAATGGTTTATAAGATCATCTACTTGCATATGTTGGAAATTTGAAAAAGTCTAAGGACATGTATGATAATATATTTTGCATGTATGAATTGAAAAATATGAATGAAATCAACTCCTTGAAAGATAAACTCAAAGACATGAAGCTCAACAAGGGAGAATTTTTGCAATCCTACATTATGAGGATATCTCGTCTTAGATATCAATTGCAAAGAGTCGGGGTAACTGTTCCTGATAGGTAATTAGTGATTATAAATCTTATATACCTCCCTCCCATTTGGGAAACCTTCATTATTACCATAAGAAACAATAATGACTTCACATCATTTGATGAGATTGTTGGAAGGTCACTCAAGAAGAATCAAGGATTATATCGAGAGGAAGGATTCAAAAGGATGAATCTATTGCATTCGTCACTCAAAACAAGAATAAGAAAGGAAAAGGAGGTCCATCAAATTAAATAAATCCTCCACCTCGAAATGCAAAAATAATGGATGATAGAACATCATCTCACATTGAATTCTACAATTGTCACAAGAAAGGTCGTTATGATCGATATTTCCCCGAGAAGAAAAATGGTCCATGCTACAACACTAGAAGAAACAATAATAGGTTTTATGATCGAAGAAGAAAAGATGACCAAAGGAGTGATCACAATGGTAGAGATGAAAAAACAAGAAGAGATTCTCCAAGTGATCATGAATAAGATTGTCACTCTCAAAAGAAGTTAAGATACTCCAGCTATGAAAGTAATGTTGGAAAACAATCTAAATATATTCTTATTTCTACCCTTACTAGTTCCTCTCCTTCAAATTCATGGGATAGCTTGTTGGTTGATAGTGGGTCCACTCATCATCTCTTTTGGTATAAGGAAGTTCTCTTTAATTTGTTAAAGAGGGAGTCAAATTTGAAAATGATTCTTGGAGACAAATCCACTCAGACCGTTAAAGGCTTTGGGTCCGTAAAATTCCATTTGAAGCCCGGGGAAACTATTGTGCTCCATGATGTGATGTATTTTCCTAGATTGAATAAGAATTTGGTATCAATATATGCTTTGTAAGATAAATGGATGAGGGTTTCCTTCATTAGGGGAAATGTTCTTAATTGGCTTGTTGGATCAACATGAGAGATGTATTTACATCAGGATTGATATTTGAAGGGCTCTACAGGGTTACTGGAATACCTATTTTAGCATTGGTACATGTTACAAATAAACTATGTGAGCCATGCCATTGGATATTGTCCCATTTACATCATGACGCTCTTTCTAAATAGAAGAAATTTATTTCTGGTATTCTCAGTGCTCAAGATCAACAAGATGGAGTATGTCTAGGTTGTGCCATTGGAAAGAAGACAAGGGTACCATTCGCCTCTAGAGATAACAAGAAAAATTTCATCCTTCGTCTGATTCATTCTGACTTATGTGGTCTGATACTGGTAAATTATGTTGGTATCCATCTCTATTGTATTACCTTCATTGATGAATTTTCAATAAATACGTGCATATATTATTTGAAGCAAAAAGATCAAGCCTTAAAAATGTTCAAGGAGTTCAAATATTTGGTTGAAAATAAAGAAGAGAATAAAATCAATTTATCCAGGTTTGACAATGGTGGAGAGTACATTTCAAATGAATTCATTGATTTTTGCAAGGAAGGTATCAAGAAGAATATTACTGTGCCATATACTCCCAAAAAAAATGGAGTAGCTGAAAGAAAGAACATTTATATTGTAGAAGTCGCATGTTCCATGATCCAGGAGCAAAAGTTGCCAAAGTTCCTTTTGGGATAAGAGGCAAATTTTTTCGTATATGTTCAAAATAGGGTGCCTCATCAAGCTATGGATAACAAGACCCTCGAATAATTGTTCATAGGTGTTAAGTCTGAGGTTATCCATCTATATATCTTTGGATTCATTGAATATTTCCATGTTCCAAAGGACAAAAGAAATAAGATGGAAGCCACTGGAAGAAAATGTACGTTTTTTGGATAGCATGAAAATTATAAATATTTTAGAATATATATTCCTCATAAAGGAAGGTTGAGATTAGAAAGGATGTAACGTTCGATGAAGATGTTTCCCTTGGGAAAGTAAGGGACCTTCCTCCACCTCGTACTCCTGAGAAGAAGAATGATGATATGGATATTTTATATGGTACTTCCATGCTTGAATCTGAGACTTACATGGTAAATGATCTCATGGAAACTATGGATCCATTAGATCCTCCTCCAAGTGATCCTCCTACTAGAAAGAGGCTAGTTTGGCTCTGTGACACATTTCACGATAATGAGAGACAAGTTCTGGTTAGAATATCATTTAGAGAAAACAAGAAGCCACGCAAGTACTAGGGATATGTCACAACCATGAGCACTATGATACAAGCCGAACTTCCCACCTTTGAATAATTCATGAAAGAAAAAGTTTGTAATGATGCTATGGACGAATAATATGAATCAATTGTGAAGAATGAATTATGAGATGTTGTGACAATACCGATGGGGAAATATGTGGTGAATTCAAAATGGTTATTCAGGATTAAACATGGAGTTGATGGAAGCATTGAGAAATATAAATAAAGTTTTATGCCTCGAGGATTCTGCCAGAAAGAGGGATAAAAATATGATAACATATTTGCACCTGTGGCTCGATATACAACCATTCGCTTGATGGTTTCTCTTTCTGCAAGTCAAGGATGAACCGACATAAAATGGATGTGAAAACAACATTCCTCTATGGCATGTTAGAGTACATTGCCGCTAATATGGCCAGTTGCGAGCAATGTACTCTATGGATGTGAAAACACCCATAGAGTTCTTAGTAAACATCCATCAACACATCCATATTAGCGGCAAATCCATAGAGTTCTTAGTAAACACCCATCCAAACATTCACATTGATTAAATTCATTACTGAGCCCCTCCATGCACATTGTATCGTTGCGAAACACATTTTGAGATAATTTCATGGGACAATCACCCTTGGTTTGAGATATTCCACCAGAGATGTTCAACTTCATGGATATACTGATGTTGATTGGGTAGGAAAAATTATCTACTGGAAACTTATGCTTGATGTTGCTTTAGTCTTGTATTTGTAATGATATCTTGGATTAGTAGGAAGAAGAAGTCCATAGCATTGAGTACCACCGAGTTAGAGTACATTGCCGCTAATATGGCCAGTTGCAAAGTAATTTGGTTGAGTAAGCTCTTTGGAGATATATTTTAGCAAGTCCTAGACACTATAGTGATATATTGAAACAATAAGGGTGGGATCCTCCTACAATAGAATACCGTATTTCATGACAAGTCCAATCAAATAAATATTTGATATCATTAAACTTGAGACGGTGTAGATAGGACAAGTTACACTCCATCATATATCAACAGATGAGCAAATTGTAGATATTCTAGCCAAGGCTTTATTGAAAGGAAATTTCTTGGTATTCAAGGAGTATCTTGGACTAATGGATGTGACCCCTCCTGATAAGGGGCATCACTAATCGAGAACACTGAGTTGACTCTTCCCCCCTGTCTCAGCTCCCAGGGTGTGGAATTGAGATTGAGGGCTCCTCGGGTTGAGGGATCTATGGAAAATAGGGTAGAACATGTTGCTCTCCTATATGTTACAAATAGGCTTGGATATGTTTCTCCCCAATCTTGGTATTTGAATAGTATACCCTATTTGGCATCATACCCTCAAGCTATCCTTATTTGGATTATTGCTCCTTGTCTGGCCAATAGGTTGAGAGTGTACTTGGGGGTGTACAACCCAAGATGATTATGACATAGGTGTTATACCACACGAATATTGAAGGTCATTGTTGGTAAGATAAATGGGAAACATGATGGGTTGTGATGTGCCTCCCTATATCACCTATTACTAGATATGGGCTTGAAGATGTTTTTCTCCCCCTTGAGATTATAGTTTGAGATGTGCTCCTCGATGTAGTTTCAGGTTGAGATTTTTTGCTTGATCTTGTTTTCGGATTGTGATGTGCTCTTCTATGTTACAAAGGGTGTTATAAAAATAAATATTACAGAGCAATGCAACACATAAAATATGCGAAAAACACAAGCATACAAAACACATAAAACTAGAGAGACACAGATATACATGGTTCACCCAGTTTGGGATACGTCCACCCTGAATAGCCAGTCCTTCCTTTCTATTATCCAGCGAAATGAAGAGACACAACCTACAGCAAATCCGTTGTAATATCCTTTGTTCTCTCTCACAGTCTCCCTATCTGTTTCTTTCTTCGAGAAAATACACACACGATACACAGCCGCAATACAATACCCTCATAAAAGCAAGGGGTTGCCTTCTAGGGAAAAAAACCCTAAACTAAACATAAATTCTACCGTCATATCATCTGCCTAATGAATGAACCAGATTGACTAGAAATTACTATACTTTTACAAGGAAATTTTACGTCTATTTTTAGCTTCGGGGGCAGCCGGCTGCATTTAATTACGGGCGGCATTGCCACCCCCATTAAGGTATAGGGGTCCAACGCTGTGATACAAAATAAACAAGATAATGAAGCTCCACACCCAACAATCTCCCACTTGGAGACTGATTGTAGCAACTCCACTGCTACTTCATTTTCTAGACAATGACTCCTCTTTTGACCTGACTGTTCCTCATATTCATCGTCATCCTTGAAGAAAAATTGAAACTGAGCATAATCTTAGTTTCTCCATGGTTACAACTTTTGTTAGCATATCTGTAGGATTCTGGCTAGTGTGTATCTTTTCCAGCTTCAACTGTCCATCTTCCAATACTGACCGTATGAAATGGTACTTGAGCTGTATGTGTTTAGTCCTGGAATGAAATGCCGAGTTCTTTGCAAGATGAATGGAACTTTGGATATCACTGTATAACATGCCCATATCATGCTTCTTACCCAATTCATCCATAAACCTTTGTAACCAAATCATTTCTTTACTAGCCTCTGTAGCAACAACATACTCTACTTCTGTTGTTGAAAGTGCAAAAACACTCTGGATTTTTGAAACCCAACTGACAGTTGTTCCAGCTATAGTAAATACATATCCTGTAGTGCTCCTCCTGTTATCTTTGTCACCTGCCATATCTACATCAACATATCCCTGTAGAGCAATTTTTGAACCACCAAAGCATAATGCTTGATTTGTGGTACCTCTCAAATATCCGAGAATCCATTTTACTGCCATCCAATGTTCTTTTCCTGTATTGTTCATGTACCTACTTACAACTCCCACTGCATGTGCATTATCAGGCATTGTGCAGACCATTGCATACATTAAGCTTCCAAATGCTGATGCATATGGAAATTTAGACATATAATCCATTTCTTCTTGGGTCTTGGGGCACATCTCCTTACTAAGTTTGAAATGGCTAGGAAAAGGTGTACTAACTGGTTTTGCATTCTGCATATTAAATCTTTTCAACACCTTTTATATGTACTCATTCTGAGACAGTGTTGATTTGCGATTTTTCCTGTCTCTAGTTATCCTCATACCAAGAATTTGTTTTGCAGCTCCCAAATCCTTCATTGCAAATGAATTTGCCAATTTTCTTTGGAGCACATTTATTTCCTGCATGTTAGACCCTGCAACAAGCATGTCATCTACATACAATAACAATATAATATAGCTGCCATCAATTTGCCTTTTCAGATAAACACAATGATCAAAGTGACATCTAGTATAACCTTTTTCAGACATAAACTTGTCAAATTTTAGATACCACTGCCTTCAAGCCCGCTTTAAGGCATACAGGCTCTTCTTTAACCCGCACACTAATTTTTCTTTCCCTTTGACCTAATATCCTTTGACCTCTCAATCCTATATATATATATATACATGAACTTTAAAAAGTACCCATGAGATGTAAGTGTTTTGTTAAGGAACTATTTGTGTGAATGCAGTTGATTTGAAACTTAAGGGTTGGTGTAGCTCAAGTAATCACTGAGTGATTTTGATCACTTAACTACGCTTGAGTACATATTTATTAAATAAAAACTAATCTCACAAATCAAAGAAAAACTAACCACCAAAAAAATATGAACTTAAAAAATAATTACAATCCATGATAAAATAATTATAGAAATACTATAACTAATATATGACTAAAATTAGTTATAACCCTATATATATATATATATATAAAAGATTAGTTTGAATAGTTATAATGTTTAATATTCAACTAATAAGTTTCAAAACTAAGATATTTAGTTGAGATAAGTAATATGAAGATTGACAAAATCTTTCGGATTGAAAATCATAATGAGTTTTAAAATAATTTTTCCCAGAAATCACATGAGAAATTTTAGAACCGACACGTTTCGAACTACTGACTGTAGTTCATCATCAATATCCTGATGATGAACTACAGTTAGTAGTTCGCAATGCGTCGGTTCTAAAATTTCTCATGTGATTTCCTGGAAGATTTATTTAATATGATATGGATCACAAAAGCTTACAGTCTCAAATCATAATGAGTATCGAACATTTTTTTTCCCAAAAATCATAATGAGTATCGACCATTTTTTTTCCAAAGGAAAAATCATACTTTCTATTTGAAATGGAAAAAAATATATATTCATAAGGTGCTTGGAGCATTTTCCATAAATGTTGCATAGATATATTTTCTATGTGATTTACAAAATAAATAAAAAAATAAAACAAACCAATTGTTATATCTTTTATGTGATATACAAAGAAAATAAAAAATAAAAGCAATTAGTTCCTTCTAACATCCCTTGTTTTAATCCTGTTTTTGTAATACTAAATTTTGATCGTAATACCAAGGTGGGAGCCATGACTTGCAAAGATAATATGTTGCAAACATAACATAAATTAAATTTGAATTTATTTGATTGATCTAAATTGAGGGACACCATGGATTCAAAGCTATGAGGGGGAGGGACTAATGTGTTGTGAACAAACCCAAAGTCAGTTGCATTAATTTTCCTACCACCCTAGCTAACCAACACACCAAACTACGCTTATAGAAGTTATGAGATGGGACCGGGTAGCATGGGCAAAGGACCACTCCCATTCCTATCTCCCTAAGGGATTGAGGTCAAGGGACAATTACCTCAGAAAAAATAATGTTCACACAGAGAAGGGGATCAAAATAGTCAATGGAGGAACATGGTCAGACAAAGGAAATTGTTATAAGGATAACTAGAGGAGACAAAGAGTGAAGGGGAACTGACTCTTTGAGGAGGAAGAAGGAAAAAATCAAAGCTAGGTGTTGAGCTTAAGGAGTGGTGGTGGACTTAGTGACTAATCCATTTTCTCAGAGATTTGGGGTTGAACTCATTTTTTTTTTTTTTTAAGGCAACTAAACTACGTGTCCTTTCCTAAGGGATTGGTGGGAGGCTTAGTAGATGGCCAAATCATTGTGGTGTTGGCTATATAGTTGTAAAACCGCTTGCACATGGTAATCTAAGCCATTTTGGTGCTTGCTGGAGAGTTGTTAAAGCACCTAGAAAATAGACTACAGACCCTTGCAGTGCCTGCTATGAAAAGAAAAATATTAGACCACCTAAATAATGGATTCATTTTTTTGGATTGAAAAATACCCCATATGGACCTTGGATGAAGTCATGTGATTGAACGTAGAGAAGTAAGTGAATCACTATGGTGCTTCTTGTATAGTTATTAAACCACTTGGACAGGAGAATCTAAGCCATTATGATTCTTACTGGAGAGTTATTAAACCACCTAGATAGTGGACTATAGACCCTATGGTGATTTCTATGAAATGACAACATTTAAACACCCAAACAATGGATTTCAACCTCCTCATTAGAGGAAATTTTAGCCTAAAAGTACCCATGAAATTTTCATGTAATTTCCATTTCATTATATGTAAAAGAATCAAAATATTTTAAATTTAAAAAGAGGTACATGTAAATATTTTGGAGGGAAAAGAAGAAAAACTACTTTTTTAATTGTATTTTTTACTTATCTCCTTATAAGTTTACAAAAATTTTAAGAGTAGACACTCATTGGATGTACAATTAAATTTCACCTCCAATGAGTACCCATTATGAATACTTTTGAGAACACCCACACTGATAAAAAATGAAGATACATTAAAAAAATGTGTTTAACATACTTTTTTAATGTATGTTCAATTTTGATCAACGGGTACTCATTGGATGTGGAATTTAATTCCACATCCAACATGTGTCTACACTTGAAATTTGAGTAAACCTATAAGGATATCATCCAAAAATACAATAAAAAATGCAAAATTTTCTTTTGCCTCCAAAATTCATAACTCTTATTTTATTATTTTAACTATTATTTTATCATTTTTTCTTAGGAGGCCACTTTTAAGTTGAAATTTCTCTAATGAGAGTTAGTAATACCCCATATAGACCTAGGGTGAAGTGATGTTATGGAATTGAGAGAGGTAAGTGAATTATTGTGGTGCTTATTATATATATGTTAAACCACTTCGAAAAGGAAATTTGAACCACTTTGGTGGTTGTTGGAGAGTTGTTAAACCACCTAGATAATGGATTAGAGACCCTTGTGGTGCTTGTTATGAAAATAAACTTGTTGAACCAGCTAAATAGTGGATTCAATATCATGGATTAAGCAATGCCTCATTTGGACATTAGGTAAAGCCTTGTGATTGAAAATAGAGAAAGTGAGTGACTATGGTGCTTACTTCCATAGGGTATTTGATAAAACATCAAGGAAATGGAATCCATCTCTTGAGTGTCTATGGAGCTTTTGGTGTGAATTTCCTTAAGAAAGCATCCCCTCAAACTCTGGATCCAACTCAACGGTGGTCAATTCTAAGAATTATGTAGTGTAGTTAGCCTATGTTTTGGTGGAGGGTGGAAGTCCCTCCTTTAGTTTCCAACCATCTTAAAATACTCATATAAGTCTATTGCATTTATTTATTTGAATCATGAACTATGATGTTCCATGATTTTCATATGTTTGGTATAAAATCTCGTATATCTTTGAATGTTAATGAATGCTTACACAATGAAGGATCACTATTATACTCAGGGTTCACAAGCTATATTATATGTCTATGGTTGTATTGAATGCTTAGACTATGAATTTTATTGTTATATTCCTAATTTGCAGGCTATCTTATATGCTAGGAATTTGATGGTCGTACGGGTTTCATTTTTCAATAACTTGTTCATGAAATAAATTGATAAATTGTATATTTATGCATCTTCATTTAGTTACTATGACTTAGAACTATTAATGATTATAATGAATGATTGAAATGGTTATTTAACTGTTATATTCATGTTTTGTAGATTTTCTAACATGTTAAGAATTGGTTGAGCACTTGGGTTATGATGGTGTGCATTCAGTTCATGAATAATGTGATTAACTATGTGTGGTGCTCTCTTCTTGACGAGAAGGGATTATGATATAAATAGCTCATCATACTAAGTGGACTTGTGATTTCCAAGGATATATTATAACTATCCATGTGCATTTATGCTATCTTGTGTGCTCTGCAGTTATGTGACTGAGGGATATAAGAATTTTGAATGATAGGTTAAAAATGGGCATGAAACTCTAAAGTGAGTTGGTACATCATTTCCTAGATAGAACTAGCAATATTAGTTCAGCCTGGGAAGGGGCCTTTCCCATCTTCCTGTCTTGAGGACCAGTAAAACACGTGTATGGTGCATGATAAAGTGGTGTATGGATGGGAAAATGGCCAATATGATATAAATTATTATGATGGGATGACCAATAATTTCCAACACCTTTGAAACTTTCCACTTTATTAATGTGAGAAGCAAGGGATCGACCAATATGTTCATGGTTTCATCCTCTTGGAATTTTTTTTCCAAAATATCAACCATTACGAAGTCAACGATAGTTAAGTTGAAGGAAGGGTCGAGTCGATGAAAATAGGGAGATTTTTGGTATGGTGATGAAACTACGAAAATGAAAAGCTTGTTGTCAAGCCATTAGTACCACTGAGGAGTGAGGTGATTGAGTGAGACAAGACCAACAATATAGTGAGGAATGTGTCAATATGGGCCCATAATCCACCTGTGTCAACACCCACCACTAAGTTCTTATGCATGCTAATTAAAACTTGAAACATATGGTGTTGACGAAGTTTTAGAACCATGTGGCCAGACCACCACCCACTACCAGGACATAAATTTTATAACTATTGAAACATGGGATAGGATAAGAATTGGTTGATCCAAATGTGGTTCCAGCACTGGAAATTTAACATTGGACCACCACCCATTGTCGAGGCCTTGTACCTTTATTAAATTATGAAAGGGTGAGCGAAAAAATACCATGATACAAAATGTGTTAGATTAACCATTGTGAGAAATCGTGGGCCACCCCTTTTGGTAAAATTTTAATGATAGGGTGGGTGTTTAGGTTGGGACTAGCACCAAACAACCCTCACTTGTCAACAATGGAGATTAATTGTGAGGACCCCTTTCTAAAATCTGAGACCATTGTTGGGAGGGGCCAACATCTTTGGTGTTTTTTCGAATCAATTTCATATGAAAAGGTCACAAAAGCCTAGTGGAGGTCACTTGGGTGCCAAATGGGTAATCTAATGACATGGCCTCTTTTAACAAGCCAAACTTCTAACAGACGTAACGTTTGATCTGGGACTTGGATTGAGATAAATGTTATATCATTGGAGACCTCTCAATAATATGATCACAATGGTGGTATCAATATTAAATTTCAAAAACTTTCAACGATGAGGTTTTTTGTAACCCCATATTCATAACAAATCTTGGAGATAATTTAAAACATGTAATACCTTCCTCAAATGAAGAATATTTAAGGGGTTGGAATGGAGGTGGGTATAGAGTGGTGGCTTGTAATAGCCCTTTTTCCATAACACCCCATGTGTGTAAACCCAACCATGTGGATTAAAGATCTATGTAAATATATGTGGAAATAAATTTACGACTATCATGAATGGAGGTAAATAGAGATCCAAAGCTTAGAGAGGGAAAGTATAGGGTGGGTTCACTAGGGGAATTTTGAGGTCTAAAATGGTACTCTTAAGGAAATTATAAAATAATATTGAAAACAATAAAATGAGATTAGATTACATCATCAAATTTTAGAGGGAAAAAATAAAAGACTACTTTTGCAACTCATATTTTCAACTTATCTTCCTATGGGTTTAGTCAAATTTCAAGCGGGAAAACTCATTGGATGTATAACTTTATTCCTCATCTAAGGAGTACCAATGTTTCATACTTTCAATGGACCCTGCTACATGAAAAATGAGAAATACATGAAAAACATGATTTCAATCACATTTTTTCATGTATTTCTAATTTTTCATGTAGGAGGGTCCATCAAGGTATGCAACATGGGTTCTCCTTGGATGAGGACTTAAGTTTTGCATACAAAAAGTAATATTTCTCGAAATTTGAGTAAAACCTTAGGTAGATAAGTTGAAAATACAAGTTAAAAAAGTAGTTTTATTATTTTATTATTTTTAAATATTTTTACTTTTTTACCCCAAAAATGGTGAATAGTTCCCCATGG
The DNA here is from genome assembly GCA_034641835.2 of Pinus albicaulis. Lineage (NCBI taxonomy): Eukaryota > Viridiplantae > Streptophyta > Pinopsida > Pinales > Pinaceae > Pinus > Pinus albicaulis. The sequence continues at coordinate 774,482,330 of CM076578.1, forward strand.
TTGACATCATCATCCTAAATACTACTAGTTCTTATAAAGTTGATTTTGGTTTTACATTTTTCTTAGGAGGTCCATTTTAGACCTCAAAATTTGTCTAATGGTTGCATGGCCATTGATTTCTTATTATTTATTTGTTGGTTTTATTATGGTGTGTCAAGAGAAGGTAATTATAACTACCCTTATTTTTCATAACAACCCTCCTTGACCACGGATTGGCCTATGCTAACGAGCATTGAAGCGATGGAGTGGCTATCCTAAGTGGAGGATGATATCGAGGAAAAAGGGATTTTTGAGTGAAGAAATTAGAGAGGAGCTCTATTTGAAGCTATTATCGTGGAGGCCAGAAGGAGAAAAGAAGAGAAAAAAATGGACTTATGCTCCATGGATTGTGAAAGGTTCCATATGATTGTGTTGGGGCCATTGGATGGTGTGTCTAATTTTATGGATCAACGATGAACTTAGCAGATAAATTGGTTAGTAGGGTTATTTTCTTGGGGATGTGAAGCCACTGGGAAAAGGAAATCTAGGTCACTGTGGTGCTTCCCTTAGGGATATTAAACCACATATATAGTGGAATATGGACCCCTGGTGTGCTTGGCATGATAGGTGGCTAAGAAACTATGAAAATGTGTCGATTCCATCTCCTAAAAGTGATATAGAACTCATTTGATCTTGGGTGAAGCCTTCTGTTTTAACTAGAGACAAAGTGAGCCATTGTGGTACTTTCCTTGGGGTTGTGAAACAACTTGGATAATGGACTACTTATCCTAGTTGTGTGATTAGACCTTGGTGTGAATGTCCCTAGATCACATCCCCTTATAATTTGTATTTGTTCAGGAGTGGTTGGCTACAAAGGAGAATTGCAATGTGGTTGGGCTATGATTGGGTGGAAATTCAAAGTCCCTCCTTCAATTTCCAATTGTCTTTAAACTAACAGATAAGTGTAATTTCTCATGTGAAATTTTTTATGGACTATTATGAATGCTATTACATTTTTAAAAATTTAATATCTTGTGTGCTATAAATATGAATGATTTCCTAAGTTGTGAAGCTCACTGATATTCCCACGATGGAAGGATGTCCTATAAATTCACGGTTTGTTGTATTCCTATACTGTGCTATTTAATGTCATGATCATGAATAATTTCTAGCAATGTGTTACTGGAGAAATTGATGTACTTTGATAGTATGTAAATGATTTCATAGTTTTAGATACTCTTATTTGGGTTAATTTGTTAATTTTATAGGTTGAAACCTCAAGTGTTAGGCCACAACTCCTAGGGGTATGATTCTGTTAAGGCTATGAGAAACTAGGCATAGGAAAGGAAATCGTCCTACCCTTTCTCAAACATTTCCTCAGAACCACTAGTTTTTGTAGCACGTGGTATGTTGCTCACACCTGCAGGCAATGAAGTTTAATCTCACATGATGTTGGTGGGTCGAAACCAAGTGGATGTTATTGGAACCATTCCCTAATGAAATCATTTTTTGTGTGAACAAACACTTCTCGTAGGCTACTTGTTGTAGCAGTTAAGTTTAAGGAATGAGCTGGGGCCTTCATAGTCAACTAAACATTTTTTATAGTGAGCGAGAAGCCTAAGGAAGGGTTTGAGCATAACCTTGAGGGTGGAAACTACTCTACAATCCATCACTCACTTCTTGTTGTCGAGATATTTACACAATAAAAAACCTATGATCGCACTAGTGGGGGTTGGATAAGTTTGTCAGAGTTCCAAGGAAGAAACTCAAACTTACCCCTCACTGCCCACTGCTAAATTTCCTTTACTTGAAAGTATAAACAATATACATTCATGACTATGGAAGTATGATCGGTTCCCAATGGAAGGACCCAAAAAATTGACCTAGCAGGGTTGCATGGAAGCCACATCGATTCCACATGGCTAGGATGATAACATGGCTTCTTATGATAGGAAAATTTTTATATGAATGTAACTCATGATCTAAGAAATTGATCAAGGTGAAATTGGTATCACCAAAAATATCTTGACAAGATGAATGTGATGGCAAATTCTTTAGAATTGCATAAATAAGGGTTTCCACTAAGCTCATCTTCATAACAGACCTTGGGGATCAATTTGAACAAGAAGTAGCACCTCTTGTATCCCAAGAGAGTTCAAGTGGGCGGGAGGGAATGTTACAAAGTGGTATCAGAGTGTTAGTTAAAGTGTTGGGCTTGGAGGGCTAGAAATAAACGTATGGAGAAAAGGCTAAACATTGGAACTTTGAGAGATAGAGTTAGAAGCGCTATTATAGAGTGATATGTATAAGAGTTGTGTCAACACATCTAGGTTCAACACTTTGACTAGACTGGACTTGAAAGAGATGAAGTTAGAAGCTCTGTTAAGTGTTGTATAGTGGATCACAATGGACAAAGGGATTCAACACTAAACCTAAAGAGAATCATACACACACTAATTCATATGTTAACCTGATGTTAAAAATTCCACATACATACATACATACATACAAATATAAGCCTTTTGGAAGTTGTGAAGAAAGAAAAACATTTGGAACAAAAGTTACTGCACAGAAAGCATGAAGAGTGCCAGAAATATGAGGAAAAAGGGAGTTTCAAGTGAATAAATTGGAGAGGAGCTATATTTGAAGCTACTAACATGGAGAGAAAATGGAGAAAATATGAGCAAAAATTGTACTTATGCTTTTTGGATTGGGAAAGTGTTTACTGTGATTGTGACAAGGCCATTAGATGGTGTATGTAAGCCTGATTGACCAACGAGAAGATCGACAGAGAATTAGGTAACTATGGTGCTTTCCTTGGATGTATGAAGCCATTATGACAAGGAAATCTAGGTCACTGCGATGCTTTACTTGGGGTTGTAAGGCCATTATGAGAAGGCAATACAGGTCACTATGGTGCTTGCCTTAGGTTTGTTAAACCACCTATATAGTGGACCGTGGAACCATGTGTTAATTTTGGCATCTTAGTGATAATTCCAACCATGTCAATATGTTCCTATTTTCAAGAGGACCAATTTTGACTATTGAAGCACTGAATTTGGATAAGGTAAATTGTAATTATGATGAAAATCCCACATATGCACATTTAGACAGGTTGATCATAACAAGAAATTAGTCACCCTTAGAAGCCTATAAATACAAGTGAAATCAAGCTCATTTGAAAATCACCAATAATATTCTTTTTCTCTCCTTCATTGATTTGTTCACAAAGGTCTGAGGCAAGGTTTAGGAAAGTGGTTCACACGGGTCCAAAAATACAGGGTCCAAAGCTATCACGTGGTTTATGGTTTTGGGTCTCAGCTGTAAGGTTTTCAAAGGAATTTTTTGTCTATAACCGTAGGCTAGCATGCTCAAAGGTGTCGTTGGAAGGTCTCAGCCACATGCATAACTCTTCCTCCTTGTGGTTGGGATATAAGGATAGATTTGACATCTAGCGGTACTTGACCGCAAACAAGAAAAGTTTTCTATGATATATATGGATGTTGGGAACATATTTTTGAATTTTATTTGGTTATTTTTCTAGATGATTTCTGTATTGGGCTCATTTTAGTCTTCATTGAACATTTTATGACAATCTAATAGAAGAAGATTTTTCAAATGGTTTCCCCCTTGTGGGGTTTTTCCCTGGTCTTTGATCAAACTTGGCATCTCTTGTTGATGTGTTGATTGTCTCCTTTATCATTTCATTTACTAGTCTATCTTCAATTACTATCGATGATTTTAAACATTAATTATTATTGAAAATATTGATAATTGAAGAAGTGAATTGGGATAAAAGCAATTGAAACAACAAAGAGAAGTGTGAAAATTAACATGGTATTAGAGCTAAGGTGAAGGAAAATCCCAAAAGGAGACAGGCATTGAAGAAATCATCTTTGAAAAGTTGAAGGAGCCTATCTAATCAAGTCAATATGTCTTCCTCTTTCTTCAAGGAACATGAGAAGTTGGGTGACTCATCTAAATTTTATGCATGGAAAATAAGGCTGGAGATAATAGTTGATAACAATTATGTTTTATAATACATTCAAGGAAAAGTACCCAAGCCTCTGGAGAATCCGTCCACTGCTACGAAGAAAAAGAAAAATAAAGGTGAGTTAAAAGAAAATAAAATTATAAATGACAGTTTATAAGATCATTTACTTTCATATGTTGGAAATTTGACAAAGTCTAAGGAAATGTATGATAATATAGTTTGCATGTATGAATTGAAAAATATGAATGAAATCAACTCCTTGAAAGATAAACTCAAAGACATGAAGCTGAACGAGGGAAAATTTGTGCAATCCTACATTATGAGGATATCTTGTCTTAGATATCAATTGCACAGAGTCGGGGTAACTGTTCCTGATAGGGAATTAGTGATTATAACTCTTATAGACCTCCCTCCCATTTGGAAACCTTCATTACTACCATAAGAAACAATAATGACTTCGCATCATTTGATGAGATTGTTGGAAAGCTCACTCAAGAATAATCAAGGATGATATCTAGAGGAAGGATTCAAAAGGATGAATATGTTGCATTCGTCACTCAAAACAAGAAGAAGAAAGGAAAAGGAGGTACATCAAATTCAATAAATCCTCCACCTCGAAATGAAAAAATAACGGATGATAGAACATCATCTCACATTGAATGCTACAATTGTCACAAGAAAGGTCTTTATGCTTGATATTTCCCAGAGAAGAACAATGGTCCATGCTACAACACTAGAAGAAACAATAATAGGTTTTATGATCGAAGAAGAATAGATGACCAAAGGAGTGATCACAATGGTAGAGATGAAAAAACAAGAAGAGATTCTTCAAGTGATCATGAATAAGATCCTCACTCTCAAAAAAAGTTAAGATACTCCAGCTATGAAAGTAATGTTTGCAAACAATCTAAATATATTCTTGCTTCTACCCTTACTAGTTCCTCTCCTTCAAATTCATGGGATAGCTCGTTGGTTGATAGTGGGTCCACTCATCATCTCTTTTGGTATAAGGAAGTTCTCTTTAATTTGTTAAAGACGGAGTCAAATTTGAAAATGATTCTTGGAGAGAAATCCACTCAGACCTTTAAAGGCTTTGGGTCTGTAAAATTCCATTTGAAGCCTGGGGAATCTGTTGTGCTCGATGATGTGATGTATTTTCCTGGATTGAATAAGAATTTGGTATCAATATATGCTTTGTAAGATAAATGGATGAGGGTTTCCTTCATTAGGGGAAATGTTCTTAATTGGCTTGTTGGATCAACATGAGAGATGTATTTACATTGGGATTGATATTTGAAGGGCTCTACAGGGTTACTGGAATACCTATTTTAGCATTGGTACATGTTACAAATCAACTATGTGAGCTATGCCATTGGATATTGTCCCATTTACATCATGATGCTCTTTCTAAATAGAAGAAATTTGTTTTTGGTATTCTCGGTGTTCAAGATCAACAAGATGGAGTATGTCTAGGTTGTGCCATTGGAAAGAAGACAAGGGTACCATTCCCCTCTAGAGATAACAAGAAAAATTTCATCCTTCGTCTGATTCATTCTGACTTATGTGGTCTGATACCTGTCAATTATGTAGGTATCCTTCTCTATTGCATTACCTTCATTGATGACTTGTCAATAAACATGTGAATATATTATTTCAAGCACAAGGATCAAGCCTTAAAAATGTTCAAGGAGTTCAAATATTTAGTTGAAAATAAAATAGAGAATAAAATCAAGTTATTCAGGTTTGACAATGGCAGAGAGTACATTTCAAATGAATTCATTTTTTTTTTTGAGGAAGGTATAAAGAAGGAGATTATTGTGCCATATACTCCCAAAAAAAATGGATTAGTTGAAAGAAAGAACATTTCTATTGTAGAAGTCGCATGTTCCATGCTCCACGACCAAAATTTTCCAAAGTTCCTTTTGGGATAAGCGGCAAATGTTGTCGTATATGTTCAAAACAGGGTGCCTCATCAAGCTATGGATAACAGGACCCTCGAATAATTGTTCACAGGTGCTAAGCCCGATGTTAGCCATCTATATATCTTTGGATTCCCTGAATATTTCCATGTTCCAAAGGACAAAAGAAATAAGATGGAAGCCAATGGAAGAAAATGTACATTTTTTGGATAGTATGAAAATTATAAATATTTTAGAATATATATTCCTGGCAAAGGAAGGTTGAGATTAAAAAGGATGTAACGTTCGATGAAGATGTTTCCCTTGGGAAACTAAGCGACCTTCCTCCACCTCATACTCTTAAGAAGAATAATGATGATATGGATATTTTATATGGTACTTCCATGCTTGAATATAAGACTTACATGGTCAATGATCCCATGGAACCTATGGATCCATTAGATCCTCCTCCAAGTGATCCTCCTGCAGAAAGAGGCCAGTTTGGCTCCGTGACACATTTCATGATAATGAGATACAAGTTATCGTTCGAAGATCATTTAGAGAAAGCAAGAAGCCATGCAAGTACTAGGGATATGTCACAACCATGAGCACTATGATACAAGTTGAACTTACCACCTTTGAAGAATTCATGAAAAAAAAAGGTTTGTAATGATGCTATGGATGAATAATATGAATCAATTATGAAGAATGAATTATGAGATGTTGTGACGATACCGATGGGGATATATGTGGTGAATTCAAAATGGTTATTCAGGATTAAAAATGGAGTTGATGGAAGCATTGAGAAATATAAATCAAGTTTTATGCCACAAGGATTCTGCCAGAAAAAGGGATAACAATATGATAACATATTCGCACCTGTGGCTCGATATACAACCATTCGCTCGATGGTTTCTCTTTCCGCAAGTCAAGGATGAACCGACATCAAATGGATGTGAAAAAAACATTCCTCTATGGCATGTTAGAGGAAGAAGTGTACATTGAACAACCATAGGGATTTGCATGTTGAAGAAGGCATTGTACGGTTTGAAGCAAGCCCCTAGAGCATGGTACACCAATATAAACAATTATTTGGTGAAGTTGGGATTCAGAAGAAGAAATTTCAATACCAACCTCTACTCCAAGGTATTCCAATGTATTCCATTTATTTTGGTTTTATATTTTGAAGATATATTCTTGATAGGAAGTGATCCCTTAATGATCGAATGTGAGAGGGAGCTAGCCTTTGAATTCGATATGGATGACCTTGGAATCAGGCACTAATCTCTTGGCCTTGAGGTGTGTTAAAAGGACTAGTGAGATTTTCCTTTCACAAGGAAAATATGTCATGAATCTATTGAAAAGATTTGGAATGAAAGAATGCAAGTCCTTTCCCACACCAATGGAAATGAATTTCAAAAACTTATGTGGAGAAGTTGTAGGGCCCAATTTGGCGAATCCATCTAAGTATAGAAAGTTGATTGGGGCTCTGATTTTCTTAGTAAACACCCATCCAAACATTTTATATGTAGTGAACACATTGATTAAATTCATGACTGATCCCCTCCATGCACATTGTATCGTTACCAAACACATTTTGACATATTTTCATGGGACAATCACCCTTGGTTTGAGATATTATACCAAATATGTTCAACTTCATGGATATATTGATGTTGACTGGGTAGGAAAAATTATCGACACGAAACTTATGTTTGATGTTGTTTTAGTCTTGGATCTGTAATGATATCTTGGATTAGTAGGAAGAAGAAGTCCATAGCATTGAGTACCACCGAGGTAGAGTACATTGCCGCTAACATGGCTAGCTGCGAAGTAATTTGGTTAAGTAAGCTCTTTAGAGATATATTTTAGCAAGTCCTAGACACTATAGTGATATATTGAAACAAAAAGGGTGGGATCATCCTGAAATAAAAATCCCATATTTCATGACAAGTCCAATCAAATAGATATTCGATGATCATTAAACTCGAGACGGTGTAGAGAGGAGGCGTTAGACTCCATCATATATCAACAGATGAGAAAATTGCAGATATTCTAACCAAGGCTTTACAGAAAGGAAATTTCTTGGTATTCAGGGAGTATCTTGGACTAATGGATGTGACCCCTCATAATAAGGCGCATCACTAATTGAGAACACTGAGTCGACTCTTCCCCCCTATCTCAGCTCCCAGGGTGTGGAATTGAGATCGAGGGCTCCTCGGGTTGAGGGATCTATGGAAAATAGGGTCAAACATGTTGCTCTCCTATATGTTACAAATAGGCTTGGATATGTTTCTCCCCAATCTTATTATTTGCAGAGTATACCCTAGTTGGCATCATACCATCAAGCTATCCTTGTTTGGATTACCGCTCCTTGTTTGGCCAATAGGTTGAGAGTGTACTTGGGGGTGTACAACCTAAGATGATTATGACGTAGGTGTTCTACCACATGAATATTGAAGGTCATTGTTGGTCAGATAAGTGGGAAACATGATGGGTTGCGATGTGCCTCCCTATATCATCTATTGCTAGATATGGGCTTGAAGATGTTTTTCTCCCCCTTGAGATTCTAGGGTAAGATGTGCTCCCCGATGTAGTTTCAGGTTGAGATTTTTTGCCTGATCTTGTTTTCGGATTGTGATGTGCTCTTCTATGTTACAAAGGGTGGTAGATAATGTTCCTAGATTATTCTTATTTAGATTCGGTAATATTTCAACAAATAGAGTTGAGCAGAGATGGGACATGATATGACGACAAGATACACATGACATAATGCAGTTGGAATTTATCCCTAGATGAGAGGGAGTGATAATTTTGGTAGCTCACTAAAAAATTCCAACCATGGGACTAGATTTCTCTTTTCTAGAGGAGTAATTTTGACCATTGAAGCACTCAATTTGGAAAAGGAAAAGTGTGCTTATGAAGAAAAGCCCACATATGCACATTTTGATAGGTTAGCCCTAACAAGAAATTAGTCACCCTTGGAAGCCAATAAACAAAAGTGACCTCAAGCTCATTTGGACATCACCAAGCATCTTCTTCTTCTCTCCTTCATTGATTGGTTAGCATATGTTTTAGGCAAGGTTGAGGAAAGCATTTTGCACAGGTCTAAAATAAAAGGTTTGAAGCTTGCACGTGTTCTAAGGTTTTGGGTCTCAGCCGTAGGCTTGTCTAAGGAAAGTTTTGGCTATAAGAGTAGGCTAGCAGGCTTAAGGGTGAGGTTGGAAGGTCACAACAACATGCACATATCTTCCACCATGTGGTTGGGCTTGAGGGATAAATTGGACATCTGAACGCAGTTTACTACAAAGAAGAAAAGTTGTATCTAATATATATTGATGTTGGGAACAAATTTCTAAATTTTATTGGGTTATTTTTCTAGATTGTTTTTTTATTGGGCTCACTTTTCTCTTTGCTAAAATTTTTATGACAATCTAATAGAAGAAGAATTTTTAAAGGGTTTTCTCCATTATGGGGTTTCCCCCTAGTATTTGACCAAACTCGGTGTCTCTTGTTGATGTGTTGATTGTCTCCTTTAACAATGAATTTATTTTTCTATCTTCAATTATTGTTGATGGATAGAAATATTAATTGCTATTCAAAATATTGCTAATTGAAGAAGTGATTTGGGCTAAAATTAATTGAAACATGATATAACTGTGTGAAAATTAACACCCTGAAGTACTTAGCATGAGAGGTGGATGATAAAACACCAAAAGAAATTGATTCCATATCCATAAACTAAGATAAAACTCATTTGATATTGGGTGAATCCTTGTGTTTTAACTAGAGGGAAAGTGAGCCATTGTGGTGCTTGACTTGGGGAAGTGAAAGCACTTGGACAATGGACTCCTCCTAGTTGTGTGATTAAAATTTTGGTGTGAATGTCCCTAGATACAAATACCCTTATATTTTTCCTTTTTTTAGGAGTGGTTAGCTATATGAGAGAATTTAAGCCTATGATTCGGCAGAAATTTGAAGTCCCTCCTTGAATTGCCAATTTTATTTAAACTAATAAATAAATGTACATTTATCATGTGAAATTTCTTATGGACTATTATTAATGTTATTACGTTGTTAATAATGGAGTATCTTGTGCGCTATAAATATGAATTATTGTCTGAGTTGTGAAGCTCACTGATATGCTAATGATGGAAATATGTCATATAAATTCGTGGTTTTTTGTATGCCTAGGCTATGCTATTTAATTTCATTATTATGAAGAATGTGTAGTGATGTGTTTATTTTCACATTCTTGCAATGTAATAGTATGAACACTATTTCATAGTTCCAAATACTCTTGTTTGGGTTACTTTGTTTAATTTTAGAGGTTGAAACCCAAAGTGTTAGGCCACAACTCCCCTGTCTCAAACATTTCCTCATAATCAATAGTTGATGTAGCACATGGTATGTCACTGGCACATACAGGAAACACCGTTTAAATTCACTGAGAAGATGTTGGTGGAACCATGATCCAACGAAACTGTGTTGTGTGTGAACTCACACTTCCCATTGACTACTGGTGGTAGCATTTAAAGGAATGAACGGGGGCCTATACACTTGGATAAACATAGTTGATAGTGAGGGAGAAATATAAGGGTGCATCTGGGCATAACCTTGAGGGTGGAACCTACTCTAACATCCACCACTCACTTCTTGTTGTTGACATCTTCGCACAATACAACACTTGCAAGCACACTAGTGGGGGTTGTACATGTTTATCATAGTTCCAAGGAAAAACCTCAAAATGTCTTTACCACTCGCTCGCCACCACTACTTTTCCTTTATTTGAAACCCGACACCAAAATAATTGATGACTATGGAAGTATGATGGGTTCCTAATGGAAAGGCCCAAAACCTTGACCTAACATGGTTTAATGGAATCCACATGGGTGCCATGTGGTCACGATGATGACATGGTCTCTTATGATAGGCCAAATTTTAGATGAAAATAAATTTTGATGTAGGAAATTTATCAAGATTAATTTGGTATCACCAGAAATCTCTTGAGAAGATGAATGTGATGGTGAATTATATAGACTTTTATAAACAAGGGTTTTCACTAACCTCATATTCATAACAAAACTTGGGGATTGGGTTGAAAAAAGAGTAACACCTCTTACATCCCGAGATAGTACACGGGGTGGGAGGGAGTGCTACAAACTGGTATCAGAGTGTTGGTTCAAGCGTTGGGATTGGAGGGACATATGAAGAAAAGGTTGAAAATTATACCTTTAAGATATTGAGTTATAAGCTCTATTATATAGTGATATGTATCAAATTATTTCATGCATCTAAGTTCAACACTTGGACTGGATGGGCCTTGAAAGGGATTCAACACTAAGAATGAAGAGGATAACACACACATTAACTCCTATGTTTAACCTAATGTTAAAAATGCCACACACAAACAAATATACACATGTGTGATATATATATATATATATATATATATATATATATATATATATATATATATATATATAGATACATGTGCTAAGGATGAAGTCACATCTAATGTGGGTGATTGGTTTAACAAATTGATGAAATGTTGTTTTGATTTATAACCTATTGATCAGAGGCTCAATATTTAGCTCAAAAATGAAAGTGATCAGAAATGCTGCAAACTAGAATGACTATATAGTGCTCATCACTAGCATTCCAATGCAACTTGTTTCATAAAAATCCGAGTTCATATGAGTAAGTTATGGTCCGTTGTTCGTTTTTTTGAACATGTAAAAAATGTGGAGAACAGTGATAGAATGATGACTAGGAAGTCCAGTCAACACCTCAGGAATCTTGATGGAATATTCTCTATATTTCAAGCAATGACACTATGACAAGTGTCATAGTCATATTCGCCAATGTTGCTTGGTAAGTTGAAATTTTTCCTCCTAATCCTAAGGTTGCAATTTTTATACATGGTGGATTATTAATTTTTATGGTGAAATTTGAGCCAATGGAGAAGGGCCACATGGCACAACCAGAGGCTGCCATGTGCCTTCCCTAAGGCAAGGTTGGATGGCATATAATTTAACTAAGGTCTGAATCAAAGGTGGTTGGGTGCATATATTATGCATATGTTATTATATACCAATGTTGCACAAATGTTATGGGTGCACATATATCAACATATAATTTTAAACCAAAGTCAAAGAGAATGGTCCAATCAATAAAAAATTTATTACCACGAAGGGGTAGAGGTCGAGGTCGACCCTGTGACCTCCCCCATAGAAGCGTCGATGCCAACCATTACACCACACACATGATCCTTGTTAACCATAGGATCCCATCGCTATTTGAGTTTACATTGCACCAAAGTTTAGGTTCCGGAGGGGGCCAGCCCTATGGGCCACCCCACTCCCATGTGATCGAGAGCAAATACCAAAGGCCAAAGACTGTTACAACATAGATTTAAACGAGTTTTAAGACCATGTTATTACCCCTAATCTGTGGTTAAGCCACATTAATCCAAAGTGTTAGCGTTAAAAGCGCATAGCGCTAAACACACATTAAATACACTTTAATCCCATCTTATCTTTAATTAAGTGTGAGATTATCTTAGCGGAGGATTTTATGGACCCACCAAATATGATGGAAGATCCACTTTTAGGGGAGTTAACTGGCGAACTTCCAGTTTTAGTGGAGAAATACTAGGAAAAATTGGTTTTTCCATAACTGAGGAAATTTTAGACCAATTTTGGCTCAGGAAGAGTCATTCTTGGTATATCTTTATGTTTTGGAGCCACTTGAGTAGGTTGCAGAGGCAACAAGAGACTGTAAACAAAACTTTTTCACAATTTAAGCTAATACAAAGGCCCAAGCTATGAATCTGGACCAAGGAGATGTAGCCCAGGAAGGGTGAAATCCTTCATCAAAACCATGTATATTTGACCCAGTTATTTGCACTTGTTTTGTTTTCATATTTTTTTGTTCAAAATTTAGTTTCCATGCTTTTATGTTCATGAAATACATTTAATCTCATAAATTTTATTGATTTGTCAATCATAAGCACATGTATAAACCCTTGTATAAGAAGAAAACCAAAGCACTTTCATGTTAAATCTGAAACTGATATTAGCACGACATTAAATAAAAATTAATTTTATATCAATTTTGTATCAGAGAACAAGGTTGCTAAAGGTTATTTTCTTGATTTTCTTGAGATTTTGTAAGAAGGGTTTTAATAGTTGCAATTTTGTGATGCTTACAAGGTTGAAGTTGCAGAGAGGAGAAGGGAAGCTATTGGTTGTTAGTCCTGAGATTAGGAATACAAGAAAGAGAGTTGAGAAAGCATCGTATTCATCCAAATTTCCACTCAAATATGCACTTGAAGCACCTCAAATTCTCTCTCCAGCAATTGAGATTGAAGAGGTACAAATTGCATAAGAAGATGAAGTGATTGAAGAGGTACAAGTATCAGAACTCGAGCTTGAATCCTTAGCCATTGTGTCAGGTGTTGGAGAGACTCATGGAAATTTAGAAGAAGAAGATGTCAAGAGAGACTTCAAGGATATTTAGAGAATGGTTAAAATCATGTTTGATGCAATCACTGTAGAAAGGGCAGGAGAAGGTTATAAGCCTCCACACGGAGAAGGATATTCATATCGTAAGAAGGATCAAGATAAGAGTTTGAAAGGTAGTGGAGGAAAGCCACCTCCATCTCTACCATCATCATCCCCATCATCTTCATCTTCCATTTCCACCACAAAAACCACCCACACTCATTCAAAAATCCCAAAAGGAAAAATTCCATTACTTAAGTTGGACATCAAGTTTGAACTTCCCATGTAGAATGGTGAGGTAAATGCAAAGAATTTAAACAATTGGATTAGTCAATTGGAAGTATACTGTAGAATTCAAAATCTATAAGAGGATGACATAAATATCTAGTTGGCTTCATTAAGGCTAGAAGGAGCAACACTAGTTTGGTGGGAGGCAAAGACTCAAGAGGAAATGAAAATTCATGGTAAGATATCCATTTCTTGGGTTGAATTCATTTCTTCCATTAAAGGAGATTCTTATCCATTAGCCTATATGAGAAAATAAATTATGAGTTGGAAAAAATTTAGGCAATTAAAAGGCCAAACAATTCAAGAGTACCCCCAGGAGTTTAGAAAGAGGGCTTTGTTGTTAGGAGTAAACTTGAATTCAAAAGACACACTCTTGAAATACATTTGGGGTTTACAATCCTACTTGAAACATACTATCCCTATGTTTAACCAAAACAACTTAGATGAAGTATGTGTGCAAGCCACACATCTTGAAGCAAGGGGAAAGAACATTCATGAAGAGGGTAGTAAGAAGAAGCCATTTAAGGGTAAGGAAAAAGAGAAGGGAGGAAAATGGAAGGGAAAGAAGAATTCAAGAATCAAGAAAGAAGGGGAGAAAACTACATGAAACATTGTTCCAAAGAGGGGCATGATGAAACCCACTGTTGGAAACTACATCCCGAACTAAGGCCAAGAAAACCAAATAACAAAGAAAAAAAAAATATGACTGCCACCACACAACAAGATCTTGGGTCTGATTCCAGAGATGAAACCAAGATTGTAGCCATGTTTAAAAAAGGAAAGGAAGCCATAGCAAGTACTAGTTCCTCAAATATCCACAACAAAACTCCAAATGAAGACACAAGGATAGAATTGGTCCATGTTAGAGTGATTTCAAATCATACAAATATTGATGCATTGTTTGATAGTGGGTCACAAGTAAACCTGATTTCAGAAGTCTTGGTCAAAAATCTTAACATTGAAACCATAATACATCATAAACCATGCCATTTGGGTTGGATAGTTAAGAATGCCAATTTACAGTTAGAAGGAAATGCATATTTCAATTTTCTATTACTGCAAACTTTGTTGATGAAGTTGAGTTAGATGTGGTTCCACTTGACATTTCCGGGATTAGCTTGTGAAGTCCATATTTGTATGATAGGAAAGAAGTGTTTTATCGCCATGAGAAAAAATACCATTTTATTAAGGATGGGGTAGAGTATATTGTGAGAGCTCATCACTAAAAACTGAATATTTCTTTATTTTATGCAGGGAAAATGAAGAGGCTAGTTAATGCAAGTAAAAATTTTGTGCTAATCATGATTAAGAAAAAATGATGATGTTGACTATGAAAATTTTGAAGGATGTGATGAAAAATTAAAATCTGATTTGTTTGATGTGGTAAGTCATCATCGTTAGATGTTTGAAGAACCAAATGGGTTACCTCACAAGAGGGGAATTCAGCATGAGATTCAACTGCAGCAGGATGTCCCACTTCCAAACATTGGTATGTATCACATGTCAATTATGGGGAGTTTGGAAATCAAGAAAAAAATCAAAGAATTGCTGAAAAAATATATCATATGCCCATCTACTTCGCCATGTGTTTCACCAATTTTTTTGGTACCAAAGAAGGATGGGACTTCGCGCATGTGCATAGATTTCTGTTCACTAAATACATTCATGTTAAAGAATTGCTACCCACTCCCACACATTGATGATTTGCTAGATTAGTTAAAGTATGCAATATATTTCACTAAGTTAGACTAACGAAGTGATTATCATCAAGTTATAATAACTAAGAATGATATTTGGAAAACTACATATAAAACTGTACAAGGATATTTTGAGTGGCTAGTCATGCCATTCAGTGTAACAAATGCTCTAGCTACTTTCATGAGAGTCATGAATGATGTAATAAGACTATTTATAGATTAATTCCTCATTGTTTACTTAGATGACATACTTACATTCAACAAATCAAGAGATGAACATGTCATGCATCTGAACAAGGTACTTGATGTCTTGAAAAAAGAGAAATTATTTTTAAAGATGTCGAAGTGTGAGTTTGGAAAGACTTCTTTAGTGTATTTGGGACACATTGTTGGAGGAGGTGAGTTGAAGATAGACCCTTCCAAAGGAATTGGCCCAAGCCCAATATAGTTATAAGGTAAGAATATTTCTTAGGGAAACACAGTATTGGAGGTAATTCATTGCTAATTTTTCTTCCATTGCAGCTCCGTTACATGCATTGACAAGTGTCAAGAAAGTCATCCATTGGGGAGATATGCATAAAAAATAATTTGATGCTTTAAAGAAAAAGATAAGTTCAACATCGGTATTGGCTCTTATAGATATTAGACAATGATTTGAGATCCAAACATATGTAAGTAATTATGCTATGGGATTAGTTCTCATGCAACATGGTAAGCCTATTTCGTTTCATTATGAAAATTTTAATGGAGATGTGACTAACTATCCCATCTATGACAAAGAATTAATATGAATTGGTACAAAGTGTAAAGAAATGGAAGCACTATTTGATGGGGAAAGAGACCATTATCTATACCGACCATCAACCTTTGCAATGCTTACAATCACAGTCAAAGTTGCAGCAATCAAGACATTTCAAATGAATGGGATTTCTACAACAGTTTCATTTGGTTAACATGTATAAAAAGGGAATCTACAATAAGGTAGCTGATATGCTATCTAGGCCTTGTTATTTCTCTATAATTTTAATATTGGAAAGAATTTTTATATAGGACAACATCAAAATTGCTTTGGAGCCTAGAATCTAGCCCTCCTAGACTCAGAGAGGGATCTTTCTTTTAGATTTAGCTTTGTTTTATGAATATGATATTAGGCTAGTTACAATACTATTAAAGATTTCTTTTTGATTGATTGTTTGGTTGGATTAGTAGATCTATTTATACTAACTCCATTGGGCTATGGAGTCATAAAAGGCTGGGTTGTTGCATCAAATTTTCAAGAACATCCACAAGGAAAGCTAACTACGCTTACTCAATTTTAAAACAAAATGAATTATGAGATGAAAGAAATAGTGAATTCAGTAATGGTTAAAAATAAATTAAGTATTTTTTAACGAGAATTCAGAATAAAAACACTGATATTGTAAACGTAGCCAGAAATAAGGCACTCTACCAAAAAATATTAATCTTCATATTTATGTTTTACAACCATATTTAAATGATGCACTGAGAGAAAAACAATGGAAACATTAACACAAAAAAGGAACAACATCACTAGATAAACATAGCTCAAGTATCCTGTAAATAGTATTTTATTATTGATGCTCCAGCTTCAAGAAAATACAGTTCTCCAATAGAAAAGTTTTACAATCCAGGGTCCAACCCCTGATACTCAGAATGTATGAAGTATTTAACTGAATTCTACAAAATTTTTTGTATCTACATAGGAAATCTATTATTAATTACAAAATTAGAAAATTTTTACTAGTGTGACCACGAAGTGGACACGATGAACTTAATTTGATATTTGGCCCTATTTTTCAAAAGGTCGTTGCTACATGATTATATATGGTGTTTTTCTAGATGATTTTGTTGATCTGGTGTGGTGCTAATATGGCTGATATGCTAGCCTTAGCTTCTTTTCAGACATCCTAGTATTCACAGAACTTGTTCCACCTGTCTTCATCAGGAATCAATATTTTATTTCCTTTTCGATAAATTTCATCCACCTCTGTGTACTGAGAAAATGTGGGTTTAAACATGAAAATGTGCTTAATCTCATGCTGAATGAAGATATCATTGCTTATAACATCTAGAAAATTCTTTCCTGTCATGGTATTTTTGATGTTTGAATGCTTGGTTGTATATTTTGAAATATCCCTGAGCTTCTTCACATAATCATCTTTGGCCAGTAGTCTATCATTTATGACAAAAAGAGAAGAAAAAATCCTTTGGGTTAATGGTTCGATCCTGTTGAAGAATTTAATGACTCCAATTTCTAATCCATTACACTTCTCTTCAAGTTGCTGCACCAAATTATTGAGTGTAAGGACTTTCTTCACCTCCAGAATTCTTTCAGTTATATCCTACACTTTGAGATCTTCTAGCTCATATTTGTTTTTGGCATTCAAAAACTTGATGATCTTATTAGCTATATCTGGCATGTCTCCTAGATCTTTAGTGATATTTGAAATGGCCTTGTTAGTTTTTTTCATTCAATTCCTTCTGCTAAAAAATGATCTGGATGGATGGCCAGATCTCATTCATAGATTCAGTGATGCTGGTCCATATGATCTCCTTGAATCTATTGAAGATACTGCCAATAGAATATTATTGAAGATACTTCTATAATCCTTCCATCAACCTTTTATTTCTTTGTATTTCTGTCACATGAGCTATCTCACTTCTTATTATTTGATCTTGCAAAACTTTGATATGGTCCTGTAGTATTTTAATCTCCTTTGTTTGCAAAGACATATTCTCCACTAATTTAGCAAGTTGGTCTGCTGCCTCTCTTGCGATAGCTATTGAAGCTCTTCATGTTGGAATGGCTGTAAGGGGTAAAACATCTAAAGGAATAATTTCTATTTGTGTAGATTTCTCTTTCTCTTTAACCATCTTTTCCATTTATACCTCCATATTTTTCAATTGTTCAGTCTGCTCCATGATGAGCTTCATAATATCATATTTTTTTTCCTCTGTCTCTTCTATATCCTTAGTAAGAGGATCCCCTATAGCTGACATCTTCAATTGTTTCTTCAAGGTTGCTATATTTTCATTCTTCTTTTTAATAATATCCTCCTCAACCTGCAATTTTTATGGATCATATCCAATTTTCATGACCAATTCTTCCAAGGATTTTATGCTTATATCCTTGGAAATTGAGGAGATATTCTCCATCTTGAGTTGAAATTGCACTTTTTCCAGGAAGACCTGTAACTTACATATATTCATAGCAGTATTTGTTAAGGTAGAAGAGATCATTTCACTTGTTTTTTTATGCATTTCCATATGATCGATGGGGTGTATGTACTTGATGCTGAATTCAAAGGAAATCTACTTGTAATATGCCGTCTTGGGTTTCACAATCTGGGCTTCTAGAAATGCCATGTGCATCTTCCCCTTCTTTGAATAAAATTAAGATAGCAATATGCATTGTTAACGGGAGGCCTGTTTCCAAAATTGGGTGTGAGTGTTGTTTTTCAAAATCTCATTTTTGAGTTTAATCTCCCTGAAAGTATCAAATACATTCTTTTCTTTATCTCCTATAATAGTAATAGAAGTGGATGTTTGGAGAGCCTGTTGCTACTTTAGGACAGAAGTTAAAGTAGTTGGAGGAGTAACATGATGTTTTCCTCCCACTGGAGATGATGCTAGAGTATCCAGGATGTTGATAATAGTTTCATGCTCTGATTTTTTGTCTCGGTCAACATCCATGTGTATTTTGGCCCTTTTTCTGTACATCAGCTTGAATTATTTATTAAAAGTATCATTCAATGAAGGTGACTGATCTTCTCTTTTCCTTTTCCCTGTATTTTCCTCTTTATCTTCTTTACTCTGATTCTCCATCTTGGTCAACATCCATGTGTATTTTGGCCCTTTTTTTGTACGTCATCTTGAATTCTTTATTAGAAGTATCATTCAATGATGGTGACTGATCTTCTCTTTTCCTTTTCCCTATAGTTTCTTGTTTATCTTCTTTACTCTGTTTCTACTATGGTACAAGTGTTTGCAAACCTAAAGTAGAAATGGCTTTCCCCTCTGCCTCTTGTAAAGTATTTTTTGTCCACTCTGTATGGTTTCTGAATTGCTATGTGTATGGTCTTTGTGTATGAAGGTAGGGTTTGGACTATGATTCCCCACCCTAAATTTAGAAATGACTTCAAAGGGATCATAAAACTAGGGGAAAATAGGAGCAAAATTCATCTATTCCAATATCTTATCTGCTTCTTCTCTAGCTACCCTACTGTTGCACACAAATGTTCCTATCTCAAACTTTATCCTGAACTGTGACATCTTTTTTGTCGAGAAAAAAATGCACCTCATCTGCATTCAACATGTGTCTCATTCCAGGGAAAAAAATCCTCATTGGGAGGAATTTTTGCATCTTACAGGGATTCACACCCATAAACTCTCAATTATATATAATTTTGGTATAAATACCAATCTTTTGTTCTAGATTGGTCTGAGAGCTGTATAATACTTTTAATCTCTTCATTAATCCTGGGCTCAGTTGTGATCTTTAGAATACTTATTGCAGGGCAAACAAAGAGCACAAAAAATTGTTTGTAACTGAATTACTCTTGGTCCTTTATTAGCAAGGTGGTCCAAAAAATGACATAGTGTGGGTGTCCATCTTCATCCAATTTCATCATTGCAAAGTGAAATTTCTCTGCATGAAAATATAGAAACAAATATATAATGATAGAAGTATATATAAATACTCCTTCTGTATGAAACTTCACAAACTGATCATGAATGTTATCAGCCAAGAACTGGCTAAAATCAAACATGAGAGAGGGCTTAGAATATGAGGACAATATAGTCAAGAAGCCTATAATTTCCTCATCAATCCATTGATCAAAGTAATATCCTAGGAGGTATGCAAGGACTATGACAATTTGTTTGGTTCTCTAAGGGAATAAAGGTGAGGGGTATGGGGGATTTTTCTTAGGCAGAGGGGTCTTCTCAGTTCAGAATATCCCAAGGGTTGAGGCTCACTTATCAAAATCTAGCTTTTGGTACAAGTCTATGAGGGCTTCTGGGGAAAAAAGAGTAGGATTTTATACTGTAGGTGATTGCATCATGTGATTAATATATTGGGCCGTAAAAGTGAAAAAAACCTCACTAGTGGGTGCAATTGCAGATCTCTGGTTTGGGATGTAACAAGCACAAGATATCCTAATAAGCTTAGGGGCATTATAGGTCTTGTGGAAAATGTAATAAGGCAGGTTGGTGTCCCACAAAGAAATATCATCGACCCCATATACTAATTTTTCTTCTAACCAACAATAGACATCGAATAAATCAAACTCATAGATTGTTTCATGGATCTTAAAGTCTTTATCAACTAGGATGACATGATCTAAGTCAATTGGAGGACGAATCATGGGATTAAAGGGAGGTTCCTAACCTTTCTTCTTGTGAGGCATGGTGAATTTTGATTGGAGAAAGGGCTGGATCAGATGATGATACTGTCAGTAGAACAAAAAGGCAGAATGGAAGTGTAAAAACCTAAAGAAACACTGTGATTCACTGTGGGAGACCTGTACGAATCAAAGAATAGGTAACAATAATGAAATCGTAAAGTTTGATTGAGGCGGGAAGATTAGATTTTATAGGGTTGCCTAGTTTCCCATTATGCATGGTGTGGGACCGTTTATTAATTTTTAAGCAATTAATTAACTTAACAGGCTGATTCTGGCGGGAGCAGAGGAGATTGAATGTGAAATAGACAAGTGAGGTGTCGTGTTGTGAATGGAGGAGGGATAACAACCGGGAGAGCAGTTTATAGTATGGGGAAACAACGTTTCGGAAGGGGCAGCGAACGATGAGCGGGTTTGGTGAGGGGGGTGAAAAATCCTATGTGCCTACCACGTAAGGGGTAGGACCTAGTAAAAAACCATTGACTTCAAAACCCCGCCCCCCCACCCCCCCAACAATAACGTTGGGATGGTGCTATCGAAGTATCATATTAGCCGTTGGATGTAATAGTGGAGGTGAAGATGGAGTGGAAGGCAACATGAGTTTAACAATGATGTGATGGGTGAGCGAACGTTGGGGTTGAGCAGATTAAATGAAATTTTGGTGGAGTGTAAAGTTAGGGACTTTGGAATATGACATACAATATGTCAAGTGAATTAAAAATAAATTAACCCCCGAAATTTAGGATCTTCTTTGTTTTTTATTTTTTCTTCATACATGAAAATACATGAAGTATTTAGGATGATGCTTTATAGTAAATTTCATGTTTCTCCATATTTATTTTCTTCTTTCATTCTACCTACCCTTTCACTAATCTAACAACTTTTCATCATTATTTTGCAGGGTGCATTTAGGCTTGCAGACTCAAATCTCTTTTTTTTTTTATAATCCAATCTATCCTACTCTATCCCTTATTCCTTCCATTGAATTAGATTAAACTATTGAGTCAATTTTATTTGTACCTAATTACTAAATTACCAAGATTAAACTGTTTGTTAAGTCTTTATTCTCTAACCTATTCAACAGAAATTTAAAATTGTTCAATCATGCTTAAAATGCATGAATTGAACAAACTAACTTATCAGTAGTGGAATTTTTACTTGCATCACTTTCAGTATTATTATTTTTTGGGGTTTTATTTGTTTTATTTTATTTTTTCTTTATATATTTTTTTAATATACCCTCTTTTATTTTTCTTTTTTCATATTTTTTTTGGAAATCATTTGAATATTGAAAATCATGTACACTATGAAATACTCAATCACCTTGAGATCCTATAATTTATAGGACCCTAACAATGGCTCCAGCTGGGGATGACACTTCTTCAAGTGAAGTGTCAGGAACATAAGATTAGTAGCCTTGAGTACTCCATTTTCTACAGAGTCTTCATCTAATTTATTTTTCTTTTTTATGACAGCTCATCAAACCAGGCTTAGGGCCTTCTCCACGGGCTTCAACCTATGTTAATGAATTATCCAAATCACAAACTGTAAAACTATGGTATTTACATTGACAAAAGATCAAAATGTATTCTTAAGAGAAGTAATGCTTCAACATACTGCCATTGAAAATACCTCTAGGTATCTCTATTCCATCTAGCTCTTTAAGGAAATAGGCACTGTTTCCTTTGAAAGCATCAATAATATAAGGCCCTTGCCAAAGGTTGTAAAATTTTCCATATTCACCTTTGTCTTCTCTTCTGGAATCCCATTTCAAAACTTTGTCTCCTAGATTAAAATCATCGACCTTTGTTCTTTTATAAAAAATCTTCTTGATATTTTCTTAAATAACTTGGGTTCTGTTATAGACCTCTTCTCTGGACTGCTGTAACTGAATAGTTTGATTGATTCTTCTTTGTACATCATTTGGTTTAGCTTGTATTTCCTGAATGATCTTCATGACTAGAACTTCTAAAGAAGAAGGAAAAATTGCATCCATTCCATAGAACAATTGGTATGGAGACATGCCAATTGACTTTTTGGTTGTAAGTCTATCAGCCCAAAGTGCATTGACCAACTTTTTATGCCATGATTTATTATTGTCTTCCAAGAGCTTTTTGATGATATTCACCAAAATTTTGTTTGAAGATTCGGCCAGTCCATTTCCTTGGGGCTAACATGCTATTGAATGCCCAAAATTTATATGGCACCTATGAAAAAAATCAATCATTTTCTTGGACTTGAAGGCTGTAGCATTATCAGTGATGAGTTTTCTAGGACAACCAAATCTAGAAAGGATATTTGTTTCAAGGAATTTAATAATGACAGAATCAGTGGCTTTTCTGGAAGGAGTGGCTTCTCTCCATTTGGTAAAGTAGTATGTGGCAGTAAGAATCCACTTATGCTGGGCAGAGGATGGGGGATGAATTTATCCAATGAACTCTAAACCCCATTGTTGGAAAGGGCTCTCAACAGAAATGGGCTTTAAAGGCAAGGGAAACAATTTTATTTTTCCTTCAAAAATTTAGCACATGTGGGAGGCAGTTACCATATTGTGGATGTCAGGGAAAAGGGTAGGCCAATAGAAACTAGCCCTAAGGATCTTATTGGTAGTGGTTTTCCAATAAAGACGACCACCACAGTCACCTTCATGGAATTCCTCCATAACTTTATTTGCATCATCTTTTAGGAAACATTTAAGTAAAACACCTCCAACATCTTTCGAGTATAAATCATTTTCTAGAATGCAGAATTTGATAGGTTTCAATTTTATAAATCTTTCTTTAGTTTTGGAAAAAACAAGAGGAGCATTCAAATTAAACAAAATGTATAAGATATCCGTGTACCAAGTATAATTTAGGAATGCTTCATCAATTAGTGGAGTTGCGAGTTCCTCTTGATCATCTAATGAATAAACCATGTTGATATCTAGTGCTTGAAAATTTGATTCAGTCATCAATTTGGCTAATCCTTGTCCTTTGATCAATTTGGTAGGTTTTATTTCCAAATCATATTCCAGAATAACAACAATCCATTTTCCTCTCTTTACATCAGGACCATTCTGCGTTAAAATGTCTTTGACTACTGCATTAGGCACATAAGAAATAATATGTGAATGTAAAATGTAAACTCTGAAATCCTTTAGTGCTTTAACCAGAGAAAAAGCTTGTTTTTCCATGATGTTGTATTTTAAAGATGCATCTCTCAAGGCTTTTCTAAAGAATTCTATTGGCTGTTCATGTCCTTCACTGTTTTTTTGCAATAATACAACAAAAATAATATGTTCATATGCAAAAGAAAAAATTATGAAGTCTTTGGTAAAATACGGGCTAATTAGAACTAGAGCTTTTGTTAATGCTTGCTTGACAAGATCAAAATATTGTTTAGCTTCAATGTTCCACTTAATTTCTGAATCTTTTTTAAGCAAGTTGGTTATATTTCTCAAATGTTTTGCAAGATTGGGTATAAATATCCTTAAAATTTGATTTTACCATTGAAAGATTGAAGTTCTTTGAGGTTCCTGGGATGACTTATTTTGAATATACCTTCAATCCTACTAGGGTCAATTCTAATTCCATCTTTAGAAATAATGTGACCAAGAAGCTTTCCTTCTTCAAAGCTTAATAATGTTTTCTTGGGATTTAGTGAAATTACAAACCTTCTACATTTCTCAAAAACTCTTCTTAGATGTGCCAAATGTTCTTCATCAGTTTTTGAATATATAGTAATGTCAACAAGATAGATCACAATAAAATGGCCAATTTCATCTGCAAAAGAAATTTCCATGGCCCTTTGAAAAGTGGCACCAACATTGATTAATCCAAAGGGCATTTTTACATACATGAAAGTCCCCCAAGGAGTAGTAAAGGTTGTTTTGTCTTGATCATCAAGATGCACTAAAACTTGATTATATCCTGAAAATCCATCTAACAAATAAATCGTACTGGAACCTACTAACCTCTCCAATATGTGGTCCATTTTGGGTAACGGGTAGTTGTCCTTAAGGGATACTTTGTTTAGATTCCTAAAGTCATTGAAAAGTCTAATTTAATTTGTTTTATTTCTTGTAGGGACAATGTTGGATAACTATTTAGAATATCTAAGTGGAACTATGATTTTGGCCTCATACATTTTCTTGATTTCTTTCTCAACCAAGGGCATTAAGACATGATTTATCCTATGCAGTTTTTGTTTAAAAGGTTTTTAATCCTCCTTGATTGGAATTTTGTGCTGTATAATGCTAGTATCATTAGCTTTCAGGTCCTCATAGCTCCAAGGAAATACATCTATGAATTCCCTAAACATGGCTATATACCTTTGTTTTGTAACCATAGGCAGTGATTTTGGTAGTTTTATCATTTTGGGCCTTTGTTCACTGCCTATATTACACTCTTCAATGTGTGTTCCCGTTGGTTCTATTTTTTATTTTTTGGCCACATCATTAAAGTCAAACAGTTCTTCTAAAGGGACAATCCCTCTAGGAAGGATATTCGGCCTTGAGTTGAAGTACTTAAAATTCCTCTTTTTCTGGGTCTTTATGTATTTATGTTTTATGTACAATTTCATTTGCTGAAATATTTACACCAAAAACAATAGGCTGTTTATCTACACTAATTTGCACATCAGTGTGACTGTCTTCTTCACAATCTAAGTCTATGTTGCTATCCTCAAATTCATCCTTTGATTGTAAGAAACTCTCAATTTGTTTGTCATTACCAAATAATTGCCAGTATCTCATGCTATCAGGCATAGATGGATGATGTTTAACCTCTATTGTGTATTGTCTATTTGGGTGAGGAAACTGACATGTCCTTGCTGAAAAGGCTAAACTGTTTTCTAGGACATTTTGATTTCTCGGGATAACAACCAAATCATATTCTTCAAATGTTCTTAGTAAATAAAGCACATCATTTATGTATGTTCACAATCTAGGATGTTTTCCAGAATATTCTCCTTTAATTTGTTTTATGACTAGTTCAGAATCACCATGAACTGAAATCCTCTTAGCTCCTAATCTTTTCAGTAATTGTAAACCTAAGAGCACGAATTCATATTATGTTATATTGTTTGTGCATTGAAAATTGAGTTTATAGGAGTGACCCTATGCATGATTTTTCCTTGCATTATATACCCAAACACCTGCTCTGGAGTGTGCTTTTGCACATGAGCCATCAAAAATCATATTCCAAAGAGGTTCATTTGGAGGGTCTTGTTGTACGATTTGTATTTGGTTGTCATGTTTTTCATTAAGATCATTTTCTTCATGGGTAACCTATGCATCAATGTGTCCATCATTATAACAATGAAGGAGTCAAGGTCAGTATGGACATAGTACAGAGGATAGTTGTGTTGTTTTTCTTGACTACTCACCATGTACTTCATTAAAGTTTCCCTATATAATCTTCTTTGTTTACCAAACACTAGTATTGTGGCATAAGTCATATCCATTTGAAGGGTACCTTGCAACTTTTCTCCCCATGAGTGTGACAAAAGAATGCCATACTTAGGAGGGATGTCATCTACTAATATATCCATCACTAGAATTTTTTCTGGTATCTGAGCTAAAGTGACACAGACATATTTGATAAGGCCTAGACATCTAACTTTTCTAGAATCAAATGCATAAAAATCTTTGTAAGGTCTAGTAATTTCAAGGCCAAGTTTCTCCATGACAACCTTTGGCATAAGATTATGTGATGCACCTGAATCCAACATGGAATTATGGAGAATTTTGTCATGAACATTAAAACTGATATAAAAAGGAGAGACACCTCCTTCTTAAGGTTTACCATCAACTTCTAGCCCAAAAAAAAGTTCAGGCTTATCATCACTTAAATTTACAGTGTTAGTAATTTCCCCTATGTTTAGTACCTTTAGGACCTAAGTCCTGCACACATTTTTGTTTATCAATTTAGTGAGAGGAATATATATTTTCAGTTTGGAAAGTTTGTTCTCAATATTGAATGGTGTTTGGATTTTGAGCAGATTTGAAAAATAAGTGCTTTCAGTCACTACTTTTTTGGTAAGTTTAGTTTGTTGACTTGTACTAGGGATATCAGTTTGGGCAGTTTTGGCAGGGACATCAACTGTTCTCCTAATAACGTTTTCTGAATTGTTTACACTTTTCTTTGAATTTTCTACTGCATTGTTGAGATCAGGTTCAGAGGCCTTTTTGTCAGAGTTTTCATAATTCTTTTTATTGGAATTATCAGAGTTTTTCTTGCTTCTAAGGTTATACTGTGTATGAATTTCCATGATAGTATTTTCAAATCCTTGTTTATAATCATCAGATTCTTTAGATTTTAACTTTGTCTGAGTTAATGAAAATAATTCTTGTTGTTGCTGAGTGAGAAAAATAGAGTCATCTTCATTAATTCCCATTAAGTTTATCTGATTTTCTTCTACTTCTTAAAATACCCCTTCATCTTCATCAACATAATTCTCTTGGAATGGAGAAATAATTTGCTGATCATGACCTCTTTGCTCTTTCTCTCTTATCTGAGGAGGGTTTCTTCTAGGTTTTTTATTTCTATTCTAAGGAGTTGGTTGATTTTCTCTAGGAATAGTTCTCTCATTTAGATGGATCGTCTCCATCATTATCTCAATATTCCTAACCAATGACTCAATTTTAGCATTAGACATGGAAGTTGAAGGTTCTTCTCTTACAGTAACTCTTCTTTCAGTTATCATTCTAGCTCTTTTTTCTAACAGGTTGGCTTCTACGCTCACTGCATCCCTCTGCATTTCCTCTAATGTGGTCGAGTTTCTTTCTCTTAGCTGATAAGACACTTCTGGTTCAAAAACATCCGGGAATTTAACCAAGGCTAAACCTTGTGGTGGTTTTATATGAGTACGTATTGCATTATGTAAAATTTTGAATCTAGGGCAATAATCCTAAACACTTTCAGTTGGGGCCCTTCTAATGTTTTCATATTCAAATAAAATTTGAAGAGGGTTCTTTTTTACTTCCCACCTATTGAGGAATATTTGATGAAATGCAGGGATGCCATTGATACTATTTACAAGTAAATCTTTGAACCATTTTCTTACTTCTCCACTAAGACTCTGAGAAAACATCCTTATCTTAACACTTTCTTCATCTACCTCTTGAAGGTCAAAACAATCACTCATTTTTTCAACATGTTGTTGGGAAGTTACATGATTAGTTCCATCAAATAGTGTAATTTTTTACTAGTAATCCTGTGGCATAGCTTCCAATGGTGCTAGAAACACCAATGGAGCATATCTAGCTTCCAGGATTGGTGGAGGTGGTGGAGGTGGATTGAAAATGAATGAAGAAGGAATATTTAGTGGAGGAATAAAGAAAATGGGTGAAATAATATGGATTATGGGAGGAGATGTGTGTGTGGGGATTACAGAAACAGTAGGACTAGTTCACTGGGAGGTAATAGAAGAAGCTGCTATAGTCAATGTAGTTAATTCCACATAATGTTGAACGTAAGAATCATTAACGTTTAAAGTGAACGCTAGTGCCAAATCTTGAAGAGTGTCAAATTATTGGAGAAGCTGAATATCATATTGACTTTGTGAATAAGCTTCTGTTACTGAACTTTGTTGTAGAATGGATGGATCAAATGTTGTCTCATCTGTCCAATTATCAAATTTAGTCCTGAATAAACCTTGTTCAAAGTGTAAATCAAACTGAATGTCCTGTAAGGTGACAAATATTTCAGGGAGGGAATTTTCTCTATGAAGAAATCTGCTACTTGTTTAGCATTCGGTTCTAGGAGTTTTTCTTAATTTTTTTTAGGATTGTCCACTATAGTAGGAGGATTTGGATCAGGATAGAATCTA
Source organism: Pinus albicaulis (assembly GCA_034641835.2). Lineage (NCBI taxonomy): Eukaryota > Viridiplantae > Streptophyta > Pinopsida > Pinales > Pinaceae > Pinus > Pinus albicaulis. The sequence continues at coordinate 774,510,926 of CM076578.1, forward strand.
GTAGAGATTATTTTAGAACCCAGAATTCAGATCTGAAGCACAAACAAATTGATTATTTCCAAAAACCGAAAGAAAACCAATCTGAGAAATTACTTCTATCATACAATGGTTTTTTTTTAACTAGGGTTTCTAAATTCGAATGAAATGCCAATATTTTTCAGTAAGGTCCCCAGTATGGTCGATAGTATGTTATCATTCTATAATTTTAATATTGGCAAGAATAATTATATAGGACAACATCAAAATTGCTTTGGATCCTAGAATCTATCCCTCCTAGACTGAGAGAGGGATCTCTCTTTTAGATTCAACCTTGTTTTATGAATCTAATACTAGGCTAGTTACAATAATAGTAAATATTTATTTTTGATTGATTGTTTGGTTAGATTAGTAGATCTATTTAGACTAATTCCATTGGGCTATAGAGTCATAAAAGGTTGGGTTGTTGCACCAAATTTTCAAGAGCATCCACGAGGCAAGCTAACTACGCTTAATGGATCTTAAAACATAATGAATTATGAGATGAGATAAATAGTGAATTAAGTAATGGTTAAAAATAAATTAAGAATTTTTTAACTAGACTTCAGAAGAAAAACATTTATATTGTAAACAAAGCTAGAAATAAGGTGCTCTAACAAAAATTTTTAATCTTTATATTTTATGTTTTACAATCAGATTTAAATGATGCAATGGGAGAAAAACAATGGAAACATTATCATAGAAAAGGAATAAAATCACCAGATAAACATAGCTCAAGTATCTTGTAAATGGTATTTTACGATTGATGCTCCAGCTTCATGAAAATACAATGCTCCAACAGAAAAGTTTTACAATCCAGGGTTCAACCCGTGATAGTCAGAATGTATGAATCATTTAACTGAATTCTACAATAATTTCGGTATCTACATAGGAAATATGTTATTAATTACAGAATAAGCAAAATTGACTAGTGTGACCACGAAGTGGACACAATGAACTTAATTTGAAATTTCACCCTATTTTTGAGAAGGTCATTACCGCATGATCAGATCTGGTGATGTGTTGGATGATTTGGTTGATTTGGTGTGGTGATGATTTGGATGATATGGTGTCCTTAGCTAATTTTTAGTCATACCGGTATTCGTACAACTTGTCCCATCTGTCTTCATCAAGAATCAATATTTTATTGGCTTTTCGATAAATTTCCTCCACCTCTGTGTATCGAGAAAATGTGGGTTTAACCCCGAAAATGTGCTTAATCTCGTGTTGAATGAAGATATAATTACTTATAACATCTAAAAAGCCTTTCCTTTCATGGTATTTTTTATGTTTGAATTCTTGGATGTATGTTTTGAAATCTCCTTGAGCTTCTTCACATAATCATCTCTGGCCATTAGTCTTTCATTTATGACAAACAAGGAAGGAAAACCCCTTTTGGTTAATGGCTTGATCCCATTGAAGAATCTACTGACTTCAATTTCTAATCCGTTACACTTCTCTTCAAGCTGCTGCACCAAATTCCTGAGTGTAAGGACTTTCTTCACCTCCAGAATTCTTTCAGTTCTATCCCGCACTCCTATATCTTCCAGCTCGTATTTTTTTTTGGCATTAAAAAACATGATGATCTTATTAGTTATATTAGGCATGTCTCCTATATATTTAGTGATATTTGAAATGCCTTGTTAGCTTTTTTGATCAAATTCTTCTGCTAAAAAATGATCTGGATATATGGCTAGATATCATTCATAGATTCAGTGATGCCAGTCCATATGATATCCTTTACTCTACTGACCATGCTGCCAATAGAATATTATTGAAGAGACTCCTGTAATCCTTCCATCAACCTTTGATTTCTTTGTGTTTCTGTCACATGGGCTGTCTCAATTCTTATTATTTGATCTTCCAAAACTTTGATCTGAGCCTATAGTCTTTTAATCTCCTCTGTTTGCAAAGACATATTCTCCACTGATTTAGCAAGTTGGTCTGCTGCCTCTCCTATGGTAGTTGTTGAAGCTCTTGGTGTTGGAATGGATGTAAGGGGTACAACTTCTAAAGGAAAAATCACTGTTTGTGTAGCTTGATCTTTCTCCTTAACCATATTTTCCATTTCTACCTCCGTTTTTTTCAGTTGTTCAGTCTGCTCCATGATGAGCTTTATCATATCAGATTTTCGTGTCTCTGTCTCTTCTATCTCCTTAGTAAGAGGATGTTCTGTAGCTGAAATCTTCATTTTTTTCTTCAAGGCTGCTATATATGCATTCTTCTTTTTAATAATATCCTGCACAACCTGCAATTTTTATGGATCATATTGAATTTTCACGACCAAGTCTTCGAAGGATTTTATCCTTGTATCCTTGGACATTGAGGAGATCTTCTCCATCTTGAGTTGAGATTACACATTTTCCAAGGATACCTGTAACTTAGATAAATTCATAGTAGTATTGGTTAAGGTGGAAGAGATCATTTCACCTCTTTGTTTATGCATTTCCATCTGATCAATGGGGTGGATTTCCTTGATGTTGAATTCGAAGGAACTCTACTTGTAATTTGCCATCTTGGGTTTTGCAATATAGGCTTATAGAAATGACATGTGAATCCTCCCCTTCTCTGAATCAAATGCAGATAGAAATATGCTTTGTGAAGTGGGGGTCTACTTCCAAAATTGGGTGTAAGTTTTGTTTTTCAAGATCTCATTTATGAGTTTAATCTCCCTGAAAGTATCAAATACAATCTTTTCTTTATCTCCTGTAGCAGTACTAGAAGTGGATGTTTGGAGAGCCTGTTGCTAGTTTAGGACAGTAGTTGAAGTATTTGGAGGAGTAATAGGATGTTTTCCTCCCATTGGATATGATCCTAGAGTATCCAGGATGTTGATAATAGTTTCCTGCACTTATTCTTTGTCTTGGTCAACATCCATGTGTATTTTGGCCCTTTTTCTATACTTAATTTTGAATTATTTATTAGAAGTATCAGTCACTGAAGGTGAGTGATGTTCTCTTTGAATTTTCCATGTAGTTTCTTGTTTATCTTATTTATTTTGTTTCTTTTGTGTTACAGGTGTTTGCAAACCTGAAGTAGAAATGGCTTGCCCCTCTGCCTCTTGCAAAGTATTTTCTGTCCACTCTGTCTGGTTTCTGAACTACTCTATGTATCGTCTTTGTCTATGAAGGTAGGGTGTGGACTTATTCTCCACCCTCAACTTATAAATGAAGCCAAATGGATCATAAGACCAGGTGAAACTAGGAGCAAAATTCATCTGTTTCAATATTTTATCTCCTTCTTCTACAACTACCCTACTATTGCACACAAATGGTCCTATCTCAGACTTTATCCTAAATTGTGACTTATTTTTTTCTGAGAAAAAATGCACCTCATCTGTATTCAACATCTATCTTATGTATTCCAAGGCAAAAATCCTCATTAGGAGGAATTTTGGCAGCTTATACAGAGGCAACTCACACCCATAGACTCTGAATTCTGTATAATTTTGGTATAAATACCAATATGTTGTTATGTCTTGGTCTGAGAGCTGCATAATTGTTTTAATCTCTTCACTAATCCTAGGTTCAGCTGTGCTCTTTAGAATACTTATTGCAAGGTGTAAAAACAACTCAACAAGCTATTTGTAACTAAATTCCTCTTGGTCCTTCATCAACAAGGTGGTCCAAAAAATGATATACTGTGGGTGTCCATCTTCATCCAATTTCGTCATTACAAACTGAAATTTCACTACCTAAATATATAGAAACAAATATACAATGATAGAAGTATATTTAAATAATCCTTTTGTATGAAACTTCACAAACTTATCATGAATGTTATCAACCAAGAAATGGCTAAAATCAAACATGACGGAGGGCAGAGAATCTGAGGTAATTATAGTAAAAAATCCTATAATTTCCTGATCAATCCATTGATCAGAGTAATATCATAGGAGGTATGCAAGGAATATGGCAATTTGTTTGGTTCTCTCAGGGAAATGAGTGATATGGGGGATTTCTGTTAGGCAGAGGGGTCTTCTCAGTTAGGAATAGCTCAAGGGTTGAGGCTCTCTTATCAAAATATAGCTTTTGGTACAGGTCTATGAGGGCTTCTCGGGAAAATGGAGTAGGAATTTTTACTGTAGGTGCTTGCAAAATCTGATTAATATATTAGGCCGTAACATTGAACAAAACGTCACTAGTTGTGGAAATTAAAACTCTCTAGTTTGGGATGTAACAAGCACAACATCTCCTAATGAGCTCAGGGGAATTATGGGTCTTGTGGAAAATGTAATAAGGCAGGTTGGTGTCCCACAGAGAAATATCATTGACCCGATCTACTAATTTTTCTTATAACCAACAATAGACATCAAATAAATCAAACTCAGAGATTGTTTCATGGATATTAAAGTCTTTATCAGCCAATATGAAATGATCTAAGTCACTTGGAGGATGAATCATGGGATTAAAGGGAGGTTCCTGACCTTTATTCTTTGGAGGCATGGTGAATTTTGATTGGAGAAAGGGCTGGATCAGATGATGATACTGTCAGCAGAACACAAAGGTGGAATGATAGTGTGAAAACCTGAAGAAACAGTGTGATTCACTATGGGAGACCTGTAAGAATCTAAGAATAGGTAACAGTAATGAAATGGTAAATTTTTAATGAGGCGGGAAGATTCGATTTTCTAGGGTTTCCTGGTTTCCCATTATGCATGGCGTATATCTGTTGATTAATGGTTAAACCATTAATTAACTTAATGGGCTAATTCTAGTGGGAGCGGAGGAGATTGGACATGAAACAGACAAGAGGTGTCGTGCTGTGAATGGAGGAGGGATAACAGTAGGGAGAGTATTTTATGGTATGGAGAAACAACTTTTCGGGCGGGATGTGGACAAGCCTCTGCGCCCGACACATAAATTGTAGGGCCTCATAAAAAATCCTTGACTTCGTAACCCCACCCCCCACCTTGATAACTTTCGGATGGCGTGGCAGGGGGGGGGTGGGGTGTAAAGTATCATATTAGCCATTAGATGTAATAGTGTAGGTGAATATGGAGTGGAAGGTGACAACAATTTAATAATGATGTGAAGGGTGAGTGGACGGTGGGGTCGAGCAGATTAAATGAAATTTGGGTGGAGTGTAAAGTTAGGGACTTTGGAATATGAAATACAATATGTCAAGTGAATTAAAAATAAATTAACCCCCAAAACTTAGGATCTCGTTTGTTTTTGAATTTTTTTCCATACATGAAAATACATGAAGTCTTTAGGATGATGCTTTAGAATAAATTTCATGTTTCTCCATATTTATTTTCTTCTTTCATTCTACCTACCCTTTCACTAATCTAACATTTTTTCATCATTATTTTACAGGTGCATTTAGGCTTGCAGATCTCTTTTTCTTTATAATCCAATCTATCCTACTCTATCCATTATTCCTTCCATTGAATTAGATTAAACTGTTGAGTCAATTTTAATTTTACCTTACTACTAACTTACAAAGATTAAAATGTTTGGTAAGTCTTTATTCCCTAACCTATTCAGCAGAAATTTAAAATTGTTCAATCATGCATAAACTATATGAATTGAACAAACTAACTTATCGGTAGTGGCATTTTGACTTGCAATTGTTTTCCGTATTATTCTTTTTTAGTTTTTTTTTCTTTATATGTGTTTTCAACATACCCTCTTTTCTTTTCCTTTTTTCATGTTTCTTTTGGAAATCATATGAATATTGAAAATCATGTACAATAAGAAATTGCAACTATGAAATACTTAATTACCTTGAGATCCTATAATTTATAGGACCCTAATAGGCATACTGTAAATTCATCTATTATACTCAAGCACAATTCAATTATGCATGAAAGTTACGTTGAACAATATGCATATGATAGTGGTTTTCAAGATGTGTATGAAATATTGAGTCAAGGAAACCAAAATGAAGAGTTATATTATCAAGTGCATAACAGTTTGTTGTATCACTTGGGCAAGTTATGTATACCACAGGGAGAAAGAAACAATATCATAAGGGAGGCACACACTTCATTTATTGCTGAACATTTCAGTGTAGGCAAGACAATAGCGAATCTCCAAAGGTACTATTATTGGTGACACATGATTGATATTGTTAATGTTGAGAATTTGAGATTGTTTGAGCCTCTTTTGATTGATGATCAAGGAGAGCATGTTCAACTACCATCAATATATGATTTCTCACCAGAATATCCTGATGAAATTCAGCAAGATCTCATACTTGACAAAAGAATAAGAACTTAAAGGAGAGGGAATGTCGAATACCTTAGAGTGGGAATCAAGGGAAAAAATCCTTCAAAGGCCATATGGATGGAGAGTGAAAGGGTGAGGGAGTTGTACCCTCACCTGCTAAACAATTGATAGTATCCTTTGGGGTCCAAAAGGCTTCTAGTGGGGAAGAATGATCAAAGGCTCACTATTTAGCTCAAAAATGAAAGTGCTCAGAAATGCTCCAAACTAGAACAACCAGATATAGCTCATCACCAGGATTCCAACACAACTTGTTTCATCAAAATTCGAGTTTATATGAGTAAGTTATGGTTTTCTGTTCGTTTTCTCAAACATGTAAAAAATGTGCAGAACAATTACAGACTGATGACTGGGCAGTCCAGTCAACACCTCAAGAATATTCAGGGAATATTCTCTAGATTTCATCTAATGAAACTGTGACAAGTGTCACAGTCAGTTTCGCCAATGTTGCTTGGGAAGTTGAAAATTTTCTTCCTAATCCTAAGGTTGCAATTTTTATACATGCCGAATTATTAATTTTTATGGTGAAAATTGGGGCAATGGAGAACACCCATGTGGTGCAGTCAGAGGCTACCACGTGCCCTCCCCCATGGCATGGTTGGATGGCATATCATTTAACTAAGGTTTGAATCAAAGGTGGTCGGGCGCATATATTATTGCATACATTATTATATACCAAGGTTGGAAAAATATTATGGGTGCACATATATAAACATTTATTTTTAAACCAAAGTCAAAGACAATGGTCCGTTGAACAAAAATTTTATGACCGCAGAGGGGTGGAGGTCGGGGTCAACCCTGCGAGCTCCCCCATTCAAGTGCCAATACCAACCATTACACCACAAATATGATCCTTTTTAACCATAGGATCCCACTGCTATTTGAATTTACAGTGCGCCAAAGTTGGGGTTCCAGAGGGGGCCAGCCCCCTCCCATGTCAACGACAACGAAGACTGAAGGCCAAATACTACTACAATGGAGATTTAAACGAGTTTGAAAACCATTTTATTACCACTAATTCGTGGTTAAGCCACGTTAATTTGAAATGTTAGCATTAAAAGCGCTCGATGCTAAACGCACATTAACTACACTTTAATGTTCACTTATCTCTAATTGAGTGCAGTATTATCTTAGCAGAGGGTTTGGTGGACCCTCCAAATGCTGCAGAATCTCCACTTTTAGTGGAGTTAACTGGCGGACTTCCATTTTTAGTGTAGAAATACTAGAATTTTATTTTTTTCCATAATTGAGGCAATTTTCGACCAATTTTGGTTGAGGAAGAGTCATTCTTGGTAGATTTTAATGTTTTGGAGCAATTGGAGCCAGTTCCAGTGGAAACAGAAAACTATAAACAACAATTTTTCACAATTGAAGCTAATAAAAGGGCCCAAGCTATGAAGCTGGACCAAGTAGATGTAGCCCATGAGGGGTGAACTCCTTCATCGAAACCATGTGTATTTGACTCGGTTATTTGTGCTTGTTGTGTTTTCATATGTTGTTGTTCAAAATTTAGTTTCCATGCTTTTATGTTAATGAAATACACTTAATATCATCAATTTTATTGAATTTTAAATCATAAGAACATGTATAAACCCTTGTATAAGAAAAAAACCAAAGCACTTTCATGTTAAATCTGAAATTGATATTAGCACAACATTAACTAAAAATGAATTTCAGATCACCTGCATACTAGCTTGAGGTTTAAATTAGTAGCTATTTTCAGTTCAACATACTTAATGAGTAAATATATTTATTGTGTTTTATATAAATTAACAACTCTGTGTGTGTAACAAGAGAGAGAGAGAGATAGAGAGAGAGAGAGAGAGAGAGAGAGATAGAGAGAGAGAGAGAGAGAGAGAGAGAGAGAATGGTAGAGTACACGACGCAAAAATCCTATCATCTTTAGGAAGAGGATTTTGTCACAAAAAGGCTAGCGATGAATTCCAATGATTTAATAGAAATCCTCATGACTTTGAGAGCTGAGTTGATAAGTTGTAAGGAAAACAATGAGAGGATTTTTCAAGAAAAATAGAGAAAAGCATAGGTGAATGTTTTGATATTATAGAGTTTGTTCAAACTTCAAAGACAAATGTATCATGAGCTTGGTCCAAGAAATTTCCTTCTAAAATATGGAAGTAAGGGATTCAATCCAATAAAGCAAAATGAAACCAATCAAGGAAAAGGAACATGAAAACTAGTGAAGAAATAGTAAGAGAAATTCCACATAGTACCCCAGGAAGAGAATCAAACAACCATAACCAATTACACAGTGTTGCAACCAAGAAACACCATCAGAAAGGTAGGAAATGGAAGATATTGATGTCATAGGAATTTAAGAAATGCAAGCCCCCAACTTTGATGGAGAAGCTAAGAAGGTTGAAGAGAAAAACTCCTGCCTATTGGGAATGAATAAATATTTCAAGGTGAATGAATACTCTTAAAACATGAAGGTTAGAGTGGCCATTATCATCTTAAAGGGAAAGGTTAATATATGGTGGGAATATTTGAGAAAGATCTATCCTTGAAAATATTTGAAGGATATTTTAGGGAGAAGTACATATATGAGAGCAGGGAAAATTTTAGGGGCTAATATTCGCAAGAGGGCTAAATTTCCATGTTTTTTCCAAAAAGAAAATCGCCAATCTCCATTTTTTGAAAAAGTGATACACCCACATTTTATAGTATATAATTATCTTACTATAAAAATCACCAAAAAAATATATAGACTAATATAAAATCATTATAAATCTAAATATTTTTACCAAAATATTTCCAAACATCTTACAATTTGCAGATTAGGGACTAGTAATTTTCGCTAAGGTTTATAAACTTTAAGATAAACTTCCATCCTTAAAAAATTTTCTCTGTGCCCGACACATAATTTGTAGGGCCTCATAAAAAAACATTGACTTCAGAACACCCCCCCGCCCCCCCCCCCCACCTCGATAACTTTCGGATGACGCAGGGGGGTGGGGGGTGGGGGGGGGGGGGTTTAGAGTATCATATTAGCCATCGGATGTAATATTGTAGGTGAAGATGGAGTGGAAGGTGATAAAAATTTAATAATGATGTGAATGGTGAGTGGACGGTGGGGTCGTGCAAATTAAATGAAATTTGTGTGGAGTGTAAATTTAGGGACTTCGGAATATGAAATACAATATGTCAAGTGAATTAAAAATAAATTAACCCCCAAAACTTAGGATCTCCTTTGTTTTTGCATTTTTTTCCATACATGAAAATACATGAAGTTGTTAGGATGATGCTTTAGAATAAATTTCATGTTTCTCCATATTTATTTTCTTCTTTCATTCTACCTACCCTTTCACTAATCTAACATTTTTTTCATCATTATTTTGCAGGTGCATTTAGGCTTGCAGATCTATTTTTCTTTATAATCCAATCTATCCTACTCTATCTCTCATTCCTTCCATTGACTTAGATTAAACTGTTGAGTCAATTTTATTTTTACCTAACTACTGACTTACGAAGATTAAACTGTTTGGTAAGTCTTTATTCTCTAACCTATTCAATAGAAATTTAAAATTGTTCAATCATGCTTAAACTATATGAATTGAACAAACTAACTTATCAGTAGTGGCATTTTGACTTGCGACTATTTTCAATATTATTCTTTTTTGGGTTTTTTCTTTCTTTATATCCGTTTTCAATATACCCTCTTTTCTTTTCCTTTATTTCTATTTCTTTTGGAAATCATTTGAATATTGAAAATCATGTACAATAAGAAATTGCAACTATGAAATACTCAATCACCTTGAGATCCTATAATTTATAGGACCCTAACAGGCCTATTATAAATTCATCTATTATACTCAAGCACAATTCTACTATGCATGAAAGCTACATTGAGCAATATGCATATGATAGTGGTTTTCAAGATGTGTATGAAATCTTGAGTCAAGGAAACCAAAATGAAGAGTTATATTATCTTGTGCATAACAGTTTGTTGTATCACTTGGGAAAGTTATGTATAACACAGGGAGAAAGAAACAATATCATAATGGAGGCACACACTTCACTGATTGCTGAACATTTCGATGTAGGCAAGACAATAGCAAATCTCCAAAGGTATTGTTATTGGTGACACATGATTGATATTGTTAATGTTGAGAATTTGAGATTGTTTGAGCCTCCTTTGATTGACGATCAATGAGAGCATGTTCAACTACCATAAATATATGATTTCTTGCCAGAATATCTTGATGAAATTTAGCAAGATCTCATACTTGACAAAAGAATAAGAACTTCAAAGAGAGGGAATGTCGAATACCTTTGAGTGGGAATCAAGGGATAAAATCCTTCAAAGGCAAAATTAATGGAGAGTGAAAGGGTGAGGGATTTGTACCCTCGCCTGCTGAAAATTTGATAGTATCCTTTGGGGTCCAAAAGGCTTCTAGTGGGGAGGAGTGATCAAAGGCTTAGTATTTATCTCAAAAATGAAAGTGCTCAGAAATTTTCCAAACTAGAACAACTAGATATAGCTCGTCACCAGGATTCGAATGCAACTCATTTCATCAAAATATGAGTTTGTATGAGTAAGTTATGGTTTTCTGTTTGTTTTCTCAAACAGGTAAAAAATGTGTAGAACAATGACAGAATGATGACTGGGCAGTCCAGTCAACACCTTAGGAATATTCAGGGAATATTCTCTAGATTTCATCTAAGGACAGTTTGACAAGTGTCACAGTAATTTTTTCCAATGTTGCTTGGGAAGTTGAAAATTTTCCTCCTAATCCTAAGGTTGCAGTTTTTATACATGGTGGATTATTAATTTTTATGGTGAATTTTGGGGCAATGGAGAAGGCCCACATGGCACAGCCGGAGGCTACCACATGCCCTCCCCCATGGCAAGGTTGGATGGAAAATCATTTAACTAAGGTCCGAATAAAAGGTGGTTGGGCGCATATATTATTGCATACATTATTATATACCAAGGTTGGAAAAATGCTATGGGCGCACATATATCAACATATATTTTTAAACCAAAGTCAAAGGAAATGGTCCGTTCAAAAAAAATTTTATGACCGCAGAGGGGTGGAGGTTAGGGTCAACCCCGCGACCTCCCACATTCAAGTGCCAATACCAACCATTACACCACACATATGATCCTTGTTAACCATAGGATCCTGCCGTTATTTGAATTTACATTGCGCCGGAGTTGGGGTTCCGAAGGGGGCCAGCCTTGCAGGCCAGCCCCCTCCCATGTGATCAAAAATGAATACTGAAGGCCAAATAATACTACAGTGTAGATTTAAAAGAGTTTTAAAACAATTTTATTACCACTAATCCATGGTTAAGCCACGTTAATCTGAAGTGTTAGCGTTAAAAGCGTTCAACGCTAAACGCACATTAACTACACTTTAATCTCTTCTTATCTCTAATTAGGTGTGGTATTATCTTAGAAAAGGATTTGGTGGACCCTCCAAATGCGGCGGAATCTCCAATTTTAGTGGAGTTAATTGGAGGACTTCCATTTTTAGTGGAGAAATACTAGAATTTTATTTTTTCCATAATTGAGGCAATTTTCGACCAATTTTGGCTCAGGAAGAGTCATTCTTGGTAGATTTTGATGTTTTGGAGCAACTGGAGCAGGAAGCAGCAGAAACAGGAGACTGTAAACAACACTTTTTCACAATTGAAGCTAATAAAATGGCCAGAGCTATGAAGCTAGACCAAGGAGATGTAGCCCATGAGGGGTGAACTCCTTCATCGAAACCATCTGTATTTGGCTCGGTTATTTGTGCTTGCTGTGTTTTCATATTCTATTGTTCAAAATTTAGTTTCCATGCTTTTATGTTCATGAAATACACTCAATATCATCATGTTTATTGAATTTTCAATCATAAGAACATGTATAAACCCTTGTATAAGAAGAAAAACAAAGCACTTTCATGTTAAATATGAAATTGATATTAGCACAACATTAACTAACAATGAATTTCAGATCACCTACATATACTAACTTGAGGTTTAAATTGGTAGCTAGTTTTGGTTCAACATACTTAATGAGTAAATATATTTATTGTGTTTTGTATAAATTAACAACTATGTGTGTGTAACAAGAGAGAGAGAGAGAGAGAGAGAGAGAGAGAGAGAGAGAGAGAGAGAGAGAGAGAGAGAGAATGGTAGAGTACAAGACACAAAAGTCCTATCATCTTTAGGAAGAGGATTTTGTGGGAAAAAGGCTAGCGATGAATTCCAATGATTTAATAGAAACCATCATGACTTTGAGATCTGAGTTGATAAGTTGTAAGGCAAACAATGAGAGGATTTTTCAAAAAAAATAGAGAAAAACGTAGGTGAACGTTTTGATATTATAGAGTTTGTTTGACCTTCAAAGAAAAAAGTATCATGAGCTTGGTCCAAGAAATTTCCTTCTAAAATATGGAAGTAAGGGATTCAATCCAATAAAGGAGAAGGAAACCAATCAAGAAAAAGGAACATGAAATCTAGTGAAGAAATAGCAAGAGAAACTCCACTTAGTACCCCAGAAAGAGAATCAAACAACCATAACCAATTGTATATTGTTGCAACCAAGGAACACCATTAAAAAGGTAGGAAATGGAAGATATTGATGTCATAGGAATTTAAGAAATGCAAGCCCCCAACTTTGATGGAGAAGCTAAGAAGGTTGAAAAGAAAAACTCCTGCCTATTGGGAATGAATAAATATTTCAAGGTGAATGACTACTCTTAAAACATAAAGGCTAGAGTGGCCATTATAATCTTAAAAGGAAAGGTTAATGTATGGAGGGAAGATTTGAGAAAGATCTATCCTCGACAATATTTGAAGGATATTTTTGGGAGAAGTACATATATGAGAGCGGGGAAAATTTTAGGGGCTAATATTCGCAGGTGGGCTAAATTTCCATGTTTTTTCCAAAAAACAAATCGCCAATTTCCATTTTTTGAAAACTTGATTCACCCACATTTTATACTATATATTACCTTACTATAAAAATCACTAAAAAAATACATAGACTAATATAAAATCATTAGAAATCTAAATATTTTTACAAAAATATTTCCAAACATCTTACAATTTGCATATTAGGGACTAGTAATTTTCGCCAAGGTTTATAAGCCTTAAGATAAACTTCCATCATTAAAATTTTCCTTGTATGAGAGGTACCATGGAAAAAAAGTTAAATAATTTCATGAGAATAAACTGGGGCAATGATCCAGTGGATCAGTAAAGTGATCAAAACAAATTGTTTGAAAGTGCTCGAAACTAGCACCAAAACGAAGATCTCATCGCCTTGAATCCAACACAATTTGAATCGCTCAAAACCGATTTCGTATGCTCCCGATATAACATTTTGATCATTTTTGAAAATAACTAAATTTTTTAAATTTGGGTTGGAGATACGTCAATCAACAGTTTGTACGCTGACTAGGCATGTGACTAGGAAGATTGAATATGTATTTTTGGGCAAATGAGATTTTTCCAAGTGCCATAATTTTCATTGGTTGAATTTTGGTGGTTTTTGGTTGGTTGAAGGCTAGACCAATGATGGAGGGCCATGTGGTCTCCTGACGTCATTGTAAATTTTTTTATGGGTTGAAATTACCTCTATGTGAATTGAACAAGCGACCTCCGGGGTGGCAACATGACATCTTACTGCCATGCCATCGATGTTCATTGTTAACCATGGTGCACAAATCATTTATAAATTTTATTGGGTCGCAAGTTGGGGTCGTGGCTGGGGTTTAAACCTACAAATATAGATGAGGTTTGTGTAAAAGAAACACATCTATAAGAAAGACAAAATAATGTTTATGAAGAAACAAGTGCAAACTCATTTGAGACTAGAGACAAAGGAAAGGGGAAGTTCAAAGGAAAAGGAAAGAAGAATGCTTCCATCAAGAGGGAGAGAGAAAAAATCACATGCAAACATTGTTCCAAAGAAGGCCATGATGAAGACCACTGTTGGAAACTTCATCCTGAGATGAAACCAAAAGAGTTTAATAACAAGGAGAAAGAAAATGTTGTTTCAACTATACAACAAGATTTAGGTTCTGATTCCGGGGATGAAACAAAGATGATAGGGCATGGGATTGAAGGGTATTTTTAGAGTTTTTGTGGTAAGTTCCATATATCAGAGATGATAAAGTGAATATTCAAAGGTAACTCAATTGCATAACACAAAATTATCAATACAAAATTTAGTTTGATGAGCTAAGAATCCTATAGGACACTATCAGAAAGACTAAACATTGCTATGAGTATTCCAAGCATAAGGTCGAGTTTTGAATAGATTGGAAATGGAAATATATAACCAAATTTAAAGGAAAAGGGTTGAAACCATTAGGATATAAGTCAAGAGGAAGGAATGAAAATTTCACCACTCCTTCCAAGGGTGAATTTTAGTTGAAATTGACTCCTACCAGTAAGGACCGACCTGCTAACCTAGAAAGAGGAGAGGTGGTGGAAATTAAAAGAGGGTCTTTGTAGTGTTAGACATGCTGGGAAAACCACCTACAAAGAAATTTTCTCAATCCAAAGGGAATGAAATAATGTTATAACATGTGCAAGAGATAATGGTAATGAACAATGTGTCCAAAAATATACCATGAATTCATGCCTCATTTGATAATGGGTGGGAAAACCATCAAGATTCAGTAATAAAAATGGAAGGTATGGTCATTAAATAACTTATTTCAATTGTTTTTGAAATAGGTTCTAATTTTATGTATATTAGTATGAATGTTGGAGAGAAATGTGATTTACAAAAGAAAAACCATGAGAAATCATGGTTGGTTCAACTAGTCACGAGAACCAAAAGACAGGCGGGGAACATGGTGGAATCATGTCCCATGATAATAAGAGACATATCTACTTCAACCACTCTTAGCCTTTTACTAATGAGATCATATAATAAATTAGTAAGAATGGACTTCTTAGTAGCATATACAACCAAAATTGGCTGTGATATAAAGTTGTTGTAATGCCTCAACAACAAAAGGGAGAAAGTGATGCTACAAGGATGAGGGAGCATGTTATCGTTTGAAAATATCAACATTTCAAGTGAGAATATGCAGTAGGAAAGGGTGAATTTTTTATGCAGTCCAAGTGACCAATGCATTAGAAAAAAATAAATATAGAATGGAAGATCAACCAGTATTAAGGTAGGTGAGTGATATGTTTCCAAAGGAAATATTGTGATTGCCACCTAGGAGAGAAATTTATTCTCTATTGAGTTTCTTCTTGGAGTAGTGCTAGTCTAAAAATCCCCATATCATATGAGCACGCCAGAGTTAGCTGAGTTAAAATTATAGCTGAAATAAATTTTGGACACAGGTATATCAGATCTAGTGTGTGAACATGGGGAGCCCAAGTGATTTTTGTAAAGAAAAAGGATGCCATGTTGTGGCTGTGCATTGATTATTGACAGCTGAATAAAGTAGAAGTGATGAACAAATACTTCCAAGAGTTGATTACTTGTTTGATAAGCTAAGAGGGGATGCAATGTTTTCAATGATAGACCTATTAAGATTTGGTTATTATCGAGTCTGAATCAAGGATGAAGACACTCATAAAATAACTCTTAGGACAAGCTATGGATGCTAGGTGTTTATGGTGGTGCTATTTGGAATTACCAGTTCTCCAACCACGTTTATTTGCGTGATGAAAAATTCCCTTAAATAATATTTATACAAGTTTTTTTAGTATTCATATATGACATCTTGGACTACTCGGAAACACAAGAAGAGCATGAAGAGAATTGGAAAGAAATAATGCAATTTATGAGAGTGCACAAGCTCTATGCCAAGCTCAACAAACGTGATTTCATTCAATAAAAAGTTTAGTACTTGGTACATGTAATTTCAAAATAAGGAGGGACAATGGACCCTAAGAATATTAAAGCCATCATAGAATGGTATAGTCCCATAAATTTCACCAAAGTGAGATGTTTCATGGGATTGACTAGATACTATAGGAATTTATTGATGATTTTTCAAAGATTGGGTATCCAATCACAACTCTGCAGAGGAAAAGAGTATGATTCTAATTGAAATTAGAGTTCACAAATAATTATAAGCAACTTAAGAAATTTATCACTTGTGCACCTATCTTGAAAATAACATATCTATAAAATGACTTCTTAGTCTGAACATATGGTTGTAAAGAGGGAATATGTGGAGTCCTGATCCAGGAAGGACATGTGGTACATTACAAGTAAAAAAAAATTAAATGAACATGAGAAGAAATATGGCACTCATGACTTGGAGCTCACAACCATAGTGCATGCATTGAAAATTTGGAGGTATTACTTACTTCGAAGGAAGTTATTTGAATGTCAAGCCATGGAGGACTAAGATATTTCTTTTATTAGCCCAAGTAAAATGCTAGAAAAGCCAGCTGGTTGGCTCTGATCAGTGAGTTCGACTTCGAAAAAAAGAAAATCAAGGGTAAGGAGAAAAAAGTAATAGATGGACTTAGTAGAGGCCTTCAATTGGTACACTTGGAAACCATGAGAAATTTTTTATTAAATATCAAAGAGAATATCAAAAATTAATTGATATAAGACAATAAATTTTAACATGTGAAATATTTCTTATAGAAAGAGAGAGAAGGACCATTGAGTAAGAATTACCATAGTCACTGACAATGGAATGTTTAAATTAAAAGGCATGTGGTATGTACCTTTTATAGGTGTCTTGAAGAAGCTCATAATGGATTTTTTCCATAAAACACCTTACTATGGCCATCATGGTTATTAGAAAATGATAGCATCCATGAAGAAGATGTATTATTGTCTGAGTATGAAAAAGGAGGTCATTAAATACATTGTTGGGTGTTTGGATTGTCAATAAGTTAAAGTGGAATCCAAACACCCAACATGATTGCTACAACAAATCCTCGTTCCTAAATAGATGTGGGAATTGATATCTATGAACTTCATCACGATATTGCCAAGAACATCGAAGCATCATGATGCCATTATTATGGTGGTGGATAATTTGAGTAAGGCGTCTCACTTTATAGCTATAATTTCCACTCACAAGGAAATTGATATAGATAAAATTGTTATGAAGGAAATATTCAAATTGGACGGCATACCAAAGAAGATCATATCAAATTGTGATGCCAAGTTTAATTCCAAATTTTGGAAGGAATTATTCACTGTTTTTGGAACCCAATTAGCTTTAGCACACCATATCATCCTCAGAATAATGGATAGAATGAAAGGGTGAACATAATTTTAGAGGAAATGCTAAGGATTTATGTTATGCATCAGCTGGATATGTGGGAATATTACCGCCCAATAAATGAATTTTCCTAGAATAATGAATACCAAGAGTCACTAAATATGAGCCCTTTTGAGGCCTTTTTTGGTAGAAAATGCAACACTCCTTTTAACTATGATTTTCTAGTGATTAGTGTTTTCCTTGGGATAGACATGCTAAAATATATGGAGCATGAAGTTATTCATATTAGGCATAAATTGAAGGTAGCCTAGGATTGGAAAAAGAGATGAAATCAATAGATAATGCACAAAGGAGTTTCAAGTAGGATAGAATTTGTATATTTGCGTAAGACCTATAAGGAGCTCATTGAAAGTGGGATCTTGTGCTAACCTAGTACCCAAATTTTGTGGACCATTTCAAATTTTGGAAAGAGTGGGCCTAGTGGCTTATAGATTGGCCTTACAACCCATAGTGAAAGAACTTGATGTTTTCATATTTCTTTGCTTAGTAAGTATGTACATGACACTAATCATATTGTTGACTTGTTTGTGATACAAGTGTAACCTAAGGGAGATTTCCAAACAGAACCACTATCCTCATGCGTTTGAATCGAGTAATAGAGTAGTTCAAGGTGCAATGTAAGCAATTTGGGCTAGACTCATGTAACCTGGGAAAAATTAGATCAAATGAAAGTATCTTACTCATTTTTTTTTATTGTGTAAATACATGTAAGTGTTATTGTTACACAGCAATTTGTCACTGTCCCTGCCATTCCCCATCCCACACATTGGAGGGCTCCTTCCGTGACCTGTGAGTAGAGACAAGACTTGAAAATACTTTCATTGCATCCCTCTAAAGATGAGCTTTCATTGCCCTAAAGACATCTCCTTGCAAAAAACCCTAAAAATAGCTCTTTTTCCATTGGCGCGGTTCCACAGTTCAGCCCTCGCGCCAAGGGGGAAAATCCTCCAAAGAGGGCGCGCCAATTGGCACTCTGTCATAGAACCGCACCCGCGGCAACCATATTAAGAGGTGTTTTTTAAATTAAATGGCAGAAGTTTCATCATAACAAATTCCTGGACTGATATCTGTCTTGAGTTGGGAGGTTTGGCTACGGATTTCCATAGAGAGGAAGTGGTTTGCCACCTCTCATGGAAGCTTCCTTGATGATAGGGCCAATCCCATAATTATAGGGATCCAAACTCACCTTCCACCATCTATAAAAGCTTGCCCATCTCCTTTGCAAGCTAGTTCCCAAGAGCTTTCACATCCTTATGCTGCAAGAGCCTTCTTGATTCCCTTAAGGCCAAATCCAAGCAAGGAGACTATTGTCAAGTATCCAGAGAGAGAGGCTTGTCCCATCCTTGATAGGCTTTATTGAGACACGTTTTGCTGATGACCTGCCAAAGGAGAGTGCTGCGTCGAAGCTATGGTTGTATTCTTCTTTTGACTCATTAATGATAAGCGACTATTAGTTATGGTTCCACTCTTGTTCTTGATTATGTTCATGAGTTATGTTCTCTTCGACTGACATATAGTTGTATATAATGGATTTTATGCGTGCGTTTGTGTTGCTTCTTGCATGTGTAGGTGTCCGATCACGGAGATCGTGAGGATTGTGATATGCCAGGGCGAAGGAACGAGAGCACCACCTCTTCTACAAACGACAGCGTTGGATTCCAGGTAAGCCTTCATCGCAAGTCGGTTTATTTACAATTAGGAACCTGCACTGTAGCGTGTTTGATTGTTTCTAGAGCCGATCTGGGCTAGTACGGATCGCCTCTGTCCGTAGAGGGGATTTACCTCTTCAACAATTTGGCGACTCCGCTGGGGACTCAGCTTGTTGTTTGATTTGTAAGCTATAGACGGAGCCTGAAGTGTAGCCAGATAGCCTTCGAAATGTTTTTGCTCTGCATTAGCGGAGTAGATCAACGCTGCTTTAGTTAATCTCCAGTTTAGTTTACGGACTGAACAACTTGGAGTGTTGTCTTCTCTTTTCGGTCAATTTCTTGGCCTTGCTTGCTTGGTCAGCTCTTTGGACTGGTTTTTCCTATTTGTTTGGCTTTGCTTTAGCCTTGTCATCACTTGTCTGTGTTTGAGATTGCTTGTTTTTTATTTTCCCATAGTAAACTCGGCTGGCGTGCTTTTTAGTGTGACAGTCGTGCCCATTGGCGTAGGTTTCTTGTGTATCACCCGCGCCATTGCCTTTCTGGCGCTAATTTCAAGCTCACAGTTGCGCCAATCCTATGAGCTATTAGGGTTTGCTGTGTTTCATGCTTTCTGGGACTGACTTGTGATTTTGATCTTGTTTTTTCGGCTGTTTGAGTGCACTAGAGTCTAGTTTGACTGATTGAAACTTCCATCCTTTGGTTGTTTTCCTATTTCTTTCGATTTTGCATTCGAGCCCTAGGGCATCTAGGTGCTTTTGTGAGTCGAGCCTCCCTTGGGAGTTTTTGGTTTTCGTTCGTTCAGTCGACTTTGGGATTGCTTCCTTGCATTCGTTTGACAGTTGTCTATCATTTTATTGCGCTTTTTGAGTGACTGATTTCATTTTCATTCGAATTTCGCTTTGCTTCATTTTGGGCCTAGATTACACGGCTCATTAGTGTCTTTGGGACTTTTCTTGGTTTTGAGAGACTTTTGGTCAATTTGAGATCTGATTGTTTGTGCCATTGAGTGAAATCTGCTTGTTTTTGCTCTCTTGTTATCATTTCTCGAATTTCTTCTCATTTGTTTTCGGTTTGTTTAGTGCATCTAGCTCTCAAACATTGAAAATATAAAAAATATCTTTTGCTTTTGATTGATTAGTGCAAATTAAAATATTTTCGGTGTTATTAGTAATTAGTGACTTTGAAAGAAAA
Organism: Pinus albicaulis; assembly: GCA_034641835.2. Taxonomy (NCBI): domain Eukaryota; kingdom Viridiplantae; phylum Streptophyta; class Pinopsida; order Pinales; family Pinaceae; genus Pinus; species Pinus albicaulis. The sequence continues at coordinate 774,531,242 of CM076578.1, forward strand.
GTTTTTAGTTTCATTAGCTGCATTAGAGATATCACTGATTGTCTTTTGATCATTTTTTTTGTGTAAAAAGCTCTTAACTCTTCTGTAGCCATCTTTCATCGAACAAAATGATATACTGTGGCATGTAGTTTTTCATTTAGGAGATTTTTGAGACATCACATTCGTTAGGGCCTGAAAAATGAAACGTAATTGAAGATAAACTTTAAAATTTACTCAATTTACACTAAGGCAGCATTGAAATCTAACGAAACACATTTAGAGGTCTAGGCTAGAGACGTGTTCCGGCGTCTTAAAACCTAGTAGCTGTCGTTCGCCTCTTGGATTTAGACAGCACTAGTACGGACTTGTTCTCCCCGTACCGTCGCGTATATAAAGGGAGACCCCACTAGGTTTCAATCCTTTATCCATAGGAAGCCGAGTCTTCCGCCCTATACCCGTGATACACCGGACACAGCATTTGGGGAGATTTCCTGCACGTACAGAAAGTCCTTGGTTGATTTCTCTTTCATTATTGGAACCAAGGTGTATATTGCAGTTCACGGCTATTTGGTACGCCCTTTTGCCTAGTATTCCTGAGTAGTCATTTGATCTTTTCTGACTCCCTAAATTTGAAAGGATCACCAAGCGCTTGTACTTTCATGCTTGTGTCAAATCTGAAAGAGATAGAGTCACCTTTTCGACCATTTCTCGACTCTTAAAACATGAAACAGTGAAGTTTCTTATTTTTCAATGTGGTAAAAAATTAATCACCCACGATCACATGCCTTGTTAGATTATGCTTGTTGACCGTTTGATTGTGTGTCTTGACTTTTTTTCAGCCCCGTGTGTGGTTTTGAGTTTTGATGGTGACTTTTTCGGAGTTTACCAACCAAGGAATCCCCTCAGATGGGAATCCTAGTCATTTTCCTCCTTTTGGGAATGTTGGTGCTCCCTACATGGCAACGTTGTCCCTCCCTGGGATAACTGTTGGGTTGCCTGTTTGGTTTTTTTCAACCTATGTGGTCCCGAATGTCTCCACTACTGTTCAATCAGTTCCTCCGCCGGAACAACATCATGTTGATTCCCAGGTGGACCTCTCCCCTTCTTTGCCTATTTCTGCATCCCCCTCTTCTACTTCGCCTGGTCAAAGTCTGGATTTAAGTAACCAGGTGGCTAAGAAGAAGAAGAAGAAGAAAAAGAAGAAGAAGTCTGATAAAAGAGAGGCTAAAGCTGCCAATATTGTTTCTGAAACATCTCCTCTTGATATACCTTCCAACCCTCCACGGAAAGTTAAGTTCCCCTGCATGTTGTGCACGGGAGACCATCTTCTCCGAGACTTCCCTGGCATTCCCAAGGTACTTGAAGCATGGTCCAACAACCGTCTGCCATTGCCTTTGACTTCCAGGAGCCAGGTTGGGGGCACGTCTTCAACTAGTGTTGATAAGGATCCTAAGAAGCAGGGTAAGATCACCAATCCCTACAAGTTCTGTGAAGGGCACCATGCCATTCACCTTTGTCCTTATATGGATGAAGCCAAGCAAGTTTTGGACAACCCAACTGTTTCCACACTAGGCCTCCCAGCTGGTTATAAACAGCTCTCTTTGAGTCTTCCACCTACTGATGATACAATTGGTCAAAAATCATCTTTGGTCGATCCCACTCCCTCAGAAATTTGAATTCAAGAATCTGTCCCTGACCAACCATTGGTCATGGGATCGGTTGAGCTGGCCCCATCCGCGGTGCACCAGGTCTTTTCTGTCGAGAGTGGATCTCACATCGCTCATGTTCTTCTGGTTTCTTCAGATTCTTCAGACTTGGAGAAAGATTCTCCTGTCCCTATACCTCAACAAGCAGCTCCTCCACCTCCCGTGATGGAGGTTCTAGAGGATACTCCTCTCGCCTTTGAGATGAAGGTCATGGAGGAGGCTCATGCTTCCATAACATCAGGGGAAGACCTTCTCCGTTCGATAGTAGCCCCTCCGAGTACTTTGGTCGCTTCCTTTGATTGGAGTCGATTTGCAGCATTCTGCCTTCTGTCTTATGTGCCTTTCGAGATCACAGTACAGGCTCTTGTTCTGGTCGTACCCAGCACCCTTATAGACGAAGGTGCCTCTGTTAGTATTCTATCCTCAACTACCTGGCAAGATTTTGGTTTGCCGCCACTCGCATCCGTTACACAGAATCTGTTGACATTCAATAGAAGAATGAGTCAACCTTTAGGGATCCTTCCAAGGTTACCCGTTACTTTGGGAGGTAAAATCATCCATATGGACATGATGGTCGTTCCAGGCCCCTTGGATTTTAATCTTCTCCTAGGGCACGATTACACCTATGCCATGGGAGCGCTGGTCTCCTCCCTTTTTCGTGTGGCCTGTTTTCAGCATGAAGGACCGATCGTGACCATTGATCAGCTTTCGTTCTTTGGTCCTGATGTGGCAGCTGGCCCACCATCATCCCTTCCTAGTTTTTATCCACCCGTTGTATCTGCCCCACCGCAGGTCAACTATGTGGCTACCTACCCTGCGCCCGCACTCAGTGACGACGCCGTCGTGCATAGTGTACTGGGGGCATTGGGTCTTGATTTCCAAGATGTCGTTCTCCCACCTGGTGCAGGACTCTTGGAAGCCATGAATTATTGTTCATCATGACGAGTATTCTGTCAAAGCATGGTTCGTTTCCTTGTGTCAAGCTCCTTAAAAAATTAAATCAAGTCTGTCGGAGCATGGTTCGTTTCCTTGCGTCAAGCTCCTTAAAAAATGAAATCAAGTCTGTCAGAGCATGGTTCGTTTCCTTGCATCAAGCTCCTTAAAAATGAAATCAAGTCTGTCAGAGCATAGTTCCTCCACCTGTGTCAAGCTCCTAAAACAATGAAACAAGTTGTTTGAGGATAGTTCTTTAAGTGTGTCGACCTCGTTAAAATAATGAAACACAAGCCTATTCAATTCGAGTTTTGTTAACTTTAGATCAAATCTCTTGTGTTGAACCTTCACTCCATTTCCAATGGCCTGAAGCTTGGGGGGCATGTTCCTCGAATTGAGACACCATGCTGGGGGGCATGCCCGTTTTCCTCATTTTCAAGCATAGTTTGCATATGTGTGTCCATGTGTGCTTTTAAGCTTGCGTAAAAATGAAAAGTGTGATTAGATACATTGTGTGAACTCTTTCATTGGGTCGTTTGTTATGCAACTAATACATTATATAACATTGTATTAGATATAAAAACATCATCACATGTAGAAAGATCCATCCAGAAATAGATATGTATATATATAGATATCAAAAATTTTACGTGGTGTGCATCGCATAAAATCAAAAAATATACATGTTCGCTTTAATACATCCGGAGACGACATGTCTCTCAAAAAAAATGCATGATAAAAGCCCTAGGAGTCTAATCCGCATGGTGCTCATGATAACAAGTGACTGCACGCACTAAGCGTCTCAGAAGTCGGTGGAGGCGACTAGGTACTCCCACCGTATGTCTTTGGTACGCCATCGGTACATCTGCCAGCCGGGCGTAGTCTGGGATCCCTCAGGCAATACCCTCGAGATTCTTGATCAACTCCCCCCCCTCTGCACCCTCTGCCTGAGGATCAGGTGCGGGAACAATCCTTTGCGCGATAGGAGACATACCAGCTGGTCTCTATGGGCCCACGTCTGCATGCATATAAAATGTGTCAGGAAGAACGTGTATTACCAAAAAAAAATCATAAAATATAAAAAAAAGAAAGAGAAGAGGTCATACCCAACTCCTCATCCCAATCATCTCCCTCCGACAGTGGGAGATCTGGGTCTCCAGTGAAATCGGTTCCTGCATATGGCCAGTCTTCCACTACAATCAACTGACGCCGCAACCACCCAAAAAACTCCGGCCTCCAAGACATCTGTTGGCCTCCTCCAGCTCTGGGCATCAGTGCTGCCCAGCGAGCCATTCTTGGCTCTCGTGGAATCGGCTCAGCTACTACGTCCCCTTGGCCCTGGAAGATTGGTAATCGTTCCAGAATAAACAATACCAGGATAGAACCGTAACCAAACTATTTCAGTTTGGCCTGCTTACACTTTGTGAGCTGTCTCTTGATGTTTATTGTCACTGCTATGGTCCAGTCAAATAATAGTGGACTCATGCACTCTGAGGCCAGTAAGATTTGGGCCTTTGTTGCCTCGTGCGGTGCCTGCGATCCCGCGGCCCGCGTGATGGTATGAAGCACTACCCTGAGTGCTAGATCAGGGATAGTATGGATGTCCACCTTTCCACTTCCTGATCCCAGTCATGCCCCTCGGCACACTCGTGCCATCACTTGCTCCATCTTCTCACCAGACGGTCTGCTCCCTGTCAATATGGGCACCGGACCTCTGCGCGATAGTTCGGTTATGAAGTATACGTCAGAGACCTCCAGTTCTAATACTTGGTCCCATAACTTGAACACTTGTTCATGTTCATCCCATATGCTGATCAGGTACTGTAGGAGCTCAGGCTAAGCTCGTAAACAAGGTGTCAGGAAGAACTTTTTAAGCCCACAGTTCTTGAGGGCATTCATGCAAGTTTCATTCTCCATGGCTTGTTCATCCTCTTCCCTGTGCTCCCTCTCTTTCCACTCAATGACCATTTTGATCGGTTGCCTGCATTCACATGGTCAAACAACTTCAATTAGACCTCTGATATATTTAAAAATTCATGCAATTCACTCGTTGTATGAAAATTTCAAACGAAAAATTGGATTGCGCCGCTGGCGTGACTGTTTTCCTAAAAGTCGCACCAGTTGGCGTGGGCCCTTTGGAAATAAAATTCCATTGGCATGGGTCCATGCCGGATACCTGCGCCAATGGGTGGAGCCCTAAAAATTCAAAAATTCCTCACAAAAGTCTAATATGCAATTAAAATTTATGAAAAAAGGATTGAAATGGAGTACAAAGAAGCACCACTTACTTGCAATAGACGGGAATCTGAATGGTAGTCCGGATCGGTCGCAATCGTCGTCAGAAGTTCGCACACAAAATGGACCACTGCTGCTCTTCAGTGAGGTAAATAGTGAAAAGTAATTTTATTTTTACCATTTGACATGTTTATAACTTTTTGAACTCAAAATAGGTTTTGAAAGTTATTTTTCTGAATATTTTAATATATTTTGTCAAAAATGGGTTTTACACTTGCTTTTTGCGCAGCAACAGGTTTTTACGCGACTTAAACGGTGAAACGAGTTGTATTTTATACTTTTTCGGACTCGGTAAATACACGAAAAAGTCACTCTGGAGTCATCTTTCAGCTCTTTTTTGACTCTCTAAACATGAAAAGATCGCCGAGGCCCTTGTCATTTCGATCTCGTTAAAGTGGACACGAATCGAAATCTACCCAGTATACGTTTACCCCTTTTTCGGGCTGGGATGGATTATTTACGAAAAAGGAATACCCTAGCCTATCACGACTAGGAGGTTTTCTCGGATATTGTTTTCTACCTTTTCGGGTCTGAGGAACTATCTACGAAAAGGGACCGCTGGAGTTTACTTTTCTGCTGTCTTTTCAAACTCTCTAAATATGAAAAGACGCCGAGTTCTTCCTTTGTCAGACTCGTTAAACCCTGATGACATTGGATTCAGTCGAAATGATGTTCTCCGAGTTCCTCCTTCCTAGGACTCGTTAAATGTACTAGGATGGATTCGCCCGAAGGGCAGACTTATAGTACAAGCATATGCTATCCCCTTCAAGCTTGTTATAAAAAATAATTGGGGTACTCGGCAGAAATGGTGGGGGAAAATGGAACCAGCATCATTGTCGTGTCGGCAGTATGTCACTCTTGAACATGGCACTTGTCTGCATTCGTGTCGGGTTGGGGACATCTCATCTCGTTCTTCACTTGCCTCCGTGGGTTTGGATAATCCCTTTTGACCTCTCATCTGCTCATTGCCTCGTCACCATGACCTCTGATCCGTTGATGTCAAATACTACCAAATCCACTATTGTATCGTTATATGTTCAAGAGAAGTTGACCTCTGCAAAGTATCAACCTTCCTCTGATTCTTATATGATCCTGATTCAAAAAAAACATCATGTTCCTCTGTCTCATGTCGATGGTGTGGGAAAAATTATGGCCCACCTTCGATCAAGGTCACTTCCTGTCGACTTCAGCTCATTATCCAGGAAGCTGATCTAGAGACTCCCTTATGGTACCTTGGAGCCTGCATGCCTCAATGGTAGGTTCGTCGCATTCGACGTGGGGTTTTCATCATTGGCCTTCGATCTAGTGATTCTACAGATGTTCGACGTCAGCTCATTGATTCACATGCCATAGGTTGTACCTGTAGTACCTTGAGGGCCATTGTCATTATTGGTGGTACCTCTCCCGTCTATTAATAGCTTTCATCATTGGCTGGTAATCAGATGATGTTCTTGCATGTTCGACTTCAGATCACATATTCACATGCTTGAACTTGTACTTTGTTCGGGTCGAGATGGAGCGCAAGACCTTGGATTGTGTCTGTTGTAATCTAGGCTGCGATTTTGTGGATTATTATGATTATTTACATGACTCATTGATTGGATGGTTGTGACCATACCTGAGTCTATTTATCGATCCTCTCTGGATGGCTACATCCACGCCCTGGATCTCGATTATTGTATACTCTGTTATGGATGGCTGCGCCCATACCACGCATATATATCATGTATCTGAGACATCAGTTGTACTTCGCTCCACAATTTTTTCGATGGCAGTGTTTTCAGTCGGCATGATCTCATAAAGCATTTCACCTCTCTCTCTCTCTCGAGCCTCATGCTTTAGGGGGCATCTGTTACACAACAATTTGTCACCGTCCCTGCCATTCCCCATCCTGCACATTGGAGGGCTCATTCCGTGACCTGTGAGTAGAGACAAGACTTGAAAATACTTTCATTGCATCCCTCTGAAGATGAGCTTTCATTTCCCTGAAGATATCTCCCTGCAAAAAACCCTAAAAATAACTCTTTTTCCATTGGCGCGGTTCCACAGTTCAGCCCTCGCGCCAAGGGGGCAAATCCTCCAAAGAGGGCGCACCAATTGGCGCTCTGTCATAGAGCCGCACCCACGCCAACCATATTAAGAGTTTTTTTTTAAATTAAATGGCGGAAGTTTCATCTTAACAAATTCCTGGACTGATATCTGTCTTGAGTTGGGAGGTTTGGCTACGGATTTACATAGAGAGGAAGTGGTTTGCCACCTCTCATGGAAGCTTCCTTCATGATAGGGCCAATCCCATAATTATAGGGATCCCAACTCCCCTTCCACCATCTATAAAAGCTTGCCCATCTCCTTTGCAAGCTAGTTCCCAAGAGCTTTCACATCCTTATGCTGCAAGAGCCTTCCTGATTCCCTTAAGGCCAAATCCAAGCAAGGAGACTATTGTCAAGTATCCGGAGAGATAGGCTTGTCCCATCCTTGACAAGCTTTATCGAGACATGTTTTGCTAACGACCTGCCAAAGGAGAGTGCTGCGTCGAAGCTATGGTTGTATTCTTCTTTTGACTCATTAATGATAAGCGACTATTAGTTATGGTTCCACTCTTGTTCTTGATTATGTTCATGAGTTATTTCCTCTTCGACTAACATATAGTTGTATATACTAGATTTTATGCGTGTGTTTGTGTTGTTTCTTGCATGTGCAGGTGTCCGATCATGGAGATCGTGAGGATTGTGATCTGCCAGGGCGAAGGAACAAGAGCACCACCTCTTCTACAAATGACAACGTTGGATTCCAGGTAAGCCTTCATCGCAAGTTGGTTTATTTACAATTAGGAACCTGCACTGTAGCGTTTTTTATTATTTCTAGAGCTGATCTGGGCTAGTAGGGATCGCCTCTGTCCGCAGAGGGGATTTACCTCTTCAACAGTTATGAAAATAAATCTTAGTGGTTACTTTTTGTTATATTTATAAAACATAGAGGACAATTTACAATGTTCCTTTAAGGGGTGGGATCTATACCAACCCTTTTCCCATAACACCCCATGTGTGTAAACCCAACTATTTGAGCTATATATGTATGTAAATATACGTGTAAATAAATTAATGACTCACCTGAACAGAAGGACATATAGAACCAAAGATTTGAGAGGGAAAGCCTACGGTGGGTTATTACGTAGCCATTGAGTTCATGTTGTGTATTGGTTGGTTTCCTATGGTGTGGGAAGATCATGCCATACTGTCCACCATTAAATTTTATAACTACCTACCTAACCAAGGATTGGAATATGTCAACGAGCATTAAAGTAACCGAGTAGGTAGCTTGAGTGGAGGACAGTGCCATACCATTGCCTCTTCTCATGAACTATCGAGTGAGAGAAAATGGATATGAACAAAATGTCCATGCTAGTGAGGAAGTGTCAAGGAGGATAAAAATTCATTCTTTAGTATTCTAGTAGTTGTGGAGAAAAAGAATGATTTTCAAATAAGTTGCTGTGTAGAAAGCATAAAGAGCGCCAAAGATTAGAGGAAAAATAGAGTTCCTAGTGAAGATACTAGACAAGAGCTTTATTTGAATGTAATGTACCTTTTTCTAAGAAAAGGGATATTGAGTCTAAGCCTATCTAGATTACATAGGGTAATGAGAATAAAAATAAATGGTTATCATAAAATAGAATAATAAGTAAATAAAGGTGTAAAATGTCACCCATGGTATTACCCATGAAATTTATTGTGGTATTCGAAGGGGGGAATTATTATAAAAAGGTAGAAGGAGATTGAAGAATCATTAGAGAATAATTATTGAGAAAGTGTTAAGAATCTCTAGGAGTTGTTGCATAAAAAATGGGAAACCATCATATTTACCAACTTTGGTATTGAGAGACATGCCCTAGTTGTAGATCATTGGTTTCATAGTTGAAAGATACTCCCTATCCAAATATTTTATTACAGGTTAATTGTGGTATTACATAATTTGATGCAAAAGGACTAAGCCCTAATATATGATATAGGTTGAGTTTAGTGTTGCATTTATCTTTTGAACTAAATTATACCAGTTGAATTTATTGTTTAAAAGGATCAGATCTAGAGGAGTCTAATAAGCAAAACAAGAAATTGATTATAAGGCCTTTAGGTTGATTACCCTCAATCAAAAGTTAAGAAAATGTAAATTAATTAAGAGGAAGCACATGAAACTATGGAGTTGGGTTGAACTTCATTAGACATTTGAAGTTAACACTTTTATAAAAGAAGCGAAGAATAATCTTGGAACCATTACAAATAACAGAGGGGCCACACTGCTTGAATCTAGGGGCCTTGTTAAACAAAAAGCCAAATACTTCATACTGTTGACAATTCAAGGGAGTGTAACATATGAATAAGAAAAAACAATCTTGATTCGTTACCATTGATGGTTAGTTTATGTTTTCTAAGGAATTGATTTGAGTTTCACATATTCATTGCAAAAGGTAACCACTTGAATTCCATCTGTTGATCCAATTCATTTTCATTGGGGATCAGCTCTTAGGAATGAGGTAAATTGGAATATTACTTAAAAGCGACCGAACTAAGTAGTGATATCAGGGCCTTAATACAAGGCCATAAAATTCAATGATAAGAGTGGCTTATTCATCAGTCAAGGCTAAATTTGAATATCCAAATTATTGTGCAATTAAATTGTGCACGTTCACGAGTGGGAGCCATGTTGGTTGAATGCGAGGTAGACATCTCAGAGAGTGAAGCTTCGAAACATTTTAGAAACCCAATATTTCATATGCCAAAGGCTAAATAAAATTATGGTTTATTAAGAGTTGGAAGAGATGATACATTTTACACGTGAACAATCTGAGATAGGGGAGAATGACTTGCGACCAAATTTCCTGGCAAATCTGCAAGCCATTTTCCAGGAGTATGTTTCTAGGTTTCATAGAAAATTTATATGCAAAAATTATCCTTTGTTTTCTTTAATAGATAGAGTTGAACTACCATTTTCGTCCTTGGTTCGAAAATATTATTTAATGTTTTGGGTCATATATTGTGGTAATTTTTCATGGAAATATACTTATAAGCCTAAATCATTGCAAATTTAATTTAGGCTCATTACAACGGTATTATAGCTGGTCATCCTACTAGCTTGGTAGAGTTATCAATGGATGCTTTTATAAGACCATGGAAACATAAAATTTAGGAATCAAAAGAAGGAGAAAGAGGGTGAACAAGACCATATGGGGGATCATGAAAATAAAAAGTGGGAAAATTTTACAAATATATTGAACAATTTAGCTAAAGGGAAATGAGACACACTCCAAGAATTTGAATGTGGACAACGTGAAATGGGCCAAAAATTAGAACATGGACGATGTGAAATGGCCCAAATGATAACATGGGGTCAACAAGAGATGTATTTAGCTCTAAAATAACTTTCCTAGACCGTGGTGGGTCTCTGTGATACTTGGTCAAATCAAGGGGCCGAAGGTATATAGAGATCATAGTTTGGTTTGAAGAGATGATAATCACAATGGGGAGGAAACTAAATCCACCATTCTAGTAACCCCACTGATAAATCTAGCTTCATTAAGGCCAATCCTACCCTATTTTTTGAAAGAACAAGAAAAAACCAATTGAGACATGGTAAAAATTTCTTAGAATATCTAAGAGAATACCAAGCCATGAATGTAGAATTTCAGGGCCAAATGTCATTCGAAGACTACTGTTCCATAAAACACAAAGGGAATACAAGAGATTGTAACAAATGATGGATGAAGGATGATATCCCAAATAATTATAGGAAAATAAATATACCCACTTTTAGTGGAACTCGAAGAGGTTCAACTAGAGCTTGGGCGCAAAATATTGACACATGCTTTTAGCTCAATCCCATGAGATAATTGAAGGAAATCGAATATGCCACTCCACATCTGGAAGGTGAAGCTCACAAGTGGTGTTACCACGAGTTAACCACACTTGGGAATTCTAGCATCAACTTCTATATAGAGTTTATAAAAATATTAATCTAGAAGCTCACAAGTGGTGTTACCACGAGTTAACCACACTTGGGAATTCTAGCATCAACTCTTATATAGAGTTTATAAAAAGATTAATATAGAGGTTCGATAAGAGTGACCTGAAGTTTCATTTTAGAGACCTTTAACAACAAAACCAGACAATGATTCCAGACATTTTTATTTCAGAATGATAGATATTGGTTCTGATAGTTACATATATCTCGCAGGAATTATTGGTGATTCTTTTCATGGAAAGGTTAGATAAACCAATATGTGATTAGGTCAATGATTTTAAACCTAACATGTCGTAGGAATTCATCTCCAAGATAAGGGATATGTAGAAAGTGGAACCTAAAAATAAAACATCTTCCAAACTGAAACCTATTCAGGAGGCTGCAAATAACCCTCCTCCCCGAGAGGAAGAGATTGGAAGAGGCATGTTGGACTCTAGAGCTCAGGTTGAGTTATGAAGGAAAAAAATTTGTTATAACTACAAAAAGCCTTGGGAACCAGGGTACAAATGCATGGGAAACATGAAATACATTGATGTGTTTTCAGAAAGTGGGGGAGAGGAAGATATAGGACATATATAGAGTGAAGAAAATTCTAGTTCAGAGGAGGAGCATCCAAGGGCAGAAGGAGTACGTGGCACCATAGTCACAATTTTTGGAGTCCATAGCTACAAAACCTTTATAGTCAAAGGTTACCTACAAGGGAATCGAGTCATTTTCCTAATCGATGGTGGGCTAACCCATAATTATATTAACTTAACATTAATAGAAAAAATATACATCTAAAAAAAGGAATTTGGAGGAATTAACGTGGAAATGGCCAACGATTGCATCATGTCATGAAGCTAGGTAGTGCCAAAGGCAAGGTTAAATATGGGAAACTATACTATGGTTGATGATTTTTATGTAGTGAGGATGTAAAATTATGACATAATACAAGGTTTCTAATGGCTTACTAGCATAGGGAAGAATTGGAAAAACTCTTATACCATGGAGATGGGATTCAAAATGAAAGGGGATTGGTGGGTAGCCTTGAGAGGTATGACTCAATATCCTCCATATATTTCTACACTCAAACAAATGGTGAGAAGATATTTGTGAAAGAACATGGAGTTATGAAAAGATAATAAAATCAAATATTAATTTAATTCAAAATAAAGGGGAGATTCAAGGATACATATTCAAATAGATCCTCACCATGTTAAGCAGTCTGCTACAAAAAATCAATAATATTCAAGATGGATATGTGAGATCAAACAGGAAGGGGATCTGCGGCTAAGAGGAGTCAAACAAAAACAAGGGATCCAAAAAAAACACAATAAGATCATGAAACATAAGGAACATCATGAAGAGTTAACCATGTTGGGGATTACAATAGATAACAACAATTTTGAATTAAGTAACCTTCAGATGGTGTATCAAATTGTTGTTACAACCTTCGACCAATTTGTTTAGGACTCTAGTATTGGATGGGATTTTCTCGAGGACAAGAAAAATTTGGGAAGGGGGGATTATAATGTCCCTTTATAGAAGCAAAGGGATTTATTCTTATCCAATATATATCCCATAGGCTAAAGAAAAGAAGAATAAGGGGTTATCATAAAATAGAATAATTAGTAAATAAAGGAGTAAAAAGTTACCCGCAATATTTCCTGTGGTATTTTAAGGAGGGACTTATTATAAAAATGAAGAAGGAGATTAAAGAATCATCAGAGAAGAATTATTGAGATAGTGTTAAGGAGCTCTAGATATGTTGCATAAAAAAGGGTAAACCATAATATTTACCATATTTCGTAATGAGAGATGTTCCCTAGTTGTATATCATTGGTTTTAGAGTTGAAAGATACTCCTTAGAAAACTCTTATATTGCAGGTTAAATATGTGCTTACATAAGATTATTCAGAAGGAAAAATCCCTGATATACAATGTAGACCAAGTTAAATGCTCCATTTATCATTTGAATTGGATTATACTCATTCAGCTTATTTCTTAAAAGGATCAAATCCATAGGACTTGAATAAAGAAACAATAAATCCATTGTAATCCCTTGAGTATGATCAACCCTCACTCAAGCATTAAGCAAACACAATTTAATAAATGGGAAGCACATTAAGCTTTGGAGTTGGGTTGAGCTTAATTAGTCATTCGAAGTTGATATTTTTATACAAGAAACTAGGGCTCATCTCAGAGCCATTACAACAAGAAGAGGAGCCACACTTCTTTAATATAGGGACCTTGTTAGCTAAAAAGTTGAAGCCTTCATATTGCTATAGATTCAAGCAAGAACAATATATGAATAAGAAGATCTAAAATTTATTTTTTATTATATAAGGCAAGTTTTTGTTTTCTAGGAAACTCATCTGAATCACATGTATTCATTGAAAATGGGGGAGACATTTTCTTCCATCCATTGATCCAATTCATTATTATTGGGGGTTGAGTCGTTGAATTTTAGGAATGAGGTAATATTAGATATTAATAAAAAATGACTGAATTGAATTTAGTGATAATAGTGACATATTCATCAATCAAGGTCGGCTATGAATATCCAAATTGTTGTGCATTTAAATTACACAATTTTAGGAGTGGGGGCCACATTGGCTGAACACAAGGTATACATACCAAAGGGCTAAGCTTCCAAATATTGAAGAGACCCAAAATGCCATATGCTAGAGAGAGAAGAAAATCATATTTTCTTAAGAGTCATGCGAGATGACATTGTTGGAAGCATGGTTTTTGAATTTATTTCAACCACGATGAGTCGACCAATTGAGTTGAGAATTCAAGATTAATGTGATTGTGATGATGGTTAGGTGGTTTGTAAAGGATTTATAAGGTGTTTTCAGGTCCTAGGTAAGTGGCAGACATCTAGGTCTAAGGAACTAATATTTTCCATGTATTAGAGTAGTGGCACAGTCCCAACACTGTCATAGAGAAACACTGAAGAAATAATAGAATTTTCCAATTAGGAACTAGGGTATTTTTATACAATGTAAAATTTAGGTTATAGTGGCACTTTGTTGTAGGTGGAGAAAAAAATCCATTCACAAATCCAAATAAATTTCTCACAATATTTTTTGAGAAGGCTCGTTGGCTTGGTTTACAATGACTATGATTGAATTGGTCTCTAAATGAATGTGAATGCATTGATTGGTTGCTTATGATGTTAGTGGTTAATGTGGTTGAGAAATTAATCATTGGATTTGTTCTCCATGAGTTAATGTGGAGTGAGTGGTTGTGTAAGTGGTATGATTTGGAGCATTAAATCACATGTTAAAGACCCATTGTTATGGTTCAATTATCAGGGTAGATACGATGAGTGGACTGCAATTGATGTGATATGTTGGAAGACTATCATGGTGAGCACATTGTGCAATTGTAGAGGATCCATTGAGGTATATTTACATGGAGTGAACATAGTGCACAATTGTTGAATTGCAATGGCCCAGATATCGTTAGAAAATTCCAATGCAATGAACTAGATACAGAGTGCGTTCTAATAGACTTTGTGTGCATTTTGTATTATTAGCTGAGTGATTGGTAGATCATATGGTATATGTAGTAGTGATAGTCGATCTGAGCCAAAGTTATTATAGTTCCAAAGTGTTTTATAGAGGAGGTGCACGTGGATCAGAGGAGATTAATAGTAGAGTTCAATGAAAAAGTTTCTTATGTAGTGACAGAGTATGAGCAGAGATTGGAGTGGCTAAGGCATATTGTGATGTTGTATTGAGTATGCCTAGATGTTTGTGATTGTAGGGGCTAAGTTTGTCTAATTATGTTGCTACTTATTATGTCAAAGTATGTATATTGATTATAGAGTGTTGTAACATTTTTGCATTTTATTTGTATTGATATAAAAGCCTTATAATTTTGTTGAGTCAGCATGAGAGGTTGCTGCTATATATTGTAGGATGAGAGGGTTTGAATCAATCATATATGGAAATGTTGTGATGGTCTTCTGTATGATGCCATTAGAGTATTATGCCTTGATGGTTTGAGTAATTTTGTTGGTGATTGATCAAGAGATCATTTCCAAGTTATGAAAATTTGCTCAAAAATGAAATTGTTCAAAAGTGATTGCATTCTAAATGACCGGAAAGTTCTGATCGCTGTGATTCTGGCACCATGAACAGTTCTCAAAACTGAGGTCATATGAAAAAATTATTGAGGTTTTAAGTCTCCAGTAAACTCCAAAATTCAGTTGACCAAGTTTGAATTTTTAACTTTGGAAAAATTAAAAAAAGAATATTTTGAGAATATTTCTTAGAATATTCCCTAGAATATTCACTGGAGGTTGTATCAGACTTCGACATTTGGCAAGCTGTGATTTGTTAATGGTTTGAATTTTGGATATTTTTGCCAATCACGGGTTGCCACGTGGCAGGCTCGGAGGCCGCTACGTGGCCCGAGGCTGGCGAAAATTTCCACATTATAAACATTTTTGTTACCTCCACAAGATTCGACCCATGGTCGATGGGCTACCAGCCAACAGGCCCGATCGGCTGAGCTGTACATTGATTCTTATTAAACAATGGCTGCAGTTTATATTTGTGGTTCAACCTTTGCAACGACAGAAAAATAATGGGGCTAGCCCGACCCCTCCATATGACTCAGGTACTGAAAACCCTAGCCTAAATCCCTAAAATTCTGACTAAATGGTTATACAAACCGTGATATGTGGCCATCACAGTTCCAAATAGTTAATCCGATGGTTAAATGTGACAACTTCGGTCGACATAAAACCCGGTGGTTAGTGAGGGGTGGTCACATGCCACCCTGCCTAACATTAAATTTTATCCTAACCATCTGCCATTTTTGGCGCTTTCCATCTATTTTGGCAGATTTTTCCAGTGTAGTTGAGTTAACTGGATTTCCTCCAGTTTTGGAGGAGTTTGTTTAGGGATATTGGGAAAAATGTTGTGTTTGCCATAACTCGCTCATTATGGAACCAAATTGGATGAAATTTTAGTCAATTTTGGGTCTCTTTGACCTTCTGAATATTTTGGAACAGGTTTTAGGTTGAACAAAGGTCATCTTCAGCACTTTTTTCTTCGAGGAAGATGAAGGGGCCATTAGGGCCACCATGAGGAAGAATTAGTTTGAGGCCTAGCCAAGGGAGCTAGAGTCCTTTTCTAGAGTTACAATAGTCTAAATTGGATAATTCAGATGTTATGAATCTGATGAGATGGTTTTTAGAGCTTTGATAGAATGCTTGAAGGCCGAAAAGCTTCAGAAAAGTTCCAGGGGCCATTAGTGCCAGCTTTTGCCAGCAGCAGTGTAGGGTTTAGCCAGAGCTGCTTGACACCATATGCAATGAAAAATTTGTTATTATTGACTGAAAAAATCATTATTAATCTAATGAAATAGGTTTTAGGAAGTTTTGAAGACTTGTAGAGGTCGAAAACTCAACAAAAAAGTTTTCATTGACCCGAGTGCCAAGGGGTGCTGATAGGTGATTGAGGCGAAACCAGAGCAGATGGAGGCCATTTTTGATGAATGAAAATTCTATATTAACTATTTAATACATTTTGGAACCAATTTTATTGGTTTCATAACATTTTTAGAAATTCTAGAGCTCGAGAAGCTGATGTGAACTTTTGGGTAGCCTTGGGCAAACCGTGGAGGATAGCTTATTTTGGGGATGTAGTGCTTGATTTGAGAAATTTATCAGTTGATATTTGGTGTCTGATGTGTATTGGATACATAATTAGTGGTTTCAGTGACAAAAATATAATTCTATGGGATTTTGTGCGATTTAGAAGCTCACAGTAGCTTAGTGCACAGTTAGAAGGAATCGTGTCAACAAGAGCCTAAAGCTGTTTGTAAAGTTTGGACAGCCATTAGAGGGATATTGATGGTATTTCCAGTCCTTTGGTTCATTTTTGTATTCATTGGAATTAAGTATTTACTTGTAAAAAAGCTTACCATAATCCCAAAGAGCTGAGTCAAGATCACAAAGCTCAAAGGAGACATAACCCACAAGGTTTTAGGTGAACTCCTAGATTAAGTTTGCTATTGTGTTTGAATGATTTATTTTCTGCATTATGTTGTTGATATACATGTTAAATTTCAGCAAGAACAAATGAATTTAAGACACATAAACAGTAATAATTCATACATCACTTTCAAGTAAATAATTCCGCAAAATTTTCAAGTTCAAGATAGATCATTTAATTTAAACTGAGTGGTAGGTTCTTGAAATACATACAAGTTATCCAGACCATTTTTAGATCAAGTTGGTATCATAGCTATAGTTTCTTTCTTGATAGAGCACTTGGTTGCTTGATTGTATAGCTTGAAAGGTGTTAAACAATGTAAAGGATTGACTGTTTACTATTTGCAAACTGATTGTTGCTTGAGTTTTCTTGATATTTGGGGATAGCTACTGATTAGCTAAGTCTTGGAGAGAACAAAAAGGAAGAAAGATTTGAAGGAATCTTCCTTACCCCAAGGGACCTCAAGTTCACTTTTCGAACAGACCCTCTTGACAATTGTTTGTTAAGAAGCTCTTGGAGTTTGTTTGTTGTTTAGCTACTTGAATAAGAGTTTGTCTCTATAGCCATTTGGTTTAAAAAATCTTGTCATTTGTTTTGAAAGCATTTAGAACTTTATTGAAGTTAATTTTTTCATTGACATCATAATGACAACTTCTACAAGTGAATTTTGCTCCTTCACAAGATTCTTCGATGATGATAAGAAGCGTGACTTTATTATATTAAAGGACATGGTGCAGATTTTGTTTGAGGACAAAAGAGAAAGCACTGAACTTCATGAAAAATTGTTTTCCATGAAGGAAGAGAAGGACGAAATTCTTAAAGGATTGCATGATATGGAGAGACAGCTTCATTAAGCCCAAGACACTTTAACCAAGAAAATGCGTGAGGAAGAGGTAATCCATTCTAATTTGTCTTCAGTTTCCTCTTTTGAAAGATGTGTTGGTTCCTTAGAAAAGCATACAAGAGGTATAGGGTCCAAATTAATGATTAAAATGGGCTATGAAGGCAAGGGATTAGGCAAGCATGCACAAGGCATGGTTGATCCCATTTCGGTTGAGGAACGACCCAATAATATTGGTCTTGCTTATGTGCAATTTAATGGCGAAGATTCCAAAACCATGAAAGCATGTGAAGCTACTATAAAGAGAACCTTTTTTCCAAGTTCTAAGATGCAAATATGTCAAATTTGTTTCAAAGATGATTTCCATTGCTTTAAGCCTTTGTTACAACAAAAACATGGTATACATGCAGCTTATCGCATGCATGCAAGTTCAGATAGTTTTCAAGATAAAAAAAGTGATGTTATTCTGAAAATGAAAGCTGTAGCCTCTACTAGTTCATATTCTCATGAATACAAAAAGGATGAACATTCAAAGTAGCACAAGAGGTATAAATCTTTTCATGATCAACTAGATTGTGTTTTTGCAAGGCATGATAATTTTGCATGCTTAAATGGAAGAAAGATTTTCTCTACATATTGTGGTGGACTTAACCATGTTGTTTTGAGATGCTAGATGAGGAAGAAAGCATACAGGAAGCAGACGAGGCAAAGAAAACATTCAAAGAAGGTGAATAATATTTGCACATATTTCCAAAAGAGGGGACAAGATGTCTCTCATTCTTGGACTTTGCATCCAACTAGTCGTCCCAAGTACATGCAGCAAGAGGACAAAAATATTGTCGAAGGTGGAACCAAGGATTCCATTATTGATGTGGAAAAAAAAGTTTCACATGGAGAAGAGTTGCAACAGGAAAAGGCGTCATGGAAGTGGCTTGGTAAGAAGTAGATAGAATTCTTGGCACATTAAGACATACTCATTTTGTACATATGAAAATTTCAGTTGTATGCATGTATTTTATGCTGTAATCTCTCGTTTGTTTGAGTCACCTTGGATCATTGATCAAGGAAGTGATGTACAGTTTACTTTTGCAAATTTCTTGCCAAGAATTTTCTTAGAGAGTGCAAGAAAGACAACTCTTAATAGGAGGACAAGAATCGAGGAAGGGAAGTGTGAATTGCTTTCTAGTTGTGGTTCAAAGTCACTATCCATGCAAGGCAAGTGTTTGGAGGCTGAAAAGAAGTGGGTGCAGTATTCTTATTCACTGTACAGATCAGTTTCAGTATTCCATAGAGCTTTTTGGGTCCAAAAGCTTCTCATTTGGGAGGTGTGATCAGGAGATCATTTCTAAGTTATGAAAATTTTCTCAAAAATGAAAGTGTTCAAAAGTAGTTGCATTCTAAACGACCGGAAAGCTCCCGTCACTGCGATTTTGGCGTCATGAATGGTTCTCAAAACCAAGGTCGTATGCAAAAGTTATTGAGGTTTGAAGTCTCGAGTAAACTCCAAAATTCAGTTGACCAAGTTTGACTTTTTTACTTTGGAAAAATTAAAAAAGGAATATTTTGAGAATATTCCTCAAAATATTCCCCAGAATATTCCCTAGAGGGTGTATCATACTTAGACATTTGGCAAGCTGTGATTTGTTAATGGTTTGACTTTTGGAGATTTTGGCCAATCACGGGATGCCACATGGTAGGCCCAGAGGCCGCCATGTGGCCCCAGGCTGGTGAAAATTTCCGGTTATAATTTTTTTTTTTACCTCCACAGGATTTGACCAATGGTCGACGGGCTGCTAGCCAATAGGCCTGACCGGCCAAGCTGCACATTGATTCCTATTAAACAATGGTCACAGTTTATATTTATGGTTCAACCTTTGCAACGACAAAAAAATAAAAGGGCTAGCCCCTTAGGGCTAGCATGACCCCTCCATATGATTTGGGTGCCGAAAAAACTAGCCTAAAGGCCCTAAACCATGGACTAAATGGTTATACAAATCGTGATATGTGGCCAACACAGTTGCAAACAGTTAATGCGATGGTTAAATGTGACGGCTTTGGTTGGCATAAAACCTGGTGGTTAGTGCAGGGGTGGTCACATGCCACCCCACCAAACACTAAATTTTAGTTTTGGCGCTTTCCATCTATTTCGGTGGATTTGTCCAGTTTAGTCAAGTTAACTGGAGTTCCTCCAGTTTTGGAGGAGTTTGTTTAGGGATATTGGGTAAAATGTTGTGTTTTCCATAACTCCCTCATTATGGAACCAAATTGGATGAAATTTTAGTCAATTGTGGGTATCTTCGATGTTATGAAGAGTTTGGAATATGTTTCAGGTCGAATAGAGGTCATCTTTATCACTTTTTTCTTCAAGGAAGATGAAAGGGCCATTAGGGCCACCATGAGGCAGAATCAGTTTGAGGCCTAGCCAAGGGAGCTAGAGTCCTTTTCTAGAGTTCCAATAGACTAAAATTGGATAATTCAGATGTTTTGAATCTGATGAGATGGTTTGTAGAGCCTGTAGAGAATGTTTGAAGGCCAAAAAACTTCGGTAAAGTTCCAGGGGCCATTAGTGCCAGCTTTTTCCAACAGTAGCGCAGGGCTTAGCCAGAGCTACTTGAGAGCATATGCAGTGAAAAAGTGGTCATTATTGACTGAAAAAATCATTCTAAATATAATGACAGAGGTTTTAGCAAGTGTTGAAGACTTCTAGAGGTCGAAAACTCAGTAGAGAAGTTTTCATTGACCCGAGTGCCAAGGGGTGTCGATAGGTGATTGAGGCGAAACCGGAGTAGCCGGAGCCCATTTTTGATGAATGGAAAGTCTATATTGAATATTTCAGAGATTTTGGAAGAAATTGAGGAGATTTCAGAACATTTTGATAACTTCTAGAGCTCGAGAAGATGATGTGAAGTTCTGGGCAGCCTTGGGCACACCATGGAGGATAGCCTATTTTGGGGATGCAGTGCTCGATTTGAGCAATTTATCAGTTGATATTTGGTGTATGATGTGTATTGGATACAATAGTAGTGGTTTCAGTGACAGAAACAAAATTCTAAGGGATTTTGTGCCATTTAGAAGCTCAGATTAGCTTAGTGCACTGACAGAAGGAATCATGTCAACAAGAGCCTAAAGCTGTTTGCAGAGTTTGGACAGCCATTAGAGAGATATTGATGGTATTTATAATCATTTGGATCATTTTTTTATTCATTGGAATCAATTATTTACTTGTAAAAAGAATTACCATAATCCCAAAGAGCTGATTCAAGATGAGAAAGCTCAAAGGAGACGTAGCCCATGAGATCTTGGGTGAACTCCTTGATTAAGTTTTCTATTGTGTTTAAATGATTTTTTTTATGCATTATGTTTCTGATATACATGTTAAATTTCAGCAAGAACAAATGAGCTTAAGACACATAAACAATAATAATTCATACACCACTTTCAAGTAAATAATTTTGCAAAAATTTCAAGTTCAAGCTAGATCAATTAATTTAAATAAAGTGGTAGGTTCTTAAAATACATACAAGTTATCCAGACCATTTTTAGATCAGCGAATAGTTGGAGTATTTTTTTAGAGCATGTCTCATTGTAATTTGAGTATTAGTCAGAGTTGATACTATTAGAGATTGTTGTATTCAATTATTGAGCATAGAGTTTGTAGTGGGTCCAATAAGAAAATGGGATGAAATGAGGCCTACAAGTTGCAAGTTGTTGTGTTTATCAAGGTTGATCTAATATGAAACATTGTGAAATGAGGTCCACAAGAGATCTAAGTTTAGGGCCTTTATTGTAGAAAGTGGTGGTTTGTTGATTTAGGGTGTAGTGGCATACTTTGGGTTGTGGTATAGGTACTTGCGAGTAGTGGCTTTTGTCCATTGATGAATAGAATAAACATTGGTTGTTGGGGCATGCAACATTTGGTGGCCTGCAACAGGTAGTAGACTGCATAGTTGAGGGAGTAGTGGCTTCCAATAGGTGGTGCCCTGAAAATTTTAGAAAGTGGTGGCTTTCTCAATGAGTGGCCTGGAACAAGTGGTTTCTTGCATGATTAGCAAGTTGTGGCTTGCACATTGGTGGTGGATAATGATTTTATGTAAATAAATATTTTGATAATAGAAGAAGAGATGAGGAAAAGCAAATGAGATGGTGGTTTTTCTCCAAGAACTGTTTCCACCTTACATCCTATGTCTTCATGTGTTCATGGTTACTTCTATGTATTGTTTCTCTCATGCTTATATGAATTGATTCATGTTTGTGTTTAGATATTCTATTATATTGTGTTTTTAATTAAGTGATTATTTGGTCAATGTAAAGACAAGGAAAAAATTTGAAAAAGTTGATCCTTCAACACAATACGGATTCACCCCCTTTCTCAATATTGTTAAGCTTCCAATAGTTGGTATCATAGTGGGTGCTTTTAGGTGTATCTTGATCACCAGAAAGGATATTCGATTAGATCTGGTGAAAAAAAAAATAAAAAAATATCTTTTTAATTGAACATCAAGGAGTATCTTTGCTCATTGCTACAAAGTACTAGGTATAGGATGAAAAAGTAAAATATTATTTATTAGCTTGTAGATCTGACATTTGGAAGTTAATGTGTGAAGGTTGTGGAAAATATCCTATCCCAACTAAAGTGATGCATAATAATTCCCAAGCGAGGTGTGTGATTTATGAGAATCTACACAATGCATATCTAAAGAAGATAATAGATCTAAAATATTCCAAGAGTATTTGGGACAGATTGCATTTGATATATGGAGGATATAACAATAGGAACATCAATGGAGAAAAATAGAAGAAGAGAAGAATGATAAATAAGAAGAAGGGATCTTAGAAGATAGAATCTCAGCTCGAGAAGATTAGTCCCCCTAGTGTGAATGGTGTAGTTTATAAATATAAAAATGGAGGCTCAAAAAAACTAGGTGTGCTCCAATGAAGAAAATATGAAGGTATAGATGCTAATTAATTAATTTTGAGTTATGCATGAGATGGATCTGATGTTAGTATTACTAATTGAGATAGTCAAGTTGATGAATGTGATAGATTGATGCTTCTTCATGTGGAATATGACTCAACCATGGTTGTAATTGAGAAAATATATTCTAAAGGAAGTAGGATAATACATGCATATATATATAAAAACAATTGTAGATATATGATGACAAGGAAGTTAAGGTTAAAAAAGAATTTATCAATTTGAAGCTCCAACTGGAATAAGTCAAATGAGTTGAGGATGTTAAGGGAAACCAACTGAAACAAAAAAAAGGCCAAGTTGAAGAGCTTGAAGCTGAAGTGATATCCATGTAATGAACCCAAATAAATGCACCCATTTTTTTTCTTCCTTTCAAATAGAATGAATATAATTATTCTCTTCCATACCTTCCTATTATATATTCATAAATTGTCACTAAACAATACTTCGTGATCTTTTCATAGTAACCATTTTGTAGAGGATTGCATCTCTATTCTTGCTCTTTAACTATAAGGTATTTCATTTTGAATTGTGCCTTATTTCCTAATTATAACTACACCTCACTATTTATACTTTTAATTTAAGAGTATACTAATGTATCCATACTATACAAATTATATATCTCCCTATGATGTTTTCTATCGCTCTAAGATATGGGTAAAAATATTCTATGTTTCCTATTGCTCTAATATATGGGTAAAAATGTTCTAAACAAAATATTTGGCATGTTAGATTATCACATACATATATGTTCTACAAATTGCTTTTTCTACTATATTACTTGTTATCCTTTCTTGTCAAAGTTATGATTCATATGGAAAAATAAAAAGATTTCCATATTTTAATTTTCATATATCATTGGTTCAAGTATCAGAAACGAGACACTTATATATTTCATTAATATGTAATGTGTTCACACCATGCTCAATGATTCCTTGAACAATCCCTTCACTTAAAAACTATATGTATATTGTGTATAAATTTTTTAAGTAAAAATCACATCAATGAGCCAGCGATAATTAGTCGATGGTTCAACTTAATACTACTTGCAATATTGTCTGTGGGGTCTTGGTTAAATAGTGATTAGGGGGTTGTTATAACATGGCTAAACAGTGATGAGGCCGACTAATATAGCACTCATCACAAATTCAATTCCCTTTCCCCACACATGTTGATAACAATAGAGTAAAAAAGAAAAAAAATGAAAGCTACTACCAGACTTACAAAAAAAAAAAAAAAATACTACTTGCAATATTTATAATTCTAATACTATCATTTACCAAATATTTATAATTCTAAGACTATCATTTACCATCACTTATAACTTCACTTTACTTATAGCATGATACATAAAAGGATTTTCAATAATACATAAAATATATCGCAATGATTTTATAACTGGTTTCCGTGTGGTATAATTCCATTTCAATACTTCTAGATTGTTCTTAGAACATGGCACTCAACTCTACTTAGACATGTCATTTCATTATGTTGATACACTATTTTTTTCATACCCAGCAATCAATGACTACCATTGATTCTTCAAGGATCTATGAAATCCATTGATTAGGGCTAATTTGAGAGTTTAATGACTACCTCTTTTGGTCAACATTCATGGTTCATTTTCTTCTTCGAACATTGGACATAGCTATATTAGCTCTGTGGCTGATTTCTCATCCATACTTGACATTCAATCTTCATTAGACAATAAAGGATTCCAGGGTTACATCTAACCTCATTTAGGCATTCATTGTTTTGACATTTATTTATAGAACCGTTTATCACACTTGTCATTTCAATCTAAAGATATTCTTTTTTATCAATGCAGGGTTTAACTTATCTCTGTTAATAATATTGTGTACCACTCATATATCTCCTTTCTCTTGTCACAATTTAAGTTTTGGGTGTACGTTTCATTTTAATTTAGCGTTTTTCTTTTTGACCACGATTTCCTTTGAAATGTTTATTCCTAACTGGTATATAAATAGCACAATCACATTTACCAATGTAGTTGATATACGCTGATAGGCCTATATCCACCACCCACCACATGTATTTTACCAAAATAATCATTATATATTTATCAATATAATTACTAATATATTTTATATATCTTCTTAAAATATATTAATAATATTAACTATATGCATACTATATATTGAACTAATATATATATATATATATATAAATAATATTAACTATATGCATACTATATATTAAAATAATATATATATATATATATATATATATTATTTGATAATAAAATATTATTAAAATTTTTCAATACATTAATAGTTATATTTCAAACTATATTAAAATTCAAATATAACTTAATAATAGTATTTTATTACTATTTATAATAAGTATATATATCTTACCAATATCCCAAGGGAATATTAATATTATAAGCCAAAAGAACTAATAAA
The DNA here is from genome assembly GCA_034641835.2 of Pinus albicaulis. Classification (NCBI taxonomy): domain Eukaryota; kingdom Viridiplantae; phylum Streptophyta; class Pinopsida; order Pinales; family Pinaceae; genus Pinus; species Pinus albicaulis. The sequence continues at coordinate 774,556,402 of CM076578.1, forward strand.
GCCGAGGAATTGGTGAACCCAAGGGAAAATATTTAAAAACCTAAGAGATCAAAAGCCCAAGGATCCATATTAAAAGAAGAGATTAATAAAGGCTAAGAATTTATATTTTAAATACAAGTGAATGATAAACTCACATGATCAATAAGGATAAGAGATCAATATTAAAAACATAAGATATTACTAAACCTTAAGAATAAAGATTTCAAAATAAAAAACATGAGAAATTAATAAACCCTAATAATAATTGATATTTTTAATTCAAGGTATAAATAAACCCAAGAGATTATTAATATTATAAACCATTTAAAGAAGTAATAAACCCAATGGTTTAATATTATAAACCAAAGGAATTAGTGAACCCAAGGGATAAATATTAATATTATAAACCAAGAAATTAATAAACCCTAAGAATTTGTATTTTAAACTCAAGAGATTAATAAACCCAAGGAGTTATTAATATTATATAAAAAAAGAACTAATAAAACCAAGGGTTTAATATTACAAACCAAAGGAATTGGTGAACACGAGGGATAAATATTAAAGACCTAAGGGATAAATAAGGCCAAGGGATCAATATTAAGAACACAAGAGATTAACAAACCCTAAGAATTAATATTTTAAACACAAAAACATAAAATTAATAAACGCTAAGAATTAATATTTTGAATTGAAGAGATTTTATAACCAAATGGATTATTAATATTATAAACCAAAATAACTAATAAATCCAAGGGTTTTATAATTCAAATCCAAGGAATTGGTGAACCCAAGGGATAAATATTAAAAACCTAAGGGATCAATAAGTGGAAGGGATAAATATTAAAAACAAAAGAGATTAACAAAGCCTACAAATTAATATATTAAATAGAAAGGATTGATAAAATCACATGATTATTAATATTATAAACTAAAGGGAATAATATTAAAGTAATAGATTAATATTATAAACCTCAAGTATATAAAAACCTTTAGATAAATACTATAAACCGTAAAATGAACACAGTTGAGCATCCTTGATTTAAACATTCAGACAACTGTTGTCACAAAGCGACGTTGGATGAAGAATGACGATGGTTGGCCATGGTTGATTTTCATATTGAGATAATATTTGTCACAATGTGACATTTGACCATGGAAGACCTTTATCAAATATGAATAACGATGATTAAAAATGGTCTCCCATGGTTGGTTTTCATATTCACACAATGTTTTTCATAATATGACATTGGACCATGCATTAATATTAAAGCGTATGACTAATATTTAACACCTAATATTACCAACCCAAAATATTTAGAAAACTCAAAGAATTATTAAAGCTTAAGAATTAATATTTTAAACTCAAAAGCATAAGAAGTTAATAAAACCTAATAATTAATAATTTAAACTCAAGAAGCTAATAAACCAAAGGGATTATAAAAATTATAAACCCAAAAAACTAATAAACAAAAGGGTTTAATATTATAAACTAAAGTAATTGGAGAACCCAAGGGATAAATATTAAAAAATTAAGGGATCAATAAGGCCAATGGTTTAATATTAAAAGAAAAATAGATTAATAAACCCTAAGAATTAATATTTAAACAAAAAAACCTAAAAAATTAATATACCATAATCTAATCAATATCTTAAACTCAAGAGATTAATAAACCCAAGGAATTATTAATATTATAAACCAAAAGAACTAATAAACCAAAGGGTTTAATATTATAAACTAAAGGAATGGGTGAACCCAAGGGATAAATATTAAAAACCTAAGGGATCAATAAGGCCCAGTGTTTAATATTAAAAACAAAAGAGATTAATAAACCCTAGGAATTAATATTTTAAACATAAAAACCTAAAAAATTAATATATCATAATCTAATCAATATTTTGAACTCAACAGATTAATAAATCCAAGGGATTATTAATATTATAAATCAAAAAAATTAATAAACACAAGGATTTAAGATTATAAGCTTAAGGAATTGGTGAACTCAAGAGATAAATATTAATAGTATAAACCAAGAAATTAATAAACCTTAAGAATTAATATTTTAAACTCAAGAGATTAATAAAGCATAAGAATTAATACTTTAAACTCAAGAGATTAATAAACCCAAGGAGTTATTAATATTATACACTAAAAGAACTAATAAAACCAAGGGTTTAATATTACAAACCAAAGGAATTGGTAAACCCAAGGGATAAATAATAAAGACCTAAGGGATAAATAAGGCCAAGGTATCAATATTAAGAACACAAGAGATTAATAAACCCAAAGATATAATATTTTAAACACAGAAACCTAAAAAATTAATAAACTCTAAGGATGAATATTTTTAACTCAAGAGATTTTAAAACCAAAGTGATTATTAATATTATAAACCAAAATAACTAATATACCCAAGGGTTTTATATTTCAAACCCAAGGAATTAGTGAACCCAAGGGATAAATATTAAAAACCTAAGGGATCAATATTAAAAACAAAAGAGATTAACAAAGCCTACAAATTAATATCTTAAGAAAAAATGATTGATAAAATCACATGATTATTAATATTATAAAGCCAAGGGAATAATATTAAATCTAAGAGATTAATATTATAAAAATCAAGTATATAAAAACCTTTAGATAAATACTATAAATCGTAAAATAAACATTGTTGAGCATGCTTGATTCAAACATTGAGACAATTTTTGTCACAATGTGATGTTGGACGAAGAATGATGATGGTTGGCCATGGTTTATTTGCATATTGAGACAATCTTTGTCACAATGTGACACCCGACCATGGAAGAGCTTGACCAAATGCGAATAACGATGATTAACAATGGTCTCCTATGGTTGGTTTTCATAGTCACACAATTTTTTTCATAATATGACATTGGACCATGCATTAATATTAAAGTGTAAGACTAATATTTAATGCCTAATATTACCAACCCAAATATTTAGAAAACTCAAAGATTATTAAACCCTAATAATTAATAATTTAAACTCAAGAGGTTAATAAACCAAAAGGATTATAAATATTATAAACCAAAAAAACTAATAAACCCAAGTGTTTAATATTATAAACTAAAGGAATTGGTGAACCCAAGGGACAAATATTAAAAACTTAAGGGATAAATAAGGCCAAGTTTTTAATATTAAAAACAAAAGAGATTAATAAACCCTAATAATTAATATTCTAAACACAAAAACCTAAAAAATTAATATATAACCAATGTCTTAAACTCAAGAGATTAATAAACCCAAGGAATTATTAATATTATAAACTAAAAGAACTAATAAATCAAAGGGTTTAATATTTTAAACTAAAGGAATTGGTGAACCCAAGGGACAAATATTAAAAAGCTAAGGGATCAATAAGGCCTAACGGTTTAATATTAAAAACAAAAGAGATTAATAAACCCTAAGAATTAATATTTTAAACATAAAAAACTAAAAAATTAATATACCATAATCTAATCAAAATTTTAAAATCAAGAGATTAATAAACTCAAGGGATTATTAATCTTATAAACCAAGACAACTAATAAACATAAAAGTTTAATATTATAAGCTAAAGGAATTCGTGAGCCCAAGGGATAAATATGAATATTATAAACCAAGAAATTAATAAACTCAAGAGATTAATAAACCCAAGGAGTTATTAATATTATAAACCAAAAGAAATAATAAAACCAAGGGTTTAATATTACAAACCAAAGGAATTGGTAAACCCAAGGGATAAATATTAAAGACCTAAGGGATAAATAAGGCCAAGGTATCAATATTAAGAACACAAGAGATTAATAAACCCTAAGGATTAATATTTTTAACACAAAAACCTAAAAAATTAATAAACTCTACGGATTAATATTTTTAACTCAAGAAATTTTAGAACCAAAGTGATTATTCATATTATAAAACAAAATAACTAATAAACCCCAAGGGTTTTATATTTCAAACCAAAGGAATTGGTGAACCCAAGGGGTAAATATTAAAAACTAAGGGATCAATAAGTGGAAGGGATCAATATTAAAAATAAAAGAGATTAACAAAGCCTAGAAATTAATATCTTAAACAGAAAGGATTGATAAAATCACATGATTATTAATATTATAAACCCAAGGGAATAATATTAAAGCTAAGAGATTAATATTATAAACCTGAAGTATATAAAAACCTTTATATAAATACTATAAACCATAAAATAAACATGGTTGAGCATGCTTGATTTAAACATTGAGACAATTGTTGTCGCAATGCGTCATTGGACGAAGAATGACGATGGTCGACCATGGTTGATTTTCATATTGAGACAACATTTGTCACAATGTGATATTCGACCATGGAAGAACTTAATCGGATATGAATAATGATGATTTACAATGGTCTCCCATGGCTGGTTTTCATATTCACACAATCTTTTTCATAATATGACATTTCACCATGCATTAATATTAAAGTGTATGATTAATATTTAATGCCTAATATTACCAACCTAAATATTTAGAAAACTCAAAGATTATTAAACCCTAAGAATTAATATTTTAAACTCAAAAGCATAAGAAATTAATAAACCCTAATAATTAATAATTTAAAATCAAGAGGTTAATAAACCAAAGGGATTATAAATATTATAAACCAAAAAAAATAATAGACCCATGGGTTTAATATTATAAGCTAAAGGAATTGGTTAACCAAAGGGATAAATATTAATATTATAAACCAAGAAATTAATAAACCCTAAGAATAAATATTTTAAACTCAAGAGATTAATAAAACATAAGAATTAATATTTTAAACTCAAGAGATTAATAAACCCAAGGAGTTATTAATATTATAAACCAAAAGAACTAATAAAACCAAGAGTTTAATATTACAAACCAAAGGAATTGGTGAACCCAAGGGATAAACATTAAAGACCTAAGGGATAAATAAGGACAAGGAATCAATATTAAGGACAGAAGAGATTAATAAACCCTAAGAATTAATATTTTAAACAAAAAAACCTAAAAAATTAATAAACCTTAAGAATTAATATTTTTAACTCAAGGGATTTTAAAGCCAAAGGGATTATTAATTTTATAAACCAAAATAACTAATAAACCCAAGGGTTTTATAATTCAAACCCAAGGAATTGGTGAACCCAAGGGATAAATATTAAGAACCTCAGGGATCAATAAGGTGGAGGGATGAATATTAAAAACAAAAGAGATTAACAAAGCCTACAAATTAATATCTTAAACAGAAAGGATTGATAAACTCAAATGATTATTAATATTATAAACTCGAGAATAATATTAGAGCTAAGAAATTAATATTATAAATCTCAAGTATATAAAAACCTTTAGATAAATACTATAAACCGTAAAATAAACATGGTTGAGAATGCTTGATTTAAACATTGAGACAATTGTTGTCACAATGCGACGTTGGACGAAGAATGACGATGGTTGGCCATGGTTGATTTTCATATTGAGACAATATTTGTCCCAATGTGACATTCGACCATGGAAGACCTTAATCAAATACGACACATGTTGATTAACAATGGTCTCCCATTGTTGGTTTTCATATTCAAACAATGTTTTTCATAATATGACATTTGACCGTGCATTAATATTAAAGTGTACGACTAATATTTAATACCAATTATTACCAACCCAAAGATTTAGAAAGCTCAAGGATTAATGAACCCTAAGAATTAATATTTTAAAACTCAAAAGCCTAAGAAATTAATAAACCCTAATATTTAATAATTTAAGCTCAAGAGATTAATAAAGCAAGGGGATTATAAATATTATAAACAAGAAAAACTTATAAACCCAAGGGTTTAATATTATAAATTAAAGGAATTGGTGAACCCAATGGATAAATATTAAAAGCCTAAGGGATCAATAAGGCCAAGGGTTTAATATTAAAAACAAAAGAGATTAATAGACCCTAAGAATGAATATGTTAAACACAAAAACACAAAAAATTAATATACCATAATCTAATCAATATTTTAAATTGAAGAGATTAATAAACCCTTATTAATATTATAAACCAAAAGAACTAATAAACCAAAGGGTTTAATATTATAAACTGAAGGAATTGGTGAACCCAAGGGATAGATAGTAAAAACCTAAGGGATCAATAAGGCCAAGGTTTTAATATTAAAAACACAAGATATTAATAAACCCTAAGAATTAATATTTTAAACATAAAAAGCTAAAAAATTAATATAGCATAATATAATCAAAATTTTAAACTCAAGAGATCAATAAACCAAAGGGATTATTAATATTATAAATGAAAAAACTAATAAACCCAATGGTTTAATATTATAAACTAAAGGAATTTGTGAACCCAAGGGATAAATATTAAAAACCTAAGGGATCAATAAGGCCTAGGGTTTAATATTGAAAACACAAGAGATTAATAAAAAATTAATATACCATAATCTAATCAATATTTTAAAATGAAGAGATTAATAAATCCAAGGGATTATTAATATTATAAACCAAAAGAACTAATAAACCAAAAGGGTTTTCTATGATAGATTATGGCTCCACATTTTGGCAATGGTAGACCACTTTCAATCATATTATCAACTGAATGGACTAACATTATAAATCCTTTGGATGAGTATTATAAACCCAATATATTAATAATCCCAATGTTTTATTAAACCTTAACATTATAAACCCAATGGAATAATATTAATCCTTAGCGTTAGTATTATAAATCAAATTATTATGAAACCTAGGGTTAATATTATAAACCAAAGTATTATAAACCATAAGATTAATATTATAAACACAATGGGTTAACATTATAAATCCTTGGGTCTAATGTTATAAATCTAAAATATTAAGAAACCCAAGGGTTTATTAAACCCTAACATTATAAACCCAAGGGAATAATATTAAACCCTAGGGTTAGTATTATAAACCATGGGATTTGAATATTATAAACCCACGAGGTTAATATTATAAATCCTTGATATTAATATTATAAACCCAAAATATTAATTAACCCAAGGGTTTATTGGTATTAGAGACTTAAGGGATTAATGAACCCAGGGGATTAATAAACCATCAGGATTATTAATATTATAAATCTAAGAAATTGATATTATAAACCAACATAAAGGATTATCAATATTATAAACTCAAATAATTAATAAACCGAAGGGATTAATATTAGAAACCAAATGGATGAAAATAACCCAAGGGATATGTGGGATACATATTATAAATGCTTGAGATTAATATTATAAACTAAAAATATTAATAGACCCAAGAGTTTATTAAACCCTAACATTATAAACCCAATGGAATATTATAAACCCTCATATTAGTATTATAAACCAATGTATTAAAAACCCTAGGATTAATATTATAAACCCAAGAGATTTACATTATAAATCCTTTGGATTAATAGTATAAACCCAAATATTAATAAACCCTAGGGTTTATTAAACCCTAACATTACAAACCCAATGGAATAATATTAAACCTTAGTGTTAGTATTATAAAGAATAGCCATGATTAAATATGGTTAAGTAATGTTGTGTATTCCGACAATGAGTAACAATGATTAACTATGCTGGAAAGGTTTGACCATATATGACCATGGTTGAGCTTTTTTTACCATGTTTTATTAGAATGATTACAATGGTTGACTAAGGATGACCATAGCTTACTATGGTTGACCAAGGATGACTATAGGTTACTATGGTTGACCAAGATTGACAATAAACTACTATGGTTGATCACGTTTGACCATAGGCTACTATGATTGAATACGGCTAACTATGGTTGTGTATTTTCGAGCATGAGTGACAATGATTTACTATGATGGAAATTTTGGACCATGTATGGACATGATTGAGTTTGTTTTACCATGTGTTATTAGAATAATTACAATGCAAATCTTAATATTGTTATTGATCACTAATAATCTTAATATTTTTTATATTAATAGTGTAAATTTTAGTATCAATAATGTTATTTATCACTAATGATCTTAATACTATTTATATGAATAATGCTAATTTTGGTATCAATAGTAATATCATTCATAATATTAATCATCATATTTTTAGAGTGAATATAATTAAAAAAGGAATATTAATAAAAAACATATTTATTATTATAAAGAAAACATTATTAATATTATTTATCAATATTAATATTAATAGGATTTATATTAACAATATTAATGTAATTAATCATATTAATATTATTAATAAAATGTTATTAATATTATTGTTATAATTTAAATGTTATTAATAACTTTAATAAAACTTAATCATGTTTAAAACTTATTGTTATTAATACAATTATGAACATTAATTTTAAATAAACATCGTGAATATTGTATTAATGTTGTTTTTTATAATATTGTTGTTATTATTAATAATCTTACTAATAATATTGTTTTTAATAATAATTAAAATGTCATTTTCATTATTAATATATTTTTTAGTATAAATCATAATCATCATTATTTGAATACTAATTATTAATATTATTTTTAGTGTATATTAAAATGTTAATGTTATTAATGTTATTTTTATTATTGTAGGGTTTTTAATATTGAGTTTAAAATATTGGGGTTCTAAATTAGAAAACTTAATATTATAAAAATATGAAAATTAAAATTTAGAAAAACTTAATATTATAAAGTATAAATATATAAAATCATAAAATAACCTAAAATAAAAAAATAAAAAAAAATAAAACACAGTTCGTCAATATATAATTTTACCCTAATACACTAATTATATTAATAATATTAATAAATAATTGATCAATCTTAATAAAAATAATACTATTAATTAATATTATTAATATTAACATCAATATTAATTAATAGTAATATTGATTAATTATCTATTAATATTAATCAATTAAAAATAATAATAATAATATTAAAATATTACTTATTAATGTTATTAATATTACTATTACATTACTTATTAATGTTATTAATATTACTATTACTATTTTATTATAAAAATAAAGAAATTATAAAACTAATTTATGGTTTAAAAAATATGAAAAACTAATATTATTATAAACTTAATAAACTTATTATCAATATTATAAAACTCTTAATAAAACATTATATTATTATAAAGAAAAGATTAATTTTAGTACATTACTCAAAACTTAATAATAATAATAATAATAATAATAGGCTAAATCCAATAAAAAAACTAAATATCTAAATACAAATTTAATGATAAAATTTATCTTATTATATTAAAACCTAATAACTAAAAAAACAAACTACATACCAAAATATTAAAAGAATACTATTATAGTTACATTAAAATGTAAATGGAGAGGGCTGCAATAATTCAAAGGTCATCCTCTAGACCATGTTTTACTGGACATGCCAATATTTAAATTTTCAATGTATTTTTAATTTCACTCTTTAATATAAAATGTTTAATATAAATAAAACCTCCCACAATTGTTTTAACTTGTAACACATACCTTAATTAAGAGGAATACAATGAGGTTTCAATATGTTTTTAATTTCAATGCTTAATATAAATAAAACCTCTCTAAAAGTTAAATTTAAATCAAGAGCGTTACAGCAGCTCTGGTCACCATAAAAGTAACACATACTTTAGGTTATGGGACACATTTTAGTTAACAACACGCAAGTGTCAATGTATTTTTATTTTTAACTTGATATTTATCTTTACTTTTCTCTAATCCTCATACGTGGTGATACATAAAAGGCAGAGTAAAATTTTAATACGATTTGGTAAAAAAATATTTTAATCAAGGTTTAAACATATGATTTAGATATGCAAGGAAGTTATGATTTTCATTTTCATTCATTGATATAGTGGTGACGATGAGAACATACTGGCATCTTTCAATTTATATCGTATGATCAAAAAAATTAATTAGCAAAATCATTAAAGTGGCAAATTCCAACAGGGGGATGCCTATCGGCATAAATATACTTTGACATTTTTGGTGGTATATCTGCACTTGAAAACCTTTGATTTCACTCATGTATATACGTTCAAATTCTAATTTTAACTTTTGATGAAAATGTTCTCCATTTTTTTGTATATATATCAGATTCTAAGTTAATATTTTTCTATTGCAGGATTGTAAGGATTCTTTGTTTATTCTGCACTCTGGTGCTGGGTTTCTTCCATGATGAATTTGTTTGGCTAAGTTTCCACCTAAGAAATTTTCCAATTTGGGAAGGTTATACTTGTAACTCTTACTTCTTTATTTCTCTGTCAATTTTCTGTGTATTTTATTAGCTAGGGTTATGGCTGGGTTTCTATTACTAAAACCCTAACTCTACAATCTATTAATACAATTTTGAGAATGGGTTTTTATTAAACCATACCAATTTGGTTTAAATATTATTTTTACAGGTTTGATTGTAGATTTTCTTATAGATAGTCAATATTATGATGAGTTTTATTAACTATCCTTAGGTTACTTTCCCTAAATGAGTTATTATAAGAATATACATGTAACCCTTTTTAGAATTTTATTCATTTTTCTCTCCTTATCTTCGCCATAAGGAATTCTTACAAGGTATTAAACCCTAGGGTATGTTTTTTTAGTCTATTATGAAAATAATTTCTAGGTTTTTCTTTTCAAAAAATTTACTAAAGATATAAACAATGCCATTTATTAATGTCTTATAAAAAATTTTGTTGAGGGATTCAATAGTGTGCTTGGTTTACGATTAACTTCTAGGTAATTTATTTTACAGTTTGTTTTCATTTTTTTTCGTTTCTATCTCTATTATTAAATATTTAACATAGTCTTTATTTTCTTGCAACATGCATGTAATGCACCTACAAATATTTTTGAATATTTATTCCTTTGTGGCTTTGAATTGGGCTCTTTTGAAACTTACATGACATGGGACTTGCTCTTTGATGCCAACGGTTCTTGAATCCTGGGATTCCCTATATGCTTGAGCCTGACTTCTATGTTCAAGGGAAAAATTCCAAGGTCTTCAGTTATTAATATACATTTGTTAGATTGTTTTTCCATAACTACTTCCTTAGAAGTTTGTATTTTCAAATGCTTAAAGCCCATCATGTTTTTGGTTAATGGGAATTTTATCCTTACTGTACCAGTGTTTCTAGTTGTGACTTCTTTGGCCCATAAACCTTGGTATTCTACTATAACGAACATATATTTTTTATATATTTTTGTTTATGTTATATTATCAATATATTTTATGGAATTTTTCTAGTTCATGTTTTTATACTTCTGTGCATAAACAATTTCCTATTCATTTTTACTAAGAGTAGATACAGATATATATATGAAACCTCTGGAGTGGTTTCTAATATCGGAAAGATATTCTCCTAGAAATTGTTGTATATTGAAATTTCTTATCTACTATAAGTTTTTAGACAACCTCTACATACATTATGAATACCATAATATATATAGTAGAATCAACAATGTTCAAATTCATCTGATGTTATATCTATCCTTTTTTTAGTTTTTCTCAAAACTAACATTATATGAATTTGAATACTATTGATTATACAATATTATTATCACTACAATTTCATAGTATTTACTTATTGTTCCTTAAATTTCACATAGTATAGTTAATTGGACTAGCATACACTTCATCACTATAATATAAATATAAATATATTTCAAATACTACTCAAATAAAAATCTCTTCAATAACATATAATTTGTTTATCTCTATACATAAAGATTACTATACATGCATTTAAAGATTACTATATATATGAATTTTTTGTATTTACACTCCAAGGAATAATTTCCTTTTCAAAATAACTACTTAAACTCTTCTTTGTACTAATAAATAATATTATACATGTATGCATGTTTAAGAAATTTTAGAAAGGAACTAAAAGCTCTTTCTACTTCTTATTTCTTTGATTATTTAGTAATATTTCACTATTAAACAAAATTTTCAAATTCCAAGTTTCATTCTCTTTCATTTCATTAAACATGCAAATAAAAAAGTTCAGGGTACTGAAGTGAAATTATGAATCTGGCAACTACAGCTGGATCTAACCAGCTCCTCCTAACCTTACACTTTTTCACCAAAAAAAGTCCCTGTGAGTAAAAGCTTGCAATATCTTTTTCTATCTTGTCATCCATTTTTACTCTCATCATTTTTCTCTCTATGATTCTATAATTCCAGCAAAATTACAAAGATCGATTACCCTTCCTACAAACGCAAATGGTAGTTAGTAACTACCTCCACCTCACCTAATATGTGGCAGGTAATTACTAGCTCATTCATGATCTCTACTTCCACTCTCAAAGACAACATCAAATATTTAAGGGAATTCATGGATCAATCATTTTCATAATCATAATTAATCTAATAATTTAGATTAGATTCCCAAGAGTTAATGATAAGGGTATCCATCATTAACAATCATTAACTTGTAGCTTCACCTCTTTGAGCCAAATGTAGTTTCAACAAAAATTTCCAAATACATTTATTTCATTAACAACATAATAATTACAAATTCACATTTAATATTTATGAACAATACAATACTCATAAACTAGTTTTCCAAATTGGTTCTCAAAGTTAAAGACAAAACCACACTTAACCATATAAAAATTTACACAAAAAATTCAAGTGAGGTGATATCACGCTCCATGAGGAAGAAATTAGATAAAAAGTACATTTAGTTTAATTAGGAGAATAGCACCATAGTGTTGGATAGCATGTTTAAGAGCTAAGTATCTCCCATGAATAGATCCGGTCTTGACTTTCACAAGGGAGAATCCATGAGACATGCATATGCAAAGAGTGATGCATAATTGTTTCACATAATGACATAAGGATGAGCAACAAGAGAGGTGATGAGAAGAGTACCTAGAGAAGCACCCATAACTAGAATATCATTCCCTGCTATGGTTGATTTTTGAAGATTCCAAAGCATTAAAAACCCCTTTTCTCCTTTGATGAATGAGATGAAATGTTATAAATGTCACAAGTTTGAACATATTGCACCAAACCATGGAGGCAAAATTTTCAGATCTAATTAGTAGTATGGGAAACCATGGAGGTATATATCCATACAGTATACTAGTTCATTTAATGGTTTTTATTTCTCATGTAACCTATTTTTCCATAAGGAAATTTATTTCAGATCTAGTCCATGGAATAGAGGGATGTTTTATGGAAGGCATAGATCTAGCATGAGAAACATAATATATCATGCCCTTGCATCATATCTTGGCCATGTGATTTGTTATACATGTTACAATATTGGTCACATGGCTAGATATTTCAATATTGATCAAGTTCTCAAGGCATATTAGGCAAGAGGAACAATATATATAGAGTTGGCCTAGTGGAAAACAAGAAAGAATGCACATGGAAAGAAGTAGCCTATGTAAATGTGGAAGAAGAAGGAAGAGTAGTAAGTGAAGTGTGGGATTTATCTAAGTAATTTTGATGATGATGACATCTAGTTCATAGATAGTGTTTTTTCCCATCATATGTTAGGTGATAAGAGCAATTTTCTCTCCTTAAGGAAGACCATGGATGACCATGTCATTATTAGAGATAATACACTTGATAAGGTGTTGTGTAAAGGAAAGGCCAATCTTAGTGATGAGAAAATTAATGCATTTGATGTATTATTGGTAGAAGCCTTGAAGCATAACATTATCAGTGTGATACAAATGGTTTATAGGGAAGGAAGTGATATTCAACTCTAAAGGGTGGTACATCAGAAAATAAAGGTCAAAGATGTTGAAATTCAACAAGAAAATTTCAACACCCACACCTAGTGCATTAAGCACCAACACTAGGGTTGGGCTCACAAGGCTAAATTAAGATGGACAATAAAATGAAATATAATCTCAAAATAGCTTGTAATAGTTAGCTGACTGTGATAAACTTAGTTAACTCATAAATTCTGAGTTAGATGTAGTTGGTGAGGCATGCAGAGTAATTCTAGTTGTAATAGAGTTCGAAGTGTAGTGGTGCATTAGTTAATGCAGGTTGTAACCAGTTTAACTCAGTTAAGCGAGTTAAACTCAAGTGTGCTAGTTATAACTGTTAGATACACTAGTGAGAGATAAAGTGAATTAAATATTAGTTAATTCACAATCAGTGATCTCACATGAAACTGCGGATTTACTATTATTATTTGCAGGCATGTTAGATCCAGTGGAGACCCAGTTGAGATCTAGGTCAAAAGGAAGTTGACTATCAGTTGTAGGATTATTGAGTTGCACCCATGCAACCAAACACCCATTGGAGTGCCCATGATACTTGCGCAGTCAAGGAAGGCCAAAATTCCTATTCTTTAGGGATTACATTCATCAGGCATTGCGCAAGCAAGGCAGGCTGTTCGGAGGTAGTAAATTGGCTAAGTATTTGTTAGTTTTATGTGTGACAGTGTGAGACAATTAGATGAGTACAAGAGGGCTCTTATGAGAAGAGTTGTATGTAATTGTTTCATGATCCCATGTTGAATATAGAATAGAAGATAGTGGGGTTTTGAGCAGCAATCTTTCCCCGGAAATTATCTGTGTTCTAGCTTGATTGATTCTTCTTTGCTTCATGTGATTGGCGATTGTGTTTTTCTGCAAAATATTTGTAGAAGTGACTCGGTATTTAACTTTATGACATTGTTAGATCAGATTGAATCCATGATATACATGCTTGTTGTATAATTTCTATAAAAGAGAGTAGTTGCAAGAGGAATTTTGACCCCAGACAATTTATACATGTTGAAGGGAAGAGTGAGCAGAAGTAACTGATCAAGGATAGATTCTTCCTCTTCAAATTTCAAGTAGGATATATCAACACCCTTTGTAGTCCATTATTAACTGGTAGATAAATTTTTATAAACACTATAAATGAGTACATGGGAGGCCTACATAGCCTCACGGGGAGTGAATGGAAACATGAAAGTGGCATGAGTACAAGTAGCGATAAAAACATAGTGTGATTAAGAACTTACATGCATTATCAGGTCTACAGGATCAATGAGGAGGTTGGATCAACAAGAGGTATAATGAGTTGAGGGGAAGCTATGCATGGATATAGGGTTTGAAGGATTTCTTATTGTGTTTATTTTTTGTTTTCACTCATTCCTAGTAGAAGATTAATTTATTGTATTTATGAGTGGAAATGCATTTTAATTTAGCCATGTAAGCACGTTGAGTGCATTAATGTTGCAACCCTATGCTTACATTGTATATCATCGTCATCATTGAGTTGTTGGTTGAGTGGTCACTACGTTAAACATGCATTGTAGAGGTGAGTCATGTATGGGAATTTTGGAGTCATTGTTGTAACCCCTATATGTACTTCTGTATCACTGAAATGATGGTTGAATAGTCCCTGGTTGAGCCATGAATGAGAGTCATGAGTATCATTTGTTTAGGCATGCATACAAGGAAGATTCATTAGTTTATGCATGTATTGATGAGTCATATCTCAACCACGTATGGGATTTTGGTATCACTACTATAACCTTGTATTTCATGATTATCCCTATTCACTAATGGTTCTTATATTTTTGCTATTGGTGGAGCAGTCCTAGATTCAAGCATGCATTAAAGAAATTCATCTTGAGTGGGATTCTATATGTCATTATTACTACATTGTATTTCATTGTCATAACCTTTTATATCATGAATAAGTCTTATATTCTTATGTTAATTGTTTTTTCTTATATCTTATGGAACCATGGTCTAGTTGAGTAGCCTTTTATAAGTGGAAAGGAGCCAAATGCAACAGAAGAGTGTTTGTACAAAAACTTGAAAAAGCTATTTGCAACCCAATTACATCTATAGAAGGAGCATGCTCAACTTGAGGAAGAGCATGGTGTTGTAAGCAAGGTGTATTTGGCATGCGAAAACATATTAATTGGTTCAAATATCTATCCTATAGGACATTGATATTTGATTTGGTTTCATTAGAAAAAATATTGGTATCAACCTTGTAATTAGTGTCGAAATGGTGTTTTAGTGAGTCTTATTCACCCTTTTCCATTGATGTCAAAGGGGCAGAGTGACACAACCGATGGATGAGAGTGAAGATGAGAATATTGTATATTAGTGTAGAATATGGGGTTGGTGATGTAGGCACAGGTCATCATCAATGCCAAATATGGGGATTTTTGGCATCATGATGTTAGCGTTGATTTCAACCACAGTGAGTCAGCGAATTGAGCTAGGCATTGATTTCAACATGCTTGAATGACTTGTGTTTATGCTAGGTGTGTTGTAGAGATTTTCTGAGGTGTGTAAAGGTGCCACAGGTTCCTGGTAAGATGTGGAAGAAAGTGGAAGATATCAGGGTCGGAGGAACTAAGATTTTCCAAGTATTAGAGAAATGACACGGTCTAAATACTTTCACAATGTGGCATTGAGGCAATGTTGTAGTTGGGTACCAACATAGTTTGATGTAGGTTAACAGTTAGGTTCTAGCGACACTATCTTATAGATGGAGAAAAATAATTCCATGGACAAACCCAAAGAATTGTCTCATGGTATTTACTAAGAAATTTCAATTGTCTTGGTTTGCAACGGTAATGCTTTAATTGGTATTAAAAGGAATTTGAGTGTAATAATTAGTTTCTTATGGTATTAATGGTGTATTCGTTTGAACAATTAATAATTGGATATGGTTTTCATGAGTTAATGTGGAGTGAGTTGTTATGTTAGTGGTCAAATCTTGAGTGTTGTATCACATGTTATATATATACGGTTGTGGTTCAATATGACGTTAGATACGATGAAAGGAGTGTGATTGATGTGAAATGATTAAAGAAGATCATGGTGAGCACATTGTGCAATTTCTGAGAATATATTTCGGTATATGAACATGGAGTGAACATATTTCACAATTGTTGAAGTGCGATGGCTAAGAAATCATCACAAAATGCAGTGCATTGAACCAAATGCAGAGCGTGATATGGAAGATTTTGTGCACATTGTGTATTAGTTTTTGAGTGATCGGTATAGTGCATGGAATCTATAGTAGATAGATTCATTATGAGACAAAGAAATGACAGTGCCAAAGTGTTTTATAGAGGAGATGTGCATAGATAAAAGGATACTAGTAGCATAGTTTAATGCCATATTTTCTTATGTAATGACAAATTATGAGAAGAGATTGGAGTGGATGAGGTAGAGTGTGGTATTGTATTTAGTATGTTTACATGTTTGTTATTGTGGGGGCTAGTATTTTTATAATTATGTTTCTACTTATTATGTGAGGGTGTGTACGTTGTGTGTAAATGTTGTAGCATTTATGCATTGTATTTGTATTGATATAAAATCCTTGTAATATTATTGAGTCAAAGTGAGAGGTTGCTACTATATATTGTATGATTATAGGGTTTGAGTTAGTCATATAAGGGAATGATGTTATGGACTTGTGTAGTTTCCATTAGAGCATGATGGCTTAATGGTTTGAGTGAGTTTGTTGGTTGCAGGTTTGAGTATTATTTGAGAGCACATCTTGTTATAATTTGAGCATGAGTCATAGTTGATATTGCTAGGGTTTGAGACAAAGTGTCTATGAGAAGAGATTGATTGTTGAGTTGAGAGGGTTTTAGTCAGAGTTTGTATGAAGTGATTAGGTTGAGAATAGTCATATTGTAGAGAGTTTATTGTATTTATTTGTTGATCATAGATTTTGAAGTTGGTCCTATATGAAAATGGGATGAAATGAGGAGTAAAATTTTTCGTGTTGATGCAGGTGGATGCAGTATGAAACATTGTGAAATGTGGTCCACAAGAGCTCGAGGGTTAGGGCCTTCAGTTTAGAAAGTCATGGATTTTTTATTTATGGTGTAGTGGCATTCTTTGGGTTGTGGCCAAAGAACTTAGGAGTAGTGGCTTCCCTTTATTGGTGGGTCGAAAAATGTTGGGTGTTGGGACAACTAGCAGGTGGTGGCCTGCAATGAGTAGTGTCCTGCATAGTTGAAGGAGAAGTAGCTTCCAATAGGTGGTGGCCTACAACAATCACAATTGGTGGCTTCTGTCAGGTAGTGGCCTAGAGTGAGTGGTTGCTTCCATTATTATAAAATTTTGTCTCGCACACTGGTGGTGGCCAGTGTGTTAGGCATAAGTTGTCATTGCTGGCAAGGCAAAACATGGATGTAAGAAAATTGATCAAATATCCAAGGTTTTGAAGACATTTTCAGTTTCAAAGATAATCTCAATAGCTCATAGAAAATTCTCACACTGATATTTCTTGAAAATATCTTTCCAAGTATATATTTAAGTCTAAAAAAGGCCTCCATCCCAAGTTGTAGAGCTAAAACAGTGTTAGGGGGTTATTTGGCACTAATTTTAGCAAGGTTCTCAAAAGTTAGCAAAGGAGCTGGCGAAGCGACAATTAAATCGTGGGAAATTTTGTAGGTGGATCACGTGCCACACGTCACCTCTAACTCTTCGAAGAAAAAGTGGAGGCCCATTCCCACTAAAGGGTTAAAAAGTAGGGGGGGTATGTGATGGGATGGATTTTAGAAACCGTCGATCATGTGATTGGTGATCCTTGTTAAAAGAGGACACTTCCCCCTTTACCACGAACCACAAAAGGGTGGTTGATGAAAACCATTGGCAATTTTTCTCCAGATTTTTCCAAGGAAGGCATGAGTGAAGTCTTGGGGACAAGCAAGCTAGGGAGCCTAATTGAAAGGTTCTAGGGAGACAAACTCTGAGAAATAGAAATATCCCAATTAGTTTCCAAATCATATTCATGTCTGTGTGGCTAAAATTTTATAACATAAATTTGACAGAAAAACAAGGACCTAGAACCCCTCACCTATGTACCCTTGACAACATGGGCCTATCAAAGGATGAAACATGACATGTTTTTATTGGCTTACATAGGTGACATGGGGCCATGGTGGAGCCAAAAAGGCATGATGACATCAACATGACATCAATAAGAAATGTGGCACAAATGAGGATGTGACATGGGGCATGCATATTTTGTGTTTTTGTGTGGAAAAGTGGACCAAAAATGTGGTAGAGGAGTATAGGTGGAATTGTTGTGGAAGACACATCATCCCGACAATTTCTTGATTGGTCAGTGTGTGAAAACTATGGTCCTATAGAGACATGTCACCTTGGACCCTGGAAGTCTAGGTACCCCATAATTTCTAAGCGAGCTGCAAGGTTATTTTCTAGGATGACAAGGTGTCGGGACATGCTGGATCACAGATGGCATATAAAGCTGGAGCGGCAGACAAATAATAAGCATACAAGTAGAAGTATGGTGGTTCCTCATAGGACACACAATTTTATATGATTGAACTGTTATGATTTATAATACAACACTTAGTCTTATGGATGTAATGTGACTAAGGGATCAGACATATCTTATGAATGGGTGAACATATTTTGCGGTTTTGCGCCAAATTTGGTGATTTTCCACGAAACTGGTAGTACATTAAACTTGAGATAGCATGCATGAATGATTTGGAAACTATTTTAGTGGAGTGAGCATATTTGGAAGAAAATTTGGTAGATAGCCAGATTTGGAACTATAGCTAAACTCACTGCTAAATCATGTAACTCACCAGAATTGAGGAAATTGGAAGTTTAACTCAAATTTTATCATAGGGACAATAGATTAGAGTTTGAATACTATCATACCACATCAAGGAAACTTAACAAAACTTAGAAATCAAGAAATTAATGAGATGAAAATATTTGTTAAGTGAAAATTACGAGATGAACCTAACTAAAGCTTTAAACATAAACATATAAGCTATAATTCTTTATAAGCATAATTGAATTTGTAATAAGGTTGTTGTTCAAAGGTTGATGCTATTAATATTAGTGTTGGTGTTGTGTGTGTTGATCAGAGATAAGAGGATACTAAAGGTGATTTTGTGGTGATTGGGGTATGTGATTGAGGAATTTTTTTATTTATTTTTATGAAATGAAGTCACCTTCATGATTTGAGTTTAAAAATGGAATGAAAGATGAATCAAGGAGGTCAAGCAAGTGGTAGCTTACAATTCAAGGTTTATATCTTCTTCCAGTAGTTTCTGGTAAACAATTAGTGGATGGATAACATTTCAGTAGCTGATCTGTATATAATATTGCTTAAGGATTACATAAATTTTTCAGGTGACTAATTAATTGTTTTAAGCCTCTTATGTCAAATTATTAAACACTTAAAAATGAAATAAAAGCACATTTTTTGCAGAAATAAAGAGAGAACATCACCATAACAATAAAAACAACACAACAAATGATGAAGGAGTTCACCCCTCCTGGGCTACATCTACAGGTTTAATTTCCAATGGTTATGACTCTTTCATTATGCTCACGAGATGGTGTTCACATCAAGTTATAGTGCTCACATGGCTTCAAAACTGTCAAAAACCCCTATCTAGCCTCTTCCTCCTCCAAAAAATTCCAAAACCCACAAAAGTCATCATCTCCTCAAGTTTTTGCACTTTTTTTTTCTACAAATCAAACCTTCTAAATTTTTTCCTACAAACTCACACCTTGTTGGACATGTGGGGCGACAAATGTGCCCCGTGCTGGGTGAAATTTGTTGCCTAGTTAATTGGATTGGTGGGCCCTGTACCCAACCATACACGTGCCATGTCGTGTAATTCTTTCCATTTATTTCAGTGGTTTTACACTGGTTTCAAAATCCACCATGGTTCCGGTCATGGGGGCTACATTGCGGGATCAATACCATAGCACATCGATTCATATTGGGGGATATATAATTAGGAAAAAATGACATAATATATTTGGGGGATACATAGGGGATAATGGTTTTTTATATTGGTAGGTATAAAAAATTGAGCTCAAATTTAATGAAAAAATATAAAGGGTTATAAAAAATGTTAATGAAAAAATGAATACTTAGAATATATAGTGAAAGTAGGGGATTTTAAACTAGGAAGGTGTATTGGGTTTATATTGGTAGGGGGTTAAATAATGTGATTTTTAGAGGTATTTTCTAATATGTACACAAATTAAGGGTATTGTTTAATATGTTATGATC
Organism: Pinus albicaulis; assembly: GCA_034641835.2. Classification (NCBI taxonomy): domain Eukaryota; kingdom Viridiplantae; phylum Streptophyta; class Pinopsida; order Pinales; family Pinaceae; genus Pinus; species Pinus albicaulis. The sequence continues at coordinate 774,577,385 of CM076578.1, forward strand.
ACATGTGATATGTTAGAGATTCATTGAGTGAAGCCCCCATGGTTCCGGTGCTGAACTATGGTAAAAAATGGGTTGGGTTAGTGAAACTCTGCCCCCGTTAGGTTCTGCTACCTAGCTGGTTAAAATCCCATGGTGGCACAAAGTGCTAACCCTCCGGCATGTGAACACATGAAACATGTTCGTCATGGTAACATCATCGATCATCAACCCTGCTACAATAAATGATGGTGTTAAAACACGTCATGTGAACATGATCAAACTGCCGCGACATTAGCAATTTGGCATCCCACTTGGCTATTTGTTTATTTGTTTCAAACTTTGCGTTATAACATGGTTTTTCATTAATACATTTTTCCGACTGTATACGCAACAAAATTTGGTTACACACTTTATATTGTAGGTTTCAAAGTTTATTCTGTTATGAGGTTGCAGCATGAACTTTGGTTCAAATCATTACCATATATCATGGGTCGGAGTTAGCCCCTAACCCTAGTCTACAGACCAGGGTCAGGGGTTAACCTCGGTCCCCACCCCCGCTTGCACATACGATAAAATTTAAATATGTATAAATAACCATAATGTTAATAAGTTAATGTAGTGGAGTTGGTATGTGGATTGGCTGTGTGTTTGAAGGTCGCACGTTCAAATCCTTGGTGTTTGGCCTGGCCTCTTAACCAAATTTTGGATTGGTGAGTGGAGGACACATGGAAGCCACTGATTGGCCTATGTGGTGCTCACTCATTGGGCCACCAAAATATGCCACTAACCAATGAAAACCATCCAAACTTGAACCAATCACACAGTGCTAAGTTTCGACCCCACATTTTCCAATGGAGGACCAGTCAACTTCCATGTCAGGATCCAGTCAATAATATAGACTGCTTATTGTGCAACCCTATACATCCAATTTGTTTGTTTTTGTTTCCATAAATGAAGAGAATGAGATTGCAGGAGCATACGACGTTGGTTTTTTGCAAAACGAGTTGTGACAGATTTAGAACGACGAGATATATGTGACCGTTCAGGTTCTGATCCATTCCGACAACTTTCAATTTTGAGCATAAATTTGATCCACCTAATCAGTAGCAGATGATAAATCATGGGTTGTAGCTCCTTTCAGTTATAGATGATAAAATATGGGTAATTTCTCCTTTCAGAAGTAGCTGATAAATAAAGGTGTAGCTTCCTTCTAGTTGTAGCAAAAGAAATTTGTAACAACAAGTTGAATATTTCCTTTATGAAAGTAATTGAAGAGAAGTTTGAAGAATCTATGTGTTTAATTTGTGATTCTTGTGTTTATTCATGTGATGATTATATGAATGGTTTATGAAGTGTTTATTGAAATCATAATTATATTTAATTGTGAAAGAAATTTTTAAAATTCTCATAATATTGACTCACCACCTCTAAATATTGTCTTGGTTTCTAACAATTGGTATCACATCACTAAATTACTTTAGATCAATTTAAAAACTCGAAGAAATATTAGGTACCATGCAAAAAAAATAAGGGGGATACATAAATTGGGCACCTATTTTCAATTGAACAAACTATGTTTTTTGGAAGGTAGGGATGGAAACCTATATTCAATCTCTTGGTGTTGATGTATGGGATTTAGTGGAAGAATAATATCAAATTTCTCAATCCATGGTTACTAGATATCAGATGATTGAATTTACATGCAATTCCAAAGCTATGAATGCTCTACTCAGTAGCTTACTTGAATCAGAACTTGTCAAGGTCATGGATTGTACAACTAGAAAATATATTTGGGAGAATACGAGAAATTTCCATGAAGGTGGAATCAAGGTAACACAAACCAAAATTCAAGGTTTTAGAATGAAATTTGATCTTTGAAGATGCATGATGATCAAGATATTGCTAAATACTTTCATAGAGTTGATGAGGTTCTAAACACTATAAGAGGCATCGATGAAGAATTAAAATATCTTGTATTAGTTCAAAAGGTGATGAGATCTCTCCCTGAGAGATTCAATCCTAAAGTTTCATCCATTGAGGATACGATAGACGAAAGGTCTCTCACTTTGGATCAACTACTTGGTACTCTTATTGCCTATGAGATGAAAATTTATATTGGAAAGCTTATAGAAAAGGATTCAAACTTTAAGGAAGAAAATAAGCCCAAGCAAGAACATAATGGTTCATGTTATGAATCAGATGAAGAGGAAACTAAGTTCATGAGGAAGCTCAAGGGAGGCTCAATCAGGTACAAAGGTAAGCTACCTTTTAAGTGATTTAACTTTATTAAAGTACATAACTATGCTTCTAAGTGTCCTAGATATAATAATAATGAATATGACCATAGAGAGAAGTTTATAAAAATATAGAAGGACATAAAGAAGGATAAAATGAAAAGCTTCTATATCCATGAATTCATCTCCTCTAATAGTGAAGGAAACTAATCATCACATGAGGATAGATCTCATGAAATCTCAAAAGAATTTATTATCATGGCCATAGTTTAATTGGAAATAGAATTTTTTGAATCTTATGGAGAAGAGTCTGAATTTGAACTATAAGGTGAGCTAGTGAGTGCTCTTGAAGAGATATAGAGGCCAAGGAGGATAAAAAACAAAAATAATTGTTGGCCAAGGAAAAATCTTAAGTAATAGAACCTATACTCCTACAAATAGAAGAAGGAAAAATTATGTAAGAAATATTTATAGAGAAACTCAATGAGAAGGATCAAGCATGGGAAAGGCTTGAAGGAGAAATTATTTTTCTAAGGAAAGATCTTGAAAAGGAGAAAATCGGCTGATGTTTAATGAGAAATTTGGAAAAGGGATTGAAATTTGAAATGAGATTCTTGAAGTACAAAGAGTCTCATATGACAAAATTGGTCTCAGATTTGATGTTGAGTGAATCTCAAAAACTGATATGAAGGGAAAGAAAGAAATTACCTTTGTGTAAGAACTATAAAATGCAGACAATGCAACAACCAAAGTATATCCAACACAACATCAAAGAGATAAAGGGAGGATATCACTAAATTTTCATCCAAATATAAATTAGATATTACAAAATAGAAGATGAAAAATGATTCAACAAAAGTTAGAGAATGCAGGAGAGGAAAATCAAATTTCTTAGGGAATTACTCATTCAATATTCAAAAATCAATTTTCTCCTAGGTATGAAGACATCTTTATAGGCTATTGTTTTACTTGTACAAATTATGGGCATAAGGCAACAAATTTTAGGGTGATAATTTCATTTAGAAAACTTAGGCCATGAAGAAGAAATTATTATCCAAATAAGCAATTTGTTAGGCAAGGATGAGAAAACCTAGGTATAATAACCTGTTTTTTATGTTTGAACAATTTGATTCAATTTTACGTCTATCATAAATTTGACCATAGAGTAGATAATTTTTAGATTTAGAAACAAAAGGTTAGATAAAAAAATAAATAAAACAAGGCAGGAACCTAAAGTCTGGAAGAAAAAAGAAAACAAAAAAAGTTGTAATGTCATTTTATATGTTCAAAATGAAGGAAGCCATTGGCATGTTGATAGTGGTTCTTCCAGGCATATGTCAGGAGATAAAAGAAATTTTTTATCATGGAAATATATAAAAAAATCTAATGTAACCTTTGAGAATGATGCAACTCGTAATATTATGGGTAAAGGAGTCACAATCTAAGATAATGGCAGAGGTAAAACCAAGGATGTGTTGTTTGTTGTTGGGTTGAAACATAATTTACTCATTGTGTCTCAAATGCGTGACCAAGGTTATGTTGTGTTTCTCAAAGCGAAAAATTGTCAAATTAAGTCTGCAAGAATAGGAGAGATAATAGTTTAAGATGTTAGAATAGACAGTGATGTATATGTGCTAAAAGAGAAGACAAAGAGGTGTTGTTTGTAAAATATTGATGAGAGCTAGTTGTGGCATCAAATGCTAGGACATATGAATTTTTATTATATTTTAAAATTAGGAAAGAAGATTGTTTTTAGACATTTGCCAAATATTTGAAAGACAGATAACATGATTTGCAATCCATATCAGATTAGAAATAATGTTTGAGCATCATTCAAGGAAAAGGCGATCTCATCAACTAGTCCATTGAAATTGATACATATGGACTTGTTTGTTCCTTAAAGAAATCATACACCTTCAGGTAAATTGTATTTTTTGATTATCCATAATGATTTCAGTAGAGTGATGTAGGTAGCATTTCTTAGGAAAAAATCAAAGGCCTTTGAGAATTTTAAAAACATTAAGGCCACAGTAGAGAATGATATTGATTGTAAATTAAAGTGCATTATTTTTAATAGTGGAGGTGAGTTTAATTCAAAAGAGTTTGATTATTTTTGCAAGAAATATGGCATCAAAATCCACTTTACAATAGAAATAATTCCACAAATGAATGGCATAGCATAGAGAGCCAACATATCCATTCAGCAGTTGGCTAAAGCCATGATGGGAGAAATAATATACAAGAGATATTTTGGGTTGAAACCATTCACAAAATAATATTGATTCTAAATAAAGAACACTTCATACCAAACATTAACAAAAATCCATATGAAATATAGTATCGCAAACCCATTACAATAAAGCATTTTAGAAAGTTTGGAACCAAGTGTTATATCAATAAGAATGATGAAAATGTTTGCAAGTTCGATGCAAGAGCCGATTAAGGTATTTTTATTGGGCATTCTCATAATATAAAAGGTTATGGATGCTACAAAAATAATATAAAGAGAATAGTTGATTGTATTGATGTAAAAGTTGATGAAAACATTGAAAAGGAAGACAATCTTCTAGTAAATATTAGCTCCAATGATCTAGTCAACAATGATGAGAATGACGATGAGCCATTTTCAGAACAAGACATTGGAGAAATCCTTGGTCCACAATCCAAATATCCTACAAGGTATGTGCAAAAACACCACCCATCTAATGAAATATTTGGTGACTTGAATTTAGGTGACTAGACAAGAAGAAGAATGTTAAATCCCCATAAAAAAACACTTGTAGGTTTGTTATCCATGATGGAGCAAAGGATTTTTCTTAGGCAAAAAAATATGACAATTGGTTGAAGGCAATGAAGAGAGATCTTGATCATATGGATAAAAATTAGACTTGAGAGATTGTTCCAAGACTAGTAGATAAGAATGTTATTAGCATGAAGTCGGCCTTCATGAAGAAATTGGGTGAACATGGTGAAGCAATAAGAAACAAAGGAAGGATAGTTTTCAATGGTTATGAAAAAATTGAAGGCTTAGATTTTGATGAGACTTTTGATTGTATTGCTCGATTAGAAGTAATTCACATGTTTTTTTATTTTTCTTATTTCAAGAAATTTAAGATATACCATATGTATGTCAAATATACCCTTATAAATCGAGAGTTGTAATAAGAAGTATACATTATGCATCCTGATGGTTTTTAATTATCATATCAACTAGATTATGTTTGTAAGCTAAAAAAATGGCTTCTATGGTTTCAAAAAATCCCCAAGGGCTTGGTATTCCAAGTTGGATAGTTATTTGCTCAAGTGTGGTTTTCAAAAAGGCGGAACTGATAGTAATTTGTATGTCAAAAGTAATGATGGAAAATAGTTAGTGGTGGTTGTTTATGTTTATGATTTTATTTTTCCAGTGTGTTAGCACTCTGTGATTTCCGTAGGCTGAAAATAGAAATTTTAGAGGTAACCAAAAGCCACTTTTAGGCTAGAATACAACCCTTCGAGCCTTGGAGAGAGCTCTCTCACTTTGATTGCTTAAAATGGTCTAATATTAGGGTAAGTATGATGGTCAATAAGCTCTAATTTTCAAAGGTCTATTGATGAGAAAGGGGAAAGATCCCTTGGGCATGGAGTCATGTAAAATCATTTTCTTGTCCAGTGATATAATGAAGAAAGAAAGGGTTTTCTCCATAGAGGAAAGGTAGACAACTTTGGTGGTGGAATTTAGGTAAATCGTTGTAGAGGGTGAGTGTATAAGGGTGAAAGACAACACATAGAGCATAAATACCATAGATGAATTCTAAAATGTGGCTTTAATATGAAAAAAATGATAACTTGGGAAAACTAAATTAGAGCACCATTAAGATTAATTATGAATTAAACATCTGATTTTTCCAAGAAAGAATATACAAATTTAAGTTATGAAAAAAAATGAGACAATTTACTAGATCAAAGGAGCACAAAACCACCAATATTCTTACAAAGGAATCCCTAAAACCACCTTCTAACTTTCATTCACTCACTGGCGAAGTTGTCAAAAAAATACTGCATAAAAAGTTTGATCTTCTCTAGTCTAACCAACAAAACCTATTACCATGTTTCTCATCTATATATAAATCTCTAGGTGGTCTAAATTATTTACCAAAAAAAACTTCTAACTATATACATCAAATTTTTAGTGCATATACTGATAAATAGGAGTGGTTTTCCTTACAACCAATCTAAGCCTAAAACATCATCAACTTGGAATATTTAAAAATAAACATTAGCTACACCTCCTAAGACATTATGTCACCTATCCACATGATCCAAACTACTTCTATAATTCAAATATTCGAAATATCAAATGAAATGGTGTTGATTGTCCAGACTTGCAGCGCATTAGCCAATTTCACAGCAAATTGAAATATCCCCCCATGTTATGTATGGTTGCAACTGTCCTATGTCAAAATGGAACAAATTGGTATGCTTCAAATATCCCTGTTATGGTACTAAACCTCTTAGATAATATTAAAAGTGCTTTCAAAACTCCTTTTGGGCTATCGCCCGCTTTCGCAGAAAGATTGTCTCCTTTTGCAGCATCTTCACAAATATGAACATATGGTGAATTTTTTATGATATAAAGTGTTGGAAGATTCAATGTGAATGTTGTAACATCTATATCACTCCCCTTATGACAATAAATACTTCAAAAATTCACTACCCCACATTACCAAAGATTATATAAAAAGTGCAGCAAGCCCCTTGCTTCATTTTTGCAAGCTTCATAAAAAATGACCTAATTTTGATTTTTTGAGCCAAGAGACAAAAAATTAGGGCTGAGTGGCACCCTCCTACTAAATATTTACCATTTTACTAGGCTCTCCTAGTATATCAAACTTTCTCCTCTTCCTTCCAGATTCCTTGACCTCAATGAGATTCTTCTTCACCAATCTAGGTCTTATTTTTAATACCAAGTTCTGTGTATAGAAATTGATCACCTACCTATGCAAAGGAAGGCTCAAATTTAACATGTATATGTCCTTATGAAGGATTGGTTCAATATATTGTACTTGCTTAAAAAACTCAATATATCCCTATGATCCTTCCCTACAAGATGATCTACCTATTCTTGTACTCCTTCAAGTTTTTCCAATAATTTCTCAAACTCTTTCTACTCATTAGAAATTACCCTCAATTCTGGCTAAAAAATGTCCTTTACTTGAATTTTGACCTTAGAAGAAAACCTAGTTGTAGGTCTCCTTGACTTCTCAACTGCATCCTTTAACTCTTCAACATCAATGACCAATTTTCCTTTTTCTTTAGGAGCATGTGCCAATTTTTCCTTTGGTGGTTCTTCTTCACTGGATTGAACAATTTCTTGTGATAATATATGCTTAAGTTCCCTATTCTCTTGCTGCAAATACGCTATTATTAAATGAAAATGATCTAAATAATATTGTAAGTCTCCATTTTTCTAGCCCCTTTCATCAATTTCCACTTCCTCCTATGTACTTTATGATTCCACAAATTGGATAGGTGTAGATGGAGGATCTACAGGAAATATCTTGGAAGCAACTCTTGTTCTTAGTACCCTTGCCTCTTTTTCTACTTTAGGTGAGAAATGTAGCTTCTTAGAACTTCTCTTATCAAGCAATTTGGTTTTAGTCAAAGGATTTTTAACTAAGCTTGTTGTTGTAGGAGAATCTTCTTTAATTACAAATGATGGGGTGTCTTTCTTGGTCTTCTGGATGTTTGAAGATTGTGATACCAATCTTGAAGAAACCGAAAATTACTACCATGAATTCTCCTTCTTCTCAATTTCCTAAATCACTAGCAATTTAGTTAATTAAAAATGAAACAAACTCTCTTCAATCCGATTTCCCTTTGTTTGAACTCTATCATCCATCTTACTTAGACTCCTAAACAAATAGTAAGGAATATTCAAAGTTTCTTGCTTGTAAAATGCATTAAGAGCCTAATGTGATAGTGATACACTTTACTGAACCTCCCTTGACATGTGAAGTACCTTTGAATAACTTGGAACCATTTACTATGGTGGTCTTGTAAATAGCTCCTTGAAACAACAGAACCATACCCTTTCCTGTGTTTTGGCTTGAAAAAATCTTTGAAATTATCCAAATCAAACTCAGTACCTTTGAGCCATTCCTCTCCATTCAAAGTGATCTTAGTGGCCTTAGCTATTGAATGAAATGTGACTGGAAAAGTTAGTGTTCCCACCTTTGCTTGCAAACCATCATAACCCCTAAGAAATTCCTTTGTCAACTATATGTGATATTCTTGAATATTTTCACAAAATCTCATACATCCTACTTCTTCAAAAGAAATTATGATGGTTGGATCTACATTGATGGTTGTGACATATTGTGACTCAAATTGAAAAATGGTCCCTCCTTTGTGTTTCTTATCTTCTGGCATTGTCATGATTTTTCTTTTGCAATAGTGAATAGTTTAGGGTTATGAGAAATTGGTTTTGTGTAATAATGGAGGTGTTATGATATTTAAAACCTTCGATAATGACTTAATATACAAATGGAAATTACATAAAAAACTTAAAAAATGCATACTTCCTCACGAAAACCTTACATAACTTGCAATTTCACAACTGTTAGCAACGAATGTAAAAGGGATAGTCGCAACACAAAATCCATAAACACAACGGTGAAGGTATTTGAATTTTTAGAAACTTTCAAGCCTAAGCAAATAAGGGAAGGAGCCTAAATTTATTTTTAATCCCAAGGAAACTCTTTCATGCAGAGGCTTACACAGAGAAAATGTGAATTGGCGGGGAAAAATGAGAAAACACAACGATTTCAGAAGAGCAGTCATGTTGAATTTATCATCCTTTCAAGATTTTAATGGGTTTTCCTAACTTCTACATGTAATTTAAGGATTCATTCAATATTGAGGAATAAATATAGACTTTTATTTGTACCTGTGAATAAGGTTTGATGACCAATATGGGAGAATGGCAGCACTGTGTGAATTTTCAATGCCCCTACATCCCTTTCACAACATACAAAATGAGAAAATTTGAGCTTTCGATGAAAATGGAGAAGAGATAAATGATGTGGGATGAAGAGGAAAGTTCAAATAAGCATACAAAATGGCCTGGAGCAGAAATGAGAGAGTGAATCGTGATAGGAAAATGAAATCATGAATGTGCATCACCTTCTAAAAACGCGTCACTTTTGGAAAAGGGAAGGACTACCCTTATGATTGTTATTTCCCACTGAGATCATGAGTTAACCTTTAAATTCCATTCAAAGTGACTCCAAAAAGCCTCCAAATATGTTCCTAAATCTTCTCACGATTGCATTGATGTAGACATAGCCTCTATACTTAGGTCACCCACTTATAATGACTAAGGATGGTGACTAACTCATCATTACCAAGGATTTGTATAAAATGATTTTTGTACTCTTTTCATGGTGACAAATACTTCCTATGATTACCATTTAATAATGAAAATACATGAATTTAGACATTGGACTCTTAGTAAAATAAACACCTTTACATGACACTTAATCTAAACCTAGACCACATTAAATAATAATAGTCAGGTCATCATGACTAATATTTACAAATTTGACCTTAGATACATATCAAGACTAACATGAACAATATTCATGGACATAGGACCCTAACATAGTGATTTAGATCAGATAACATACCAATTTGCAACTGATGTCAAGGTCGAATTTGAGATGTCTATGCTCAAAGAACTTTATTATTTTCTTGGTTTGCAGATTCTAGAATAGTCCAAAGAAATTTTTATCTCACAAAGAAAGTATCTCAAGGATGTGTTGGAGAAATTTGGCATGGAAGAATTTTCTTTGATAAGCACTCCAATGGTTACTAGTTGCAAACTAGGCAAGACTAATGACACATCAGAGGTAGATAAGGGTATATATATATATATATATATATATATATATATATATATATATATATATATATATATATATATATATATATATATATATATATATATATATATAGATATATATTATTATTATTATATATAACCTATTATATTTGAAAATATCTAGACCATACATTATGAAAGAAATAGGTATCGTTAGAATATTTCAACCATCCCCCAGACAGAGACATCTCATAGAAAAATAGTGGATTCTCAGATATCTAAGATAAAAAACAGGATATGGACTTTGGTACCCCAGGGGTAAATATTTCTTAATAACTATTTTCATTAATGTTGATTGGGAAGGGGATGTACATGACTAAAAGAGCACTAGTGGCGGTGCTTTCTTTCCTAGTGAATGTCTTGTTGCATGGTTGATCAAGAAGTAATATTTAATTTGTCTCTCTATTGCTGAAGCAAAATATATAGTAGCAGTTTCTTGTTACACTCAACTATTATGGTTGAATAAAAATATACATGATGTGCAAGTGTTGTATGATAATCCTATACCAATCATCTGTGATCATACAAGTGCAATCAACATGTCCAAGAACCCTTATTTCCACTCAAATACAAGAATATTCCAATCAAGTATCACTTCCTCAGAGAGGAAGTTGCAAATTATATTTTAAATATGGAGTGTGTACCTACAAAAGAGCAGGTAGCTAACATATTAACCAAACCTCTTCTAAGAGATAAATTTGAGTATATATTTAAGGAAATGATTGGGAGTAACTTATCTTACCTCCCTCCATTATATATTCCTCTAGAGGGCAAAGGGCATCTAGCAAGCACTTAGCATATTAAAAATAAGCTTAAAGATCTGTAGGATCAAGAATATAAGGGGATATTAGTTTCATGGGGAGCATATTATTATATTTTCCATTGATGTAAAAGAGGGAGAAGTATACCAAAGGGGGAGGAGCACCAAAAGGAGTAGATGTAAGAGTAGTGGACTTTGCTTTTATGATTATGTTTTTGGTGTTTCCGTCAATTTGAAAGGTGGATAATGTTAGACATAAGTTCTCATTGCTGGAAAAGGAAAATATGGGTGCAACTTAATTGATTAAAAGCTAGAGCCTTTGAAGCCATTTTTATTTTCGAAGATCATCTTAATAGCTATTGGAAATTGATCAAATAGATAGTTCTCAAAAAGAGATTTCCAATGGTATATTGAAGTTTGAAATATTCCTCTAGCCCAAGTTGCATAGTTACATTGGTTCTAAGGGGTTATTTCATGCTAAGTTTTTAAAGGTTCTCCAAAGTTGGCGAAGGAGTTGGCAGAGCAATAGTTAAATTGAGGGTAAGTTTGTGGGTGGATCGTGTGCCACACGTCACCTCTAACTCATCAGAGAAAAAGTGGTGGTCCATGCCTGTACAAGGGTTAAATAACAAAGGTGTTCATGATGTGATGGATTTCAAAAAAAATTAATTGAGTGATCTAAGTTTCTTATTAAAAGAGGACCCCCTCCCCCCTTTACCACAAAACCACAAAAAAGGGGGTTCGTGAAAACCATCAACAATTTTTCCCCAATTTTTTCCAAGGCAGGCGTGAGTGAAAGTCCCAGGGACAAGGGAGCCAGGAGGATGTGGCCAAACAATATGGAAGGATTATTTGAGTTGATTGGTGGAAGGAGGATCCTAAAAACACATCATCCCGAAGGTTATTCCCCTAAATATTACAAGGGAGGCAATTTGAAAGGTTTTGTATAGAAAGACTCACGAAAACATCAATACCATGTTATTTTCCAAATTTGATTCATGTCCCAACGAATAAAATTTTATGAAATGAATTTGATGGAAAAACCAAGGCCTGATACTCCCTCACCTTCATAGCCTTGATAGTGTGACCCTATGAGAGGATGACACAAGGAGTGATTTTATTGGCTTACAGAGGTGACAATAAACCATTGTGGAGCCACAAGGGTATGATGAAATCAAAAGGACACATGGAACCAATGAGGATGTGACACGTGGCATGGATATTTGAAATTTTTGGGTGTCCAAGTGGGTCAAAAATGGATGACACATGGAACCTAATGGCTAGTGACACATGCCAAAATAGTACAGGTGGCATCATTGTGGAAAACATATCATATCGATTTTTTCCTGATTATTTAGTGTCTATGGCATGTGATACCATATGGAAACATCACCGTGAACCCCATAATTCCAAGAACCTTATCAATTTCTAAGAGAGCTGCAAGGTTTTTCTTAGGGATGATGAGGTGTGCTCAATCACAGGTGGAATATAGGGATAGAGTGGCATACCAATCATAAGTTCACAAGTGGAAGCATGGAGGGTCCTCATAGGACATGAAATAATAGAGGATTGATCCTTAGCAATTTATAATGCGACACTTAGTCCTATGGATGTAATGTGATCAGGGCCTTAGGAAATTTTTATGAATGAGTTGACAACTTTTGTATTTTTGCACCATATTTGGTGGTTTTCCGCCAAAATGGAAATATTCTAAACTTGGGATATCACACATGAATGAGTTGGTAGATGTTTTGGTGGAATGCAAATTTTTTTTATTTTGTGCAAATTTAGCAGACAATCCAATTTGGAACAACAACTAAACTCACTACTAAATCCTACAACTCACCAGAATTTAGGAAATTGGTAGTTTAACTCAGATTTTCCCATACAGACAATAAAGAAGATTTTGAAGACTGTCAGATCACATAAAAAAGACTTAATAGAACTTAAATATTAAGAAGTTATTGATATCAAAAACTTTTTTAAGTGAAAATTAAGATCTGAAATTGACTAAACTTTTAAACCTAAAAATATTAGCTCTAATTCTTTATAATAATAAGTGAGTTTGTAGGAATTTTTTTGTTTAAAGGTTGATGGTATTTCTATTCCTGTTGGTGTAATGCTTATTGATTAGAGAATAAAGGATCATGAAGGTTATTTTGTGGTGATTTGGGTATGTGATTGAGGGGAGTTTTTTTTTATGAAATGAAGTGGCATTCATGATTTGAGTTTTCAAATGGAAATAAATATCAACCAAGGAGGTCAAGCAAGTGGCATCTTGGAGATAAGGGGTTGTATCTCCTTTTAGTGGTAGCTGATAAACTAGGGGTAGTTGATCCTTTTAGTAGTAAAAGATAAATAAGGGATTAGTAGCTTCCTTCTAGTTGTAGCTAGATAAATTCATAACAACAAGTTGAAGCTTTCCTTTGTGAAAGTAATTGAAGAGAAGCTTTAAGAATCTATGTGTTTAAATTTTTCTTCTTGTGTTGCTTCTTGTGATGCTTATATGAATGGTTGTTGACCTCTTTATTGGAGTCCTAGTATCCTTTACTTGTGAAATAAATTTTTAAACTTCTCACAATACTAATTACCCACACCCCCCCCACCCCCACCCCCCTAAGTATTGTCCTAGTTTTAACATAGATATTTTATGTAAATAAATATTTTGATGATACAATAAGAGACAAAGCGTAGGAAAGTCGATGGTGGTTTTTCTCCTAGAATGTGTTATAGCATCTTTCGGCAATCATATAGACCAAATGCTCTTATATGGTCAGGGAAACTCCCTTCCCCTTGCAGACCTAACTTTATATCAAAAAAGTTTTTTTCAAAACCCACACACAACTCTAACCATATAAAAAAGCACGTACATATGTGGTTCCTAAGAACAATATATGCATACACATTTTTAAAATTTGAAAAAATAAATAAAATATATTTTTTGAGCCAAGTTTACAAGTTTACGAAAATCCCACCTACAGGAGCCTATGTCTGAGAATTAACTGATTTGGGGTGGTATATATACACCCCTTGGTTAGGCCTAGTCCATTCCTAATGAGAGGTATCATTATCATGCCAAAATTTCCATAGATCAAGTCTATGGTTTTCCCATGCCTTCTACACTCCCAATCTTCAGGAAACCTTTGTTTCCTTGTTGAGATGCTCATCCTCCTTATACAAAATATTCTTGCATACATTGTATAGAATGTCTTCGATGGCTCGGGTTGAATGTATATAGAGGAAGGTTTCGATAGTACATTTGGCTAGGATCGGGTTGTATCTTCACCTATTCTTCCATCTTTTAGTTAATGAACAGACTCTTGTCCTATATCCAAATTGAATTATTATTACATAAATAGTAATTTTAGATGATGATTATACTAATTAATATATTAATATATAATTTTAGTAATAATTAATATATTAATTTAATAATCATCATATAAAATTAATGATTATATTAATTATTGTTTATTGTTTAATGATTATACTAATTAATATACTAATTATTATTACAGAATTGGTGACTCCACTTGGGAAATACTAGTAAAGTATTTCCTCAAGGGTTCCTTAGTCTGATCTAGGTGTTTGGTCTACTATTTTATTGTTTATTAGTCTCCTGACATCTTGGATGACTAGGTCCTTCATCTTTATGTTTTAGATCTATTTTTGTTTTTATTTTTTCCTCTGTTTATTATATATACAGAGTTTATATTCATAACAATTGTTTATATATGTAGTATTAATGTTTGCAACTTTCATAGAGACACGATGTCTATGCAAACAACATGTACATACACAACCCTTCTTATGGAGAACCACATATGTTTCTAAAAAGTGAATTTTTTTCACTTTCCTGAGTCTTTTAATAGCTCCAACATGATTTATTTTGATTCGGTATACCTTCTATGTGTTCATAACCTTGGTGACAATAGTTTTTATTGATATATTTTATTTGGGTGAAAAATTCTTGTGTAAACCTATGTTTTTTAATTTTTGGATCCTGTGAAGTATAGAGTTGGGTTTCATATATTCTCTGTGAAGTATAGAGTTGGGTTTCATATATTCTCTATGAAGCATCTGACTATTTTTTTTTTAATTTGGGAACAACTTTATCTCTGTCTGAAAATTTTTTATATCCCATATTTCTCTTTTTCTTCTTTGTTTTCCCTTAAAGTTGATCTTTTTTTTTGCCCTTTTTTTCTTGAAATGGTTGAAGTTTATTTTTTGATATCTATAATCTCATTCGATTGAGGTCTTCTTGATCTTTCGAATCTCTTACATCTTTCTTTGAAAAATTTTGTGAGAATTTCATGCTCTTGTTTACATTATTCTTTGAAACTCCTTATTTTTGGAATCCTAGACTTGGTGAACTTAAGCATTGTTCATTTGCTTGGCCTTGAGATAATTTGTTTGCTTCTTTTCTTGAAGGTTTTGATTTAATTTAATAAAGAAAAAGAAAAATTTCTTGCGGTTTGTTTTTATTTTGTTTACATCTCATCAGCATGAATAATTTTGGTTTTGGGAACACGAGATTTTTTTGTGGTGAATTCAAGCATTCCTTTTGTTTTGGAAGTGTGATTGACATTGAGATATTTATCTTCTTTGTTTGTTTTGGTTTTCCATTGTTTTTCTTGTCACAATTTCTTGCCTTAAGGTTTGTAGTTGAATATTGCATTACATATCCATATGCATTAGGATTAGGTGGATTAGATGAAGCATTTAGTTTTTTTAATTTATCTTTAATCTGTGAGTGCTTATCAAAAGATAAATAATTTCTTTTTTCTTTAAGTATATTCTCAAGAACCTTGCAAAAATCACTTTCATTAAATAAAAAATAGTCACATTTGCATGTAGCCTAGGTATTTCTTATTGCATTCTTTTGTGTCAAAACATCACAAGTTTCAATTCCATATACTTTGACCTAAATAATAGGCATTAAATTGAACACTTAATTAAAATGAACTAGACTTTTTCTTTTTTCATAGAAACACCAACTAGTCTAGCGCATATTTAGGACCTTGGAATAGGTGTATGGAGAGTGAAATCTCAAAGGCCACTTAAACTAAATTATAGAAATTGATTAAAGAGTAGAAGTCCAGTATCGTATAGGCTGTTGTGGAAATCTCCTCTAACACAAGATTCAAGTATGATAACATGAAAAGATAAGGAAAGAGAGATACCCCTCTCCTACATGTTCAACCACACACCGACGATTGTTCTCCTTGACTTCTTATTATAAACTAGTAACCTTAGTTTCCTTTCCTAGGGACCACACAGGTGGCTATGAGGGGGATTCCCATTGTACATGAGACAAAAATTGTATCACTTTCCTAGTACTTCTGGAGGGTGACCCACAAAGCAAGGGTACCTACACCAGAAAATTCCATTGTCTGGGGGTTAGCGTAACTATTTCTCATACCTTCATTGGTAATACTTGCACCCTTATCATCCCAAATTACCTTAGGAAGGCCTCTTTATCTATTTTATCATATTTTAGTTTCTGGCCCTAATCAAATAGAGCGGAAATACGCAGAGCTTATTTTCTTATATGTATCTTTAGGAATTTTATAGTAGAATTATCCTTTCTCCTTGTATTTAACTGGATGTAGGGGGATTTTGCCTTATCACATTTTATCATTGATTCTAAGTGTCTAACCAACCACTCCACTAGTCTTGAAATTATTTTGGTATTTTTCTTGAAAGTGTGAAGTTTCCTCCTTAAGGGCCAAGTTTTATTGTGTTGTCTCTCGTCCTTGAAATCCATTTGAACAATATGGTAAGGGAAGGATCTATGCATAAGTTTAGTGTGACCAATGTTGTTGAGGATACAAACCAACGGGCCCTTTAAAATGGGATCCTTGTGCTTTGCCTTTATTTGGAAACATTGGTGCCTAATTGAATGCCAAATTGAATATTCCTGGATTGAATATTATACTACCAGTTTGGTTGTGATCCACTCTGAATATTTGGAATTTTATTGAATCTTCTTAGATGAAAAAATTATTTCAAGGACATAAAATGGGTGTTAATTCTTCATATTATTTCCTAGATAAATATGGGCTTCCTCTCTCTCCTCCTACTCGTAATAAGAAATCTAAAAAGAGGAGAAAGACGAGGAATATGAAGAAGAATAATTATCTCGATGAATCATCACCAACCTCTATTAGTCTTGTTGGAGATGAGCCTTCAACCATTGAAATTCATGTTGGGGGTATAAGTCTAGTCACCACTAGTCATACTAGCAATGAGTCATCCACCTCTGTAAGTCTTGTTGATGATGACTCACTAGCCTTTGTGAGTCATGATGGGGGCACAAATCCCGTCTCTCTTGGGAAAGAGTCATTAAAATCTACAAGTCATGTTGGAGACCAATTACTAGCCAAAACTAGACATGTTGGGGGAATTGTTGTTCATAAGAGACCTAGGTGTTGAATATTTAAACAAAAGTTTCGTTGTAGGATATGTAAGGGAAATCATCTTACCTATTTGAGCCCCGATATTTCAGTGGTACAAAGCTTGTGGACTGATTCTGAAGGTTGTTTTATTGTTGAACCTCTAATGGTTTCTCAATAATCTATTCAACCATTAGTTGATGAAGTGGTTGAGCCAATGAAATATTTGGTAGATGCCACTCCTCTTTTGGTGTGTGAAGTGTCTATTGACTAATAAATCTTGATTTCTAATTTAGAGTCTTCTAAAGTAGGGGGCATGTCAGTCTCTTCGAGTGTATCCTATCGAAGTTCTAGGAGTGTTTCCTTTGATTGGGATAATATTTTTGAGACTCATATTCCTTCTTCTTCACCTTTTCAAATAAGGGTTACAATTAATTCCATAAATTTATATTGATGTATAGTGGATGAAGGATCCTCTCCAAGTATTATAGCCTCCTCATCTTGGAAAGATTTGGGTTATCCAAACTTGCTAGAAATTGATAGTAAGTTGATAGCTTATGATATACTCACGTGGTGAATCTTTCGGTGTTCTTCCTCACTCACCTATACAATTAGGTGGGAATATTGTTCTAGATGATATGGTGGTGGTTTATGGCCCTTTAGACTTTAATATTCTCCTTGGCCATGATTATTTATATGCTATGAATGTTTTGGTGTCTACTTTCATTCGAAAGATGTATTTTCCTCACAATGGAAACATTGTCACTATTGATTAGTTTGAAATTGACAATCACCATCCTAATTTGAAATTAGATGTTCAAAATACCTCTTGGTATGTTCCAAGTGTTCAGGTATACTCTACCCCTCCATGATTGGAATATTTGGCTTTATATCCTCAATTTTCAATTACTTCTAAGAAGGGTCTATTGAACACCTATTTTCATTATCGGGACTTGGTCCCAAAAGTTGATTCAGTGATTTCTCCAATGGGGGCATGGGACCCATTGGCCCCCCTATTGATCCTTATAGTTCTCATGATTCCTTGGATGTAGAGTTTCCTTAAGATGGGGATCTCCTTGAAGTCATGAATATGGTTGATCGATCCTATTCTCTTCTAGAACTTGAAGCTATGGGTTTTATCTACCAAAAGAGTCCTTGTTCTGAGTTATACAAGGGGTTTGTCTTATAGAACTATTATGCATAAGCTTCAAGGTTGTGTAGTTTCTTGTACCATATTATACATATAAGACATGCATTTTCAAGTTTTGTTCTCCATAACACTGGCTTTTATTTTAGGTTTATATATGGGATGTATTAACTTTTTTCCTAGTGTTCCTAATTATATCTAGAGATATTTGAGGAAATATTCTTTGGATATTTTCATGGTTGATCTTCTCTGATAGGTATTGGATCTAGAACTAGCATATAGGTTAGGTTTACAACTTACATTTTACATTATCAATTTCATTCTCCATTTTTGCCTTAGGATTGACCCCTCCAAATTGTGACACCTAACATTCTCACTGCTTATAAGTGTCATAACTTGTGTGGTAGAGCCTACCTTATCATGGGTGATCTAGATAGTACCTTGTTGTCACTTGGAACCCATGCTAAAGTTTTGATTACAGGCTCAAATTCCTCTTTATCCCTGTCATGACTTCATGTTGAAGCCTCATTCTTCCTCTTTTATCTTATTTTAACTTTGTATCCTAGAGGTTCCCATGTGTTGAGTTTTACTATTGCATTGAAAATTGACCTTTTGCACCCCTTTTTTCCTTAAGACAACTTCATTTTACTCTTGTATAAGCCACTTTTTTCCATGAATTTTCTACAAACATAAAACTATGCATTCATTAGCCTTTATGACTTGACACCTTTTACCAAGGAGGGAATGTTCCCTGAGTGATGATAGCCCGCCTCTATAACCTTTCATTGAGCATAGGGATGTTCCAAACTTAGGAACTAGTTCGATTTCCTTTGACAATTTTTACCTCCTCTATAATATAGGAATTCTTTTATTCCTTTTTACGATTTATAATATGAAAATGTTAAAAGAATCAAATATTCCAAGAAGGGTGAGGGAACGGGAAGAGTTTCTTTCATCACTTTAGTAGCAGAGTCGTTTGTGTCACCCTTGAACAAAGCACTTAAAAAATGAGTATTTATTTCATCGAGTTAGAACTTATTTCAAATTTTAGGAATCCAAAACCTTGTCTTAAAGTTAGTAGTTCTCTCATTGATTACTCTTCCATTCATATCAAGATATTCTTGATACCTCTTGTATCACAAACGTATACAAATTCCATTTTATGTTTCCTTGAATTTCACAATGTGTCATGCTATTGTTAAAGGGAAGTTAGCCTTTTTCGTTAGCCATTTGGTGGTGTCCCTTGACTCATTTCTATCGACCATACCCAGTGTGTCAAGTTATTCTCAGTACCATATCAACTACTTGGTCATCTAATCATGTCAGTGAATAAGGTCGTCACTGTATTATTGTTGGTAGGTCTACTCTTATCAACTCTGAAAATTTTCTTTGAGAGTAGACCTAGAGTTGCACCCTGGCCTTATATACATCATTTATAGGTGACCTTCTGCCCAACATTGGTCAACAACATGGGTCTTTCATTTGGTGGTTTACATTTTTGTTTGACGTTAGATTACATTATCATGAATTGGGATTCATGCAGTACCTTGGTTTCCATTTTACCCTATTGGTGGATTCCTTGCCTATGTGTAAGTTTTAATTATTAATTTGTTCATAGGATTTATTTCATGTGATTTCTACATCTTGCGCATGCCAAAAATTCACTTGGTGGCAATTACTTCTGTAGGTTTTAACCCTGAACAGAAATTATCTACACACGAATCTTATAACAGAAAATAAAAAATAGCGAGAGCATAAAACATAAAACAGATAAACACAGAGATTTTCCCCTGGATCCCAAATCGGGACAACCATCTTGATTTTTCATTATATTCTTTTTAGTGTTACAACACATATATATACATGCCGAAGCATACATAAACCCCAATCCATTAACCCTGGATTAGAACATAACCGTAGTTCCCTTGATCGGATCTACAAAAAAATACCAGGGGCCGAAAACCATCGTACCCCAAAACCATGTGCAAAACCATGCACAAAACCATGGTTGTGGACTACCCATCGAAAATTAAGGACCAAAAAATTTTCGACGGGGCGCTACCCTAGACCCCGACAAGGGGGGCTACCGCCCCCCCTATGACCCCCCCGTTGCACCCCGCGCGTGCTTAGTCGTGGAAAGAATATAACACATATGCAACATTCTCCCACTTGTTGTTTTATTTCCATAGGGGGCCATAGGAGAGCTTCATCACTGGCCCAATTCTTCAACACCCATTGTTTATCTACACCAAGAGAACTTTTGAGTGCTCACAGAATTCATCAATGCATCTGCAACATTCTTCAAAGTTTCCACCTTTACCAGCAACACCCTTTTAGCCTCAACCATATCTCTAACAAAGTGATATTGATCATAAATGTGCTTTGTCTTTGAATGATAAGCAGGGTTCTTAGCCAAGAAAATTTCACTTTGGCTATCACAGTCGATCCTTATAGCTTGCTGTACCAACCCCATGCTTGAACACAATCTCTACAACCAAATTTCTTCCTTGCTTGCATGAGTGGCTGCTATGTATTCTGCCTCTGTAGTTGAAAGAGCCACTACACACTGTATTTTACTCATCCAACTGACTGCACCTCCAAATAGGCTAAACACATACCCACTTGTAGATCTTCTTTGGTCCAGATCTCCAGCCCAATCTGCATCAAAAAAACCATGAATGTCCAACATTATTTCCAATCCTGGTCTTCCTTGGTAGCACAAGCCATAATCACTAGTGCCACGTAAATATCCAAAAACCCACTTCACTGCTGTCCAATGCTCCTTTCCTGGGTTTGACATAAACATGCTCAATACTCCCACTGAATGTGAAATTTCAGGTCTAGTACAGACCATTGCATACATTAGGCTACCCACTACACTTGCATATGGAACACGTGACATATACTCCTCTTCTTCTTGTGTCTTGGGACACTGTTCAGCAGACAACTTTACACCTACAGGAATAGAAACATTCACCGGTTTACTATCCTACATATTGAACCTCTGCAATATAATTTCGACATACTTCCTCTGGATTAACCAAAGAATCCTCTTTTCCTGGTCTCTCTTAATTTTCATGCCCAAAATATAGTTTGCAGCACCAAGATCCTTCATGTCGAATTTGGAGAACAGTTGGGTCTTCAAATCTTGGATAATTTCTTTGTCATTTCCAATCAACAACATATCATCCACATACAAGACCAAATAAATAACACGGTCACCAAATAATTTAAAATAAACACAGTGATCCTCCTTGCTTCTGGTGAAGCCAAGTCCCCGTATATAGGTATCAAATTTCTGATACCACATCCTTGGTGACTGTTTTAACCCATACAGAGACTTCTTCAACCTGCATACCAGTTCTTTCTTATCCTTCACCATAAAGCCTTCAGGTTGCTTCATGTAGATCTCCTCTTCTAGATCCCTGTGAAGAAATGTTGTCTTCACATCCATCTGTTCTATCTCAAAATCAAATGCAGCAGCAACAGATAAAAGTAATCTAATAGAAGTAACCTTGGCAACGGGAGAAAAAATATCAGCAAAATCAATTCCCGACACCTGGGAATAACCTTTTGCTACCAACCGAGCTTTGTATTTCTCCACCTTGCCTTCTACATTCATCTTCTTCTTAAACACCCATTTTCTCCCGATGGGCTTCCTTCCAGCCGGCAACTCCACCAGATCCCATGCCTCATTTTTGTGCAAGGATGCCATTTCATCAACCATGGCCTCCTTCCAGAGTTTTCCATCCTCTGAATCTACTGCCTCCCTAACAGTTCTGGGATCATCATCAATTATAGTTAAGGCAAAACCTGAACAAAAAGCAGATGGACTATACCTTTCTGGTTGCCTTCTTTCCCGAGTTGATCTTCTCACAGCTGGAGTTTGTGGCTCTTCCTCTTCTGAGTCTTCTTCTGTTGTAGAGTCTAATTCATCCTCCTTTAGCTCAAACTCTATCTTCTCAGGTTCCTTTGGTAGGACTTCATGTGTAACAATATCTTTCACCTCTCTAAACACCACATCTCGGCTGTACACAACCTTCCTTGTTTCTGGGTTCCAAAGCTTGTAACCCTTTAAACCATCCTTATACCCGATAAAGATGCACCTTTCAGATTTATTATCCAACTTGGTCCTTTTCTCCTTTGGAACATGTACATATGCATCACATCCAAATACCCTTAGATGTGAAAGAGAGGGTTTCTTACCAGTCCATACCTCATGTGGAGTCTTATCCTCCAACACTGATGAAGGTGATCTGTTAACCAGATAGCATGCAGTCTCCACTTCCTCTACCCAGAATTATTGTCCTAACCCAGTACCACTGAGCATGCTTCTTGCCTTTTCCATCAGTGTTCTGTTCATTATTTCTACAACTCCATTTCGCTGAGGTGTTTATTGAGTAGTCTTCTGTCATTCTATACCACACTTCTTACAGAACTCTTCAAATTCCTTCTTGTAGAAATCCCCACCATTATCTTTCCTCAGCGCCTTTATCTTCTTCTCTGTCTGGTTTTCCACCAGAGCCTTAAATTCTTTAAATCTGTCAAAATTTTCAGATTTCTTCCTCAAGAAATATATCCATGTATTCCTTGAGAATTCATCTATGAATGAAACACAGTACACAGACTTTCCCAGTGATGGAACTGACACAGTTCCAAACACATCACTGTGCACAAGTTCTAATATCTTATTTGCCCTCTTAGCACCAGAAGGAAAACTCACCCAATTCTGCTTCCCATATACACAATGTTCACAGAAATCGAAATCCAAAGAGAAATTAGACATACCTTCTACCATACCATTTCTATCCAGTATCCGAAGGCCCTTCTCTCCAATATGTCCAAGCCTTTGATGCCATAACATGGTCTTTTCTCCAGAGACAGCTAGGCTTTCCACTTGACTTTTAGGAACCACAAAACTGTTACACCCATCAATAACAGTGCTACCTTGTATCTTGTACAGAGTTCCAGTCTGAACTCCTCGCATTAATACCAGTGCTCCCTGAACCATCTTGCAGGCATCTTTCTCGAACACTGTTTTTACACCTGCATCATCCATCTTGCTTATAGAAATCATATTTCTGGCCAATGCAAGAATATGTAGAACACCAGGAAGTGTTCTAATCCTTCCACCTTGCAGCTTCAGCTTGACCTTTCCACATCCGACGATTCTGGACTTCCTATCATCCCCTAGGAAGACATCACCAATATATTTCTCATACTCACAGAACCACTCCCTATGGGGAGTGAAGTGAAAGGATGCACCTGAGTCAATCAACCATGACTCATGATATACATGTGTATTTGAAGAAGAATCCAAATACACATCCCCACCTTCATCCAAGGTGGTTTTTTCCTCTACAGAAGGAGAATCATCAGATACCTTTCCTTTCTCAGGAGCTTTAGATCTGCAGTCCTTTTTGTAGTGCCCTTCATTTTTGCATTTCCAGCACACCTTTACAAATTTTCCAGGAGATTTAGATTTCCCTCTAGATTTAGATCTCCCACTCGAAACCTTATTCTTGTTTCTATTCTGGGACCTTCCTCGTACAGATAAGGCATCTCCATTCTGACCCTCCATATTTCTCCGTCTCATTTCCTCCAACAGCAAGGCTAAGACAATGTCATCAAAATTCAAGGTAGTTGTACTGGTACCTATTGCAATAACTAGACTGTCCCACGAATCTGGTAGAGAACAAAACAAACTGATGCACTTATCTTCATCTGAGATTTTAATATCAACAGATGACAGTTGACTTACCATAGTATTGAAGGCGTTCAAATGCTCTGTCACCGAGTCTCCATCCTTCATCCTCAGGTTATACAACTTTTTCCACAGGAACAAATTATTCACTAGAGACTTAGATTGGTACAAAGTCCCAGGTTTTTCCCACAAATTCTTCATTGTAGCTTCCCCAGATACATTCAACAATACTGAATCTGAGACACACAATTGTATTGTGATCTTTGCCTTCCAATCCAGCTTCTTCCAGTCTTCATCTGACATTACCGTTGGTTTAGTACCTGGATCTACTGCGATCCACTGATCTTTATCCACCAGCAGATCCTCCATCTTGAGCTTCCACAACTCAAAACTCTGACCGTTAAATTTCTAAATCTCTATCTTTTCGCCGCTCGCCATCTTCTTTCACTGCAAGAATCGATCCCACAGATATCCCACTGAACAGGGTCTACCTTAGGCCTGAGAAAAAAAAACTCAGCAGCAAAGGCGTCCCCTTGAAGCCGAAACAACTCTGATACAAAATGTAGGTTTTAACCCTGAACATAAATTATCTACACATGAATCTTATAAAAGAAAATAAAAATAGCGAGAGCATAAAACATAAAACAGATAAACACAGAGATTTTCCCCTGGATCCCAAATCGGGACAACCAGCTTGATTTTTCATTATATTCCTTTTAGTGTTACAACAAATATATATACATTCCGAAGCATACATAAACCCCAATCCATTAACCTTGGATTAGAACATAACCGTAGTTCCCTTGACCGGATCTACAAAAAAATACCAGGGGCTGAAAACTATCGTACCCCAAAACCATGTGCAAAACCATGCACAAAACCATGGGTGCGGACTACCCACTGGAAATTAAGGACCAAATTTTTTTTGCCAAGGCGCTGCCCCGGACCCCGACAGGGGGGGCTACTGCCCCCCCTGTGACCCCCTGGTTGTGCCCAACGCAAAGGGGGGGATATTGCCCCCCCTCTAACCCCCCCCCGCGTGTGCTTAGTCATGGAAAGAATATAACACAGACCCAAAAACTTCATATTTATTCATTATAGTCCTTCTAAAATATTGGCCTACAGGTTACACTCTTGTTGGTTGATGTGGGATTACCTAATTCCTTCATTCCACTAGACCTTTTCCTATCGATTCCGACTCATTGTTCTGGGAACAAGATCAATGTCCTTTTATTAGTACCTTAGTTTTTGTAGTCACTAGTGGTAGACTCCTTCTATATCACTAGTGGTAATACATCAATGTCCCCTGAATGATTGATTCTTTCAAGTGTTCGACGTCAATCCTTTGTTCACACTTGTTAGATTCTACTGGGGTACCTTGAAACTCATTATTATTATTGATACTTGTCTCGTGTTTGTTACTGGTATACATCAATGACCGATAATAAAACTATTTATAAGATAGCCAACTCAATTCATTTATTCCCATAGTGTAGAAATGTACAATCTCCGGTTCGTGAATAGCTTGGGTTGTGCCATCATCTCAGTTCACTTGATAATTTCTACATCTTTCTGCTATCGACATCTACACTTATGTGTTGTACACTATTTAAAAAACATCTTCTATGTTGGCACCCAAGTTTTATAAAATACCACTACTCCATCTACATGACTTTGGTACTTTTGTGGGGATCGATTATATGGAATATTTGTACATATATCCTCCTATATGATACTGATATATAGCTCCATTTTGTTCTTTCATGTCTAAGATATGATGTTCCACTATGTATTCTTCTGGTCATTATCACACTTATGTATAAATCATGGATCCACCTTATACTTGATAAACATACATGCTTTACTATCTCTGAGCATTGGTATGCCCACGTCTAATATAAGTTCCCTTTCTGAGTCCTTCCATATGTATTTTACGAACTGAAATTTGTGGATATCATCTTGATCTATTTTAATGACTCCTCCTTTTAGACTTATGAAATTTAGCCATCAGTCTCCCTTATAACCTCATATATTAGGGGGCATATTCTATAACATCTTTCAAGACTTTTGTAGAACATATTCTCTAATATGGCCTAGGAAGCTCCCTTCCACTTACAAACATGAATTTATCTCAAAAAATTGTTTTTCAAAATCCATATGTGGAGCTTCCCACATAATAGTGCGTACATGTATTGTTGCTAAGAAGAATATGTTAGAAAATTATATATTACAGAGAAATCCAACACATAAAATATGTGGAAACAAAACACTCAAAACATATAAAATAAGAGAGACACATTTATACATGATTCTCCCAATTTGGCCTACATCCACCCTGAACAGCCAATCCTTCCTTTCTATTATCCAACACAAATGAAGAGACACAACCTACAATAGATCCGTTGTAATATCCTCTGTTCTCTCTCACAGTCTCCCTATCTGTTTCTCAATATGAGAATACACATACAATACATAGCCACAATAGAATACCCTCATACAAAATTAGGGGTTTCCTTTTAGGGCAACAAGCCATAAATTAAACATAACTTATACCATCATATCATCCACCTAATGAATGGCCCAGATTGACTAGAAATTACAATACTTTTATCGTCTGCCGCCCCCCTGGACCCCCTAGGTAGCGTTCAATTATGGGCAACATTTCCACCCTGTTAATAAAAAGGGTCCAATGCTGTGATACAAAATAAAGAAGATAATCAAGCTCCACACCCCAAAATCTCCCACTTGGAGACTGATTGTAGAAACTCCTCTGCTGCTTCATTTGATGGATAATTAATCCACTTTTGGACCTAGCTTTTTCTCATCTTCATCATCATACTTGAATACCAATTGAAGCTGAACATAATCTCAGTTTATCCCTAGTTAAAAATTTTGTTAGCATATCTGTAGGTTTCTGGCTAGTGTGTATTTTTTCCAGCTCCAACTGTCCATCTTCCAATACTGACCATATGAAATTTTACTTGAGTTGTATGTGTTTAGTTATGAAATGAAATGTTGAGTTCTTTGCAAGGTGAATGGCACTTTCATTGTCACTATATAACATTCCAATCTCATGATTATTACCAAATTCATCCATAAACCTTTGTAACCAAGCGATTTCCTCACTAGCCTCTATAGCAACAACACACTCTACTTCTGTTGTTGAAAGTGCAACAACACTTCGGATTTTTAAAGCCAACCTGACATTTATTCCACCTACAGTAAATACATACCCTATAGTGCTCCTCCTGTTCTCTCTATCACCTGTTATATTTGGAACAACATATCCATGTAGAGTAATGATTGAACCACCAAAGCATAATTTTTTATTTTTGGTACCTCCGAAATATCTGAGAATCCATTTAACTACCATCCAATGTTTTTTTCCTAGATTATTCAGGTACCTGCTTACAAATTCAACAACATGTGAAATATCAGGCCTTGTGCAGACCATTGCATACATTAAGCTTCCAACTGCTGTTGCATATGGAGCTTTAGACATATAATCCATTTCTTCTCAGGTCTTGGGGAACATCTCCTTACTAAGTTTGAAATGGATAGGAAAAGGTGTAGTAACTAGTTTTTCATTCTGCATATTAAATCTTTTCAACACCTTTTGTATCTAATTATTTTGAGACAATGTTAATTTGTAATTTTTCTTGTCTCTAGTTTTCTCATACCAAGGATTTGTTTTGCAGCTCCCAAATCCTTCATTGCAAATGAATTTGCCAATTTTATTTTGAACACATTTATTTCCTACATGTTAGACCCTGAAACAATCATGTCATCTACATACAATGAAAATATAATATAGCTGCCATCATTTTTCTCTTTTAGATAAACACAATGATCAAAGCAACATCTAGTATAACCTTGTTCATACATAAACCTGTCAAATTTTAGATACCACTTTCTTGGAGCTTGTTTTAAGCCATACAAACTCTTCTTTAACCTACACACTAATATTTTCTTCCCTTTGACCTCATATCCTTGTGGTTGCTGCATATAGATCTCTTTCTCCAAATCTCCATGGAGAAATGTTTCCTTTACATCTAACTGTTCAAGATGAAAATCTTCCTCTGTTACAAGACTTAAAATAGTTCTGATTGAAGTCATATTAATAACAGGAGAAAATATTTCATCAAAATCAATACCTTTATTCTGTGAAAGCCCCTTCACCATAAGTCTAGCTTTGCACCTCTGTTTTCCTCCATATTCTTCCTTCAACCTGTAAACTCGTTTATTCTACAATGTTTTTTTACCTGTAGGCAACCTGACTAAGTCCCAAGTATGGTTATGTATTAAGGATTCCATCTCTTCTTTCATGGCTACCTCCAAATTTGTCCTAGTTTCAACCTGCATTGCTTCTACATAACATTTGAGTTCACCAGAATCACCCAACAATAAATAATATAATGAAGGAGAGTATCGTTCTGGGGCTCTACTTATCCTGGTAGATCTTTTGAAACCGCCTTCAGGTATTTCAGGTGCATGTTTATGTTGTGGTTGTTCATTATTATTATTTTCAGACACCTTTACTTTTTCTGTGATCTCATCAAGAACTATGTATTCTTTGTTTTCTTTCTCGTGTTTCTTTTCTTGCAACTGATTCTTATACAAGACCTTTTCATTAAATATTACATCTCTTCTCCTAATGATTTTGTGATTTTCATAATATATAAGAGAAAACCAAAATCATTAACATCATATTTATTAAAGTACATTTCTTTGATTTTTCCTCAAGCCTTTGTTCTATTTTCTCTATTAATATGGGCAAAGGCCTCACAACCAAAAGGATTTAAAAAATAGTAGTTTACCTTTTTACCTGTCCATGCCTCCTCTGGAATACCACCATCCAAGGAACTTGAAGGCCCTTTGTTTATTATATAAACAATAGTATCTACAGCATCTGTCCAAAATTGTAAAGGAAATATTGCATGCAATCTCATGCACCTTGCACACTCCATGAATGTTCTGTTCATCCTTTCTAACACACCATTTTCTTGTGGTGTTCTTGGAACTCTCTTCACTCTGTTAATTCCATGCTCTGAAAAATACCTATCAAACTCTTTGCTGCAATATTCACCTCCATTTTCTGATCTCAGACACTTCAACTTCTTTCCTCTCTCAATCTCAACCATAGATTTCCATTTGTTGAAATTATCAAATACATCAGATTTATTCTAAATATAATAAATCCAAGTTTTTCTAGTTGCATCAACAATAAAAGTAACATAATAATGAGATCCAACGAGAGATGATACCAGAGCAGGTCCCCATACATCTTTATGCACAAGATATAATTCTTCGCTCTTCTTTTCTTTCCCAACTCTGAGGAATATGAATCTCTTCTTTTTTCCATAAATACAATTCTCACAGAAATCCAAATCAATATTCTTGAAACTCGACAACAAATTTCTTGAGTGAAGAATCATCATCCCCTTCTCACTCATGTGTCCAAGCCTATGATTCCATAATGTTGCATCTTCTCCTTTGGAAGTTAAAGAATTAATAGAGTTAGAAATATCATTGCATAAATACAATGTACCAACCTTTTCTCCTTTTTCTATTACCAGGGCTCCGTTGGTGACCTTCCAAGTTTTATCTGTGAAAGTTGTCACAAAAATTTCACTGCCTAACTACCCTATTTAAATCATATTTTTCTTCAGATATGGAACATGCCTTACCTCCTTTAATAACCATTGGTTTCCATTCAGTTTTTTGACAATAACTTTATCCATTCCAAGAATTTTACAAGGTTTATCATCAACCAAACAAACCTATCTAAAATCTCCTTGAACATAGTCATGAAAATATTTCTTATCAGGTGTGGCATGGAATGAGGCCCCTGAATCTACCACCTATGAATCATTAACATTTTCTAAATAAAGAATCAAAGAATCTTGTAATGCATTACCTATCACATTTGCTTCATGATCCTTTTCTTACTGTGCGTCTCCTTCTTTTCCCTTCCGATATTTGCAATCTTTGTTCAGGTGTCCTTTCTTTCCACATTTCCAGCACACTATCCCCGATCTGGACTTGGATCTACCTTTCATTTATTTACTACGATATCCTGAGCTCTTTCCTCTTTCTATTTTTCTTCCCCTAGTCTCTACACTCAAAGCATTACCCGATGTCTCACTGGAGATTTTCCGTCACATTTCCTTGCTAAGGATAACACCAAAAACATCATCAAACTTTAAAGTACTAGATCCAGAGACAAAGTTACTAATGGCCATAACTCAACCATTCCAAATTTCTGGCAATGAGAACAGAAATAACAGAGCCCTAACTTCATCATCAAATTTTACCCCTACAGAACTTAACTAACTGGTAAGTGTATTAAAATCATTTAAATGGCCAACAACAGAATAACATTCTGACATCTTCATATTAAATAAATGTTTCATAAGAAATACCTTATTTGAGGACGAGGTTTTTTCATATAGTTTCACCAATGCCTTAAATAAACCCTCTGTTGTTGTTTCCTTAGAAATATTGAAGGCTACCGATGCCACGAGGCACAACTGTACTGTTCCAAGTTCCTTTCTATCGAGAATCTCCCATTATGCGTCTATCATACTCATCGGATTCTTTATTTTTCTGCTCAATGGTAGGTACAAATATTTCTGATACAGATAATCTTCCATCTGCATCTTCCACAACAGGTAGTTTTGGCTGTTAAATTTCTTAACCTTAAACTTAACATCTTCCACCATTACTCCCACTTGAACCAAGAACCCTTCTTTCCGGCATTTTTATTAGCCAAATAGACCTTTGGATCTAATACTAGTTGTTAGAAAATTATATATTACAGAGCAATCCAACACATAAAATATGCGAAAACACAAACACTCAAAACATATAAAACAAGAGAGACACAAATATACGTCCCCATGTGTTCATGTGTTTATGCTTAATTTTACGTGTTGTTATTCTCATGCTTATGTGCATTGATTCATGTTTATTTTTAGATTTTCTATTATATTTTGTTGCTAATTAAGTTGTGATTAAGTCAATGTAAAGACAAGGGAAGATGTGGTAAATGTTGATCCATCCACACAATACGGATTCACCCCCCTCCCCCCCCTTCGTATTGTCAATATTCCAATGAACAAATTTTTGAAGTGAGAAATTTGTGAGAGGGGATAACAAATTGCAACCAAATTTCCTGGCTAATATGCAATCAATTTTCTAGGATTCTATTGCCAAGTTTCATACCAAAATTATATGTAACCGTTCTCCCTTATCCTTCAATAAAAATAGTTGAATTGGCATGTTCATTCTTGGTTTGAAAATTTTATTTAATTTTTGGGGTCATCTATTGCAGTGTTTTTGCGTGGAAATGTAGTTATTAACCCGAATTGTTGCAATTAAATTTAGGCTCATTACATTGAATTTACTTGCGTTGAGACCAAAAATATAAAATATGGGTTCAAATTGGAGGTGTGCTCTGTGGATTGGGAAATTGTTTTTTGTGATTATGTTGATGCAACTAGATGGTATGTCTAAGCCTAACTGATCAATGAGGAGCTCGATGGAGAACTAGGTCACTTTGGTGATTTCTTTATGGTTTTCAAACCTCTTGGTGCTTGTTTCTTAGCTGTTAAACCATTGGGATAAGGAAATCAATGTCAATTTGGTTCTTACATTAGGGTCATGAAACCACACAGATAGTGGATTGGAGACACCTACAGTACTTTCCATGAGAGGTTTCTAATTAGCCACAAAAATTAGTCGATTCCATCTCCTCAAACTGAGATAGAAATCATTTTATGGTGGTAGAATCGTTGTGCTTTAACCTTAGTTAAAGTGAGTGTTTGTGGTGTTTGCCTTCGGGCTATGAAATGACCTAGACAATGGAATCCTTCTCCTAGTCATGTGATTAAACCTTGGTTTAGAATGCACCTCGACCTTGGATCTAACTTGGGGGTCATCAAATACAAGAGAGTAATGTAGTGTGGTTGGACTATGGTTGGGTGGCAAGTTGAAGTCTCTCCTTTAAGTGCTAGTTGTATTTAAACTCATAGATAAGTGTACATTTCTCATGTTAAATTTCTTATGGATTTTTATGAATGATAGTATGTTGTTAATAACATAGTATGTTGTGTTCTATAAATATGAATGCTTTCCTAAGCTGTCAATCTTGGTGATATTCCCATGATGGAATGATGTCTTATAAATTCATGGTTTTTTTTATTCCTAGAATGTGTCGTTTACTTTCCAGCTCATGAAGAACGTGTAGCGATGTGTTTATGGTCATGTTGATGTACTCTGATAGTATGTAAATAATTTCATTTTCTAGATATTGTAGTTTGGATTATTTTATTTAATTTTAAATGTCAATACCAAAGGCATTTTTCTGTAGCTCCCATGGGTAGAATTCCATTAAGACTATGAGTAGCTAGACATAGGAAAGGTGGTCATCCTCCCCTCTCTCACATATTACCCTAGAACATGGAAGGAATACAACCTCCCATTTCTCATATATTACAATAGCACATGGAAGGAATACATCATCCCATTTCTTAGAAATTACCCTGGAATCACCAGTTTTTGTAGCATATGGTGTGTCATTAGCACTAGTTGGTGGCAGGGTTTAAACTGACATGAATTTTTGGGGTCCAACATCAAGTGGGTGTTGGTGGAGGCATGCCCTAGTGGAACCATGTCATCTGTGAGAGCACATCGACCATCGACTATTGGTGGGAGTGATTAAGTTTAAGGAATGGGTGGCGGCCTATACACTTCTCTAAACATCATTGATGGTGAGAAGGAATTCTAAGTGGATTTAGGCATAACATTGAGGGTGGAGCCTGATCTACTACCCATCGCTCACCACTTCCTACCAAAATTTTAACATGATAAAAAACCTATCAGTGTGTCCTAGGGAGTGGATGACTCTGTCAAAGTTCCAAGGTGGAAACTTGAACCATATTTGCCTTTGTCCGACCATTTCTACCATCCCTTATTTCACACTAGACACTACAGGTAGTGATGACCATGGATGTATGGTGGGGGCTTAATGGAAGGACACACACAATTGAATTTTCAGGGTTGCATAGAATACACATGGGCACCACATGGTCAAGATCTTGAGATGGCCTATTTTTATAGGTTAAACTTTAAATAAGCATAAATTTTGGTCGAGGAAAAATATCAAGTGAAATTGGTATAATTGGAAAGAATTTCATAAGTTAAATGTGATAATGATATCAGAATTTAATTTGAAATAATTGCAAAATGATGGATTTTTGTAACCCCATATTCATAATATACCTTGGTGATAATGTTAAATAAAAATTAACACCTCTTGCTATAGAAATTATATCCACTAAGCATGCATATGTCCAATATCCACCTGATATCACACTATTTAACTTTATGCAAGATATTGAATCTATTCCACTTGTTAATCTTTTGCGAAAAAATTAATTGCGCACACATGTGAAGCATAAACAAAAATTATCAATCACACATAACACAGTTTTTAACCAGGAAAGCCTGAAGCTGAACACCCCAACTATATATTATGTAACATGGAGATCATATGACAATCTCATACAAACATACAAAGCTTATCACAAGCCCTCAGTACAGTACAGTCATCATACACTAATCAGGACCAATCTTGCAAATCCATGCACCGATCTCTGCCTCCTACTAGCCTGCCTCCACTGCGTAATCTCTACTGAAGAATAGCTATGAATGAATTTGAATTACTCCATCCTTGACTGTGCAATCCTCATTGGCATCTTCATTGAGTGTGTGATGCAATCAATGCATCACTATAGTCACAACAGATAGTCTATCTTGCCCTTTCACCTATCTCTCCACTGGTCTCCACTAAAACTGCCATGCATTGTAGTTAACTGATGTATTGTTCAGTTGATTAATGAGTTATTATTTTTGAATTAATTAACTAATTAGTGCTCCACTCTCACTAGTGTATCAATCGGTTAGACTATGTACAACTAGCTCAATACAACTAGCTCACGTGAGTCTAACTAGCTCAACTGAGTCTAAGCGAGTTAAACTAAATACAACTCCATAACTACTTCTTCCAAGCGTGTCATAACTCTGCCAGAGTTCTAACTAAGTCCTCCATGAATTAGCTCTAGTAAACCCTCGATAGCGAAATTCATTCTATCGGCTGATGTGCCACATGCATGCCAGGCGAAGTGCTCCAAGAGAATAAGTTGTTGTTTAAGAGTCGATTATTATTAAGAGCTAATAATAATCGACATGCATCTATTTTTAGATTGACGATCTATAAGTAGACTTCGCCCAATATTCTAAAAATAGAATTTCATCTATTTTTCCAACTTGACCAACCATCCACAAATAGCATCCTGCAACTTCTGAAATATGATAATCATGTCTAAAAATAGACATAGTCTAAAAATAGACTTGCACCAAAAATAGACAGCGGGCCCACTTAGTGAAGGTGAATCTTTTCACTAAGCTCATCATCTTGTCAAATATCAAAAATCCCTCTCAACAAGATAGGGATTATCCTTCACCCTGATCCTGCCTCTATGGTATTCGAATTTGCTCCTAGTGAGCGCCTTCGTCAGAATATCTGCATCCTGATCCTCCATAGGAATGTACTGAAGCAACATGATCTTCCACTACACACAATCTCTGATATGATGATACTGGATATCAATATGTTTAGTTCTATCATGAAACACAGGATTAACCGAGAGCTTAATGCAACTTTGATTATCACAATGAATCACCATGGGATCTAAATGTGAACCGAACAAACCAACTAGGATCTTCCTCATCCAGATAGCCTCACATGCAGCTAAACTTGCTACCATGTATTCCGCTTCTGCTAAACTGAGTGCCACAGATCTTTATTTCCTGCTGTACCAAGAAACTGTCGTAGATCCAATACTAAAAATCCCTCCTGATGTGCTCTTTCTGTCTGTTGGGCTTCCTGCCCATTCTGCATTCGTGAAGCCACGCAACTTCACCTCATCCATTTGTCTGTACCATAACCCATTCTCAAATGTGCTCCTAAGATATCTCAAAACTTGCTTTCCTACCTTCCAAAAGAGCTTGGTAGGCTTAACCATCGCTTAGTTCACCGCATAGTATATGTACAGTCTTGTATTAACTAAATACATGAGCGAACCCACCAACTGTTGATAAACAGTGGCATCCACTACCTCTGCTGATGTAGCATGCTCTTTCTTCCAATTTTCTGGAAGAGGAGTGTCGATAGGCTTGCAGCCTTGCATGTGAAACTTCTCTAGTATCTCCCGGGCATACTTGCCTTGAGACACAAAGATTTCACCTTCCCGCTGCCATATTTCCAATCCAAGGAAATAATGAAGGAGGCCCAAATCCTTCATTTCAAAATCCTTTGCAAGATTTTCCTTGCATGAGTGTATCAACTGCTCATCACCTGTTAGTATTAAATCATCAACGTAAAGTACAATGATTAAAATCTTACCCTCAACCACAATCTGGTATAGGTTTGCATCTTCCTCACTCTTGGTGAAGCCAAGTCCAATGAAATAGTTGTCGATCCGAGTGTACCAAGCATAAGGTGCTTGTTTCAGCCCATACAATGCTCTTTTGACCCTGCACACATGCGACTCACTACAAAAGATCTCAAATCCTTCAGGCTTGTCAATGTAAAAATCTTCCTCAATGATCCCATTAAGGAACGCAGTCTTCACAACCATCTGATGAATGTGCCAACCCATCTATGCTGAGAGAGAAAGGATGGTCCGTATGGAAGAATACCATGCGACAGGTGCAAAGGTTTCTTCATAGTCAATCCCCTCGATCTGTGAGAAGCCCTGGGAAACAAATCTTGCCTTATACTTCTCAAAGCTCCCATCAACTGCTTGCTTTACCTTATAGATCCATCTTTATCCTACAACTAATTTTCCCACCGGCCTTGGGACAATCTCCCAAGCACTGTTTCTGAAAATGGAGTCATACTCCTCCACCATGGCATCTACCCATGTGGGCTCTTGCACTGCTTCTTCGAAAGAAGATGGATCTATCACGATACACTTGCTCATAAGAGCCATGTATCCAGTATATCAGTCAGGTGACTGTCTCTGTCTGTGCTGTGATGTAGGGACTCCTACATTCTGTGCCGCATCAAGCTTCAGTCTCTCAGCTTTTGTGGTACGCTTTTTGCCTTGTCTGATGTTTGGTTCTGCATGAGTGGACTCCTCCACTCCATGAATATATTCCTATGGCTGATCCACATCCAGAGGCTCATCTTTGGGAAAAAGAAGTTCTTCTTCTGCATACAAGTGTAGCTCCCTCTTAAGCGACAACTTCATGGCTTTCACCTCATTGAATTTTATATCTCGTCGCACAATAGTCATCCGACTGTCTGGAAAATACACACGATAGTTATGGGGTGTTTCTGTGTACCCCAAAAATATCCAAATTTCTGTAATCGGTTCCAGCTTCTTCCTAGCATCCTTCGTCACATGAGTGTAAACAGGTGAGCCAAAAATCTTCAAATGAGAAATATCAGGCTTCTTACCAGAAAATGCTTCTTCGGGTGTACGCATGCCAAGTACTCTATGAGTAAAATGGTTTTGCACATAAACCACAGTGTTGCATGCTTTCTGCCCACAAGTGCATCAGTAGGCCCTGGTCATGCAGCATCACTTGTGCAACACCCATGATCATTCTGTTATTTCTCTCTGCGACCCCATTCTATTGTGGGTTATGAGGCACTATGAGTTCTCTTTGAATTCCTTCTTTGCTACAGAAGTCTTTGAATTAACCCGAGATGTATTTGTTATCACTCAGGTTTTCCTAGAAGTTGTGTAAGAGGAAAGTATACCCGAGGTAACCACAAACCAACCTTTTAGATGCAGAATCTAGCCAATCTGCATCCAGAGAGGGCTCTCTCTTTATAATTTATCTTTGTTCTTAAAAGGTTTTAGGCTAGTTATAGATTCAAAGTTTGTTTTGGGAAAATGGTGGAATCCATGAACTGAGGGCAAGGTTGAGAGCTTTCAGCCCATTGGGCTATGGAGTCAAAGGATGGCTTTACTGGATTTCTATTCTAAACACAAGATGGTATTACAGGGCAAGATGCAGATCTAGAAAGTGGTCTAGAACTTCCTGTACTCTCCTGACTTCCTCTTTCAGAACTTTCTTGACTTCCTTGTCTTCTAAGAATCCTAGGAATCAGATTTGGATTTTCAAATATTGGTGGTGGATTGGGGTCAGGGTTTGACCTAGTATGTCGAATCCTTTCTGAAGCCAGTTTTCCTAGACTATGTGTTTTGGATTTTTTTGATTTTAATTGAAAAAATAAATACAACTTCTACAAATTCTTCAAGAAATAATGATGTGTGATTAAGATTTTCTCAAAGATCTGTTTAAACTAGAGAATCTGATTGAAATTTTTTGAAACTAAGGTTCAGTATATAAGCCAAATCAGAGATAGACTGAAGCAGCTTTTATTTACTTTTGCATTTGCAGAGCAAAAGCAATTTCAAAGGCTTCCTAGCTGATCTTCAGACTCTGTCTATAGCTTATAAGTGAACAATAAAAATGATTCAGGTCCCCAGCGGAGTCGCCACTATGTTATCACTCAGGTTTTCCTAGAAGTTGTGTAAGAGGAAAGTATACCCGAGGTAACCACAAACCAACCTTTTAGATGCAGAATCTAGCCAATCTGCATCCAGAGAGGGCTCTCTCTTTATAATTTATCTTTGTTCTTAAAAGGTTTTAGGCTAGTTATAGATTCAAAGTTTGTTTTGGGAAAATGGTGGAATCCACGAACTAAGGGCAAGGTTGAGAGCTTTCAGTCCATTGGGCTATGGAGTCAAAGGATGGCTTTACTGGATTTCTATTCTAAGCACAAGATGGTATTACAGGGCAAGATAGCTAGACAGAGAACAATCCTTAAAATTTAAAGTGGATGGGATGATCTTGAAGGGATGAAAGGCAACTAAGAATCTTTCACCATGTTCAAAGAAAGAAATGAGATGACTACAAACAAAGAGCAATGAAGAATTCTTTATTATAGTAATCAACAATGTTTAAATTAGCAAAGCAAGAGCATTTAAGAATTCATGCTTATAACTAATTTAGAAGAAAACATTAAGAATAATAACATTTGAAAACAGAGTACAATTAAGCAAATTCTGTTTCAATCCTTTATGTAAATTATTCAGAAATGGATATGATAGTATAATAGACTAATATAAAATTTCAGACAAAGGGTAGAAAAACTTATTGAACTGTAGTCCAACACATGAATCCTGCAACAAGTCCAGTGCTTTAAATCGTCATCCAGTAAGCCAAGAATAAATTTCTCCAAAATGCTTTTATTCCGAAAATCTCAATGTTAAAACAGAGTAATAGAATCCACCCTCAATACTCTCTTTGAGGGTTTATTTATACACAAAATAATCTTAAACAATCTTACACTATCTTAGCCAATAACCTAGGCTGACTTAAAGCGTAATTTACAAACAAACAAGAGACAAATGGTCTCGTGGATAGAATAATGGGTAACTGCCGATGTGCTATTCCTTTCTTCGTGGACGTGTTGGAGGTAAATGCTGAAATAGGGCTCTGTGCTGTCCCTTGCAGTATTTCTTTGGCTTGTTGGACACTCTTTGTTCCTACGGATACTCTTTAACCTTTTCATCTGATACTCTTTCATCTGTTTTCATTTCTACTTTTCACATAATAGTAAAAGATAAAATTCTTATGCTGAAGATAATTTTCATAAAATTCCCAACATTTCTCTCCACCATTGATCATCTGGTATCATAGTTCTTCTGAGTTTCCTCAATGTCTCATCTGCTTCTGTGAGTTTGTAGAAGGTGGGCTCGTTAGGAAACAAATACCTTATTTCATGTTCCAAATGAAATAAATTCCTTACTCTATCATAGATATTTCTCCCTGTTGGTAATGTTGATTGTGGTAAACTAGGAGAACAAGCAGCTGTATTTCGAGCATGAGCATTTATTTTCTTTATATAGGTTTCTAAGTCCATTATTTGATCTTCTGTGAGCAAAGGACTTGGTAATCCACTATCCAACAAAGCTTGAAATTTCTCTCTGAAAATGTTGATATCAACCAAAATGTCTGTACACTTCCTCTCTAAATTCTGCATGAAAGTTCTCTTAATGAAAACTCTCTTTATTTCCAAAACTGTGCCTGTCCTGTCATCAATCCCTAACCCTGCAAGCTGTTGCTTTGTCCTGGTGTTCAAAAATTGAATGAGTTGATTGGCCTGCTCAGGCTTGCCTCTTAATTCATGTCTGGTTCTGTTTATTTCTTCTTGGGCTATTTTAACCAACTCGTTTTGTTCAAAAATAGCTTGAATAGAGGGCCAAATATCCTTTATTAACTCAATGATGTTACCCCAAAGAATGTCATTTATTTCGTTTAAAGGCTTCTCCAATGAAAGATCTTTTTCCAAAGCCTGAACCAATTTTTCCAACCTTTTTATCTCCCTGGTGTTATCAGCAGCTGTCTTTTTAGATGTGTCATATTTTTCCTCCAATTTTGTTAATTGCTATTTTGTTTCTTCGAGTTCTGTGACCCTGAGTTGTAGACTTTCCATCTGCTTTATTAATTCATCAGAATTCAAACCAGAAGTATTTACCTGGGCTGGCTGTATCTGCTGCCCTGCTGTTGTAGTACCTGTTGTTGATGTCTGCCTGATAGTTTCCTGTTCCTGCAATGCTTTTTCCAATTCCTTCTCCGTTTCACTTAGTCGCTCAGTCATATTTAGGAGCAACTCCATTATTTCTTCCTGTGAATTCCCTTTTATAACTTCTTGGGTCTGAGGGTGCCTCAAGGCTGGTAGTTTTAGCTGTTTTCTGAGTGCGGCTATATCATCCTCTTTCTTCTTTATCAATGCCTCAATACCTTTAATGTCTTTGGGATTGTGACCCAAACCAATGATTATCTCTTCTAAAGACTTTATTCTATTATCTTTGGCCTGTGAGGAGGCCTTCTCAATTTTCAATTGTGCAGTAGTGTTATTCAAAGAATCCTGCAGCGTTATAGCTGCCATGGCCTTGTTGGTGAGAGTATAATAGACCATTTCCCCGGTTTGTCTGTGTAGCTCTATCTGGTCCAGGGGATGGATATCCTTTGCCAAAACTTCAAAATTTGTTCTGATGTAATCTGCTGCTGAAGTTGGCTTTGGCACCTTTGCTTTGAAGTGGCTCATCAGCATCTTACCTTGTGAAAGGTCAAATGCTGACATTAGCCTTTCTTGATTATGGGGAGCCATCTTCATATACTGATCATATACCTTCATTTTCAATGGATCATTTTTTGTTTTAATATTAATGAAGGTTCTTTTGATATCTCCAGTGTCTGTCTTTGGTGGTCTGAAAGAGGATACCTCAGTGCTTAATTGCTTTTGTATACCTTTCTGGCTTATGTTTGTTTCACTTGCTGTGCCAGTTTGCTGGCTATCTTCCCTTCCATCATCAAATACTTCATCTATAATTTCTACCTCTGGAGGTGGATCTGATTTGTGTTTTTTAGTTTGATGTACCTGTGAGGCCCCTTTTGGAGGTGTGGTATCTGGAGCCAGCCTCTTTTTCCCTATTTCCACATTTAATGGAGTTTGCATCTCTGGAACTTGGATGTGCTTTGCTGGTGTGGGAGAAGCCTGTGATTGTTCCGGTGCTTTGGAAGTCTGTGGTTTTTCCGCCATGACCAAAGTTTCAATAACCTGGATTACAGGTTCCTTTCCTTTACCCTTGGGTTCTGTTGCAACTGATGGACTGCTTTCCTGTAATGCTTGCTATAGAGTGGCTACTGAAGATGTGCCAATGTAGGGTACCTGCATTTGACCACACGTTTCTAGGTCAAAGTTCTTCTCAACATCTTTCATAATTTTATTCATTTTGTCTGCTTCACTTTCTTCCTCAACAAGTGTTCCTTCAACCCATTCATCTTGATTTGCATACTGTTCTAGATCGGGAATCTTGTGGTGTATATAAGGAGATGATTTATTCTTTAATCTCTTTTCACAAATAAAACCAAAGGGGTCATAAGGAACCCAACGGAAAGATGTCTGGAACTTTTTCTCTAATAGATTTTCTGCTTCTCTCTCAGCCTCCCTAGAATTGCAGATGAAAGGACCTAATTAGCTTTTGATCCTTAACTGAGCTTTCTTCTTTACATTACAAAAATGGATCACATCTGAATTGTTCATTTGCCTGAAGTATTCCAAGGCAAAAATCCTCATTGGTACATATCTGGGTAACCTGAATGGATGTAATTCACATCCATAAATCCTGATGACTATATGGTTTTGATACAAATACCAATCCCCAACCTTATAACTCTTTGACAGTTGCAAGGTCTTTCTAATTTCATTGCTGAGTCTTGGGGGAGGAATTCCTGTTAATAAAGTTGTTGCAGGATATACAAACTGATCAATGAATTCTGAGTAGGAGTAGGGAGAATCAGAGGAAAAATGAATGATGGGGGACCAAAATATGACTGACCTGGGATTTCCCTTGGCATCAAGTTTCTGAACAGGGAAAGGGAACCTTTCTGACTGATAATAGATCATAAGATGATAGATAACGGAGGATTACTTAAAAAAAATTTCAGTACCTAGCCTTATGAATTGATCATGGATCTTGTTGGCTATGAAGGAAGGAAAGTCATATTTAATCTCAGGAGGTTGCCCAGGAGTAAAAATGGATAGCAGAGCCAATGTTATCTCATCTACATATTCATTGGTGTTGAATCCCAGGAAAAAAGATATTATATTTACAATGAGCCTTCCCAATGGATTGAAATAGTAAAAACCATAGGGAGGAGACCCTTTTGGCTGATGCTCAGGTAACATGAAAGTTTGACACATGAATTTTAGCTTTTCTGGGGTTAATTTCCTGGTTTTCTCAATCAGTCCTTCCATGGACAATGGTGCTAATTCTTGGTCTGGTTCAAAGTGTAACATGGTATTGATAGCCTGGGGAGTGATGGGAAACATAATACTTTGATCAGGAGCTATTACAGCCCTCCGTGTGGGATCATAGTTTGAATGGCAATAATGGATGATTTCTGGGAAAATAAGGACTGAGGGGATGATATACCTTGGGAGATTGGATTCCCACAACCCTATAAGATCTTGCCCCTTTGAGTATTCATCTCTGCAGCGACAATAACTCAATAGGGGATCTTCATCATAATGCAAGTCTTTAATTTGGAAATCTTCATCTACCAAAGGTAAGTAATCCAATTCACGGTGAGGAGCATTCAGTGGAGTGATATTCAAAGCTGCCGGGGCCTCCATTTTGGTTCTTGTGGATTCAAAATGGAGGTTTTCGGTTTTCCTTACAGGCCGGGCGGAGTTTCTAAAATGAAGGAAATTGGCGCAATTCGCTGGTTCAGGGAACAATTATTCAGTTTTAAAACCTCTGGGGGAAGACTCAATGATGATTTTTAATCACTATTTCAGCGGAAAACACAGAGAACCGAGTTTTACTTGCAGTCGGGGTAGAAAGGATAAATACCTGTTTTTAGACGGAAGCTGGTTCTTTAACAGGTAACAGGTAATGGCGGGACTGTTCTTCAACACGGGCGCAGCGGAATCTTTGAGTGAATTGGTCAATTGCAGTGGAAATTTGAAAATCACAGCGGGAGCTCTGTCGTTTTCAGAATAACGAAAATAACAGGAAAAACATGAAAAAATGGCTTTATTTACAAGTTAAAAGGGTTTTTATTTTTTCGAGGTGTGACGTCATTGACGTATGGGGTGACGTATGCAAAGTTGGGTGGTAAGCGGTAAGCGGTAAGTCCCCGCACCGCTTTTGGTCGAGGGTGGTATTGATCGCGGGGGGAGCGATTCCACAGAACGTTTGCCACGTGGATGGTGGAATTTTCAAATACCGCTCGTTCCCTGCTGGTTAACGTTCTCACAAAGGATGGGTAGCGGGGTTCACGTGGACCATTGATCTGCGGAGGGTTGATCCGACGGCTGAAGCGATGGGGGAATAGGCGGAGGTTTCAGATGTGGGCCCGTCGGGCTTTAAAACACTTTTTAACGTTATTTAATCACTCCGGGGAATATTTAATAAGCGGATAAAAGGTTATTAATTAGTCTTGATGACTAACTAATCCCGAATTGTAAGAAATGGGTTGCGGCGGGGTTTGGTTAGGTGGACTGCCAGGTGGACAATCCACGGTGGCGCAAGACTTCTCCGAATTTTTATTCCTATTTTTGCGTTTTAAACATACATATCGCATATTTAAAGTTTTTTGCATATATATTTTATTATATGGTAACCAATAACATTATTTAATTACCATAAGGGCGGGATTATAATATATTGATAATTTTAACCAAAGGGCATATAATGGGTTTTTATTTTAAATGCGCGGGGATATAAAATACTTTGGTTAAACTTTATAATAGGGGGGTTTTTTGGGTTATTTATAAAAAGGGTTTTATATACTTAGGATAGGGTATTTGACTAGGGATTTAGTAAATATAGTTAAATGTTAATATGGCAAAGGACAAGGAAACTCAAAATATTTTTGCACATCTAAGAAAGTGATAACTTGTGAAGTAAATTGTAACATTTTATCTCCAACACTTAAACTTAGAATAGCAAGTTATGATGAGGGATTTTTATGGAATTGTGCATGATGTTCCTAAGTAAAAGGGGGTTTTACTTAGGACCAGGTTAAGGATGGATTATTATGATGATGAATTATCTCAAGTACTTAGGTCTTTTTGATCATTAGGCCGAGGGTCCGGTCCCTCCAGAAGTCAAGGAAATGCCTTGAGCCCCTTTGATCTCCAAATACCTTAGTACTTTGGGGGAAATTAGTAAAACTTTTGAGGGGAAAGTGATAAGGGAAGTTAATGAGTTTGACTTTGCTTGCTGTGATTTTCCAGTGTATTTCCTGCTTTAGTACTTGTGATGAAAATAAAGGATCAACAATATGTAGCAGCAACATTCATCAGATAACACTTTGCAGCACCATCTACCTACCCTATCTACTTGACACTACCATTTTTTCTTCTTTATTAGGGTGCATTTAAACTTGCAAACCCTGTTCAATCTTTTTATTTTTACATGGAAAATCTATCTAAATCTACCCTTATTACTTCCAAGGGCTCAGATTAAACTGTTGAGCACCTTTTATTCACTCTACCTATCTACTTATCTGCCAAGATTAAACTGTTTGGTCAGATCTTTATTCTCTAATCTATAACATGAAATTGAAATATGAGTAAGCCAAGTTTAAACAGTTTGACTTATTCATGAATTGTGGCAAAGGTTTGACAAGCTGCACACAATTTCTTTATTACAGAAGATGAAATAGTAGTGGCATTTGGATTTGCACACTTTCCTTTGTCTATTTTTTGTTTGGGGTTCATTTCTTTGTCTTTTTTGAC
Organism: Pinus albicaulis; assembly: GCA_034641835.2. NCBI lineage: Eukaryota > Viridiplantae > Streptophyta > Pinopsida > Pinales > Pinaceae > Pinus > Pinus albicaulis. Next base: position 774,621,923 of record CM076578.1, read on the forward strand.
CATTTTATTCTTTTTACCCTTTGATCTTTCTTTTAGGGTATACCCTCTTTACATTTTTTAAATTTTTTGATTTTTTGGTTTTTTTAAGAATATGGAACACCTTTGCTCAAGTAATAAGGTTTGAACATATTCCATAATTCAATCAAGACAATCATGAAAGATGAAACCTATTGGTATAGGAGTCTAACAGTATTCACCACCATTATCGCTCCGTAGAGCTTTTACCTGCTTCCCCGACTCCTTCTCCACCAATGCCTTGAACTCACAGAACTTTGAGAATGTTTCACTCTTCTTCTACATGAAGAATATCCAGCATCTATGATAATAATCATCAAAAAATATCACACAATACCTGTGTTTTTTTGTTGAAGCAATCGAGAATGGTCCACACACGTCTGTGTGAATTCTCTCCAGGATCACCGAAGCACGGTTCTCCTTCTCATGAAAGGTGGTCTTCACAAACTTACCCATAATACATCCTTTGCAATGATATGATTGTGCAAGAGTACCCTTGGTAAGTCTAGTAGAAATTTTATGCAAAATCTTCAAAGCACCATGGTGAAGATGACCCAATCTCCTGTGCCATAATTTTCCCTCATCTCGGCTCACCACTCCTTCTACTTTTCCCACCATTGCAGCACAGCCATCTACGTCCAGATTGTAGAGATTCTTAATTCGAACCCCTATCTTGTTGGTTTGACCCATTTTTTTATGTCGAAGGAATGATTTTCCCTCACTGAAAACAACATCATAACCCTTGTCCTCCAGCATTGCGACTGAAACAGAGTTCTTATTCAGACCTGGAACATGCATGACATTCTTAAACAAGAATGGATTATCAGAATCCCTCTCAAAGGTAATGGTCCCATTGCCTGTCGCATTGTACCGACCATCGTCGCCCATCTCTATATGCATCTGTAGGTCCTTCTCCTCCAAGTCACTAAAAAACTCTTTGTCTCCCGTCATATGGAAAGACGCACCACTGTCAAGATACCACACCGATCCCATGCAGCTTGAAACCAAGCATGTGATCAAGGAAAAATCCAGCTCAAATTGCAAGGCTAAGGCCTCTCCAGCTGCAGATCCAGCAGCCTGCTTATTCCTCTTCTTCTGTGGACAGTTAGTGGTGAAATGTCCATGCTCGTGACAGTGAAAACACTTCACTTTGGACAAATCCTGCTTCTTGCCTTTAGCACCAGATTTTGAAGGATTTTTCTTCCCCTTCCCTTTCCTTGATTTGGCAGCCAAAGCATAATTCTCTTCATCTTCATTCTTTGATGAAGATCCATTTCTAGTACCCCGCCTTATCTCCTCCTACACAAGATCCGACCAAAGTCGCTCCCATCCTGGTAGTTTCTCTCATCCATTGACAGAGTCTTCGTAGCTATGCAAAATCTTTGGAAGCCCAAGGAGAGCCAAGCTCACCAAGTCTTCTTCATCAATAGTAACCCTCACACTTCCCAATTCATCCTTGCAGTGGACAAACTTCGTGAGGTATTTTGGAATACTGTTGCCCTTCTCCATTTTTATTTTTCTGAGCTTGTCTTTAAGCGCCAACTTGCTCAGGTCACTTTTGCTTTGGAACAAGTATGTCAAAGCCTTCCACATTAAGAATGGAGTGGCTTTCCTATGAAGGCTGGACAAAATATGGTCCTTCACACCTTCCAACAGAATTCTCCTCATCTTTGTTGTCTTCTTTGCCACACATCAACTAATGCAGCATCGCTAGATCTCGGCTTAGGAACATCTATCGATGAACTCCTCCAGCCCATTATCCTCCAGCACCACCTCCATCCTGTACTTTCAGGCTATTTAATTCAAGCTCCCATCAAGGGAATACTCCAATCTCAACTTGTTGAAATACATTTTAATATATACTCGATTCCCGCACCAAGAATCTTCTATAGAAAATTTGAATTGTCCACTAGCACAAGCTTACTTCACAATTGCAATATTCAATAAAAAATTCTTCGATACCATGTAGAAATTATATGAACTATGCATGCATATGTCCAAGATCCACCTGCTCTCACACTATTTAACTTTATGCAAGATACTGAATCTATTCCACTTGTTAATCTTTTGCGGAAAAATTAATTGCACACACATCTGAAGCATAAACAAAAATAATCAATCGTACATAACACAGTTTTTAACCGGGAAAGATTGAAGCTGAAAACCCCAACTATATATTATGTAACATGGAGATCATATGAAAATCTCATACAAACATACAAAGCTTATCACAAGCCCTCAGTACAGTACAATCATCATACGCTAATGAGGACCAATCTTGCAAATCCATGCACCGATCTCTGCCTCCTGCTAGCCTGCCTCCACTGCGTAATCTCTGATGAAGAATAGCTCTGAATGAATTTGAATTAATCCATCCTTGACTGTGCACTCCTCATTGGAATCTCCACTGAGTGTGTGATGCAATCAATGCATCATTATAGTCACAATAGATAGTCTATCTTGCCCTTTCACCTATCTCTCCATTGGTCTCCACTAAAAATGCCATGCACTGTAGTTAACTGATGTATTGTTCAGTTGATTAATGAGTTATTATTTTTGAATTAATTAACTAATTAATTCACTCCACTCTCACTAGTGTATCAATCCGTTAGACTAGATACAACTAGCTCAACTGAGTATAACTGAGTTAAACTAAATACAACTCCATAACTACTTCTTCCAACTATGTCATAACTCTGCCACTTGAGTTCTAACTGAGTCCTCCATGCATTAGCTCCAGTAAACCCTCAGGAATAGCATAATTCCTTCTATCAGTTGATGTGCCACATCTGTGCACTGAACTGAAGTGCTCCAAGAGAATAAGTTGATGTTTAGAGTCTGATTATTATTAAGAGCTAATAATAATCGACATGCATCTATTTTTAGATTGACGATCTATAAATAGACTTCACCCAATATTCTAAAAATATAATTTCATATATTTTTCCAACTTGACCAACCATCGACAAATAGCATCCTGCAACTTCTGAAATATGATCATCATGTCTAAAAATACACACAGTCTAAAAATAGACTTGTGCCAAAAATAGCCTGCGGGCCCACTTAGTGAAGGTGACTCTTTTCACTAAGCTCATCATCTTGTTGAATCTCAACACTCACATCTCGAGATAGTACAAGGGGATGTGACAAAGGTAATCCCCTTACATAAGAATGAAAATGGGAAGGTTTCCCGGTTTAACTATTTAGAATTAATTTGAAGATTTTTTCAAGCAAGGAAGTGTAATTGTGCACAATCTGAGAATGCCTTAAGGGGGTGGGAAGGTTGTTACAAAGTGGTATCATAAATTAGGTTCAACACTAAATGCAGAGATGCTTATCGACTGTTGATAAAATTTATAATGATAGTTTAATTGTTATATATGTTTACTTTAAACTTGTATATGTCGTGGTTGCTAACCTTGATAGAATGATTACATGTATTTTTGTTTTATGTAACTAATATGGGTTTTATACATGTGAAAAATGTTAGATCAAAATTATTAGTGTTGGAATGACAAGGTAATGAATTCATATGGTTATTCGTGATTTATATGATAGTTGTTTGTGTATGGCAACACATAACAAGAAATAATTTTCAACAAAAATAGAGGAATGGTGACTCAATATGTACCAAACCCATAATGAGTAAGAATAAGACTTTGTTTGAAAGAGGTCAAAAGAAGTTTTCCCTAATGGAATGGATACCCTTATAAGCTTTAAAATTTATTGAAGAGTTAAAAATCAAAGAACGAAATATTCATTAGAGAACATGAAGAGAAGACAAAGCTAAATACAATGTTGCTACAAAACCTATCATACATGCAAACGCTGTTGGAACATGGACTAACCATTGGAGAGATGGAAGGGTTTAATATGAAAATATCGATGAAGAAACTCATAAGGTTTGGATAAAGGTAAGGAAACTAAAATATTGGGGTTGTGGACGAGAACACATGATCCATGAATGCTCTCACCAAAGAAAAAAGAAGGACAACCTGTGTAAAATTTAAAAAAATGAACCGACAATCAACAATGTATAAGGAAGTAAATCAAAGAGGAAGAGTCTGAAATTATAGTTTTGGAAAAGGAAACATTTACTTCATTACTTCTCTTATGAGAAACATGAGGGAAAGGAAACTTTCTAGGTATAAGAGACTACCTAAATGAATAAATCACATAATAGTGTTTTAAGGGTAGGGATAGTAGAAAAACAGTAGTAGGAAGAACCCCTAGAAATGACAGTAGATCCCACCAAGAGTTGGATGGTTTCTGGAGAACTTAGGAAGACAGAATCACCCACCGTTGGTGGCGAGGTAAAGAAAAAGGAGGGAGAATGCCCAATATCTCTCTCATATGCTGAGAGGTCCATGATAGTATTATGAGATTTAATAAATAATAGCGCATAGATAATACCACTAATATGCATATGGGTGCAAAGTGGAAGGAACCACATATATGTTACAAGAAATAAGTTTGGGTTGAAATACTCATAAAAATTGGAGAAAACATATTTCTAGGTTTAATAAAATTGTGATGTTTATTCATATGATGAAATTCCTAATGAGCATTGGAAGTCTGCCTTCAAGAACTATTAGGGGGAATATGTGGATAAAGGATCAATCAAGAGGTATTGACTGGATCAATATGAAACAATTGGAAAATGATGTTACAACTATGAAAATGAATTGAGAAGGGAATTCCATTATCTAAAAATTATTCTTGGCTAATATATATTTTATTTCTAAAATACTACGAAGGCATGAATGGTACATAAATAGAAACTAGTGATTGCTATGTTTTTCATTATACAATGAGGTTACCTAATGGATTCCATGTCACATGAAACACTCATATGGAAAGTGTGCAAGTATTATGTATTGTTATTAACTACAACATGAAAGAAAGTAGTTTGTGTATGTTTATTCATATGAGATTTGATATGTGAATTATTGAATACAACAAAGGATGAGCATTAAATCTAAATGAAAACAATATATGGATGGAATTGATTATTTATGGCATATGCATGACCTAATGTATACTTACATTTTTGGGTATATGAATTAAGGAATTTTTTAAACATGTAAATTTGATACCTAATGCAAATCCCCTTTATGAAATTTCATGGAAACTTGTAAGCAGTTAAATTGATAGAGTTGTGACTAATATGTGAGGTTGAGATCATTTGAAGGAATGTTGAATATTGCAATAATAGGAATGCTAAAATCTGGCTAGACTCCTTGAAAATAATTCATTTGAGAGCACTTGTAATGGTAGCTAAGTAAGTATGGAAAACAACAAGAAAAGGTAAAGAAGAAAAGGAAAGGAAATGGGTAAGAAATCATTTCAGCTAAATTTGAGATCTTTCGTTTCAAAATTAATGCATGTATTGCATGAGTAGGGATATGGTTAATACATGAATAATTTAGTGTGGAAAGATTGCTAGGACTTTTGTGATGTCTCCAAAACAAGATCAAGAGATGAAATTTCTCATGAATTTAAAGACATGCATCTCTTAGTTTTGGCCCTTTGGGCCGCTGAAATACATTTTTGAATTTCATTTTCACTACAAGGAAAATACCCTTTAGCGTATTTTTTCGAGGAACCCCTTATAAAAATACCCGAGACATTTTTTTCTAGCGGAGCTCCCTAGAGGAGGTTGGTAGGCGGAGGTTTTTGCGGATGTCTTTCGTCCGGTACTCTTACCACCACAAAATGCACCGGTGCGTTCAAGACGACATACCACCAGTGTGGTTAAAAAATTAGCACACCAGACACCATGCACTCCATATATACCTTCCCGGTGCATTGTAATTTTGTAGAGTATCGGTACTTTACATAACTTCCGCACCGACGCCTCATAAAAAATGCGTGAAAACTGACACCGCCTGGGTCGCCCTTAAACGCACCGGGTAGCCAATGCACCGAGCCACCGTGAAATCCCTGTGCATCGGCATAGGGTTAAATAAATAAAAAATTATGGCCAAAACCACACAAAACATAGGCACACCGGGAACCGTGCGCTCCTAACACCCTCGCCTGGTGCGTCATATTCCTGTACAACACCAGTTCCTTACATGTCTACCACACCAATGCTTCTGAAAACATGCACAAAAGCAAATAGTACCCGTTTTGGAATAAATAAAATGCACCAGGGCGTCCATAAAACACGCGCACATGTAGATGGTTAAATAACAAAAATTACGGCAAAAAAACCGCATAAAACATTGGCACACCGGAAACCATGCACTCCGTACACACCCGCCCAGTGCCTTTTATTAAGGAATAACACTGGTGCGTGTCAACTCGTTAGCACCAGTGTCTCATAAGAAGTGCATGGAATAGAAACTGCCCAGGGTGGAATGCTAGAAACGCATCGTGGCTGCATAAATTCATCGCACTGGAAAAGGGTTAGAAAAAACAAAATTACGGCCAAAAAACTGCACAAATCATTGGCTCACTAGACAACGTTCCTGGTGCGTGTTATTACTATAGAGCACTAGTACGTTAATGCTAAGCCACCCCGGTGTCTCATAAAAGGTGCGCAGAATAGAAACTGCCCAGTGCAGAATGACGAAAATGCACCAGGGCCCCATTAATTCCACGCATCGGAAAAGGGTTTAAAAAAACAAAATTACGACCAAAAAACCGCACAAATAATTGGTTCACCGGACAGCGTGCCCGGTGCATATTATTACTATAGAGCAATGATGCGTTATTTCTACGCCTCCCCAATGCCTCCTAAATGCGTGCAAAAATAGAAACTTCTCGGGGTAGCATAGTGCAAAAGCATCGGTGCGCTAATAAAAACCCCGCGCATCGGAATAGGGTTAAATAAAAAAAATGATGGCCAAAAAACCACGTTTTTCACTTTTGTCAGTGTTATAGAGCTCTCAAGCACCGGTGCAAGTTATCCTTGTTTGAGCTGCACTGACATCCTTACTCCCATTGCACTTATTGCACACATTTCTATTGTGCATTGTCACCAACCTCCAGCTTGAATTTTATAAAACAGTGGACAAATTTTCTTTTGCAAATTGTATAGGCAATATGCCTCCTCGACGGGTAAATGTACAGGTATTTTTTTTGTTTTTCCATAATTAAACCTTTTAGCAAATTAGAATTTGAAAAAACCTTAAAATGAACCATTAAAAATAAAAAATAAAAAAATCTTGTTGTGCTCTCGAGCCGTTCGGCTAGCACTGGTTTGTGGTGCTGCCTGTAAATTGACAGGCCGCACCGCACCTGGTGTTGATGGTGTTTGCACTAGTTCCGGCATGGTACTGCGTGGCGCACCATGTTAATTTAAAAAATTTTAAAAAGTGCGGTGTGGTCGGTTACCAGGCCACACCGTTGACAATGGTGTATCACGACAACTTGGTGTGTTAACGAAATTATCATCCCGGGGCAGGTAATGTTTTCAATGCACCGAAACTGAAATTCAACATTGTTAATGGTTCGGGCTGGTAAATCAGTGCTAAAGGTATCCCATAGGGGCTTCACTGTGGGAGCAATACCATACCACATGGGTTCATATTGGGGGATATATCATGAGGAAAAAATGACATTATATATTGGGGGATATATATGGGGTAAAGGGGTTTTATATTGGAAAGTATTAAAAATGGAGCTCAAATTTAAAGAAAAAACATAAAGGGGTGTAAAAAATGTTAATGAAAAAATGGATACCTACAATATATAGTGAAAGTAGGGTCTTTTTAAATTGGGAAGGTGTATTGGGTTTATATTGGGAGGGTTAAATAATGCGATTTCTAGAGGTATTTTCCAATATGTACCCAAATTAAGGGTGTTGTTTAATATTCCATGATCGCACATGATATGTTGGAGTTTCATTGAATGAAGCCCCTGTGGGGCATCCACACCGATTCTGGTGCAGATACCAAAGGTGCACCATGTTATTTAAATTTTTTTCAAAAGAGCGGTGCGGTCGGCTACCTGGCCGCACCGTTGACCTAATTAAATTGTGGTGATGTGGTGCGTTGACTGAGATAACATCCCCAGGCCAGCTATTTTTTTCAGTGCATGGCTTACCGTATTTGGCCTAGGTCAACGGTGTGGCCTCTTAAAATACCGCACCGATGACTATGTATGGTGGAAGGAGGGTAGTGCTTTGACTTAGTTATAAGCCCCAGGAAGATAGTGAAGTTAGCCCACTGCCCTCCTAACACCACACATAGTGAATGGTGCACTAAAACATTCTCTGGAGGACTTCTTCTTGTGCGGTGGATATAATGAAGTGCACCATATCTGGTGTGCTCTGTGGGGAGATGCACCGGGACTGGTGCGTGACTATGTTTTTGGTGCACTGACTCTTGTTGTATTTATTTTTCAAAAAATAATTATATACATATATTTGTAAATACATGTTTCATTTAATAAAAAAATTGTGTTTAATATGTCAATCAATCATAGATGTGAAAGGAGAGAAGAGGGGCAACAACAACGACAATAGGTGGAACAATATAACATGATTTTCCTGTGGGAGGCAAGAGAGAGGGAGAGAGATGCGTACCCTCGCCCTATTACAACAGCGATGCAGGGGCTCCTTAGGCAGGTAGGCCTCCTCAAGTTCTATGAGGAGGCTACTTCCCTAAAGTCCCATAGTTTGTTTTTGAGATATCTTATCCAAACCTGGAATGCCTAGCAATAGGCTTTCCAGGTTGGTGTCAACCAGTGGTACATTCCCACTGAGGAGGATGTATATTTTATTACAGGTTTATCGAGGAGAGGGGTGGATTTTCCCTCATTCCCCAAGGTTCCAACTGGCTGTGTGGCAGGAGTTAGTTAGTTTACTCCCAGAGATACATTGGAGAAAATTTAGTATCTCTTGAAGAGTTTCAGTTCGCTGGAGGGAAATTAAATATTGGTGCATTTGGTGGTGAGGAGGTCCAGTGTCTCTCACTTATCATTTCGACCATTTTGCACAACACCAGTGATGGGAAACGCATTAGTTGCCAGATTTTATATTATTTTTTTTCTTTACTACAGCAGCCACGACTTGTGAGGTGGTCTGCCATTTTTTTGCAGCAGTTTTGTACAACATTAGATAGATGTCGTGCTCATGCACAAGGGAGGGTCACCTTCCCTTTTGCTTCAGAATTTTTTTGTTTATTATTTGGGAGGTTTCCAGAGATGAGGCCTTATTTCCTTCGGCAGCCTTGTAGGCCGAATACTGAGGCATGCATGCACATGTGGGGGAAGATGATGCCCAATATGGAGGAGACTCTGTTTCCAACGAGGATATCAGATGATGCACTAGAGTTGCTAGCCAGTGTTGATGAAAATCCCTTCATTTTGGTCCCCTGTCATTATGTGGGGTTGGATTGGCGAGGGTGTGCCAACATTCTCTTCACGGCTAATGAGCCACTAGATGATAGAGGTAATATTACTGTTTTATTTAAATTTATTCTAACATGTTCTTTAACTTTTTTTATTAAATTGTGTACTAAAATCCTCTAATTATTGTTGTGTACTTGTATATATTTTGCAAACATTAGCTCTTTTGATGGCGAGAAGATGCCGCCACCACCACCTGATCCAAGTGTGGATCCTGATGAGGATGAGGGCATGCCAGATATTTTCGAGGATCATCAGGAGGCTGGTTCAGATCAGATACCTACTCCTGTTGGTGCACCGGTGTGCGGTCGATGTCTTAGTGATGCTAGATACATGATGGAGTTGGGCGACCAACTCATTGCATTGATTATTGAGGTAGGCATTAGGCCCACTGATTTCAGTGACATAGAGGCCGATGATAGGCTATTACATATGTGGAGATGCATGTCACGTGACATGTACAGCCTAATGTGGCATGTTGTAGGAGTTATGACAACTTTTACGTGACTGATGAGGACTGTTGCACGTTACGATCGAGCCGCAGCACATGATGGAAAATCTGCAAGGCACAACGTACCATCATCTCATGATCATTCAAAACCTCACGCCATGCTAGATTTGCATGAGCCTCCACTACCATCTACCAGCAGTCATCATGGACATGAGGCTGGACCATCGGCCACTAGTACTGATATTGATGTTGTACTATCACCAGACGATCCATGACATTTATATTACAGTTGTATATTTTCAACATTATATATATATATATATATATATATTGTATGGTCCATTTATTTTATGTTCATGTTGCAGTTTTAGTTAATTTACATGTTGGTTATCATCATGAAGTGTATGTTGTTAGTGTTAGCCACCTATAAATTTTTGACATAGCAAACAGGTGGCTAAAAATGTTTCTGAGCCTTCAAGAGAAACATTTCCCTTGGAAATATTTAATTATTGAAGCCTCTAAGTGTCCTCTTCTCCTTGAATAATCTTCCCTACTGTTTCCATTAAATAATCCTACTGTTGGTGAAAGAAAATGCTCAAAAAGGCCTCCATTTACCCTATTTCATCTCCTCCAAATCCCCATTTTCACCACTTTTTCCCCTTTCAAAATTCCTCTAAATTCCCTCCATTAGCCCTCCATCTCATCAAAATCCCCTTTTTAAACCATATACTGCCCTTTATTTGGTTTAAAGATGCCTCTTTTCATTTACCAGAACCTTTCACTTGGCTTAAAAAACCCTGTTTTTGGCCTAAAATTACCCTTTTAACACTTTAGGGCTTAAGCCCCTTTCGGCTTAGCCCTTAAGACTTTTCTTCGCATAAAAACCGGCACCCAGAACCAGGCGTTAACCCTCAGATGCTAATCACAATCGGAGATTTTTTTTACTGTGTTCCATTTGTTTCTCTTATTTTCCGATGCGATGGGTCTTTTCTCCGCTCGACCTCAGATCCAATCTTCGTTGTCGATCTTTACAGATCCAAAAACCAACACTAAAATCACATCATGCCCATAACCTCTCTCCATTACCCCTCCGACTTAATATTGACCGTCGCTCTTGTTCCAGATCGGATGGCTGGCGTTTAATCGCATGTCGCAAAATCTTAAGTGCCATCCTTTCGCCTCCTCCAATTTGCGATCCCCAATCAGATCTCGACTGTTCGTTCTATACATCCAAAAACCAAGATCTATTCCACCCATATATCTAACCTTATTCCCCTTTGAAACAATGGTGCTCCTACTTTTGATCCTGACCGTCCATTCTGAAAATCTGACGGTCCATAAACCCGACGATCCACATCTGCCTGCGCATCTTACCTTTTATTGCACAAAACCTGCACCGTCAGATCTTCCACCCCTCCATCCAACGCTGAGAACAAATATCATGTAAATTTTGCATCTGGGCGTTAATGTTTTGAAATCACACGATATAAGTGGTTTTGGATTTTCACGTGTCAGCTTTTTATTGGAATCGCGTTATTTTTGCAAATTCCACTTACAGCCTTGCGCGAAAACTGTTGTTTGTTTCCACTTACCACCATCCTCCGCAATATATTTCTGGTTTGATCGAATCCGTCGTTTGATCCCAATCTAATGGTCCGTGTTTGACCTCACCCCCATTCTTGCACAATTCATCTGACCTTCTAAACAAATTCATCGGAGGATATCTACCGTTGATCACCGTCCTTGAATGAAATCTGATGGCCATGATATAACTTCACCCCACCCCCTTTTTTATTCATCCATCATCCAAAAGGCCTCATCACACAATATCTACCATAGATTACTGTTGTTTAATTTGATCCAATGGTCCAAAACACACATCACACCAAACCTTCATCAGGCCAGTTTTCCTCCATTCCGCCATGATTTTTACTCATTTTTTCGCTACATCCACCATTTTTTCCACTGCTCTCCAATGTTCCTCGGCCTTGCAGAGCATCATCCCCCACTCCCAAATGATTTTATAACAGGTTTATTGTCTTTTTGCAGGGTAACAGATGGCGAAAATTTCTCTCTGTCTCACAATCATAGACAGGGAAATACAGAGCGCAGAACGCCATTTTTCAGAGCCAAAGATCACATGGAAGACCATTGGAGAGGTTTTAAAGCATGTTTTCATTAAATATCAGTGTTAAACTCTGTTTCAAACCCTCCAGCACCATTAAAACCTGCATATTCATAGAAAAATCAAAAGGAAGTGGAAAAGAGTATCAGTGATAGGATTAAGGGATTTAAAGCACATTATTGAAGATAAATGCTATAATTCAATGTTTAAAGGACAAAAACATAGATTGAAGACCTTAAAATGATCTGTAAGGCATAATAAAGCCTAAAAACGCATGGAAAAATCCATATCAGCATTTTCACATCAGCAGAATGTTCTTTCCCAAGAAAGGACAAGTTCCCATAATGTTTTTTATTCTCCATCAAATTCTTGAGAAGATCATCACCCTGATAGAAGTCCTAAGATTTCCAGAGCATTAGTTACAAAGTATGAAAGGCCTGAAAGTGTTTTATCTGCCTTACTTGTCCCAGAGTACAAACATAGTACAAAATAGCCACAAAGTACCATCGAAACATACCTTTGAAGTAATTATCAGCATGTCGAAGACTCCTAGTTCATCCAAAGAGTACTAAAAGTCAATACATGGATATTAAGACAGAATGGGATGCAAGAACACTTCTCCCTCTATTTGCTCCTAAGTGGTCACCTTGGAATTTTTCCTTGTTATTCCCATTCACTTCCTTATTGTTTCATTCCACACTATCATCTTAAAAGATCCTTCGATTTAGATGACTAGCCCATTTGAAAGCCTTGGATATCGAATTGCAACTAAACCCTTTTATGACTCCATTGCCGAATGGACTTGAATTTTATTTGAATTATCTCCCCATTTCCAAAATCCATCTTCATTCACTCCTTTACCTTGTATTGAACCCTTCTTTCATGTTTCCCAACCAAACAAACAAAACAAAAACAAACAACAACCCTTGTGCCCTATAACTAGCCTAATACCTTAAATTGAACTTCAAAGATATATTATTCTTTACCTTTATAGAGAGATCCCTCTCTGGATCCAAGAGGGCTAGATCCTGAGATCCCAAAGTAGTTTGATGTTGTCTTATCATTTGGTATTGCCAAATCTACCAAATCATAGGAACGATAACATAATGGTGACGCCACTGGGGAACTTTGAGTAAAACATTCCTTAAAACATTTCTAAGAACTCAATGAAGAGAAATAGCCTGATTTGGTAGTTAATCACTGTGGTGGACAGTAAACCTTGTTGAAACACTTTAAACCCTCCACCTGGCGACTCCACAGTTCCTAAATGACCAAAAGACTCCACTGGTGATCAGTAGGCCTGCTGATTTTCTTTGTTTTCACAAGACTCCACTAGGAGACCAGTTTCATTACAACATCATCCATACCAAAGAAACACATAGGATTAAGCTTCTTTTTTTGAAGATAGTTTTTTCACTCAAAGACTGCCATATTTGGCTTACTTTCTTTGTTGAGTCTTGAGGGCCTAACATATTGTCTTCAAGAACAATACACACTAGAGCTTATCCTAATCCAAACCCACATGAAATAATTGATAATCCAGAGAGTATTCTTAGGAAGTCTCTCACGTCTAAAGAATCAACTATTTCCAGACACATTAATAGAGCTAATTCAGCACCTGAAAACTTTGCATCTCTATTAGACACTCAAATTGACTTAGATTTACCAAGTGATCTACCAAGAACACAGTCATTCAGTGCTATAGATCAGACTGAATTAGAGCCTCCAAGTTCACCACCACATAGTGGTCAACACATTAGGGATAGAGAAACCCCTCCATCAACACCTCCTGATATTCATTTCATTCAAAACTTGGGTCTCTCTCACCCCAAATCTTCTCAACAGTTTGTTACTGGTCCAAGCAGTTCTGCCATCCATATACCTGCTGCTCAAGCTAATCCTTTACCTCCACAAAACACTATCATGGTAGCATGGTACACTCCCTTGGTGTTACCACAACCTTTAGCTCCACTACCCAATGACTATCAGTCCAAAATCCCTCATTTCATTGGAAAGTAATCCTCCACAACTCAAAATCATGTAGATAGGATGGAAGATGCCTTTGACTATATGGAAATTGAAGATGAAACTATCAAAATGAGAATCTTTGCTCAGATTTTAGGAGGAGAGGTAAAGAAGTGGTTTAAAGGCTTACCTCCCAATAGCATCCATGACCATCCCTCCTTACATCAAACTTTTATAAACAAATGGGAAGTAAAAATCAATCCTCTTCAAATCTTAGCAGAATACAAGAATCTCAAGAGAAATCAGGGAGAGAGTGTCCATGAATACTCCACTACATTCAACAGTGTCTACAATTCTCTTCCACCACACATGAAACCTCCCCAAGGAATGGCCTTAGTGAAATATCCTGAAGGTTTTGATGTTGACATGGCCTATCAGACTAGGGAGAGAGATTATGACACATTGGAAGACATGCAGAAAGGAGAAGTGAGTGTGGAAGCAAACCTGATCGAAAAAGTAGCTAGAATGAGGGCTAAGAAAAAGGTAACCTATAGGGATGACAACATAGCTTCTTCATCTGATCCCAAATATGATAGTCTAGCCAAAAACATGGAGAGGATGGAAAGAATGATGGAGAAAATGGTGATCCAAGTCAACAATCAGAATTGAAACCAAAATCAAAACCAGAACCAAAATTTTAAGAGAAACAACCCCCCAAATAGATAAAGGGAATCTGATCAACAAATCATACCTCCATTCCAAGAGAATTTCCTTAATGAGGATGAGGGAATAATAGAAGAATCAGATGGAACTACCATAAACATGGTGGAAGTAGATAACCAGGATCACACCTTTTCTACAGAGGATAATCATACCTCATACTCACATTGGGATGAGGAAGGGTTAGAATCTGAAGACTATAGGTTGGGATTCGAAAATGCCATCATGCAGGTCCGAGAACAATATGATCTCAGAAGAAAAAATAACATAGATACTCCCAAACCAAAAGCCTTTGAAATCACCATCAAGAAAAGACCTGAGAAGACTCCTAAAGTTACTGCTGAAAGTAACAAATCAGCAGCCAAGAGTTCTGGCAAAAACAAAGAAAAGGACATCCAAACTAATGACAAACCAAGCCAAGAAACTAGTAGCTCTAGCATTGCAGCTAATGCTCCTGATAAAACAACTTCAAACATTCTACATAGCGAGAATCAGCAAGTTGATTATGCCAATAAAATAGTGGCCAGTAAAACAAAATTGAACCTTTCAAAAAGTCAGTCTCCTTTTAATTTGGAAAGTGAGATAGCCAAAATCAAAATTTATGTTCCTCTCACTGAGTTAGCTACTCATGATGTATATAAAGGTCAAATTTTGAAAGCTTTAAACTTAGGAGAAAATAGTGACACTGTCAATTTAAATGATGATCAACTTGCTCTCTTGTTTCGCCCAAAAATTGAAGGGAAATTTCAGGAAGGGGTAGTACCTCCTTTTTACATCAACCTCAATATTCATGAAAAAATCCTGCATAATGCTATGCATGACTCAGGGGCTTCACACAACCTAATGCCCAAAGTGATAATGGAAAAGTTAGGCCTAGAAATAACCAGACCTTATAAAGACTTATATTCCTTTGACTCTAGCAGAGTGAACTGCCTTGGCCTAATCAAATATCTTTGTGTGAATTTGACTCAAATCCTAGCCAAGTGCATGGTTATGGATGTTGTAGTAGCAAATGTACCTCCTAAGTATGGCATGTTATTGTTAAGATCATCGGGTGCCAAGCTACAAGGTACAATGCAGATGGACATGACATATGCCACTATCCCTGTCTTTAGCCATCTTAGAAGACTGTATAGAGAGGCACACATGAAATTTATGGTTAGTAGCTCAGAGAAACCTAAAAAATTCCCCTCTTTACTATGTCCATACAGATTTGGATTCCTTTATCCTTTACAATGATGAGTTTACTGATGAAAAAGAGCTAGGAAACACAGATTTAAATAACAGAGTAGAAGTCACAAATTCAAACATAATGGCAGCTCTAGAAATAGAGGAAAACAAGAGAGAAACCCTTGAACAGTGTGCTAAATCAAAAAATCAAAGTGAACAAAACCAAGATTGTCAACAACAAATTACTCATCACTATGAACTCCATGAAAGTCCTAAAGAACAAACATAACACTACACAATGGTGAACATAACATTAGGGATGAAACTGATAACAATTCTGCAAACAATCCCTTATGGGAAATGAACTTTGATGGATCTTGCACTAGAAAGAATGCAGGAGCTGGGGTATGGTTATACAATTCTGAAAATAAATATGCTAAGAGCCATTCTTTTAAGCTAGACTTTAAGTGCACAAAAAACATTGCAGAGTACGAAGCTCTTCTCTTAGGACTGCATTTATTAAAAAAACTAGGAGCTAAGAGAATAGTTGTTCAAGGAGATTCAGAATTAGTCATCAAACAAATCAATGGAGAGTACACTGCAAAGCATCCTAGATTAAGGGCATATAGGAATGATGCTATGGATATGTTGAAAACATTTGTAGAGTATGAGTTTGTATTTGTCCCTAGGAGTCAAAACATTATTGCAAATGGATTGGCCTGTGCTACTAGTTCATATTAGAAATCACCTAGTGACAAATAGATCATTATTCAAACAAAATATAGACTTGTAGTGCCAGATAATGAGAAATATTGGCAGGTCTTTGAGGGTGACAAATAGATAGAGGATTTCTTAATCTGCAGGAATGATTTTGAATTACCTGATTCAGACTCTAAATTTGATGAAAAATATGTAGATAAAGAGCCCCCTGACGAAGAAAAACCATCCCCCAATGCAGAAATAAACATGTTAAACAAAGAATTTGAAAACCAAACTGAAGAATACATGAAAGCAGATAAGGAAGACATAGAGGTGCTACACTCCAAAGACAAGAACATACCCAGAGGATTAACACCCCTAGAGGACCTTTTCGATTTTAATGATGTGGCAAAGAAATCCACTATAGAACACACTGAATCAGATGTTGAAGAATGCAATATAAGAAACAAAGATAAGCCTAAGATGATTAAATTGGCCAAAACTTTGCCAGCGCACATAAAAAATGAATACATTGATTTATTTAAAGAGTTTGTTGATGTGTTTTCTTGGAGCTATGAGGACTTAAAAGCCTAAGACACAGAGATTATCTAGCATAAAATCCCCTTGAAAGAAAACCAGAAACCCTTTAGGCAAAACCTGCGCAGAATTAACCCAGTACAACTGCCTCTAGTGGAAAAGTAAATCAAGAAAATGTATGAGGCAGGAATCATAGTGCCTGTGAGGTTTTCTGACTGGGTATCTAACCTAGTGGTCATAAGGAAAAAGACAGGAGAAATTAGACTGTGCATTGATTTTAGAAACCTTAACAGAGCCTCCCTGAAGGACAATTACCCTTTACCCAAAATGGAACACATCCTACGGATCTCACTATTAGATGGCTTTTCAGGGTATAACCAGGTCTTAGTACTCCCAGAAGATCAACTAAAAACAACTTTCACCACCCCATGGGGCATTTTCATGTATGTGAAAATGCCTTTTGGACTAATGAACGCTAGTGCAACCTTCCAAAGAGCTATGGACATCGAATTTTTAGAGGAAATAGGGCACTTCATTGTAATTTATCTGGATGACATAACAGTTTATTCAAAAACGGATGAAGAGCACCTTAAACATCTAAGAAAGGTCTTTGAAAAGTGCAGAAGGTTTGGACTATCTTTAAATCCCAAAAAAAATGTATTTGGCCTCCAAGAAGGTAAGCTTCTGGGCCATATTATATCAGAAAAGGGGATTAAAGTAGACCCAAAAAGAGTTGATGGAATATTTCAGATTAGCCACCCAAGAAACATAAAATAATTGCAGTCCTTTATTGGGAAAATTAACTTCTTGAGGAGGTTTATTCCCAACTCAGCAGAACTCCTGAGAAATATGACAAACATTCTTAAGAAAGAAGTAGGAGTTAAATGGACTCTAGAGGCCAAAAAATCCTTTGAACTGGTAAAACTTGCCCTTACCCGAGCACTAGTTCTAATCAGCCCAGATTTCACAAAAGATTTCCTTATATTCTCCTTTGCATTAGAGCATACCGTGGATGCTATCTTGTTGCAGAAAAACCCAGAAGGACAAGAGTAGCCAATTGACTTTTTTAGCTAAGCGTTAAGAGATGCTCCTTGAAATATAATATAATGGAAAAATAGGCCTATGCTTTGGTAAAGGCCTTAAAATATTTCAGGGTGTATATTCTGCATTCTC
This sequence comes from Pinus albicaulis, assembly GCA_034641835.2. Classification (NCBI taxonomy): domain Eukaryota; kingdom Viridiplantae; phylum Streptophyta; class Pinopsida; order Pinales; family Pinaceae; genus Pinus; species Pinus albicaulis. The sequence goes on from CM076578.1 coordinate 774,640,135, forward strand.
ACAGTATTTCCTATGTGCCTAACATAGTGGTGAAAGATATTTTGTCACAAGATCTAGATGGAAAAAGAGGTAAATGGATTGCAGTGATATTAGAGTATGATTTGGAGATCAAACCCACAAAACTCATCAAGGGTCAAGGCTTGGCACAATTAATGGTTGAATCTAACTTACAAGCCCTTGACATAAACATGGTAGATGCCTTGGATGAACATGAAGAACTTCCTCCTCCTACTGTTGAAGAAAAATTCCAAAACTCACCTTGGTATGCTGACATCTTGTATGTGCTTACAAATCTTAATGCTTATCCTGATTTATCAAAGAAAAAGGCAAGGTTTTTAAAGTTAAAAGCTAGGAATTATTCCATTTTAAATGAATGTTTATACTGGAAAAATGAAAATGGTTTGTTGCTTAAATGTTTGCTTGAAGTTGATGCAGAGAGGATCAAACATGAGTTCCATGAAGGAGAGTGTGGAGGCCATTTATACTGGAAAACCACAGCCAAAAAAATCCTTAGAGCTGGCTTTTAATGGCCCACACTCTTCCAAGATGTACATAAAATGATAGTTGTCTGCCATAAGTGCCAAATCTTTGAGGGCAAAAGAAAACTCCTCCCTTTACCATTACAACCAATCACTGTTGAAGCTCCTTTTCAACAGTGGGGCCTAGATTTCATAGGAGAAATCCATCCTACTTCATCTACCCAACACAAATGGATTCTTACAGCCACACTTTATTTCACAAAATTGATAGAGGCCATACCTTCCAGGAATGCCACAGATTCTATCATCATAAAATTTGTTGAAGACCATATCCTATCTAGATTCGGCCGCCCTAGGAAGATTATTACTGATAATGCTGCTGCTTTTGGTTCCAAAAAGATGATTGATTTTTGTCACAGGTATCATATTGCACTTGGTCATTCTACTGCTTATTACCCTCAGGGTAATGGGCTAGTAGAATCATCAAATAAAATTTTGGTGACCATCATCAATAAGCTGCTCGAAGAGAACAAAAAATCATGGCATAACAAGTTGGTGCATGCTCTGTGGGCAGACAGATTGACTAAAAAGAAATCCATTGGAATTTCCCCATATCAGTTATTCTATGGAGCAGATGTAGTGTTCCCTACCAACCTAGGAGTACCAGTGATAAAATTGGTCCAAGAACTATAGTTAAAAGAAGACAACATGGTAAGGAGGATCAATCAAACAATACATCTCCAGTAGACAAGGGAAGAGGTCTACAATAGATCTCAAAAAGTGCAAGAAAGCATCAAAAAGTTGTCTGATAAGAGAACAAAAGCTTGTGATTTCAAAATTGGAGACAAGGTGCTAAAGTGGGACTCTAGAAGAGAAGATAAGGGTAAGCATGACAAATTTGATAGTTTGTGGCAAGGCCCTTATGTTATTCAATCCACCATTGGTCCAAATGCATTTTTTCTGCAAGAATTAGATGGTACAGATCTTTTTGGGGGTCCTGTCAATGGTAGGATGCTCAAACATTATTACTGCTGAAGTTTAGAATTTAAATTTTTCACTTCCATTGTAAATACCATTTCTTTGTTCAGTTTTTAAAAAAAAAGAAAAAAAAAAGAAAAAAGGAAAAATACAAAAAAAGGAGAAAAGAAAAGGTTCAGACAAGCTCAAAACTTGAACTCATGAAGTTCTAAAGAATGGCTCAAACCAGCTCAAAACCTGAGCCAAATAAAGTGAAAGACTAGTTCTAATATGCCCAAAACTTGAACCAGCAAAGAAAGAAGATGGATCAGCTCTAACAAGCCCAAAAACAGAGTTGAAATTAAGAAGGAAAGTGACTCTAACAAGCTCAAAATCTGAGTCACAAGAGAAGGAAGGATGCTCTAAAGTTTCACAATTTCAAGCCTTCAAAATTTTGGTTTCAATTTCCTACAAAGTTTAGTTCATGTGCAGCTATCTTTATGCCATGGACCCACAACAAACCAGACAATCTAATCCTGGTTTGGCTGTTTTTAAATTTCTGTTTTAGAATGTAGTGAAAGAAATTTGCTAAACAGTTTAATCCTAGCAGATATTAGTGTAGGTAGAGAACCTATGAGGCCAACTGTCTAATCTGGTCTCATGGAGGAATACGGGTAGAATTAGATTAGATTTTTCTGCTTTCAATAAAAAAAAATGATGAAGAAGGTCTGCAAGTCTAAATGCACCTGGAAGAAAAAATGTTAAGATAGTAGGATGGGTAGGTAGATTTTTTGGGGAAGTATTGCTACTGATATAATGCTTTCTTGTTTGTAGCAGCTGATCAAAGAAGAAATATGGTCAAGTATCAGGCATCTGGCCTACCTCCAAAGATTATTTTTTGAGATTCTTAACACCTTCAAGAAGATGCCATCCCCATGTGGAGCCACTGTTAGCCACCTATAAATTTTTGACATAGCAAACAGGTGGCTAAAAATGTTTCTGAGCATTCAAGAGAAACATTTCCCTTGAAAATATTTCATTCTTGAAGCCTCTATGTGTCCTCTGCTCCTTGAAGAATCTTCCCTGCTGTTTCCATTAAAGAATCATGTTGTTGGTGAAAGAAAATGCTCAAAAAGGCCTCCATTTACCCTATTTCATCTCCTCCAAATCCCCATTTTCACCACTTTTCCCCCTTTCAAAATTCCTCAAAATTCCCTCCATTAGCCCTCCATCTCATCAAAATCCCCTTTTTAAACCACATACTGCCCTTTATTTGGTTTAAAGATGCCTCTTTTCATTTACCGAAACCTCTCATTTAGCTTTAAAAACCCTGTTTTTGGCCTAAAATTACCCTTTTAACACTTTAGGGCTTAAGCCCCTTTCGACGTAGCCCTTACCCCTTTTCTCCGCATAAAACCCGGCGCCCAGAACCAGGCGTTAACCCTCAGGCGTGAATCGTAATCAAAGCTTCTTGTTACTATGTTCCCTTTGTTTCTCTTATTTTCCGATGCGATGGGTCTTTTCTCCGCTCGGCCTCAGATCCAATCTCCACCGTCGATCTTTACAGATCCAACAGCTAGTGCTAAAATTTCATCGCACCCATAACCTCTCTCTATTACCCCTCCAATTAAATATTGACATCGATCTTGTTCCAGATCGAACGGCTAGCGTTTAATCGCATGTTGCAAAATCTTAAGTGCCATCCTTTCACCTCCTCCGATTTGCGATCCCTGATCAAATCTCGACCGTCCGTTCTATAGATCCAACGGCCAAGATCTATTCCACCCATCCATCTAACCTTCTTCCCCTTTGAAACACTGGTACTCCTACTTTTGATCATGACTGTCCATTTTGAAGATCTGACGGTCCACAATAAACCCGACGGCCCACATCCGCCCGCACATCTTACCTTTTATCGCTCAAAACTTCCACCATCAGATCTTCCGCCCCTCCATCCAATGGCTGAGAACGCGTATCGCTTAAATTTTTCATCTGGGCATTAATGTTTTGAAATCGCACGATATAAGTGGTTTTGGATTTCCACGTGTCAGCTTCTGTTTGGAATCGCGTTATTTTTGCAAATTCCGCTTACCAGCTTTAGCCTCACGTGAAAACCGCTGTATGTTTCTGCTTACCACCATCCTCCATAATATATTTTTGGTTTTATCACAGCCGTCGGTGGATCCCAATCTAACAGTCCGTGTTTGACCTCACCCCCATTCTTGCACCATTCATCTGACCTTCTAAAAAAATTCATCAAAGGATATCTGCCGTTGATCACCGTCATTTAATGAAATCCGACGGCCATGATATAACTTCACCCCATCCCCTTTTTTCTTCATCCATCATCCAAAAGGCCTCATTGCGCAATATCGACCGTAGATTTCTGCTGTTTAATCTAATCCAACGGTCCAAAACACACATCACACCAAACCTTCATCAGGCCAGTTTTCCTCTATTCCACCATGATTTTTACTCACTTTTTCGCTGCATCCACCATTTTCACCGCTGCTCTCCAACGTTCCTCGGCCCTCCAGAGCATCCTCCCTCACTCCCAAAGGATTTTATAACAGGTTTATTATCTTTTTGCAGGGTAACAGAAGGCAAAAATCACTCTCTGTCTCACAATCACAGACAGGGAAATACAGAGCACAAAATGCCATTTTTCAGAGCCGAAGATCACATGGAAGACCACTGGAGAGGTTTTAAGGCATGTTTTCATTAAAGATCAGTGTTAAACTCTGTTTCAAACCCTCCAACACCATTAAAACCTAGATATTCACAGACATCTCAGAAAGGAAGCGGAAAAGAGTATCAGTGATAGGATTAAGGGATTTAAAGCACATTATTGAAGATAAATGCTATAATTCTGTGTTTAAGGGACAGAAACATAGATTGAAGACCTTAAAATGATTCGGAAGGCCTAATAAAGGCATTAAAAAATCCATATTAGCTTTTTCACATTAGCAGAATGTTCTTTCCCAAGAAAGGACAAGTTCCCATAATGTTTTTTATTGTCCATCAAATTCCTGGGAAGATCATCACCCTGAAAGAAGTCCTAAGATTGCCAGAGCATTAGTTACAAAGTATGGAAGGCCTGAAAGTCATTTATCTTCATTACTTGTCCCAGAGTACAAAAAAAGTACAAAACAGCCAGAAAGTACCTCAGAAACATACCTCTGAAGTAATTATCAGCATGTCGAAGACTCCTAGTTCATCCAAAGAGTACTAAAAGTCAATACAAGGATATTAAGACAGAATGGGCTACAAGAACACTTCTCCCTCTATTTTAATGATGCATTTAAGTTCAATCTACCTCTACTGCTACTCTTTCAACTATAAGAACTCTTGAGAAATACATTGTAAATGTTGGTTAACCGTGGATTATGAGCTGTTTCATTGAGATAGAGTTCTCCGTGTATTAGTTGTAAAATAGGTTGGGAGATGATTTCTAGTTGATATCAAGCTGCTAGATAATGATGTATGTGACTTTTGTTTCTCTTTAATATGACAAGCATGTTCATTGGATCCTGATCTAAGTCAACGGTGAAGTGTTTTATCTTGTATTGTTTTCCCTCTGTTATGCATCACATTTCATTTCTCTGATAAGAATCAGTAATCTAGATTAGGATTTACTGCTATAAAGTACCCTAATGCTACATGCTCTTCTTATATTTTATGTTTTTTGCTAATTGTGTAATCTAAGAATAAATTCAAGATAATTAACCAGTATAGTAGTTGGTTTTATCCATGCTTGCTGATGTATGAATTTAAAGTCTGTTTTTAGATGTTCTTGTTCGGTTTTAACTGAAAGAATTGGGAAACTGGGAGATTTGGAATTAGTTTTGTCTCACTAGGGTCCTTTTCCAACAGTTTTCCTTTCTAAGATCCCTTTAGTTGAATTTCAAAAGCAGAGAAGGTTAAAAGTCTTTCTTTGATCTTAGGCTTCACTTTGTGTCCATCTTAAATGTTTTCTATTATCTGAAGAGTTACCCTCATTAGGAGTTTGATCATAGACGGTTAAGGCATGCCCTGTCCCTAGATTTTCTCCTAAGTGGTCACCTTGGAAGGTTTCCTTGTTGTTCCCATTCACTTCCTTATTGTTTCATTCCACACTATCATCTTAAAAGATCTTCCGATTTAGATGACTAGCCCATTTGAAAGACTTGGATATTAAATTGCAAGTAAACCCTTTTATGACTCCATTGCCCAATGGACTTGAATTTTCTTTGACTTATCTCCCCATTGCCAAAATCCTTCTTCATTCACTCCTTTTCCTTGTATTGAACCCTTCTTTCATGTTTCCCAACCAAACAAACAGAACAAAAACAAAAAACAACCCTTGTGCCCTATAACTAGCCTAATACATTAAATTGAACTTCAAAGATATATTATTCTTTACCTTTATAGAGAGATCCCTCTCTGGATCCAGGAGGGCTAGATCTTGAGATCCCAAAGTGGTTTGATGTTTTCTTATCATTTGGTATTGCCAAATCTGCCAAATCATAGGAACCACAACAATTAGGTCATGTTAGATATGTTCATTTAATGTGCAGCTTGCAGATAGATGTGTACGTGATAACATGAGATGTATATTTGATGTTTGTGTTGTACTGATGATGCTAATATATAATGTTAATTGTGTTTTTTTAGATGATCATGATCATAATGATGCAGTTAGCGATTTTGAATGTGTTTTTTAGTCAAATATGATGTTTGTACGATGGTTATCATGAATGTGATGTTTATTAATTAATTTAATACCAAATGATCATGATATTGTAAATTTGTAATATTTGTATTTCTAATTGTATTTAAAATTCTAAAATTTTAATTGTAATGGTATATATGTGAATTTCTAAAATTGTAATTGTAATTGTAATTTTTAAAATTGTAAAATTGTAAAATTGTAATTGTAATTGTAATTGTAATTGTAATTGTATGTAAAATATTTGTAAAATTTTAATTGTATTAATGTGAAATGAATTTAATAAAATTTTTAAATTTTTAAATTTGTAAATTTTAAATAATTGTAAAATAATAAATCTAGAATAATATGATTTATTGTAACATAATAAAGTTTAGAAAATAATGCAAATAAATTCCTGTACTTTAAAATTATCATTATTTTATTATGATCTTAGATACAAAAAAAAGAATTAATATATACAATACGCCATTGTTTTCGAGATCAACATAATACCAAATTATCAAGTGAATTATTGATTTTAACATTAACACAATGCAAATTACCAATTAATTCAAAATACATATTATATTAATATTTCCAAAAACCCATATTAAAAAGTATAAATATTGATGAAATAACACATGTACCATATCACTCTTTATTCTCATGATCACCCTCATTATCTTCTAGCTCGCATGGCATGATAACACTATTGTTATCAAAAATATGTTTTGATCTAGGGTCATGTGTCAATACGAACCACTAATCTCTATCCAACACATATGGGTAAAATAACACCTAGTTGGAGTGTTTAGTGAAAACATAGGGCTCCTTAGCTTCATCCCACATCTTTATAGAGTTGATACATATCAGCCTACTATCGCGATCTTCATTTACATTATTCCGATAAAATGTGTCCCACCACTTTCACCTAAAAATAACACATTGGAAAGAAGAAAAATCCACTTCAATGATCTCTTGTATCTTTCCGACATAACCTAACGTCCCTCGTACTAGTTGTTGATCATGGTGGCTAGATCAACTAGATTGATCGAACTCGACTTCCACTCCACAGTCTTGTGTGATGTTTCCAGCATCGGAATTTTGTGTGCGAAAATGGTGTCCATATGCCCACATAGATGGGAAGAAATGCACCTATTATAAAAAAGTTAAAAAAATCATAGTGTCATGTGTCTTATAAATAATAATCCAACAGTTAAAATATGAAATGTAGGTGTCTTAATATAAGTTTCAAATTTACATATAAATTAAAAATATTATTACCGAGTTGCTGCACCCAATCCCTATGTTTAGCGCATCCTCTTCAGCATGCGGGTAACAACCAGTAGCATCATATTTCTCTATGACTTGGTCAGCAACCCAACTTTTGGGGCATATTTTTGGCATATTTTCTTTTAAATGGTCGGGATAAGGCACACTTCTCCCATTCAACCATCTAAATTTTTTCCTGTCACTATCCCATTTCATTATGTTTTGTTCGTACAATGCGACCCACGGTTGTGTCGCTTCAGAATTGTAAAGAATGAATTTATTGATTACTTCAAATTCGGCATTCGCTGATGAAATCAAACCAACATTATATAGTACTTATAGATCAAAATATACATTATATCAAAGTTCAACATGAATATTAATTACTTTTTGTAAATTTGAAAAATTATAAGTCTCTTACTAATTATCAAGCGCTTTTTTCCACTCGTTCGGAGAAACTCCTCTTTTTTCTTCATCCATTTGATCATCCCAAATCATTGCACCTAGTCTATTGTCGATATGCTTGATGAATCACTGGCATAGTAGAAAGACTCATATGGTATGTACCCCTCTACCATAGACCCCTCGGGTTTTGCCCTTTGTCGAACAAAACCTTTCAATTTCTTCATGTACCTCTCTAAGAAGAATATCCAATGACAAGAAACAACCCCAACTAATTCAACCTCATCTACCAGGTGGATTAGAAGATGAACTTGTAAGTCCATGAAACTCGTCAGCAGTTCCTTCTCAAACATACAAACAATCTCAACTATCTCTTGACGCCACCGTGGAATGATAGCCACATGAATCTCCTTTGACGTGATCCAACGTATAAATGCAGATAATTTAGATATGGCACGTTCTATGTCTTGAGAGAATTCATGTTTCACACACCCACACAAAAACAAAGGATAATGACACTGCAAAGTTATAAACACGTGCAATAATATACAAAATTAGTTATGTTTTATGATCCCCACATGGGATAAAAATTATTAATATAAGAAATAATAAAATCATTCTTTTGAAATTATACGTACTCTTAGAAGAATCAAGTGGTCATGCAATTTCAACCCTGACAAATGGTCATCCACGGTGAAGCAGCGCCATAGTGAAGACCCGTATGAAGTTGGCACCCTCACATGCATTATAAATTCCTTTGCCAAAGATATATCATATTTTTTTAAAATCCATGGGAGATCACCTTCTTTGAAAAACCATGAATTAGAGGGACCAACTTCTGCCTCTGATCCCATACTTTCTAATCGTGTTGGCCAATATTTCTTTTTAGTTTTTGAATCAATAATATCTTTCCTAACCGCTAATGTGTCACTTTGTTTCGATGATATGTCCCTCCATAAAGAAGATGAATCATTTTTAAATATATGCATGAGATCTAATAAGTGGGCAATCTTAAGATGCTCCAAATATGGGAGGTCATAAAAGATATATTTTCTTTTCATCCCAATGGACAATTTTTCAACTATGTTTTCAAGAAATCTGGATCATCGAACTTAGGCTCCCCATTTGAATCGAACATTTCTATGAACTCCTTCTCCTTCTCTCTCTCATATGATCTAAGCCATTCAGCTAGTGTCATTATTGGAGGCCGTTGGGTTCTCTCTCGTTTACCATTGAAAGAAGATGCTGCTCTTTTGTAAGGGTGTTGTTCTGGTAGGAATATCCTGGAGCAATCATACACTGGCTTTCGTAGGTCCTTGGACCATCTAGCTTTCAGAGAAGGTCCACAACATTTACATCCAAAATACCCTTTTGTTGCAAGACCTGTGAGATTATATTTTTATACATTAATTAATATACATGGCACGTTAAAGAATATCATGAAGATAAAAAAAAATAGTATTACCACGAATTAAATAACTAATATGTGAAAGAATATTGTTACATTATATAAAAACAAATCAATAAATTAAACATGTAATTTACCAGAGAAAACTCCTAAGCCTGGATAATCATGTGTCGTGTAAGCACATATGCCATACAACGTAAAACTCCTCTCTGCAATGATGGGTCTTGATACATCGTATACATTTATCCCATCCCATAATTCCTTCAATTCATCTACCAGTGGTTGTAAGTAGACATCCATATTCTTCACTTGTCTTCTGTCGGGACTATGAGAGCCAACATAAGATGTTCATTCTTCATGGAAAACCATGGGGGGATATTGTTATTGATCACTACTACAAGCCAAAGAAAATAGTTGGTGTTCTAGAGGGAATATGGGTTGACGCCATCCATGGCTATGCCGAGTCGTAGAATTTGTACTTCATTCTTGAATTTTTATGGCCATGTATCCTTTATATGCTTCATGGCTATTGAATCACTTGGGATTCACATAACTTCTAGTTCACTTCTATGTGAGGTATGCCATCCCTATAAAATATCTAATTCTTCGCAACGAAAAAGCCTTTGAAACCTTGGGATTATAGGCATGTGCCTCAATATCTTAAAAGGAGGACTAGTACATGATTTACCCTTCTTTTTTTATTTATCATACCTGCCATGCCCACATTTCGGACACATCTCTTTGTTTTCATATTATCCTCTATATAGAATACAATCATTTGGACATGCATGATATGATATGTACTCAACACCCAACATTTTCAACAATTTCTTTGCCTCTTCACAGCTACCGGGAAAGACATTATCACTTGAAAGAACCTTATCTTTGAATAACCTATAGTTGGTGATCATGGAAAAATATATTAATATTAAATGTACATTAATGTCGATATAATTATTAACATTCATAAAATTTAACATTTGTAATGTTCATTACAGTGTACTAATTATATTTCAAAATTTATATAAGGGGAGTACATGCATTCGACAAGCCAATTATAAGGGGAGTACATGCATTACATGCATTCAACAAGCCAAAATTTTCTTTCAATTTGTACATAACATTGTTGTCCCCAACTGGGTAGACTTTTACTAACTTCCATCTCCAAAGATAGGGGTGGTGGAAGAAAATTTAAGGCTTTCGAAAAAGGTGTCAGCGATATGAGCATCATCCCCTAGCTGATCATCATTTTGGAATGCATCTAACAACATTGTCTCCATGGTAGTCATATCCCTTAAGTAATTATCCATACCAACCTCTATTTGATTGCCTCCATTTCCAGCTTGTGAAGAACTAATATTGTTGTAGTCATTCCTAATTGGTGAATCTGGACGTAGCGGGAATTGAATCGGTGGATGATTCAACCATTCTTGGTATCGTTCCTCTCCGATTTTTTCTCTTAATTCAGTCTTCTCTCGATTTGAAATTGTCGTGGGGTGCAACGGAAAATGGTAGGTAGGTCGTTCATCATCACTATAATCCTAATAATAATAATAAAAAAAATTGAACATGATTAATACGAAATATATGATATCAATTAGTAACCACGTTGACAATATTGCATGATTACAAATTGGTTTGACGTTGAAATAATTACATATTAATCAATATATATACCAAACAATTATAATTGTAATTACCATCATTGTCCCGAGATTGTGGCGAGAAGATGCAATATTGTTACAATTGGTAGGGTGAAGCGGTTGTCCATTTTCATCTACCAAATGCGCCTTGCGGTATGCAGTTCCTGATAAGAACTTCTGACGTTTTGGAGCAGTTTGAATATTTTGTGCATCTGAACTCGATGTTGAATATGCATGAACCTGCAAATTTGTATACATTATACATTTAATTAAGTTTTGCGTGATTGACTGCATGGATAAAAACATATATAAATTCAATTGGATAGTGAAAAAATAAAACAAATCTGAAGTAAATATTACGTCTCCACATGGATAGGGAGAACTCCGCGATGGACTTTGAGAAATATTATGGAACGAGCTGGATTTGAAGAATTTTCCATTCCATATAATATATAATATTTTCTCCCTGCATTTGAGCAAAACAACAATAAATTTTGGTGCACAAACTTGAATGTCATTCCGGTGCATAATGTACAGATAACCGCACCGGTGATTTTTCATTTTATTTTGCACACCGGTGCCATTTTATAACATGACACACTGGTGAAGTTCAATTAAAGGACGCACCGGTAAACGAATAACCACAAATAAAAAAAGTGCAACACTATTTTCTTTAAGTGAAAAAAAAAAGTTGTAAATTGAAAAATGGGCGACAAAATATTTTCGAAAATCTAATTTCATAAAACATTTCTTTAAATACTAAACACTTGTCATTATTTCACTATTTTTGCAAAAAAATTCAGCCAGAGATTTGCAGGATATATACCTGGAGTAAACAGAGCACAAGAGCACTGTGGAGCAGGGAAATACGTTTTAATAGAAGTATTCAGACAATCAGAATTCTAAAACTTTGGTTAGTCAAACCATGTACCATAGAATCTCAAACAATGTGTGTAAGTTTATTATTCTTTTGTACTTTTTTTCTGCAGTTTTTTTTATGCAGTAAAATAAGAAATGAAAGTCTATTTTTTTTTTTACTTTTTCTGTAGTTTTTTTTATGAAGTAAAATAATAAAATCAAAGCTTATTGTTTTTTAAACTTTTTTTTTTCTGTTGTTTTTTTACCTTTTCTGTAGTTTTCAGAAACAAAAATAAATAAAAAAATCCATGTTTACAAACAAAACCCTAGATTATTTTTGTTTGTACCCTTTCTTCTCCCTCTTTCTTTCCAATTTAGATTTATAGGGTTTTTATAGTCATAAGACATCCAACCCACAAGGCCACTTGCATATTCAGATCCCAATCCATGTTGGCCCTTACATCAATCTTAAAAAAATACAGATTTTTTTTCGTCGGTGCGCCCTGCGTAACATAATGCACCGGTGTGCTCGGTTATAGCAGCGAACCGCGAAAGTATAGTGATAAAAAATAAAAAAATAAAAAATGTTTTTATCAGTGCGCATATGTAACATATGGCACCAATGTACTATTGAATTATGGCGCACCGCAAACATGTTATTTTTCAAAAAAAACTATTTTAGAAACAAACCCTACATTCTTTTTGTTTTTTCCCATTCTTCTCCCACTTTTTATGATTTCGAAATTAAGGCTTTTCAATTTATATTTATAGAGTATGTATTGCTAAATATAATCCTAAGACATCCAACCAACATGAAAACCTGCATAGTCAGATCCCAATCCATGTTGGCCCTTGCGCCAATCTTAAAAAAATACAGATTTTTTTTTTCATCGGTGAGTCCTGCGTAACATAGCACACCGATGTGTTTGGTTATAGTAGCGCACCGTGAAAGTACAACAATAAAAAATAAAAAATAAAATATGTTTTTATCAATGCGCTATATGTAACATATGGCACCAGTGCACTATTGCATTATGGTGCACCGCAAACGTGTTATTTTGCAGAAAAACCATTTTAGAAACAAACCCTACATTCTTTTTGTTTCTGTCCTTTCTTCTCCCACTTTCTATGATTTCAGAATTAAGACTTTTCAATTTATATTTATAGGGTTTGTATTGCTAAATATAATCCTAAGACATCCAATCAACAGGAGGACCTGCATAGTCTGATCCCAATCCATGTTAGCCCTTACGTAAACTAAAAAAAAAGAAAAATTGTCAGTGCGCCCAATGTGGAATAGCACACCGGTGCGCTTTGTTATCCCACCGCACCGCACAAGTACTATGATAAAAAATTAGAAAAAAAAAATATTTTTTCAGTGCGCCATTTGTAAAATATGCAACCGGTACACTATTTCATTATGGCACACTGTGAATGTTCTGTTTCGAAAAAAAAAAAAAAATTCAAAAAATACAAACCTTACATTCTTTTTTTTTCTCCCCTTTCTTCTTCCTCTTTTTGTGATTTTAGAATTAGAGATTTTCAATTTAGATTTATAACGTTTGTATTTCTAAATATAGACCTAATACATCCAACCGACGGGACGATTAGCATAGTCAGATCCCAATCCATGTGGGCACTGGCATGAATAAAAAAAAAAAAAACAGATTTTTTTTATCGGTGCACCTGGAGTAACTTAGCGCACCGCAAAATGTAATGTGATAAAAAATTAATATATTTTTTTTATCGGTGCGCCATATGTAAAATATGGCACCAATTTATGTTAAAAAACTAACACTAGACAATTTTTATTATTTTATCATGGTTAACCAGTGTGGTCATTGACATGTAACGCACCGGTGCTCCTTGTTGACATAGAGCACTGTACGGTCTATTATACCATTTTGGCCGTGTGTTTGGAGGAGAGACATGCACCAGCGTCGGTGCGTAAACCATGAATGGCACACCAGTTTTTGAGGTTTGTTTTTTTACCTGAAAAGTTAACAATTTATTTATAAATATATTATTGAATGATATGGTACAGGTTTGAGATTGATAAAGAAATGAGTGACAAGAGATCAAGTAACAAAAACACTGATAACACATCAAGGAAAGCAAAAAAGGCAAGTTCTTTGTAAATTTTTTACAAAAAAAATATTTTTGAACTCTATGTAAGTTTAACTAATATGTATTGTTTACTGTGTATCATGCAGAGCCACAAAATGACAAAGCTCGATAAGATTATTTCTGATCTAGGACCAGAAGAGAATAAAAGCTTCATAGAAAAATTGCAAAAGCATGAATCAGATGAATGAAATATACTATCGATCGAATACGAGTTTCTTTTTTTAGTTTTCATTAATAATATAATTAAAATTATTAGATAACATATGTGAAAAAGTCTGTTAATTCACATCTGTTTAATGCTCTACATGGACTAAAAACTCAGAAAAAGAATGTTGTTCTAAGAAAAGAAAAAAATAGAACATGCAAATGAAAATGAATTGCTCCTTAGCTCATTTGGAGTGGTGCTGGAGGTTAACGAAAGGGGGAAAAACTTTTACAAAAGTTTGAGGGATAGATTGGAATGAATGTATAGATGTTCTTTCCACTTACAATACAAAAACCAATCCAATGATTCCAAGAACCAAATTTTATTTAAACTACAGGAAGAGTTTCCAAAGAATTGGTCAATGAGACATGTCAGACTTTTAATAGCAAAAATGTATCAAAAAAAAAAAAGGAATGAAAAAGTAATATTCCTTTAGATGTTTGTCTAAAATTATTTATAAATATCACTTTTGTTATACTTAATTTTCATATATCAATATAAAAATTAAATAGTTTATTGTCATGTTACATTTTCAGGAAGATTATGAAAATCTCAAAAGAGGAATGAGCTGATATCATAAATATGCCAGTAGGAATGTCCAAAAAGGTGTACAAGGAGATGGCCAAAGAAATGAAAAAAATTGCATCGCTAGAGGAGCCATCTCAACAACAACTTGCTTGAAATGTAATATGTAATCATTGAATTTTTCGATCATTAGGTAAAATAAATAAACAATTTAGCATTAAATATTAATTTTCAAGTATTTTCTTGCAAAAAAGAAAAGAAAATGGAACCCATTCAGCGCATAAAACATGACGACAAGGAAGAAAATGATTGATCTCTAAGTTTGTGAGTAATTGTTACTTCCTTATAACAACTTAAATAGATTTAATTTTTGTATTTTTTAAGTTGTTTTACAAAAATCATCATTGAATGTCTTCAAACAAGTCATCATTGGGTTAAATATGGGTTGTGCGTGTATGTTGGCATATCAGAACTTAATTGTGGAATTTGTACGCATCTATCATTCTTGTTTTACTTAGCTCTGTCTATAATTAATAGAAAAAATAAATCTTCTATATTAAATATATGATTTGTTATGGGGTATAAAACTTGCAAGAAACAAAGTATGGCACTACACCAACAAATCAAATCTTGAAAGATGGCATGTTACATGGTTTTGAAAGAATGTGTATAGTTTATGAGTCAATTGTTACATTGGTACATCATCTCTTTTCGATTTACATTGATGTATATGATTTAATATTGCAATTTTCATTATTCTCACCAATGTATATACACTCATTACAATTTATTTTATGTTTGTAGATGGAAGGTGAAGAAGAAGAAAACAATCAACACCATGAAAAAAAATTCTGAAAATAACCCAAGTCATGGAAGTAGCTCTAGCAGTGACAACAGTTCAAACGAAGAATGATGATCACTATGTTTAGATATAAAAGCAAGCCGTTGTATTTTTTGAAAAATGTCTGTGAAATCAAACATTTTATTTAATGTAATGGACATAGTGTCCCAATTGAAAGATAAAGGGATACCAATAACTGTCCCGTTTTGTATGAAAAAGAATGCCGTATTCACACAGATATATATATATATATATATATATATATATATATATATGTTTTAATTTATTCTATTGTGTTATCTATTGTCGCTATTGCGTTCTCCATTTTTGTTCTCAAATGCACTAAAAAAATTTAATTCATATGAATATTGTTATAAGATATATATGTGTCGAATTTTAATGAATAATGAATTTTAAAAAACCACAATAATTTTGAGATGATATAACAAATTAATCCAAACATCACATTCAAATGCATTAATAAAAATTTAATTAATATGAATATTGTTATAAGATGTGTCGACTTTTGATTAATAATGAATTTAAAACAATCACAATAATTGCACTGTCACAGGTCGATGTTTCTAAAAAACACAAAATGAAAACCGGTGCGTGTATACTTACACCGGTGCGCTTGTATTCTTAAGCACCCTAGTGCGTTTTTACGAACTATGGGCACCGCACAAATACCAAAACCGGTTAAAAATATCGAGGCGTTTGTGTGGTATGGCTCTCCAGTGCGTTTATGTCTATATACGCACCAATGCCTTTTTAAGACCTATTAGCACCACATGAATACAGATACCGATTACAAATCTCGGTGCGTTTATGTGATACATGCACTGGGGCATTTTTGCGTATATAGGCACCGATGTATTTAGACGAACTATGGGCACCACACGAATACCAATACCAATTATAAATCTTCGTGCATTTGTGTGATACTGCGCATCGGGGCGTTTAAGAGTCTATACGCACCAGTGTATTTGTATGACATATTTTCACCGCATGAATACCGATACCAATTATAAAGCTTGGTGCATTTGTGTGAAAGGACGCACTGGTTCGTTTCTATAAGTCTACGCACCGGCGCGTTGATACGACCCATGGGCACCGGTCAAATCCCAAGACCAATTATAACGGCCCCGTGCGTTGTATCACCAACACTACGCCTGGTGCTGTTTTATACCTTAGCGGCTCGGTGCTTTCTTCTTCGACCGCCCTGGGGCACTGTCCACAGGTACGCACTGGTGTGTTAAACCCTGATTAGCGCGCCGAGGAAAACAACATTTGTAATAACCTCCGGCCACCCTTTTTTTTTTAGTTGTGTTGAATTTCCATTAAAAGCTCTGCCAAAACCTCCGTAACCATAAACGGATGTGGTAGCATATGTTTTTTTGATAATTTTGACCAATTTTATAACACTAAAAACCTCCTTTATAACCTCTGCTAGAGGGTCTTTTCCTTGTAGTGTTTGAAATGCTAAGAATGATGTGATGCCCTTATACATTGAAATAATAATTTCATTTCAATCTATTTGAAATTAGCTAGAGTTGATAGAATTATTATGAGTGTAATCATTTTGAGATCACCTCAAGATGTTGTAAATTTTTGTAATAAAAAGATTGTATGTATGAGAACTTACAACTATTTGGCTGATTAAAAGCTTAAATTATAGGTAGAGTGCTAGAAATTGGTGTGATATATAAGCCACCATTACAAAATATCACCACTTGCAAGGGATCCCAACAACATGACTAAAAATATCATGTTTATGAGATATGGCTTTTGAATGAAGCAAATGTGGGCTATTAAAGGTTCTTATTTGAATTTTTTCTAGTATATTTCATGGGAACTGAATGTTGTAACATAGGTGAAATGATGGATCAAGAACCCATGTACAAGGATGTTGTAGTGACATTGCAACCCTATGATACTTAGATTACCTCATTTGGAGAAATTCATAATCAGAACCTTCATTGAAAACCCATGAACATGTAGAATTCTTGAGATGATCATTCTGTATGCTTGAAAGGGTGAGTAATTGATGGAGGCTCATGTAGGTTAACCCTTGGCTAGGTAGACTAAATAGGATGGGAGTTTCCTGGGCTTGGAAGGGCAAGTAACTAATGGGAGAATAAATTTGTCACACACTTATTTGGATGTGAGCATAAGAGGGCATGTTCAATGCAAATAATGATTTGAGCTTGTTGCTTATGGAAGCAAAGGAGGAAAAGAATAACCATAAAAATCAGTATCATATTAAAAAAATACCTATTTAAATTTTGAATTAATTTACTTGATTATTATTTATAGTCTCATGAGAAATGTATGGTATTGATATAAGTGATATGTTGAACTATCCAAAAAATATAGATGATGATGGCTACAATGTGATATCAGAGTAGTGTAGTGGGAGCATAACATAATTGAAGACCTTAGGGACTAGGAAATTATGGTGAATCTGGAACCTAATGCATTGGGGGTGTGTCCACAAAGACAATGAATTGAATTCGTTCCATATGGATGCCATGTGGAGTAATGGACAACCAGGCAAGAATGTGCTAGAATGCCAGATGGTGTAGAGGCGTTTACAAGATGGATAATGAATGGCATGGCTTAAAATATCAACTCAAGGTAGGGAAAATGTCATTGATGTAAGATTTATAATTATCAAGGTCATTTTTTCATTCTCTATTAATAGAACAGTAAGTAAGGCCTTCCTTTAACGGGGTGGGAATTATAACATCCCTTGCTTTAGCCATGTTTTTGTAGTATTAATTTGTGACTAAAATGACTTCATCAGAGCCATGATTCGATAAGAGAATATATTGTAAACATAAAATAAATTAAATATAAATTTAATTAAGGGTCTTCAATGGAGGGACACCATGGATTCAAAGCTCTGAGGGGTACGACTTGTTGTGTACCATGAGAAAACCCAAATCCAGCCACATTGAATTTTATAACACCTTAGATGGTTGATCGACCCATATGTGTTGATAGGAGATATGACACGTGCTTTGGAATTGTGAGAAAAGGACCGTTCCCATCCCCATCTTCCTCAAGGATCAAGGTTGAGGGATGGATTCCTTGGAAAATGGAGGTTCATGCAAACATGAGGATCATAACATTCAATGGATGAACACAACAGAAGGGAGCACATTGCTCGAAGGATAACTAGAGGAGATATAAAAGTAAAGTGAAACTCACTCTCTAAGGAGGAAAAATTAAAAATTAAAAGCTCCACATGGAGCATAAGGAGCAGTGTTGGAGGTTGTGACAGAGACCTTTTCTAAGAAAATTGGGGTTTTATACCTTGTATTGTTGTGTTTAAGGCCACTAAACTATATGTCCATCCTTTATGGTAAGTTGGAGGCTCAATGAATGATAGAATCATTGTGGTGCTTACCACTAGAGGGAAGTTATTAAACCACTAAGGAGGTGGAATCCATATCTTGAATGGGTGAGTAGTGGAATACCGTGATCCACAATGCAGTAGATCAATGGTTGAGAGAGATCATGGGCCCCGCTTTGTGGTCGATGTTTAATGGAAAGGTGAGGGATATGGTTGGGATTTCTGCCAAAATACCCTTCCTTTCTCAGTGGTGGAGATTAATTATGGGGATCCCTTTCACAAATCTATTATTGTCGTTCGGAGGTGTGTACGTTACTGGTGGTTTTCCGAAGTGTGTACGTTACCGGTGGTTTCACATGATAATTCTACCTGAACTTAATGGAGGCCACATGGGTAATTTAATGGCATGGCTTTTTTAATTGGCCAAACTTTTGACAGACATAAATTTTGACCAGAGAGTGGGGTTGAGATAAATCTCATATTATTGGGAATATCTTAATGAGATGATCACCATGGTGGTATCAGAATTAAATTTCGCATACTTTCAAGATAAGGTTTTTGGTAACCCCATTTTCATAAGAAATCTTGGATATAGAGGCAAAAAAATAAAAATAATAACTTCCTCAGCAAGATAATATTTAAGGAATAGACGGGAGATAGTTACAAGGTGGTGGCTAAGGTAATCTCCTTGTATAAGAGTGCAAGTAGGAAGGTTTCCCTTAAAATGTTTAGAAATTTTTGGAGATCACGTCAAATAAAGAAGTGAGACCCCCGTAACCTGAGAATGCCTTAAGTGGGTGTAAGGTGGTTACATTGCTAGCCAAACTAAATACACGAAACCATATATACTCAAATGGTGTCATACAAAAAATATATATATTTTTAGATAAAATAATTTATATTTTATCTAGAATTGGTTCTCTTAGCGTGGCCGCAACACCATGCTGGAATTCAATGATTACAAATCTTTATCATGAATTAAAAGTTTTTCTTTTGAAAAATGATCGACCTCTTGTTCTATTTATGAAAAATGTGTAAAGGACGTAGCTGAGAAAGTCTTAAAAATCTACTTCAATTGGCCTACTATTGCCTTTAAACCAAGGTTTTGGACGTCAATATAATTATTGATATCACCATAAACTTGAAAGATAATGATAGGTAAGCAAACAACATATATTAACATAAAAAGAAATGCAAATAAATCCATAGGAATATTGGTTTTTTGGAGCTCCATTATGCTAAATGTGAGAACAAATCAAAGTATAATAAAATAAAAATTAGTTTGACTTTTACGAAAGAACTCAAGTGAGTAGTCTGTACTTTATGGTATTGTAATAAAGATTAATTTTAGGGGGTGTGAGTGAGAAGCAAGTGAATGTAATCTATCAAAAAAATTAATTTTTTCGAGTGGTTTTTGAATGGGGTTTATACATATATTATATCTCTAATTTATGAGTTAACTTGTTTTTAGTTTACTTCTTAGTGCTTTCTTTTTTTGTTAACAACTAGGATCTCACTAGCTACTAAAACCAATTTATCTGAAGTCTTTCAGCATTTAAATAGGATATATTAGAGATGAATACCATTGGAAACACCATGAGTACTCATAAACCTATATCTCAAAAAATCGATGGTAGTTGCATGAGTTAGGTTTACCTTAACCACCCTAACACATTAGCTTTGAACTAGGAGTAATGTTTATCTGTCATATAAAGTATGAAGCCTAGTAACACAACACTTTGAAGTGACTTTAAAAGTTGGAACTATTTATTTTTTCTTTTCAAGTGGAAAACACTTTATATTCCGTATGAGGAATATACATGTTCCAATCCTCAAGGGAACATTCATTCTTAACAACAAGGCTCAAATACATTACATCATTATTTTTTCTTTTCAAGTGTTTTCAAGTGGAAAACATTAGAATATACATGTCCCAATCCTCAAGGGAACATTTATTCTTAACAACAAGGCTCAAATACATTACATCATTATTTTTTCTTTTCAAGTGGAAAACACTTTATATTTAGTACGAGGAATATACATGTTCCAATCCTCAAGCGAACGTTCATTCTTAACAACAAGACTCAAAAACATTACATCCAAGCTCATCATTCATAAGAATTGAATCTTGGTGGAGAGGATCAAAATCATTCCTCCCAACCACCTGAGATAAACCCAATTGATTGTAAGTAACTATTCTTAAACAAGGAGGAATTTTGTGCGAGTAATATGCACCATACAACCATTCATGTTGCCCCTATATTCCTCTAGCTCCTTTCAAGAAAACCAACCTTTCAAACTAGATTAAATTTATTCAAGTTACCTTGCTATAAAGATTGATTCTGCAATAAAGATTCTATGTCGCCACAAACTTCAATACTATAGGGGCATTGTAAATAGATATGTGAATGGTTCTATTTGTAACTAAAGCAAAAAAAAAAAAAACATCCTAGTCTCATGAAAATCACATTAATAATTTATGTTTTAATGGAACCTTAGATTAAAAAAAAAAAAAAAAAAACTCCGCCACCGATGTTCTTCCTCATTACTTGTTTGAAATAGCACAAGATATCCTAACTTGATAGTGTATGAGAAACCATGCATACTATGTCCTCATATTAATTCGTTTTCATTGTCACTCACCCTAGTTTGTGTTTTACATAGTTTTATCAAATACAAATACCACCATCTCACTCAATCCCCTTCATGGCTAGAATCATTGACAAAATCCACCATTTTCTCCTTATTATCGGTAAACTCCTCTTTATGGCCAAAACCATCGAAAAAGGCCACCCTTGTCTCCTTATTGTAGTTTCACCCAGTTTTAAGACTAGAACCAGAGTGGGTTTCCCAATCAATTGCAAAGTGTAAAAGTATGAGCACCAATGTGTATTTAATTTATGATAAAATAAAAATTTCCAAAATTTCTATGTAAATTAGAAAAAATAAAAACATTCTACAACAATGACAGTAAGGATTATCACATAACCTGTTATATGCTTTAAACATCTCACTCAATTCCCTTCCTTATCAAGGTTAGTCGAAAAAGGCCTCCTTTCATTTCATTTCAGATTAGATTAAGAATAGGTTTTCGAATCAATTACAAATGTAACACAATAGCCTTTGTCCATTTTACACCGAATACACTATTTAAATCATGAAAATATAAAAATATTTGAAATGATATTGAGGCTATTTAAAAATATCATCGTATCATAATATTTCTCATCAGCGATAAAATATAGATGAAATATATCTGCAACAAGTTGTTCGTGTTTGAATGAATTAACATGGAATACGTAGACATCATGCATTTCCTTTGAAGGGTAGTTTGAATGGGCCAGTGATGCCCTGGTCACTGAAGACCACTGTATTAGTGGTATCCATGACGCCACAATCAAATTTTATTTGAGTAGGAAGACCTTTTCACTAGCTCTAGGATGGTGATGGGAAAGTATCACAGGTCCCACACCCATGTGTATGTGACCAATCACTAATTCAAGCTTAACCATGTGGTGTGGTGTGACAAGATTAATATGTTCCTGGCTTTGTAGAATGCCTTGATTCCAGAAAGACAACATATTCATTAAAGTAGATTAGCTTCTGCCGTCCATGCATAAGTTTTATAATGCCATCGAACACCCACTTACTGCAACAAAAACTTGTCACTAGCTTCATTTTTAGTTTTTTCTTTTGGGCTAACACTTTGATTTTTTTAAGTGTATTTTTCTTCATTACAAGTTCACCAATCGATACTAGAACTATTATTCAGAATGTCTATTATAATACTAAAAATTGTATTGACTATTATATTATAACTGACATTAAATTTGGAGTGGTTGTTAAATTTGGCAGAATTAGTATCAATTTTAGCATTCAAACTTGTGCCTTGGTATTAGATAATGACTTAGAATGGAAGTTAAAATTGGTGTTAATGGCATTCATTGAGCCTAGAAGCTTATTCTACAATCCAATATGAGAACCATCTGTAAATATATCAAATTGTAAAAAACAAAATAAAATAATTTTTGTTTATATCTACCAAATTAAAAAATAAAAAATAAATAACCATATAATTAAACAATTAAAAATCTATCAACAAAACAATTATCTCAGATATTGATATTTCACTCCCACTCTTCACAATATTTAGATATATATATATATATATATATATATATATATATATATATATATATATATATATATTTTTTGAATATTCATATTAACTAATATATTTCTCTACATAAAGTGTGTTTATGTGTGTGTGTGTGTATTAATGTTAGCTTTAGTTTGAAAGAAAAAATTAATTAAAGTTAAATTAGAGTAGTTACTTGAGGAAAATGTCTAACTCATTCAATTTTTAATTTAAAATATTAATAATGATAACATATGAAAATATTCAATTTAAACAATAAAAAATTACTACTATAAATTTATATTAATCACATATTTACCAAGCATTAAAATGGATTAATTGAAATAAATAATTTTTCAAATTTGATATTTGATCCTTCTAGGTTTTTGGTACATCATGTTTACAACCATATATATATAAAATGTATTTTTAATTAGTTGTCCATATGACCTAATATCATGTAAATTAATTAAAAATTAAAAAAATTATGTGAGTAAGATGTTTCAACCTTATGCTTTTCAAAAATATTTTAATACATGATATCAACTTTATATATGTATATATAGCAAAAATGTTAAGAGAAAATTTTTTAGTGTCCTATAGAATAAAATATCCAATGGAGAGTTATGAATAAAACATTTTAATAAAAATTAATATAAAATGGCTCAATACATTTGTTATATAATTTCTATAACATTAAAAAATGTAATTTAAACACTAGAATACTACACATTATTTTTTGCACTCTAAAATAAGTCTGTAACAAATTAAATCTGATCCTTCTCTACTCATATTAGATCAGTTTATTGGATCATTGAATAACTAGTCTTTATTTGTCATGTCATTGGATCACTAGTCCTATTTCATTGGAGAAAGCTTTAGATGGATCTATACCGGTATAATGTCAATTTATGATGTTATATCAATTGACTTGTAATTTGGTAAAGATAATGACTTAGAATGAAAGTTAAAATCTATATTGATGGCATTCATACAATGTCAATTTATAATGTTATATCAATTAATTTATAATTTGCTAAAAATTAATTAATTTTATTACTTAGTTGCAAAGAGAAAAAAATTAAGAAATATAATAAATAAATAAGTATTTGCTTTAGAATTTGTGAAAAATTATTTAATGATGTGATCCAAACTTGGTGTATTGTTTTAATTACATTTTCATATATTGATAAATTTTTGTAAATGATTAAAGAAAAGCTTGTATAGAAATGATAAAAGAAAAACTTATGTAGTGTTCTAATTAAACTTTCATATATTGATAAAAACTTGATTAAAGAAAAACTTGTATAGAAATGATAAAAGAAAAACTTATATATACACATTAGTTGAGGTGATTACTTTTCCTTTACTTTATATTGATGGTCATGTTTATGTTTTGGTTTTTTAATTAAAATAACACGTTTTGATTCTTGAGTCAAAACTTTTTATGGTATCAAGATTCAACTACTAAAATTAAGTCAAGATCATAGTATTACATTTTCCATTAGCAATGTTATTTCTTTTAACGTAATGTTATTTCTTTTAATTTTTTCCCACATTTGTTCCAGATTCAACCATCTCTTAAAATAACACAGAAATAACATAAACATAATTCCATGTAATATGGATGACCTACAGTAAAATTTGGATGACATACTAGAAGATGGAAAAATAAAATATTTATTATCCCACACATCTTAAAAATGCTTACACATCTTAAAAATGCTTGTTAATGTTGAGAAACACTACTCTCCGTTCTATTTGGTTGTGTTCACAACCTAACATAGAATTTTATTCTCATTAAAAGGTGCGCATACAATTGAATTCCTAACCCCCGAAAGTTGACCACTATTTAATATAAAATGTGTTATTTAGTGGCAAATAAAATAAGGTGGTTATAATGGAATATATTAATCTGTTTGGTTAAATATGATCAATGTCACTATGTAGGGTTGGATTGGATATTTGAATTTGATAAAGATTTTTGAAAAAAAAATGGAAACAGTTTTAATTAAAGAAAAATAAGTATATTTTAACAACCTTTTTTTTCTTTTACTATTTAATTATGCAAATATTTTTCTTAAAGAATTTATACTGAAGAAAAAGATTTTAGTGGAATTGTGTTATTTTTTTTTTTAATCTTTTTTCATATGAGTTTTTATGTTGTAGCATGAGTGTTTATGTTTAAACTAAATTATATTGTAATTTTTAAATTTAATAAAGTTATGTTTGATATTATTAATTGGATCTAGATTGGATGGTTGAGAGAAATGTTGTTATCTTTCTTACTTCTAGTCAATTTTCTTATATGATGCGTTGAGTTCATAATGAATATATAATTGTTATATCTTCAAACCTTGTTGTCTAAGGATCGAAACACATTTATTCCTCATATAAAATATAAAAACATTTCATTTCGAAAAGAAAATAACTTTATGTTTGTCATAGGGTACCTATTACCTAAATGGCTTTCTCTTTGATATTTTTATATAAATTAATATTATAACTTATAACTCTTTTTTTACGCTATATATGTTTTATGTTATGTGGTTGATTCCTTCTTTGCGAGAAACATATATTATTGTAATATAAGAACATTATGTCCCATAAATACCAAAAACCTAATTCAAAATTCCAACAATGAACAAAATTTCATGTTGGGAGAGTCCAAACTAAAACAATAATTATTATTTGAGAGTGTAAACTTCTATGATCTATATCATATTATTAATATATCTTCTGGGAAATCACATAGAAAATTATAGAGCCAAGAATGAAGATTTAGCTCATCAAATTATCCATATATATATAAAGTGCGGTCAAAACCTTTAATGAATGAACAAAAGTAGATGTTAAAAAAATATTAAAAAATAAATATTACATATTTATAACATAAAATCTATAAACATAAAAAAATATATATTGAAAATCACAAAACCACAATAATAAATAAAAATAATATATGATAATAAAATAATAAATATAGATTATGTCAATAATTAATATATAATTATTCAAAATCAATTTAATATACTAAAGATAAAGGTAAAAATATTAAAAAAAAAACAAAACCAACTGTCAAAATAAAAATAACTAAAATATAAATAAATGGAGGTATAATTAAACAAAATGGAGGTATAATTAAACAAAATAATACTATTTTTTTTTCTAACTTAGTCAAAATTAATATGTAGAAGTTAACAGTGAAATTATAACTAACAAATATTTAAAAATAAAAAATATAAATTAAATAAATAAATGAAAAAACCTAAAAAAACATCAAACTTACTAAATGACCCTAATAATAAATAATTATATATATAAATATATCAAGAAAAAACCAAGCTAAAAGGAAAAAAAGATGAAAACAATGGGAAAGGAAAAAGGAACCTTATTGCGAGAAAAGAGATGAGATCCAACAACTGCTAATTTTCCACCCATCATTCCTATTCAACGTACGAGACCTTTTCTCAATCTCAACCGCTTCCCTAAATTTGTGGTGATGGAAATGCTCAACCCTAGTAATGACTTTGGATTCTTCCATACAAATATGGTGCTTCGTCTTCTCTACATGTTTAGCCAAAGCTGAGGACCTCATTATATAATGTGTGATATTGTCGGCATGGTCTTGAATCCTTTTATTAATAGAACGTCATGTTTCTCCAATGTAGGGAATCCCACATGAACATGGGATCGAATAAACACCTTTCATGCTTTTGGGGTCCAACAGGTCTTTAATAGATCGTAGGGAACTGAGAATGGTGTTCAATAGTTTAAAAGAGGAAGAGATCTTATTCTTCCTTAGGATCTGAGCGATATTTTCAGTAGTAGCTTGTATAAATGGCAGATGAAATCTACCAACTAAATCATCTTTATCTATTTTCGGTTTCAGACCTCTACTAGCATTCATGAAAGCCCTCAAACCATGACTTTTACTATAACCATTCTTCTCAAAGACCTTAAGGAGATGGGCTTTCTCTTCTTAAAAGCATTCATCATCTGAAAATCTAAGAGATCACGTGGCTAAACTGTTGATAACTCCAAATTTTTGAGTTGGAAGATGATAAGAGAAAGCATGAAAATATTTCTTAGTGTGAGTTTTCTTCCGAAAAAATCGGTGCGAGAAGGAGCCATTGTCATTTGTAGAGATGAGAACATCAAGGAAAGGAAGGCTACTATCAATATTGGTTTCCATCATGAACTTTATGGATTTAGACTAATCATTCAGGTTTTGGTGAAAATAATCTAACTTTCGATGTCCATGAGACCAATTTATGAAGGTGTCATCCACAAACTGTTTCCAAATCTTGAGTTTAAAAGGAGCAGAAGCCATGGTTTTGATTCAAAATCTTCCATAAGAAGGTTAGAAACCATAGGGGGGAGCAACGAACCCATGGCAACCCCACATGTCCACTCATAAAATTCACCTTCAAAGCTAAAAAAGGTAGAGGTAAGGAAAATATCCACCGGTTTTGCATTGTCAGGATCAGTGATGCGATTGATCACTTCCACTTCCTCATTTATAAGGATACTAGTATTAAGTGAGACAACATCAAAACTAACAAGAGTGTCGTCTGGTTCATATTCCTAGCTCTTTAACTCTTTGACAAAATATGCAAAATCCTTCACATAAGAATCAAAATGACCAATAAGATGTTTAAGCTTATGCGCCAAATACTTATCTAGGAGATAAGTGGGCACGCCAATAATATTAACAATGGGTTTAAGGGGAACGCCCTCTTTATGAATCTTAGGAAGCCCATAAATCCTAAGGGTGATAGGGTTGCTTTCAATAAGTTTTTAGCTCATGGAACTCACAACGCTACTAGATTTAATAGCATCTGATAGAATCTTAGAGACTTTATTAATAGGGTTCCTTGAGAGCTTCTTGTAACTTGCGTTGTTACAAATATGGTCAAGCATATTCCCTTTATAATCATATTAATTCATGATTACAACTATGCCACCCTTATCAGCCTCAAGAACAACAATATCAGGGTTCATATTAAGGGACTTAAGAGCCTTAAACTGATACTTAGTAATATTGGTTCTAGGTGGTATGGATTTCCTAAGAACCAAAATGCAATCCTGCGTAGTAACATCCTTAAAATTCTCAGATAAAGCTTTAATGCCATATTTTATGCTACAGATAATATCTTCTAGAGGAATATTCCTAGGAAGGATTCCACATCTTTTGTCAAAGAGTTAAATATTTTGGAATCTAAACGAGATGACACTCTTGTTAGTTTTGATGTTCTCTCCCTTTGTATTAATATCCCTATCAATGAGGTAGTTGAAGTGATCAATCACATCACTGATCCCGACACTACAAAGTTAGTAGAGATTTTCCTTACCTCTACCTTTTTTAGCTTTAAAGGTGAATTTATGAGCAGACCTGTGGGGTTGCCATGGGATCGCTACTCTCCCCTATGGTTGCCAACCTTTTTATGGAATATTTTGAATCAAAAGTCTTGGCTTATGCTCCTTTTAAACCCAATACTTGGAAACGTTTTATGGATGACACCTTCATAAATTGGTCTCATGGTTGTCAAAAGTTAGATTCTTCTCACCAACACCTGAATGATCAGTCTAACTCCATAAAGTGAAGGATGGAAACCGAGATTGATGGTAGCCTTCCATTAATTGATGTTTTAATATCTAGAAATGATAATGACTCCTTCTCGCACCGATTTTGTTAGAATTAAATTCACACTGAGCAATATTTTCGTACTTTATCTCATATTCCAGCTCAAAAAGTTGGATATCTCAACACTTTAGCAACGAGAGCTCTTAGGGTTTCAGATGATGAACATTTTGAAGAAGAGAAGGCCCATATCCTTGAGTTCTTTGAGAATAATGGCTACAGTAAAAGTGAGGATTTGAGGGCTTTCGTGAATGGTAGCAGAGCTTCGAAACCAAAAATAGATAAAGATGATTTAGTTGGTAGAGCTCATCTGCCATTTATACAAGGTACTACTCACAAGATCACCTGGATTCTAAGGAAGCATAATATCACATCCTCTTTTAAACCGTTGAAAACCATTATTAGTTCCCTACAATCTATTAAATATTAGCTAGACCCCAAAAGCATGAAAGGTGTTTATTTGATCCGATGTTCCTGTGGGATTCCCTACATTGGAAAAACGAGTTGTTATATTAATAAAATGATTCAAGAGCATACTTCTGATATCAGACATTGTAGAACGAGGCCCTCAGCTCTAGCTGAGCATGCAGAGAAGACTAAGCACCACATTTGTATGGAAGAATCCCAATTCATTGCTAGGGTTGAGCATTTCCATCATCGCAAATTTAGGGAAGCGGTTGAGATTGAGAAAAGGTCTCATACGTTGAATAGGTATGACGGGTGGATAGTTAGCAGTTGTTGGATCTCATCTCTTTGCTCACAATAGTGTTCCTTTTCCCTTTCCCTGGTTTTGTCCTCTTTTCTTCCTTTTAGCTGGATTTTTCTTGATATATTTATATATATATAATTATTTACCTATAAAATAACATCTCTTTAATTTGCCACTTTATTCCAGAATTCTCCATTATCAAAATGCGATACATACCGATGTTTGGAAGAGGACAATATTGTTGCAACTAAATCTCATGTTGAATTTCCCTTTTTGGAGGCAATCTTGTTGGCTTCTAAAACATTTGATGATGTCCATTAACCACATCATATAAATCTAATTTCAACTTAGGATCACATCCTTCAAAATATTCATGATTAATATCAGCTTTAGGCTTAATCATAAGAAGAAAAAAATTCTTACTTGAATTTACCAACCTCTTTACTTGTCCAGCATTTATCAAAGCAATGTTTGTCTTCTTGCGATGTGCTCTAAATATGAAATCCTTGCCATATTTGAATAAATGATACTTGTTCTCAAGGTGATAGAAGATTGCTTTCCTGTCATACAGGTAAGGACTCC
Source organism: Pinus albicaulis (assembly GCA_034641835.2). NCBI lineage: Eukaryota > Viridiplantae > Streptophyta > Pinopsida > Pinales > Pinaceae > Pinus > Pinus albicaulis. The sequence continues at coordinate 774,669,973 of CM076578.1, forward strand.
CTAATACAATACCAGTTATGTCAAGCAGAACCACATCTAATTAAACTATGTCAACTAATATTGCAGTGATTGCAAACCTCAATATACATTTCTTTGAAACCTGTAGATTTGCATCCTTACAAATCCAACACAATGGATTTGGTTTTGGATGTGGTATGGTCTCAAGGTTAAGTTTCATGACCAAATAGTTAGAGATTAAGTTTGATTGTGACCCACTGTCAAACAATGTGTCAATCTTGGTATGCTTGGATATGACCCTTACACGAAACAATTCTATTCCTTCTTCTTCATTTGGAGTGTTTATGTGGCAATTTGATGTATTGGTACTGGATTTAGTTTCAATTTCTTTTCCCTTCATGTTATTCAATCCCATGGCTGTGATTTGAGATTCATCACCTGAATTAGATCCTAAATCATGTTGAGCTGTAGCAAAAGTTTTTTGTTTCCCTTTGTTATTGGGTTTCTTTGGCCTCAATTCAGGATGTAATTTGCAATAATGAGTTTCATCATGGCCTTATTTTGAACAATGTTTACAATTCACTTTTCATCCCTCTTTCTTAATAGATGCATTCTTTTTTTTTTTTAACCTTTTGAGGTATTTTCCTTGGCTTTACCCTTAAAAGGTTTCTTTCTACCCTTTTTAGAAATGTTCTTCCCTCTAGCTTCTAGATGTGTGGCCTGAACACAAACTTCATCTAGACTAGTGGGGTTAAACATGAGAATAGTATGTTTTATGTAGCTATGTAAACCTCTTATGTACTTTATCATGGTATCTTGGATCTGCAAATCCACCCCTAATAAAAGAGATCTTCTCCTAAATTCTTGGGTGTATTCTTGCACATTTTGTCCCTTTAATTACCTAAAGTTATGCCAGTTCATGATGGCTTTCTGGATATGAGCTAATGGATAAAACTATTATTTAATAGCAGTGCTAAATCTGACCATGATAGAATAATGTTACCATGTTTCTTGATTTCCTCCTTCGTCTTGGCTTCCCACCAAACAAGAGTTCCATCTTCCATTCTCAAAGAAGCTAATTGAATTTTTTTATAATCATCTTGAAGGTTCTATATTCTCAAATAGACCTCCAATTGTCTAATCCAATTATATAGATTTTCTGCATTTACTTCACCATTAAACATTGGTAATTCGAACTTAACATCAAGTTTTTAAAAAGGATTTTTACCAGTTCTCTTGGAATTATGTGGCTGATGTACTGAAGAAGAAGTAGAAGAAGAAGAAGAAGATGATGATGATGATGATGATGATGATGAGGGTGAAAATGGTGGCTTTACATTGCCTCCATTTCCCTTCTTTTACTTATCTTCATCATGTTATCCTCGTGAATATCCTTGTTCTTCCTTATGAAGTTTAGATCCTTCCAGTCTTTCATTCCTTTCTTGATAAAGGATTCTAACCATCTCAGTCATGTCAAGGAATGATTTCCTGAACACTTTTTCTTCCTCCTTAGGATCAACTTCTTCATGGATTTCTCCTTCCTCATGATGCATTATTAATGGAGCTACTACTTCTTTAAGAGGTGAACTAGGTGGTGGAAATTGTGGTAATCTTTCTCTCCTTTTGAGACCCTCCTGCTTCCACCAATTTTCCTTCTCCTCTTTTTAACTTGAGCCTTGTAAGCACCTAAAACTTGCAAAAATTTAAACAATTCTTTGCACTAAACAACACCAGAGAATAAGCTCTACCTCTAATACCAATCTGATATGAAATGACTGTATTATTTTTTCAGTGCTAAGCCTCTTTCAGTTTTAAAAACATGTGCATAATTGCCACTTTAGTTTGCATAAGGATTAAGGACTTTGACCATGTTTTGTAGATTATTTTTAGTGATTTAGAAGCATAAAAAAAGCTTAAATAACACTAAAAAATAGTTTAAAAAAGATAAATAAGTCACCACATGAAATTTACACAGCGAGCATGATGAAGTAGTTCACCCCTCCTGGGCTACATCTGCTAGTCTAGCTCCCAATGGCTTGTCCATCTTTCATTATGCTCAAATTTTTTCTATTAAATTTAGTTAGAGTGCTCTAAGTGTTCTTTTCTTTGCACCAATCACTTCAGAATGCTCCAATTTGTCAAAAATGACCGTTCATTCCCTTACAATGGTCGAAAATTGGGCCTCCGACACTTTTTCCTAGTTTCACCTAGGAAAGCTCCACTAAAAGTGGAAGAATCTAGTTAGCTGGAGTTAAAAATGGCATACCCACCAATTTAGGCACAACCCTAAATTTACCACCAAAACTGACTATGCATTTAATGTTGTGGTTGGGTGGTGGCCACATGCGCACCCCCGAACCATGGGTTACATAACCATCAGAGTGGAAGTCAAGGTATAAACCTCGGTTAAAAGATTTTAACTTTGGGTTGATAGTCATTGGGTTAATGCATTATCTGCGCGGTTTGTTGTTGTTTTTTATTTTCCATGTGACATATACTATGGAAGGGCTAGCAGGTTGGGACCGCTGGCGGTTCCCAACCCCCAAATGTGTTTTCAACCAACGTTAAATACAATACGACTCCTTATGAGATTAAGTAACTTGTGTAGCTTGGATGGTAAAGTGTAGATGTGCCCGGTGGGAGGTCTGGGGGTCGAGACCTGTGGACCCTCACAAAATTTTAACATGCCATTTCAGGGACACGTGGCAGCCTCAGGGCTGGCCACATGGGAGCTTGTAATCAGATCTTCAAACCAGTACAACCAATGAAAGCCTGACACTTGTCCTCCTGCAATTGGTCCTGAGAAATGAATATCCCGAGGAATATTATCTTTTTCTGACTGTAAATTTCACTTTGTTAATTGTGCATCCCAGTCAAAAATGGTTAAACTATCACAATTTTACATGTTTGGCATTTCGATCAATGTAATATCTTCCTCATATGACATCAGTTTTTAGAACTATTCACGACGTCAGAATTAGGAAGACGAGATCTACACAACCATCCTCGTTTCAACCCAATCTTGCAATTTTTAATTTTGAGAAAAATCTATGAACTCCTGATGACTTGAATACTCAACTCCCCATGTCCAAAGACTTAGACCTAAACTATCTAACTAAAATGATAAATCCCAAGTTATCTAAGAAACTAAGCAAACATCGATTCAATCCAAATATATTAAGGAAATAGTGACTATACTTAAGGTGAAGTGCTTGGTATCCGTCTCCCCACTAGCTCCATGAAATTTCTTGGAAGCAATTGGGAAAACCATATTTATACAGAGATCATCGAAAGGCTCAATAACATGCCCATTTTACAACTAATCCTGCATGCAATAAAGCACCATAGGTTGCCAGAGGCTTCACACCTACTAGTTTAAGTCTTTGCAAAACATGCTTGAACCAAATAACAATAGATGTTCAACACATTTCAATTTTATGTTTTTAGGGAAAATGTTTCTTGATGAGCATAGGTTTCCACTTACTAGGCCAAGTTATTGGTCTCAAATATTACCTTTAAGGCACAAACTAGCGTTGATTTTTGTTTCAATTGACATGTGATTGATCCTTTAATTCAAAATACACTTTATAACATTGTGTTCATTATTAGAAGGAAATATTAGCATAATAAGATAAAACTTGTTGTAATGTACCTCATAGGAAAACCTTGATTAAAGTGACTTTAACGTAGATATCTCATAAATGACTTGAACGTAAATTTATCAGATTGACTGTAAATTAATTTAATGTAAACATCTCATAAACGACTTTAACACAAGGTTTAGGTTTAGTGTTTTCGTAAAAAATTTCTTTTATGAATTTTCTTTTAATGATTTTTGAGAAACATGGGTAGAATAGGATGTCGTTCCATGTAGAAGTGGAAAGATTTCTCACAAAAAGAAGACACAACAAATGCATTCCATAAATTGGTTTTGTAACAGGTTTTTGTTTGACATATATTTTGGCGAGAGACCACTCTGGCACATCATGTTACTGCTACAACATATTGAGCACTTCAAAACATAAAAATAAACAATGCATTTATCATACATCTGCTCTACATTGTCATACTCCCAATATAAGATACATAGTTTCTAGTGTACTATCAGAGATACTATTGATTTACACTTTCAAATTGATTCTAAAATTTCATACTTCTCCATTGGGTCAAACCATAAAAAATAATCATATCCCTTTCACTTGATCATATGCTATCTTATAAAAATATATCATATTCGATAAATACTACTTTCTAAATATTATCAAAATCTGAACAAGGAATTTAGAGTGTTCTAGACAAATTTTAGAAAAGAGGAAAATATTGCACCTACATATTTATTTTATGGCTCTTTTGTCACATTAAAGAAGCTATACATGAACCTCTTGCATGACATTCCTATGATGCATGTTATTTTGTTGAGTACAGATCTAGCTTGCTTGTTGGCGACAATTCTACATGCACCATTGAAAGCAACTTGTGCTTGATTTTCTATTTTGGTGGCTATGGACTTATCACATAAGGATTTTTTTTATTCGGGTAGTTGTACACAAGGATGTTTTACATGATATTCTAGTAGTTGGCCATAAGCTCCATTTTCATGATATATGGGATGGTAGACTAGTTAATGCTATGAAAAATACATGAAAAGGTCAAAATATATGTATAACGCAGTAGCCATTAGGAGTTCTAATATTTGTCGATACTCAACTCCTCATGTCCAAATACTTCGACCTAAACTACCCAAGTAAAATTATAAATCCAAAATTAGCTAAAAAACTAAGTAAACATCATTTCAATCCAAATATATTAAAACAATAGTGACTATACTCAAGGTCACGTGCTTGGGATCCATCTCTACACTAGCTCCATGCAATTTCTTGGAGGCAATTAGGAAAATCACATTTATATAGAGATAATTGAAGGTTCAACAACATGTTCATTTCATAACCAACAATGCATGCAATAAAACAGCACAGGTTTCCAGAGGCTTCATGCCTACTAGTTTAAGACTCTGCAAAACATGCTTGAACCAAATAACAACAGATTCTCAACACATTGCGATGTTATTTTTTAGGTAAAATGTTTCTTGATGAGAATAGGTTGTCACTTACTAGGCCGAGTTATTGATCTCAAATATTACCTTGAAGTCACAAACTAGCACTGATTTTTGCTCCACTTAACATGTGATTGATCCTTTAATTTAAAATGTGCTTGCTAACATTATGTTCCAAATTAGAAAGAAATATTAGTATAAGATGATAAGACTTGTTTTAATGTACCACATAGGAAAACCTTGATTAAAGTGACTTTAATGTAAATATCAAGGAAATTAATTGAACGTAAATTTCTCAAATGCTTTGTAAATTCCTTTAACCTAAATATCTCATAAATCACTTTAATACAAAGTTTATGTTTAGGGTTTTCACTAGCTTTTTGTTTTATGAATTTTATTTTAATGATTTTGGAGAAATATGGGCATAATAGGATGGCGTTCCTTGTAGAAATGGACATATTTATAACAAAAAGTAGAGACAACAAATGCATTCCATAAATTGGTTTTCTAACGGTATTTTGTTTGACATATATTTTGACCAAAGACCACTCTGACACATCATTTTACTGCTACAACAGATTGAGAACTTCAAACCATAAAATTAAACTATGCCTTTCTCATACATCTGCCCTAATTTTTCATACTCCCAATATAATATAGACAGTTTCTTGTGTATTATTAGAGATACTGTTGGTTTACACTTTCAAATTGATTTTGAAATTTCATACTTGCTCCATTGGGTCAAACCATAAAAATTAATCATATCCCTTTCACTTGATCATATGTTATCTTATAAAATTATATCATGTTCGATAAATATCACTTTGTAAATATTAGCAAAATCCAAAAAGGCATTTAGAGTGTTCTAGAAATTTTTTACAAAACAGGAAAATGTGTCACCTACATCTTTTTTTGAAGGCTCTTTTGTCACATTAAAGAAGCTATACATGAACCTCCTGCACGAAATTCCTATGATGCATACATTTGTGATGCATGTTATTTTGTTGAACACATATCTAGCTTGCTTGTTGGCAAAAATTCTACATGCACCATTGAAAGAAACTTCTGCTTGATTTTCTATTCTGATGCTTATGGAGTTATCGCACAAGAATTTTATATTCAGGTTGTTGAACAAAAGGATGTTTTTCATGATATTCTAGTAGTTGACCATAAGCTCCATCTTCATGATATATGGGATGGAAGACTAGTTAATGCTAGAAATAATTGATGAAAAGGTCAAAATATGTGTATAAAGTAGTAGCCATAAGGAGTTCTAATATGTGTTGAATACTGAACTCCCCATGTCCAAAGATTTGACCTAGACTACTGTTGATCAGTAGTTGTCATTGATTTCAACCCAAGTAGCACCAGGGGCTAACTGATGCAGGAGCATTAGGTGCAAGGAAATACTTTGTATATAAATAGACATAGGGGGGTCTCATGTTTTTGCTTTCTTATGTAATTCTTAATATTTGAGTTATTTTTAATTAGATATGGAGAGAAATTGTAAATGTTCCCAAATCCTTGGAGAACATGAGGATAAGTCAATTAGCTAGGAATGTGAAGAGTCAGTTTCAGTTTGTTTAGGGATTTAGGCTAAATTTAGGACTTTGGGAATTTCAAGAGTTTTTGTTGAGTCATTGAAGGAGGTGAATCGATTTGTGATCAATTTTTATAAGTGTAAGCCTCAAAGGCATTAATGGGGGGACTTGGAGATTTGAAGGAGAGGCAGAGTAATGAGGTAGAAGGCCATCAAATTGAAGATATGGAAAAATAAGAGTTTTGTAAGTAAATTCATGTACATATTATGAAAGAAATCTTTCCTGAATGTATGTGTATTGATTGATTAATTCTGTGAGAAGAATGCTGAGGTTCAGTTAAATATGTGTGAATACGATCCTGCAATAGAATGAAATTGTGCTCTGTTACCATTGAAAGGTTGATTATGGGATTAAGAACTATATGGATATTGTTTGGTTTAACTCTGTGTAGAGAGTATTTTGAATTTCAATAAGAAATTGGGTAGGATATTGACAATACATTGAATGTATGTGTTTTCCGTATGAAGGAGGGGTTTGGTTCTTTTGAGATTCCTGAATTATATGTATTCTGTGTTAATCCGAATGTGCATCTGAGTGTATATCAGCAATTGTGAAAGGGGAGGATTTTATCTATTTGAAATTCCGCTGACACATCTGTTTAGAGGCATGGCTAGGATCGAATTTATGTTTTAAAACTTTGTGTAAAAGGAATTTAATCTATATTGCACAAAGGTGGGTAAATTATCCTATAAAGTTGCCAAGAGTTTAATGATAGTTCCAGTTCCGCGAAATCGTGGAAAGGATTTCGCATAGAAGGAGAATAATTCCGAGAACCTCTGATTGGTTCTTCCGCAAACTTGGAATTTTAATGTATGCTACAGGTGGTTGAAACCAAATAAAGTGCAGAGTTGCTATATAATACCTGACTGATAAGGAATTAAATCACGGAAGTCAATTTCAGCGTTAAAGGAACGGAACCTTGAACTAATGCGTAGGCGGAACCATGAGCAGCAAGGCGGGTTCAAAGATTTAATCCAGTGGTATTGCGCACCTCCCCAACTGGTAAGTGGGTTTCAGAAAAAAAAAACGCGATATCATAAACTGTGTGACGCGTGGCAATAAGCGGTTTGGGAAAACCATTTATATCGCGCAAATTTGGAGGATTAACCTTCGTGCATGTTAGTTGCATGATGAGCCTTAGATCATCCAAAAACAATGCAAAAACTCTTCAACCGTCGGATGCGAAAGGTATGTTATATTGTGTGGGCCCGAATGTTATTTATGTTGGTGTCGTGTTTAACCAAAGTCTGAACATCGTTATGTGTTGACGGGGCATTTAAAATAATTACCAAGAACATTTCATGAATTTTTTGTCGAAGTATAGAGATGAACATGCGGGACCGAACAAAAGTTAATATATCGGGGTCTTGGATTTAAATTAAAATCAAGGTCTATTGTGGGGCTTTTGAAAGGGGTTTTCAATTGTGAAAGAAACCTTAGTATTTTGGATTGATGAGAGCTTGTTGACCATTATATTGGATGTATAATGCGTGGGTTGAAATGTTGATTTCAATTCGTGAGGAGGGTTTATTATAAGTTTAAAACCCAAGTGTTGAAAATAAGCTTCCGTATTTAATTGATTTGCCCAGATTGGGATTATAATTGGTGCGTCCACTTTTATGCATGGCAGAGATTGAGAATAGAACTGGTGTGTGATTTTTATAAGCACAAGGAAAGTCTTTCAATATATCAAATCTTATATTTGAGATATAGAAGCTTCAGAAATTGTATTGTGAATTGCCAGGCTTTGAATTGATTTGGGGGGGCATTAAATCAAATTTCCAGTTCAGATAATAAGATGGAGATGCATTTTTATAAGCAATGAGAGGTTGAGATTTTAGTGGGAAGAAATTTGGGAAATACATTCTTATGCATAGTATTTGGAATGAAAATGTGGGGTAAGAAGGGTACCCCGTTATCATGTGGTATCAGAGTTGGATAAGCTCTTTGAAAATTTAATTTTTGAAGTGCATATGTACTGAAACAGTGAGGAAAATTTTAAGTTTAAATCTGTTTAACAGAAATTATAGATTTGATTTGGTGTGTAGTGAAAGTATTCAGATTTGCAGAATCTAGAGTTAAAGACAAAGTGGTTTGAAGATTGCAACGTACAGAGGTGCAGTGCGGGTGAAAGAAGAAGAAATATTATATAGAATCTTGAAGGTGAGTTGATGAGTAGTATTTAACTTTGGTTTGAAGAATTTTTTGTAGAATTCAGGTTGCAAGCAGTTGTGGAAGAAATCTCAGGAAAAGCAGATCACAGCTTTGAGAGCAGTGATGAAAGAGTCCAGAAGATGATTCTAAAGTGAAGAAGAAAGTGTGGCAGAACCTGGAGGATTCCCAAAAGAGGTTGGATGAAAGAAGAACAGATGTGTTCTTAAAAATTTGCAAAGTGAAGCCTAGAGAGAGAAGAAGAGAGTGCTCTAAAGGTTCTAGCAGAAGGGGACCGGTACTTGCCAAAAGCCCAGATCCGGAGGAAAGGATTGGTGAGGTAAGTTGTAGCAAGAGAGCTTGATGTTGTAGAGGCTTGGTGCAGCTGATGAGTGAGGAACTCATGAAGGAGAAAATGGCTACTGATAGTCATAACAGAGATTGTAGAGGTTCTAAGAGAAGCCACAACAGAAAAGAGGAAGAAGATGCCAGGACAGTTGGCATAAAGAAGAAATTGACTGATTCAGAATATTGGAAAGAGGTAGCTGAGATCCAGGAGTAGTTCAAGAAATTGGAACTGAAGATAAAGGAAAGCCAAAGATTTGGTTGGCTCATGAAGAAGAAAGTAAAGTGGCAGAGGCTACAGATGAAGAGAGAGCAAATGATAAATGCTCAACTGAAGGAGGAATTACTCAGAATGATTCAGTATTTGGAGAAGAACTTGAAGACTGAGACTTCAACTGAGACCAAGAGGTCGAATGACTTTACATCTGATGCTTTTTGTATTTCTGTAGGAAAAACATGTGGAGGAGGAAAAACTGTTGATGTTGTCACTAAGGAAGAAAATGAGACATCCAGATATGTTGTAAATTTCCATGCACAGTTGGGGAAAGGTTTTTTTTTCCAACATACTGGAAACAGAGGAGATTTAAATTGTGATGATGGCCAACAGCTGGAAATTGAGAAATCAATTGGACAGCTTGAAGAAATTGAAGAAACTAAAGATAAGACCATTGAAAAATTTCTGAGATGTATAGAGGACTTGGGACAACAGGAGGATTTGATGGCTAGGTCATCAAATGAGACCATGGGGTCTTAAGGTTTCACAACTGATAATTTGTGTGTGAATGCAGGTATTGAAGAAGACAATTCATATCATGAAACTATGATAAATGAAGCTGAAATTTTCCAAGTCACATATGATGATTATCTCTGAGATGAAGATCAAACTGAATTACTACAGCAGAAGGAATTCATAAATTATTTGTTTAATGAAAGAGATTGCTTCAATGAGGACATGATAGTTATGTCTGAAGATGATAAATTTGTTATTAACGCTGATAATGAGAGATTTATTTTATTGAATGGCCAAATGAAAAGTGATGGATAGGTAGCTGAAGTTATTGCAGAGATGGGAGATCAGAATTCTATTCTGATGAAAGATGAAGAAGTAGTGATAGCAGGAAACTTGACTTGTGATAGAGAGAAAGATAGTGAAGACAGTATGAATGTTTTCTTAGATGAGATGACAGATTTATGGCATAAGTTAAGTGTTCTGGAGCAGAGGATAGAAACATAGAGAAAGGGTGTTTAGATTGTAAAGGAAGAGATGAATGAGAATGAGCAAGTTCATTTTTATGAACCAGAGCAGAGAGACATCCTTGAGAAGGATGATGTAGAAGAGAGACTAACTGACAGTCTCTTGAATTGTTTGAAGGATTGGAATCAACATACTGATGTGCTGATAGAGAAGGAAGGAATTTTAGGACAACATACTGAAATGCTGGCAGAGGAAGAAAAGGCATTAAGGCCTTATGAGTTTTGTCTTAAAAATTGTTTTGTGAATACAGATTTTGTTGGTGATGGAGAAAATTTGACACCACTGGACAGTCAAATAGAGAAGGAAAAATATTCTATGGAAATGTTTAATCCATGGAATGAAGAATTTAAGTTGCTGGAGATTATGCTAAATCAGCATGATTCAATACAGGAAGGAGAACCTCAATTTCAAAATTGGGGATTGCAAAACGTGAAGATACCAAGGAATGGAGACAGGGAATATTTTCTGAGTCTCAGAAAAGACTTAGAACTATAGAAAGAAGAATTGGTGACTGGATCATCAAGTGGGACCATTAGGTCTTGTGATCTTAAAACTGATAATTTGGCTGTGTTGACAGGTATGGCAGAAGACAATCCATCTTTTGGAGTTGTCTTGGATACAGATGAATTGTTACAGAATAAGGAAGGTGAGGCTATCATGCCTCATGTAAAGGAACTTGTTGATGGCAAGAAGGAGCTGATTTTCTTGATGGATAAAGAGAAGACTGGAGGACAGCCTTTTGGGACTGCTAGAGTAGTAGAGAATCAGAATTTTATTCTGATAGAGGATGAGGATACAGTGGTTGAAGAACTTGAATTGATTGCCAGAATCAATCAAGAAGATGAAAGACAATTACTGGAGATTTTCAAGGAAGAAGAAGAAGAATATGCTGAAACATGTTTGCAGCATATTGATGAAATTATTGAAAAAATATGGCTGAATTGTTTGTTGAAAACATTTAGAGAAGAGAATGAATTGGCAGAGCAGCAAATTGAAGTGTTTCCAGAGGGGGAAGAGACACAGAGATTCTATAACTTTGATGTTTGTCTTATGATTATAGGTGCTGATGGAAGGACTAAAGAATGTTTGGTCCAAGATGAGAGGAGAAGAGATAATCACAGTGACTAGCAATTTAAATACTAGTCTAGAGAATCGCTGAAGTCAAAGAATGAAGAAATTGTCATGGATGACAATCAGAAAGATTCTTACTGTTGTAGAAAACAAGAGGGTATGGATGATTGGGTGGAAGCTAGCATAGGAGCTAGAGGTAGAGTTAAAGGTACATCTAGGGAAATAGTAGGAACTGAACAAGCTAAAGTTAAAGCTGGGGCTAAAGCCATAGCAAAGGTGGCAGTAAGAGTTCAGCAGATAAGAAATTAGCAAGCAGAAGCAGAAATAGAATTTCAGCAATCGAGATGGAGCAGCACCCAGCAATCAGAAGACGTATTAGATAAAGAAATTGAATTTATGAGGAGGTTGATGATGAAAGTGTCTGAGAAGAAGGCAGCAGCAAAAAAACAAAGAAACAGAAGTAGCAACAAGAGAAAGATAGAAAGAGAGTGTAAAAGTGTAGCTAGTGGAGCAAGACAGAATAAGATATGGAAGCCTGGAGAAGTGTAGAAAGAGAATATTGCAGTGGATGATCAGTTGCAGAACAAAGTGTGGGATCCAGGAAGACAAGGACTGAAAGCACATGATCAAGAGATCATGAATCATTTTAACCTGGGGAGTCTGATGCAGGAGCATTAGGCTCCAGGAAACACTTTATATATAAATAGACATAGGGGGGTCTCATGTTTTTTCTTTCTTATGTAATTCTTAATATTTGAGTGATTTTTAATTAGATATGGAGAGAAATTGTAAATGTTCCCAAATCCTTGGAGAACATGAGGAGAAGTCGATTAGCTAGGAATGTGAAGAGTCAGTTTCAGTTTTTTTAGGGATTTAGGATAAATTTAGGACTTTGGGAATTTCAAGAGTTTTTGTTGAGTCATTGAAGGAGCTGAATCGATTTGTGATCAATTTATATAAGTGTAAGCCTCAAAGGCATTAATGGGGGGACCTGGAGATCTAAAGGAGAGGTAGAGTAATGAGGTAGAAGGCCATCAAATTGAAGATATGGCCAGATAAGAGTTTTGTAAGTAAATTCATGTACGTATTATGAAAGAAATTGTTCCTAAATGTATGTGTATTGATTGATTAATTTTGTGAGAAGAATGTTTAGGTTCAGTTAACTATGTGTGAATACGATCCTACAATAGAATGACATTGTGCTCTGTTACCTTTGAAAGGTTGATTATGGGATTAAGAACTATATGGATATTGTTTGGTTTAACTCTGCGTAGAGAGTATTTTGAACTTCAATAAGAAATTGGGTAGGATGCTGACAGTATATTGAATGTATGTGTTCGCTGTATGAAGTAGGGGTTCAGTTCTTTTGAGATCCCTGAACTATATGTATTTTGTGTTCATCTGAATGTGCATATGAGTGTATATCAACCATTGTGAAAGGGGAGGATTTTATCTATTCGGAATTCCGCTGAAACATCTATTTAGAAGCATGGCTAGGATCTAATTTATGTATTAAAACTCTGTGTAAAATGACTTTAATATATATCGCACAAAGGTGGGGCAATTAGCCTATAAAGTTATCGAGAGTTTAATGACAGTTCCAGTTTGGCAAAATCGTGGAAAGGATTTCGCATAGAAGGAGAATAATTCCGAGAACCTTCGATTGGTTCTTCCGTAGACTTGGAATTTGAATGTATGCTACAGGTGGTTAAAACCAAATAAGGTGTAGAGTTGCTATTTAAACCTTAATGATAAGGAATTAAACCCCAGAAGTAAATTTCAGCGTTAAAGGAATGAAACCTTCAACCGACGGGCAGGCAGAATCGTGAGTAGAAAGGCGGGTTCAGAGATTTAATCTGGTGGTATCGTGCACCTCCCCAAGCGGTAAGGGGGTTTGAGAAAAAAACGCGATATCATAAAATGCGTGACGTGTGACAATAAGCGGTTTGGAAAAACCATTTATATCGCGTGAATTTGGAGAATTAACCCTCGTGCATGTTATTTGCGCGCTGAGCGTTGGATCATCCAAAAACAACGCAACAACTCCTCAACCGTCGAATGCGAAAGGCATGTTATATTGTGTGGGCCCAAATGTTATTTATGCTGGCATCGTGTTTAACCAAAGTCTAAACGTCGTTATGTGTTGACAGGGCATTTAAAATAATTACCAAGAACATTTCATTAATTTTTTGTCGAAGTATAGAGATGAACATGTGGGACGGAAAAGAAGTTAATATATCGGGGTCTTGGATTTAAATTAAAATAAAGGTCTATTGTGGGGCTTTCAAAAGGGGTTTTCAATTGTGAAAGAAACCTTAGTATTTCAGATTGATGAGAGCCTGTTGACCATTATATTGGGCGTATAATGCGTGGGTTGAAATGTTGATTTCAATTTGTGAGGAGGGTTTATTATAAGTTTAAAACCCAAGTGTTGAAAAGAAGCTTCCGTATTTAATTGATTTGCCTAGATTGGGATTATAGTTGGTGCATCCACTTTTATGCATGGTGGAGATTGAGAATAGAACTGGTGTGTGATTTTTATAAGCACAAGAATTGCACTTCAATATCTCAAATCTTAGATTTGAGATATAGAAGCTTCAGAAATTGTATTATGAATTGCCAAGCTTTGAATTGATTTGGGGGGGCATTAAATCGAATTTCCAGTTCAGATAATAATATGGAGATGCACTTTTATATGCAATGATAGGTTGAGATTTTAGTGGGCATTCTTATGCATAGTCTTTGGAATGAAAATGGTGGGTAAGCAGGGTACCCCGTTATCACTAACCCAATTTTTCATGAGAATTTTGACCTACAAAATTAATATATTCTAGGTAAATAAGGATTTTTATGGTTTCTACTTGTCAATATATTTCCGTTTATATATGGCACACCATGTAATTCTTCACGGTTTGAGAGATATTCATGTTTGAAGTTTGTACCCCCAGTTAGTGGGCTAAAACCCCATGGGGTTGTGGCATGGGTCATTGAAAAGTCGTAATTAATATTTTTTAAGCTCCTAAAATCCCTCCCACGTTCACTTGTTGAAGCCCCTCTCAACCTAAGAATTTATATAAATTGTGATCCTCATTTCCTCCTTATGGAAGGGATTTCGCCATCTGAAACATGTCATCGTGGAATTTTCACTCTAACTTTCTTTCTACGAAGGTTCAGAGGCTAAAATGTTTATGAGGCCAATTTTAAATCCTAAGGAAGCTTCTATGAAAATTTTAGATCAAGTTGCACAATATTTTAGGATATATGATCTGTGGAAGTTAGTGTTCTTGCAGGCTCCTGAAATTCATCTCAAAGCAGTGACATTTGTAAAATCATCACAACTCTCTCTCTAAGTATCGGATTGGAATTCCATAAAAAGAGGCAGATAGTGCACAGTTTGTAGTTTTCTCTCTATCAATTTCAAAGCCGAATGAATATTAACTAATGCTCTAATTGAAAGGAATACTGATTCACCCCCTCTCAGTATTTCCAACTATTGGTATCAGAGCTTGGTTCCTTCAATAGAAGTTTGACAGCTGGAAGGAGGTCATGGAGCATACCAAGAATGTTGTACCTCTATTCAATGAAAATAATTATGCACTCTGGAAAGGAAGAATGAAGGTCTATCTCTTGGCGCAAGGTTACAAAGTATGGGACACTGTTAAAAATGGATTTACATCAACCAAAGATGAACAAGGTAAGAATAATTTGGTAAATGATGCAAAATCAAAGAGTATTATTATCAATGGACTTATTGAATCTTCTTATCATAAGGTGTTGGGTTGTAAAACCTCCAAAAATGTATGGGACAAGCTTGAGAATATATATGCAGGTGACTCAAATGTCAAATAAGCAAAGCTTCAAATCTATAGAGAAAAATTTTAGAAACTCAGAATGAAAGAAGATTGCAACACTGCTACATAATTCCAATACATTGATGAAATAACCAATACTCTGGAAGGATTGGGAAAGCCAGTTGATGAGAAGACTATTATAAGAAAGATTCTTAGAACGTTACCAGGAAGATTCAACCCAAAGGTATCGGTCTTATAATACAGTGCAAATATGGACAAACTCAGCAAAGTTGAATTGCATGGAGTTCTCATAGCATATGAAATGAAACTTGATGAAGAAGAGGGCACTTTTCATCTAGAAACTGCGTTCTTTGTATATAAGAAAACCAATAAGGATAAACAAATTTCAATTGAAAAGACATGCACCTGCAAGTGTGAAGAAAAGGGAGATGATGAAGAAGGTCTTTCAGATGAAGAATATGCTTACTTCACGAGAAAACTAAAATTGGTAAGGGAAAATTCATAGGTAAACTTCCATTGATATGTCTCAGTTGTGATGAGTTTTGGCATTTCGCAGCAAAATTTCCAAACGAAAATGATGGCAACTCAAAAGGAAAGAAAGACTTTAAGAAATTCAACAAGCAAGGATCCAAAAGGAACTTTCTCTCTAAAGAAGATAGCTCATCATCCGATGAAGACAATGACAGTGAAGAAGAATCCAATGAGAGAGTAATATTTATGGCCAAGCACAATAAACAAGAGGCATCAAACAACAAAGAAGAATGATTGACCATAGAAGAATTTTATAAGGAAGCAATTAGGCTTACAAAAGATCTCAAGGCAGAGAAGATCCGTTCCAATACTCTTGAAGAACAAGTTCAAGGTATCAAAATTGAATTTGAAGAACAAAAATGCATTGAAGAGTCACTTCAAAAGAATTTGGAAGAAAGAAACCAAGAAAGGGAAGAATTAGAATCCGAAGTAGTCTCGCTATGTGAGGAAGTGAAGAAAGGAAAAACTATCCAAAACTATGCCAACAGCTCAAGGGAATTGGAAGAACTCATCAACAATCAACGATCTTACAATGACAGAACTCACATCGATTACAAAGAAGAAGAAGCAGGACCTTCTACAAGAAAATAAAATGAACCTATGAGATCTGACATGCATGTAGACTTCATTGGACAAGATTCACAAGAACAACCTTGGAAGACAATTCCTCGACGAAAATTTCCATCCAGGTACCAACATATTTTTTATGGCTATTGTTATTTGTGGAAAATTTGGTCATAAAGCTATAGAATGTTGCACGTACCCTAGGAATGAATACAATTCCAGGAGATTTGTCAAATATGAATCTCCCAGGGCTCAGCAAAACATCAATAGATTTGAACATTTAAGAAATAATATTGAATGTTACAAATGTCAAAAATTTGGACACATAGCCAAAGATTGTAGACTTGAAAATCCTCCAGAAGAATCTTCGAAGCCACAAAACGAACGAACATGGAAGAAGAAGAAGAATGATAATTGTGCTCTCGCTTTCAAGGCTCAAAACAACAAAGATGTGTGGTCTGTTGATAGCGGTTGCTCAACGCATATGATTGGAGATAGAAATAAATTTGTATCTCTGAAAGAGAAGAAGGATGGAACTGTGTCCTCTGGAAATGATGGATCTTAAAATGCTATAGGATCAGGTACTGTCACTCTCGGAAGCAAATATGCTTTAGCCAAGAATGTTCTATTGGTTGAAAACATGAATCATAATCTACTCATTGTTGGAAAAATGTGTGATCAAGGACACACAATACTATTCAACTCCACAAAATGTGAAATCAGGAAAGGCAGGTATGGTGAAATTGTGGCTACAGCAAGTCGAGCTCCAAATGACATATATGTTCTAGATGAAGCAACTAAAGCATGTCTAATAGCTAAACAGGATGATATAATATTTGGTAGCAATGATGATCGACTAAGTAAGAAGTTTGCTACAAAGGTGCAAAGTGATTCGAGACGTCTTTACTTGGTGAGCTCACATACTTATTAGGGCTTCAAATATCTCAGCAAGAGAAAGGAATATTTATATGTCAAGCCAAGTACATCAAGGAAATTCTCAAAAAATTTAAAATGGAAGATTACAAACCCATCCTTAGTCCAATGGTAACAAGCTGCAAATTGAGCATAAACGACTCATCTAAGGATGTGGATCAAAGGTTGTACAAATCTATGATTGGTATTCTTCTATATGTAATAGCCTCCCGGCCAGATGTTATGCAAGAAGCTGGACAAGTAGCAAGTTTCCAAGCAGCACCAAAAGAATCACATATTATTTCCATCAAAAGAATTATTCACTATCTAAAGGGAAAAAAATAATATGGCTTGTGGTATCCCAAGGGTAACAATCTCATTATTCATTCCTTTATAGATGCAGATTGGGTAGGAAGTGTTGATGATCTTCAGAGTACTCGTGAAGCATTAGAATATATTTTCCAGAAGCTTGGGATTCTCCCAAGTTCTCATTATATTTTCCTTATTTAGAATATAAAGGGGGAGTGGAAGTGTGTACAGGTCCACAGGATGGCTGTGTGTCAGGGGGAGTGGAAGTGTGTACAGGTCCGCAGGATGGTTATGTTTCAGGGGGAGTTACCCTTTTCCATTGATGTCAAAGGGGGAGAGAATGTTGTAGGAAGAGGTGTCATGATCACAGGTGGGGGTACTTGTGTTTCCATCAATGCCAAAGGAGGAGATTGTTGATCAGCGGTTGTCATTGATGTCAACCCAAGCAGCACCAAGGGCTAACCCAATATTGCATGAGAATTTTTACCTACCAAATTAATATATTCTAGGTCAATAAGGCTTTTTATGGTTTCTACTTGTCGAGATGTCTCCATTGATATATGGCACACCATGTAATTCTTCACGGTTTGAGAGATATTCATGTTTGAAGCTTGTACCCCCAGTTAGTGGGCTAAAACCCCATGGGGTTGTGTAATGGGTCATTGAAAAGTCATAATTAATATTTTTTGAGCTCCTAAAATCACTCCCACGTTCACTTTTTGAAGCCCCTCTCAACCTAAGCATTTATCTAAACTGTGATCCTCATTTCCTCCTTATGCAAGGGATATCACCATCCGAAATAGGTCATCGTGGAATTTTCACTCTAAATTTTTTTCTATGAAGGTTCAGAAGCTCAAATGTTTATGAGGTGAATTCAAAATCCTGAGAAAGCTTCTATGAAAATTTTAGATCAAGATGCGCAATATTTTCAGATATATGATTTGTGGAAGTCAGTGTTCTTGCAGGCTCCTGAAATTCATCTCAAAGTAATGACCTTGGTAAAATCGTCACAACTCTCTCTCTGAGTATTGGATTGGAATTCCATAAAAAGTGGCAGATATTGCACAGTCTACAGTTTTTTCTCTATCAATTTCAGATCCAAATGAAGATTTACTAATGCTCTAATTGAAAGGAATACTGATTCACCCCCATCTTAGTATTTCCAACAACTACCTAACTAAAATGATAAATCCAAAATTAGCTAAAAAACTAAGAAAACATCGATTCAATCCAAATACATTAAGACAATAGTGATTATACTTAAGGTGATGTGCTTGGGATCCATCTCTCCACTAGCTCCATGCAATTTTTTCGAGGCAATTGGGAAAATCATGTTCATACAAAGGTCATTGAAAGGTTCAGCAACTTGCTCATTTCACAACTAATCCCACATGAAATAAAGCAGCACGGGTTGCCAAAGTCTTCATTCCTACTAGTTTAAGACTCTGAAAAACATGCTTGAACCAAATAACAACAGATGCTCAGCACATTTCGATGTTATGTTTTAGGGAAAATATTCCGTGATGAGAATAAGTTACCACTTACTAGGCCAAGTTATTTATCTCAAATATTACCTTGAAGGCAGAGACTAGCGCCATTGATTTTTTCTATAATTAACATGTGATTGATCCTTTAATTCAAAATATGATAACATTATGTTCCTATTTATAAGGAAATATTAGTATAATATGATAAAACTTTTTGTAATGTACCCCATAGGAAAACCTTGATTAAAGTGACTTTAACATAAATATCTCAAAAATTACTTGAGCGTGAATTTTTGAGATTGACTGTAAATTCCTTTAAAATAACCATCTCAGAAATGACTTTAACACAAGGTTTAGGTTTAGGGTTTCCATCAGTTTTTTCTTTTATGAAATTTATTCTAATGATTTTGGAGAAACGTGGGCAGAATACGATGTCGTTCTATGTAGAAATGGATAGAGTGCTCACAAAAAGCACACACACAAAAGGCATTCCATATATTACTTTTCTAATGGGATTTTTTTTCACATAGATTTTCACGAGAGACCACTCTGACACATCATGTTACTACTACAACAGATTGAGTACTTCAAAACATAAATTAAACAATACCTTTCCCATACATCTGCCCTACTTTTTCATACTCCCAATATAATATAAACAATTTCTAGTGTACTATCATAGATACTGTCGATTTACACTTTCAAATTGATTCTGAAATTTCATACTTACTCCATTCGGTCAAACCATAAAAATTAATCATATCTCTTTAACATGATCATATGTTATGTTAAAAAAATATATCATGTTCGATAAATATCACTTTCTAAATATTATCAAAATTTGAACAAGGCATTTAGAGTGTTCTAGAAAATATTTACAAAACAGGAAAATCTTGCACCTTCATATTTTTTTTAAGGCTCTTTTGTCACATTAAATAAGCTATACATGAACCTCCTGCACAACATTCCTATGATTCATGAATTTGTGTACCCAGTCACTACAAGAAAAAAGGACATTGATGAGGGGCGAAAAATGTCACCATAAGCTCATTGGTGAGGGTCAAAAGAGCTTTCGTCACCAAAAACTGAACGTCACCAAAGGTGGCATCGCCAAAAATATAGGTTTCATGGTGACACTCAAGTTCCATCACCAATAATGATTTATAATGACAGATAGTGACCGTCACCATTTCATATGAGCAATGGTTACGGAAAATAGCCTCCGTCACCAAAAAAACTAAATGTCACCAAAGGTGGCGTCGCCGAAAGTATGTGTTATGGTGACATTCAACGTCCATCACGAATATTGATTATAATGAAGGATAATTACCGTCACCATTTCATATGAACAACAACAATTTTTTGTCATGAACCTTTCATGACTGTCACTATTGGTGCATATATATGGCGACGTTCGTTGACCGTCACCATTTCATATTTGGTGAGGGTCAAAAAATGTCATGATAAACTCATTGGTGACATCAAGGTCCATCACAAATAATGAATATAATTAAAAACAGTGACCCTCACCATTTCATATCAACAAAAATTATTTATGTTGATGACCTTTCATGGTCATCACTATTTATGCGTATATATGGTGGCGTTCGTTGACCGTCACCATTCCATATTTTGGTGAGGGTTGAAAAATTTCACCATAAGCTCATTTGTGATGGTCAAAAGAGAATTTGTCACCAAAAAATGATCGTTGTCATTCCCTATTAATATCAGGGCATGATGGAATCGAACCACCAACCTCCTGCTTGTAAAGCAAGTTCTCTTCCATTGATCTAGCACCCTTTAAAGAATTAAACTTCAAACTAGAAATTGTTGGTTGCCTACTAAGACTCAATTTCAGCATCTAGAGTAGATCATGCAATCATACCTATGGTCAAAGTATGGTGGGAAGAATAATATTCCAAAAGGATTGGGAGGGGGGGGGGAGTGGTGGGGCTCATCCCTTGCCCAACATGTTGAAAAATAACATTGCGACATGGAGGCTATTTTGCATGGATGGGGGGTGGATCTTTGGTTAGTCGTTACAGTAGTATCAACCACAAAGGCTTTAACCTTTGTTGCTTTAGCAGAATCTATTAACTCCAAATATTAATGCAAGATGGGGTGTCAATTGATCTAGAAGACAAGTGAGCACAAAAATTAGACCATTTATAATCTATTTGGAAAGATAATCAGGACCACAATTTAGTTCTCCTTCAATGTCGGGCTCACTAGTGTGTTGCCTTGTTTGGTAATTGTAGCTATCTGGTCCACTCTTCCTTCATTGGGATATGGAAGTGATTGAGAGTCTCTGCTCTGTTTCTCTAGGAAGGTTAAGTGTAAGTTTGTTTTTGAGTAAAAAAATAGTAATTTTTCTACTTTTTGTTCCATTTATCTTTCTACTTTTTGTTCCATGTCATGTAATGAGGTACACAACTAGCTATTAACTGAGGGTGAATTATTTACAAGAGAAGATCAATATTTATATTTGGTAACCTATACATTCTTTATTTCTTCTTTGCTAGTCTTACAGAAGAGGATACTGTTATAAGATCCATTGTATATACACTTCCACCTTTTGATTTATTGTTTGTAAATATTTTTCCGTAAATATAAGATATGTTTTGACAACAACAACAACAACAAAAATAATTGATGACCTACACTAAAATCTATTGATTTTCTTTCATTCTTCAACTCTGTTGGATAAAAAAAGAATGAAAACCACTAGATAAATAAGCATGCCATCAAGATTAGAGAATTATATAACTATGTTGAGAATTGGCCTAACCATGTTGGATGTCATACAGTCCAAAACTGAAGCAATCAATGTCCTACGAACATGAGCCACAGTTGAGGCATACAAAACATTGAACTAATGTTGGGACATGTTGGCATATTCATTATATTTCATTAGAGACAAGTGTCTTCAAAAGTATTGGGGATCGATTAACAAAGTGATAAAACCTGTCAGATACTCTAGAAACAAGGGTAACTTCATCAGGGTAGCCAATTCTGGGACATGTTGGCATATTCAATATATTGCATTAGAGAAGAGTGCCTTCAAAAGTCTTGGGGATTGGTTCATGGAATGAGGAAACCTGTCAGATACTCCATAAAGAGGGAGAACTTCGTCAGGGTTAGTAAGTTCACCTGCTTTAAACCAATAGTGCATAAATGAATTCCAGTCACAAATGCTAGTGGAATTTGGACCCCAAGTGACCAATCCAGCCTAAGAAAACTAAGGAGCTATATTAAGGTTAATGAAAGAATTTTTTTGGTAAAATACATGCATTTTTGAGTTCTGGGATTTTGTAACTACTACTTCACTTTAGTATCGTAAAAAATCACATAATCATATTGTGAATTTTTGTGTCTAAGGTAGATGGTGTAGAATACCAAAATGCATGTATTAAGGGCTCATAATACCTCTTTTCCCTTCTTAAAATATATTTGTTCATTTTTTTTTAATATCACCTTCGTGATGGTCAGAAACTTTGCACCACCATTGTTGATTCTTGTCCATTTCCTGTGTCTTAAATAGAATCTGGTAGAATTAGGTGGTGTATTCCATTACTGTGGAAACCACTAGAAGTTCATAGCTTTGAGGTATCTTGTGCTACATTCCTGGTTTTGAGTACTGCAACAAACTATGGAAGATGTTTGATTTTCTAAGTTGATATATTGAAGGAAACTTTTGTGATACTTAAATTGTTTTTGGGGAAATAGGCACCACAACGAAAGGCATACAAAGTAATTAACTGTGAGCACAAGTTGGGCATGTTAATTATATTGCAGTAAATAAGAATACCTTATAAAGGATTTTTAGAAATGATTGGTAGAGTTAGACACCTATATAGATAATATATCAGATGATTAGGCTCAATAATTCAATGGCTTGCAGAAACAATGCATGTAGATATAAAAATGAATTATCAAAAACTAGGGATTGTGGATCTCAAGTACGCATTAGCTCTAGTAGCTTCTGCCATGAACTAAAACTCCAGCCAAATGAGACCACTATTGAAGGAAATGACAAAAAAATGTTATAGCATTAATGCATTTTTCTAAATCACCAAACTGCCAGTAATAAATAATTGACATTTTGGAGTTCTAGGATTCTGGATTCTATGGTTACTACAGCGTCTTGGTTACTATGGTAGATGGAAAAGAAATGAAATATTCATGTGTTCATTAAGGCTCATATGAGCTAGTAAGTGGGACTTTTTTTATGTGAATT
Source organism: Pinus albicaulis (assembly GCA_034641835.2). NCBI lineage: Eukaryota > Viridiplantae > Streptophyta > Pinopsida > Pinales > Pinaceae > Pinus > Pinus albicaulis. Next base: position 774,693,259 of record CM076578.1, read on the forward strand.
CAAGTATCATTATTGTGAAGGTCTCTACAAAATTTCCAAAAAATTGAACTGGTGCTACTTATTGCCTATTTCCAGTGCAGCTTAGATAAAAAAAATTGATGTTAAGAGGTGGTTCACTCTATTAGTATGCTGACTAATAGTTGGCAGTTTTAAATACCATAGAATATTTTGGACAATGTATGATCTACTAGATTACTATGTTTGTTGCAATTTTTTCTTAATCACAAATTGTTGTACATCCAAGATATTTTCCACCTAACCAGAATGACTAAGACAATTGTAATTCTTCCTCATTGAGATAGTAGTCACAACTTTTCTCCTTACCTTAGTAGAGCTGTGAAGATTGGTGGTTGTACTTCAGTTACTAGGGTGACTGCAAGACTATGCACCTAAGACTTAATTGATTGTTGGCATCAAGATGATTGAGCTCATGTTCTCTTGATCCATCCACACATACTGATTAGTTTATTTGAGACATACTGATAAGTTTCTTTGAGCCATGGTGTGGGTTTTTTTTTATTCATTTTACTTGACTCCAAGATCTCATATGTCATACATACCCATTATGGTTTGGAATTGTAATTATCTCCCGATAACTACGGTCCACGATCAAGTATCTTACCCGCTATCAGATTAATGAAGGACTCCTCATTTGTTTCTATTTATGGAAACTAGATATTTTGATAGAACCTTTTAAAGGAATTATTGGTTTCCACATTAACATTTCATTTTTACACTACTGACAAACCAAGTTTTGGACATAGATTTAGAAAATTAAAACCTGCTACCTCAATTTAAAGGAAATTAGAAATAGTCATCTAGGAATTTTAGTGTTCAGAATATTTCACTTAAATTACCAGCATAGATTTATAATCAACCATAGCCCTTTGAAAACATCCTAAAAACTAAAGGTTGGTAATGTAATCCTTGATAAATTTAGGTTCTTTGAGAAATCAAAAATCCAAAATATTGAAAGGTTCTTCATAGTTGCATCAGTTAATGGCTCTTCCAAGTGGGTTGTATAATAATATTTCTGTGTATTCCAATGCATAGGAAAGGGAAAATCTCTCTTATACAAGAGATTAATAGCAAAACATGTGAGTATTCATCTATGAAATTGGTGTCCTGGTACAAAAAAAAACTATGGGTGTTGTAAGAAAGAATAAATGTGGGTTTTTATTCCCATCAACCCACAACAAAAATCAATTGGTGGGAGCTTGGGTATTGAATGTAAGTGTTTGATGAAATTTCAATACATGTTTTTCTGACATTGAACACTATTATTTCACGTTGCGTGATTAATGGGGATGGTGAAGCATATTTGGAATTTTTTTGCTAAGGAAAATATCGAGGAGGAAGACCAATTTCAATAGAAATCTAGTGAAATGGAGATCAGATAAATTTGTGGCATATAAGGAACGATGCACAAGATAAATACCAATCAAAGAGATTCTGAAAACAATGCTATGAGATTGTGACATGTGGATGTCAAGAGACTCTAAAGGCTCTAACATGCTGCACAAGTATAGGGATATGGGGAAAATAATCTGCATTTATTTCCTTAACTCTCTTCTAAAACCCTCACTCTTGGTAATGGTTTAATATCATCATTTTTTTTTCATATAGCTATGCCATCATTTCATTTTGCACAGATAGTTGTGTGGCTAGAATGATGGCTTGCATTGTACATTTTATTATATGCAAGAGTGCTAATGCTTATTAATTGTTGGGAATGATTGTCTCCATTGTGTAGTCAATTAGCTAATGAATACATTGATAACAAGTTTGATTCAAACATCAATAGTGAATTGAATCCACAATTAAAAGCATACAAAAATTTTCACACGGACTATTTATTTTTGTCTCCTTCCATTCAAATAGATACAATTTCGTATTTATCGTTGAAGACAACTCTAGAGGATTTTTTGGTCCATATCATAATTATATGGGAAAAAATATATGGTTGTATCTATCTGAAGTTCTATTAGGAACTACCCATAACGCCAAATTTGGTAACAATCGATTGAGTCTGAGTCAATGATAGAAAAAAACCGTACAATGATTCATGTAACAAGGGGCACTTTTGTAACATTAAGTAAGCAATGGTGTAAACTTAATATAGATATCCTTTCACTTCAAAGCAGCGATGCAAAGTTTTGTCAAGAGATTTAGGGAGGTTGAAGGTTTCTTATTGTTCTAACTTTATGAAGCTTGAGTGTAGGGCAATTAATAATATTAATTCAAGTTAATTGTTTCAAACTAGATGATTGTGAGGATAGGTTGTCTATCATTGAACGGATTGGTTGTACTGGCTACATTATGTGATGAGAAAGGTGGTGGACATAAAGCATGGTTAAATATAATAAAACCATGAAATGTTGTCAACATGTTCAATAGACTAATAATTAGAGGTTGGGAGCTGATTAATGTTAAAATGTAGCTATTCACTAAATCTCTTTTCATGTGGTTGCAACCTGCATGTGGAATTTGATGTTGGTCATCGAAAAGTTACTAGTATGCTTAGAGGAATTCCTTTTCCTAGTTGTATGCTTGGGAAAGTAAAGTATAGGATTGCAAAGTGCTAGAGCTTGGGGTGTTGTTTTAAGTATTCATGCAATTTGATTAGTGAGCTACAATAGCTATGCCCCTCATTAATTGTAACTTGGTGTATTGGACCACCAAACCATCACATGGAATAGAGTGGAGGATGAGCGGAGCCAAGTTGTCTTTAAAAGCAACTTGATCTATAAGTTTTCCCTCGGTGAAGGCACCATCATAGTATTCTCCAATCATAATATGGATGTAGGTTTTTCTTTATAAATGCATGTCACCTGAAGAATGAAAATGCCTAGTGGGTGCAGTGGCAACATGCTTACCTGAGGGTGCATGGAAATGCCAACAAATGAAGAGTTCATCTCAGACACCAATTTTACTGGTTTCTAAAGAATATAATCCCTAGTAGCAGGAGATATTTTATGAATTTTCCAACCACTATATTATATTGACAAGAGATTCCCGTTTGCAGTACAATTACACCAAATAAATCAATGCCAAAAGAATACACCAATGACTTCTCTTCACGGCTAAAGGACACATTGTATTGAAGTCATTCATTTCTTGCTATTTTGTGATCTATTGTTGCTATTTCACATTAATGGCATTCCTATACTACAATATGCATTCATTATGGTATCCATTTTCAATGATTATGCAACCACAGAAATTGGAGTTCAAATTCTCAATAGAATTTTATTGGTAAAGGGAAAACAGATGTAAACAATAATAATTAACCTCGATAGTTAAATAAAGAAAAATTTATAATATTCAACATAGTAGAAAAAGATAGACTAGTATAACAAACTTTTAGAATGATTTATATACATCCTTTAATATATCATATATCTATATTACTCTTGGCCTCTAGGAACCATTATAGGGTTCATGCCAAGCTTGTAACAAATGCATTCTAGTTCACCTCCTTTTGCAAGCACTGTGACTTCCACATATGCATATGATCAGGAGCTCAAGTCCAAGCCATGGAAAAAGCTCAAAATTGAAAGTGCTCAAAATCACTTGAAACCTAAGCGACCGGATAGGCCTCAGCTATACGATCCCAATGCCAAGAATGGCACTCAAATCTGACTTCACATGTGAAAGTTATGAAGGTTTGAAGTTTACAATTTCCTTCAAAAACTGAGTTTGACCAAGTTTGACCTTCAAATGTTGAAAATTAAAAAAAAATATTCCAAGGAATATTCCTGGAATATTCCTCAAAATATTCCCTAGAATATTCCATAGGGCTGAATAATAGTTTGACAAGTGGCATGTCATTATACGTTAATGGATTGACTTTTATTATTTTTGGCCAATTAACGAGTGCGACGTGCCAAGCCCAAAGGTCGCCATGTGGCCCCAGGCCAAGGTGAAAACTTGGTTGGTTGACATATTAGAATTTTGTTGCAAGCGACAGAATTTGAACCCAGGCCACCTGCCTACAAGCAATGCAACCTGACCAATTGAGCTTCACGATGTTTCTTAACACCTATGGTTTCCACCACCATTATAAACTTTGAAATTGGTTTGGGCAGAGAGTTAAAGGGGGCCAGCCCCCATTCCACATGACCCCACGTAAATTATTTGGGGCTCATACCAGCCGAAGGGTTTTGAAAAAGTTATCTCGGCAGTTTAAGCGGAAGTCCCATTATGTGACCACTCCAATGGTTTATTAATGCCACGGTTTATTACCACTTCAGAGTTAGTTTAATGTTATGGTTTGTTACTAAAAGACCGGCGGTTAGTCCGGATTGGTCCATGTGGCCACTGTTACAGATATTAAATGCAACGGTTATCTCTCCACCAATTTTGGAGCACGCCCACCAGATTAGGCGGCATTACCAAAAGTTAACTCCAGTTTACTATAGTTAGCCCACTTTTAGAGGGATTTTTACCTAACATTGGGCAAATACTGTTTGGATCATAACTTTGGATAGGGAGATCTTTTCTGAGCAAATTTTTTTTTGATTTCGTATATTCTCATCATTTTGAAGCCAATGGTATAGGTTTTAGAGCCTTGGAACTAAATTTCAGTCTATTTAGCTTTGGAGAAGCTTTTTGAGCCACTAGGGCCATTTTGGGTTTGGAGCTGTGTTGAGCTGTGGTTAACCACTTTAGGTGAACCAAAAGTAATTTTTTACTATTTACAGCATTCCAAAGCCATTGGGATAGGTTTTAGTTCTGTTTGAATACTTTTAGAGGCCGAAAACCTTCAAGAGAGTTTTCAGGGTAGCTCTGATACCATTTTGGGGTTGGAGCTGTGTTTAGCTGTGGTTAACCATTGGAGGTGAAAATATAGTCATTCCTTATTGTTTTATATGTTATGAACTCATTTTTATATTTATTTTTTCCTGTTTAGTCTTTATTCACAATGTATAACCATTTTTTAGCATAATAAGAGCAAGGACATGCCCACTTGGGGGCCTTGGACCCGGCAGATGTAGCCCAAAAGGGTGAACTGCCTTATCATATGATGTGTTATATTCTATGATTTATTTGCTATGTTTTTACAGAGTTAAAGATGTTAAATAGTAAAAATAAATAAGCCTCCTACACACAAAAAGACTCATAAATTCACCAAAGGAATTTTGTTAAAATTGAAAAACATATTAAACAGTTTTCACACATAAGTTTATGGATAATGAATACCTTGCACCAGCAAACAATTAGTTTCATTTCCAGATCATTATTGATTGCTTCTATTATTTCTTTAGGCAAAGCCTGTAAAGGGCCAGATAGCTTCCGGATCTCATCCTTTCTTTAAAGGTGACATATCCAGTAAATGCCCCTACAGTCAATCTCTGTATTAGAAATAATAAGTTCTCACATTTTCAGATCAGATTGGTATCAGAGCTTTGGTTAAGCTTGGTTGTGCTTAGGTTGAGCATTTAATGAGCATTTTTTGTTGTGAAAAAGGTGTTAAAACAGTCAATCTTACTATTTTATTGGTTGCTTGAATGAGAGTCTGGCTAAAAAGACTTTTGGTTAAAAACTTTCCATTTGGGAAAAAAGCTTGTCATTGTTTGGAAAGCTTTGAGAACTTATTTGGAAGTTCCTTTTGTTTTTGAACATTTACATAATGTCAACTTCTTCCACAAGTGAAGTTTCCTCCTTCACGAGATTCTTCAATAATGACATGAAGAATGAATTCATTAAGGTGAAGGACATGGTGCAAATTCTCATTGAGGATCAAAGAGAAATTGTTAAGCTTCATGCACAATTGTTGGCTATGAAGGAAGAGAGGGAAATTATTCTCGAAAGGTTGCATGACATGGAGAAACAACTCCTTCAAGCTCAAGAAGCTTTATCCAAGAAAATTCCTGAGAAAGAGGTAAACCATAAAAACTTGTCTTCAATTTCCTCTATTGAAAAGTGTGTTGGTTCTTTTGAAGCACATACAAGGGGTATAGGGTCCAAATTAATGTTTAAGATGGGCTATCATGAAGTAAAATGTTTGGGAAAGCATGCACAAGGCATGGTTGACCCTATTTCTATGGTGGAGCGTCCCAAGAATGTTGGTCTTGGATATAAGCAGTTTTATGGCAAAGAATTCAAATCCTTGAATGCATGTAATGTAAATTTTAAGAGAACCTTTATCCCAAGTTCTCAAATACATATATGTCAAAAAAAATTTAAGGATGATTTCCATTGTTTGAAGCCATCATTGCAGCAAGTAGTAGGTAAAGATGTTGCTTATGGCGAGCATGCAAATGTAAGCATTTTTCAAGACAAGAACATTGATGAAAGTCTGAAAAGGAAAGTTGTTTCCTTTATAGCTCATCGTCTTTCGAAGACAAAGAGGATGGACATTACATGTAGCAAGAAAAGCATCTCTTGACAGGAGGATCAGCATCAGTGAAGGGAAGAGTGAATTCCTTTCAAGTTTGGGTTCAATTTCATTTTCTATGCAAAGAAATTTTTTTAAGGGCTAAAGAGAAGAGGATGTTTATTCTCTCATTTTCTGTATTATAGCTTAGTTCATCATTTCAGTGAGCTTTTTGGTCCAAAAGCTTCTCGTTTGGGAGGTGTGATCAGGAGCTCAAGTCCAAGCCATGGAAAAAGCTCAAAATTGAAAGTGCTCAAAATCACTTGGAACCTAAGCGACTGGATAGGCCTCGTTGATACGATACCAACGCCGTGAACGACACTCAAATCTGACTTTGCATGTGAAAGTTATGAAGGTTTGAAGTTTACAATTTCCTTCAAAAACTAAGTTTGACCAAGTTTGACCTTCAAATGTTGAAAATTAAAAAAAGAATATTCCAAGTAATATTCCTGGAATATTCCTCAAAATATTCCCTAGAATATTCTTGGAATATTCCACAGGGCTGAATAATAGTTTGACAAGTGGCATGTCATTATACGTCAATGGATTGAATTTTATTATTTTTGGCCAATCAACGGGTGCCACGTGGCAAGCCCGGAGGCCGCCACGTGGCCCCAGGCTGAGGTGAAAATTTGGTTGGTTGTCATATTAATTTTTTTTTGCAAGAGACTGGATTTGAACCCGGGCCACCTGCCTACAAGCAATGCGACCCAACCAGTCAGGCTTCACAAGGCCACCACGTGGCCCCAAGCCGAGGTGAAAATTTGGTTGGTTGAAATATTAAAATTTTGTTGCAAGTGACGGGATTTGAACCCATGCCACCTACCTACAAGAAATGTGACCCGACCAGTCAGGCTTCACGGTGTTTCTTAACACCTATGGTTACCACCGCCATTATAAACTTTGAAATTGGTTTGGGCAGAGAGTTAAAGGGGGCCAGCCCCTAGGGGCTAGCCCCCATTCCACATGACCCCACGTAAATGATTTGGGGCTTATACCAACTAGCGGGTTTTGAATTGGTTATCTTGGCAGTTTAAGAGGAAGTCCCATTATGTGACCACTCCAATGGTTATTAATGCCACGGTTTATTACCACTTCGGAGTTAGTTTAATGTTATGGTTTGTTAACCAAAAGACCGACGGTTTGTCCGCGTTGGTCCATGTGGCCACTGTTATAGATATTAAATGCCACAGTTATCTCTCTGCCAATTTTGGAGCGCGCCCACCAGATTAGGCGGCATTACCAAAAGTTAACTCGATTTTATTACAGTTAGCCCACTTTTAGTGGGATTTTTACCTAACATTGGGCAAATATTGTTTGGATCATAACTTTGGATAGGGAGATCCTTTCTGAGCGAATTTTTTTTTGATTTCGTATCTTCTCATAATTTTGAAGCCAATGGTATAGGTTTCAGTGCCATTGGAGCTGATATCCAGCATGTTTATCTTCGGAGAATATTTTGGAGCCCTCCAAGGTCATTTTGCGTTTGGAGCTGTGTTGAGCTGTGGTTAACCATTTTAGGTGAACCAAAAGTCATTTTTGACTATTTACAGCATTCTAGAGCCATTGGGATAGGTTTTAGTTTTTTTTGAATACTTTCAGAGTCCGAAAACCTTCAGGAGAGTTTTCAGGGCCGCTTTGATACCATTTTAGGGTTGGCGTTGTGTTGAGCTGTGGTTAACCAATGGAGGTGAAACTATAGTCATTCCTTACTTTTTTCTATGTTCTGAACTCATTTATATAGTTATTTTTTTCCTTTTTAGGCTTTATTCACACTGTATAACCGTTTTTTAGCATAATAAGAGCAAGGACATGCCCATTTGGGGGCCTTGGACCCAACAGATGTAGCCCAGGAGGGGTGAACTTCCTTATCATATGTTATGTTATATTCTGTGATTTATTTGTTGTGTTTTTAAAGAGTTAAATATGTTAAAAAGTAAAAATAAATAAGCCTCCTACACACAAAAAGACTCATAAATTCACCAAAATCATTTTGTTAAAATTGAAAAACATATTAAACAGTTTGCACAAATAATTTTATGGATAATGAATACCTTGCACCAGCCAACAAGTAGTTTCATTTCCATCTCATTAGTGATTGATTCTATTATTTCTTTAGGCAGAGTCTGTAAAGGGCCAGATAGCTTCTGGATCTCATCCTTTCTTTAAAGGTGACATATCCAGTAAATGTCCCTACAGTCAATCTCTGTATTAGAAATAAGAAGTTCTCACATTTTCAGATCAGCATAGGAGACCTTGCCAAATTGACACTAAAAATATATTGGAGGCATGACATCCTTTGAAGAAAACATTGGAATGGTTGTTTCTCTCTGCATCTATAAAGGATAAAAATCATGACACTATAGACGTAGAGGTTGGGTTTAATATAAAACCACTACAAGTGATACTAGCATATGTTTCTGAGCATATCTCTGAATCTAAGGGATCAACATTTGGTTCTTTAAAGTTCACTAATAATTAATTCTTTTCTCAACCTTAATCCTAAGAATTTGTGTATGGAAAATATCATGAGATTCGATTCCATCCTAAATTTATGTCTTGATGATTGCAAGAGGCAGGTGCAACCAATTCTGTTGCATTCAAGGAATTTCAGTTTCATACAATCTAAAACAATGTCAGTATACTAGTGAGACAATATTTTGGAAGTTTCGAATATCCACCATTGACATATTGAATGTCATTTTCATGATCTTGGCTAGTGAAATATGTGTGCTTATAATAGACTTAGTTTGGAGTAATGTCTTCAACGTGAAGGAAATTTGTTCTAAATTCTTGAAGGCAAGGAAAGAATTATCTACTAGAAGCAATAGCCTTGGTGTGTAGGTGTTACTTGGGAAAATTGCTATTCATGGAAAATTCTTTAAAAATGCTTCCAGCTCTGTAAAAATAGTGAATACACAGTCTCAAAAACCATTGGGTTGGAAATTTTCCACTAGATGTTATATAATTAATGTAATAGATAATGGCAAAGCATGGATTGATAAAGGCATGGATGAAAATTTTCAAAAGAAATTATGTGCCCAAGACTGCAGGATCTAATCCCACAATGGTCAATATGTGGCTATCACTCACGTTCCCTAATACAGAGTTACCAAAACAACATGTTATATTATCCCATGGAGCCAATATTTCATGAGGGACATAACATAACAACATTATGTACTCCCAAGTGGTAGCAAAGGATAATTTTCAAAGTTAATGAGCAATAATTATTACAGTCCTATGCAATCTTGGATGGACAGATCTTGTAGTAGCTTATATCAACACTTACATGTGTTTGAACTTTGGAGGTACCGCTGATTTGCAGGTACCCAAATTCTTGTTCAAGCCATCAATGATAGAAAACCCAGCCTATGAATCTTGGAATTTTAATGTCTCATTATTTTGCATGATAACTAAGCATAGGGAAAGAAAACATTCTTTTAGTGAAGTTTTAAGGTCGTTGCACTAGATCAATGATTTCAAGTAGCACCCTCAATTTGCACATGCTACAGTAGGGTGGGAAAGGAATAAACTCCTTTAAGCAACAATGTAACATGCATAAGATCCCTTCATCACTAAGGTCTTGCCACTATGGTTCCCTGCTTGAAGGGTTAAATTAAAATTTCAGAAAAATCAAATCATCAACAGGTCGTGTTTCTCTATTATCCTTGAATAGATCTCATCCTATAATAATTATCACTATGACAGGGAAATCTCTATCCTAGTGAAGTATCTTATATGGTATCACTCAGTTAGCTCAGTTCCTCTAAAGAAGGCATTGCTCAATCTCTTATATCTCGGTTCCTACTATACATAATTCAGTTTACTCTCAATTGGCACAACCCCATAGTCTTTGTGAACATATTGTATGGTTCTCCCTTTGCAATCTCAAGTTCTCAGCACATGAAAAGTATGGCTGCACCATATAAATATACAATTTATGGCAATCAGGGTATAGGTTCAGGATATTATAAACATCATCTCAGGCATGTAAGCTGATCTATATTTACTCCTGTTATGACTCTGAGTAATAATATATTATGCAGTAAGTGTATCCTCCTATGGCTCTTTAATATATTTTTCAATTGGCATGGCATCATATTTTCAGGCAAACCATTATTAATATACATACATTCAGTCAACCTTGAAAGAAGAATTGCCATATGCATTGTTGTTCAAATGAGTCATGGCATTATGTCAAAGGTTTTGGAAGTTCTGATGATAAGGCTTGCTCACAGCCTAAGTTGTGGAAAATTCATGGCCATAGATTGTATGTTGACAATATTATCCATACAAAAGCAGGCTAGCAAAGTATTCATATAAAAATGAATCATCAAGGCTCATCATTGTTTTGGATAATAGCATAAAAAAGCATCTATACAGAATATATGCCTCTATATGAGACCCTTGATTTGCTCAATCCACATCAGCTCACACACTTCTTAGAAAACTTGTTAAAGTTTCTTTTAGTTACAGTGGGTGCACTGAGTATATACTTTTTTTGGTTACATTCGTAAGAGTAGAGGTTCAAATTAGAGGTTCACCTGGAGTCATGTCAGTCACAGAAGTCATGGGTCTCTCAAAGGGAGCAAACTTGGAAGTTTGAAAGATCTGAAATACAAGTCTGCATAGTAGAGATGCTTGGATATATTTTATCCTCTATGGCACTTCTATGGTCTCCTTTCCATCATGCAATATGCATGATATCATTTCAGTCAAAGAATAAGTGACAGGGATTCTACAAAAAAATAAACTACAACACATTTGAAGCTTTTAATCTTGAAGAACTACTTGGAGAAAAAGTGCATAACACTTTGGAACAATTCTAACCCTGTCAGTAGAGGTGCCTCAATAAATGTGCACTACAGATCCCTAACATCCTTGGTTTCTTTAAGAAAGGATCTTATAATGAATGGTATCAATATAAAATGACCCCACTTCTCCATGAATTCGGTAATTTTATATATTGGTATATATCTCTTCTCTGTGATTGAAGAAGGTCTTGCACATTCTCTTGATTGACCTATAGCTTCTTAAAAGTTTGATGTTGCAATTAACTCATGTATGTCTCATCTCTAATTTGGGTAGCTCATGATGATTACCAAAGCAAGGCTTTAGAGGGATCTATGATGATTGGGCTCAGCTATTGATAACATTTGTCCAAATAAGAGGAATTTAATGGAAGACCTAGATTTGTCCTTAAGCAGAGTAGTTGTTGAACCTAGTCATAGTCAACTCTGATGTATGCCTTCATACAAAGGATTTAAGACAATTTAAGGATAAGCCTCATACATATATATTGGATAGCTGATGTATGCCTTAATATAAAGGCTCTAAGAAAATTTAAGGATAAGCCTCATACATATATATTGGATACCTGCTCATTAAATATCAAGTATGATCTGAAGTTCACTATTGGTCTAATAAAAGGAAAAGTACTATATCTCCTGGTGATCATCTTCATTTCTTTGTATCACAAATTAAAGACTGATGTTTCTTCTCTGGAAGCACCATTGCAGCTGAATGTATAAAACAACAAGCATGAATTTCTATGAAGCGACTCTATTGCAGTAAGCCATTTGTTGCTCACTATCATTATATATTTCAGAAGAAATATTTCACATACCACTGTATATGGTTCAGCAGAGGACACTTATTTTTTATCGCATGTTTGAGTGGTCAGATCTCATAGATTGTCTGATGGACACTATGCACCCTGGAAAGACAAATATAAGCTATGATATCCCTGTGTAAGAGGGAGTAATATCAGTCAAATATATTTTCTATCTATATGTACAAGAATCTGAAGATTGCTAAATGTTGACTAGATCTTTGCTGTAAGTCAATATGTTTGCAGGTTGTTGTATGGAGCTATGAGGCTCCCATTGATTTAGTTTTGATTTTTAGAGAGAAACTTGGCACCATTCCTAATATGAAGGGATTCTTGGCTGAAGATTGAGCTCTAGGAGTTAATGGGGGCTTGGGGTACTTATTGATCTATGAGCGACCATAGGGTGAGTGGTTCACCTTCCCCTAGTGGTATGTTGTGCACAAGGTTAGTGGTTCACCTTACCTGTGATACCCCATGATGGTTGACATGTGTGTAGGGTGAGTGGTTCACCTTCCACTATTGCTAGTGACATATGCATAGAATGAGTGGCTCACCTTCTCCTATGGCATATGAGCAGGATGAGTGGTTCACCTTCTCCCGTGGACACCTCAGTGAGAGATGCATATAGGCATCTATTGATATGTCGGTGGGACGTGGCTCATCCTTTGGCCACATGTAGGATTCTCATTCCCTACGATTGATAGTTGACATTTCAGTGGGATGTCGTTCATCCCCACATGTATATTTCTTCCTACTATTGTTTTTTTGCATGCACTCTATGTTTTTGCATGCGTGTAGGAGGTGGTTCGTCCTTTCCATACACTTGGTGTTTTTCATCTGTGTAGGAGGTGGTTCATCCTTTACCTACATATGGTTGTGATATGTGTTTGTAGGATGTGGTTCATCATTTCCCTACATATGATTGTGATGTGTGTTTGTAGGATGTGGATTCTCCTTTCCCTATGTGTGATTTCATGTAGGATGTGATATGTTCTTTCCTTGTTGGTGTTCCTACAACATCCTACCCATGTAGCCCGGGACACATGGGAAGTACCTCTAATATGGCCAATTATTTAGGAAAAATGGTTAGGGACCATAGCACTACGGATGGATGCATCGCATACTATCATACTCCCTATGCTAGGATGCATGTTGTTTATCTACTTGATTTGGGATCAATTCATATTCTACCTTCAGACTGACCTTTGTCAATGGAAAGTGGCAAGGTCTTGTGACTCACTCTCGATAAATTCTTATTTATTATTCATATATTTTTTCAACACAGAAGAGTAGAGTAGATAAAATATGGTTCAATATTGCATGATGACCTATGGCAGCAGATGGATTGGCAAGTGGAATTCTCCCTAGTTGAGAGGGAGTGTTAAAATTGGTAACTAGAGCCAAATTCCACTTTGGTCTGCTCAGTTGATGGAGATTATAACCCATTGAACTCCTCTTTTCGATCTAAAGATTGTCAAATTTGGATCAGGAAAATATTTGTTTATTCAAAAAGAAATTCTATAAATCATGATTTTATTTAGGCAAGAAATTTGAAAATTCGAATTTTGAATTTGCCTCCAGAATATTAAAGTCTGCTTCTCTTCTAAATTGTATATAAGGATTCTCTCCCAGCCCATTTGAGGCATCAAAAATATCTCTTACATCACTGAGGAAATAGAGTGGGGATAGTCGCTAAACGCAGAGGTTGCATCTGTTTTGAGTGAGTCTATTTTCTTGTTGTAGTGTCGAGGAAGCTATGGGTAGACTGTTGTTGGTTTCAGGACAATCTCAGTAGATGTATTGGGGTTTTATTACATGATTTCCCTCCTCCATATAGACTGAGATCCTTATACAATATGACGAGCAGATCTGGGTTAGATGATGCTTAACCTAGGCATTATTAACCCTCTCCCACATACCAAGATCCATCACCAAGTCAGTCATAGACCTGTGGATAGCTTGGAGATGTCTATTGTGTGAATCCTCTAGAAAAGGATTGTTTCAACTCCAAGGAATTTGTTTCAATTAGGTCGCAACCCTATACAGGCTAGATATGGGGTCACATTTATGTCGTTGCCATCAGGAAGCTGTGGAGGGTTGCATCTAACCCTAACCAATTGTGGAAGGCTATATCTATAGCTCTAAGCAGCCTTAGATTGTGGACAGTGACTTAAAAGGGGAAGTCACAACCTTGTAATAATCTTTAGAGGAGTGCAAAAGGTTTGTTGTCATAGGACAACAAACCCTAACCAGAACTCAGTTCATATCTAAATAAGGTCAACACTGAGGAAAAGCTTTGATTACATTTGACCACTAATCTAGACAAAATATTATTATTGATGTTTAAAGGAAGAATTCTGGATCATGTCTTTGGCATTTGGACAGTGATACTAGTCATCACGTTGGCAAGTCAATATTGTTTCTATCAGCTCTCTCTCTCTCTCTTCTATACATTTTATTTTAATAATAAGAAGAATTGTTCAAGGGTTTTCCCCATATTGGGGTTTTTCCCTGGCTTGTGCCATATTCTCTTGTTCTCCTGTCTTGGCTTGTCTTCAACATTTCTCATTTATGTTCTTTCATTATTTACTGTCATATATTGTTTAATGTAATTGATAATGGATTAATGGGCTCATGATTGAATGAATTAATTATCCTAAGAAAAGAACATGTTTCCAGAATTAACATACTTTTTGTTTATTTTAATTTCTCCCGAACACCTATGTTGAATCCAACAAGGGTGAGCTTTGAAATCAGAGACATATTGCAACAATTTAGGGGAGGTTTAGTCACTATGTTTTTCATAATTATTGTTTTTCTGGAGAATTCTAAATCAAACCCAGAGTCATGAAATGGAAACCTTGAAAACAACAAAATGACCAGAAATAAATGAAATGCATTGCAAGCAAACATAATAGTTAATGAAATGTATGTGTTTTTATCATGGAAACAGGGGCATTTCGAACATGTTATAATTTGCAAATATGTATAAATCTTATTAATAGACAGGGAATTGAATACTTAAATTTCAGAATGATAATTCTCGAGAAACAATTATCTATCCATCTCTGCACAATGATGTTTCTCATATTGAGAAAATTAGCTAACATGCAGATTTCCTTCAAATCGAAACTCTAGGAATGCATATGATTCATCAAACAATTGATCATGTAAAGAAGGGAGTAACAAGTCCTATGACATCATGCAAATTTAATGAAAAATAATTATTACAGTCCTATGCAATCTTGGATGGAAAGATCCTTTAGCTTCTTATTTCAACACTTACATGTGTTTAAAATTTGAACATACCACTAATTTTCAAGTACCCAAATTCTTGTTCAACCCATCACTGATAGAAAACCCAACCTCTGAATGTTGTAATTTTAATGTTTCATTATTTTTCATGATAACTAAGCATAGCGAATTGGTGAATTTTTAAGATCATTGCATTGGATCAATGATTTGAAGCAGAACCCTACTTTTGCACATGCTACAGTAGGGTAGGAAAGTAATAAACTCCTTTGAGCAACAGTGTGGCATGAATAAGCTCCCTTGATCACTAAATTTGATTTCATGTTGTCATAAATAGAGGACTTGTATTTTTCTTTGTAAAAGACAAAATTGTGTGGTGCTTTTACTGGAAGGGGAGGCCATTCTCATATATACATGAAAAAATTCTAAGACTCTCATGCACTCCGAAGAGGAGAACATCTCCAAGTTGGAGCCTGTGTTACCCCCTATTTTGGCATAGGGTTAACACTAGGGAATTATCAAGATTTAACCAATTTGACGTTGGGAGGTTGGATATAGAAATGTTAGCTTAGAGCTATGTTGCTCGGAGGTTGGATATAGAAATGTTAGCTATGTTGAAGGATCAACCTGTTAAGGTCTTCTCCGTGACGAATAATATGCTCACAATGGTCTTTGTGATGAGTCGCTAAAATTGTTTCTCAGAATGGTCTGTGTGAGGAGTCATTGAAATTGTTCAATCAAATGCAATAGAATGGGATGAAAGTGGATAATTTCACCTTTTCCACTGCTTTTGCAGCATGCACTAGTTTAGGATGAAATTCCAGATAATCATCATTAAAGCTAGGCTGGACTCAAATATATTTGTGAAAAATACTCTTGTTGACCTGTATGCCAAATGTGGCAACATAGAAGAGGCATGCTTAGTCTTTGATAATATGTTTGAACATAGGGACTTTTCCTGAAATACAATGATTACTGGATATGTTGAACATGCTTATGGTGAGGAAGAACTACATGATCTCAGTGGGTTATGAACCTACCCTGTTGATGTTGAAGGACGAATGAGATGGAGTGGAAACAAATAGGGAAGGTGCATCAACAATTTGCAAATAATCTGGAATTTCCGTTGGATAAGAATTTGAAACTATAGAAAGGCTCATAATTTGGACAAGCATTCAAGATTGCAAAGAAAGAGCAACAAAAAGTGCAAAAGGAGTTGAATACATAGTTTATTATTTTAGAAACAAGAAACAATAGTGTCATTTTCCCAAATGCAAAACAAAAATGGCCTAGGGAGGAGTGGTATCAACTCCATAAGTGGCAAAAGAGAGTAAACATCAAATAGTTTAGAAAGAGCATTTGATGAAAGAATATGTAGATTCCTTTTGGTCTATGGAAAATTTACTTCTTGCATTCACGTGAGATAAATGGTTTCAACAATATTCGTTTAATAATCTTGAAATTTCTTTGAAGAATCTCATAAGTGTTATACAAGCAACTCATAAGTCTCAAAAAAATTTTATTGATCGAGGCCCTAAGGGCAAGTATGTTGTTTTGGGTGAATATGACAAATATATGACCGAGATGGCTAGGCAGGAACTTAAGTGTGGCATCATTTTATGTATATGGAGCATCAAAGGGTGCTCCTTGGAAGGAACATCATCCTATAATTCTCTATGGTGTGAGTATAAGAAAGTTAAGAGAATTTCAAGAATGGATTCCTAAGAACTCCCCTGTGGTGATTCTATCTCAAGCATGATCCTATGTTGGGAGAAAAAACCTCAGTGAATTCACTATTAACACAAATTTTCATATCTTTAATTGAATATTGGTCAAAATCTTACACTCTTTGCTGATTTCTCCACTTTCTAGGTTGAGTCTATCAACTTTTCTTTTATATTTTTAGATCCCATTTTCATTTGATCTATGATGCTAGCTTTCAATCTATACATTTCATTCAAATTGAGATCATCAATCACAAAAAAAACATCAACTATAGTCAATTTAATCCTTTATCTACTTCTCCCATGCCTGAAAGGTGATGGCAGGTCACCCTGCCAAACCCACACTCTCCACTCTCAAAGCTGTATATAAAAATGCCCTTCAATCTCATGCTCAATAAAACTTAAATCTGGGTAAATTCAATAGAATATATGTGTGGAAGCTTCTGTATCTCAAATCTGAGATTTGAGATATTAGAATAAGTTTCTTTTATGATTATAGAACACAATCTCTACTATGCATAAAAATGGACACCACCAATTGTAATCTCTTACCTGGCAATTTAAATGTGCAAGCTTATATTTCAATTACTCCCCAAATATGTTTACGCTCACATTTTCATAAACCCAACTATTTAAAATATTAATATGGGTCCCACAGGTTATTAACAAATTCTAGCTTCCAACATAAACAACCCATCGCATTTACTTTATAATGCAATTGGACTCAACGTTTCATACCTCTCCATCCAACATCAAATTGCACCGTCCATCCAACGGATGTGAGCTTATTTTAATAAATCAACAGTGGTCGCGTTCCAAAGATGCACACACTTTGGACTTCAATAATCACGTGATAAAAATGGTTTTTAACTTACCACTTTTTCCACGCGTCCATCAAAGAGCGATATCGCATTCCATTTCACAAAAAAAACTTACCAGTTATTAGCTACGCGAAACCCACTCCTTGATTCTAAAACTGCTTCTACTATTCCTCAAGACTACATACGTCATTCTGGTTTCACATGTGCCAATACACGGGGTCGCCACACTATGGCCCACAGTTCTGCCTTCACTTAACGCAATTCTCTGTAATTAACAACGCATCCCAGTATCACTGAGATCGAATGCCCCTTCATATTTCTCTTGCACTTTTGAATTCTGTTTATGTCTCTGAATCTTCAGACTATTGAAAAATGCATCCACATTCAACTACGCCATTACCTTTGATATGGGATCTCGCCTATTTCCATCGAATCCACTCTTCAGTGAGTTAATTCAACACTTAACATAGTATTTTAAAAAAAACCCTCAATCATTTATACAACCACTCATGAATCGAACATTTTCACTTCAATGAGACTTATTTCACAATCTTTCAATTTTAATTTCAAATATTTAAACTATTGAGATGGTTATAGGATGGATTTTTTTGTGCTACGGATATTCACAATAGGATTCGGTGAATCCTCAACCAATTTCAATGTCAACTCTTCAATGTTATGTGGAACCATCATATAAAATCATACTACAGAATTATTTCATGTGCATGATAGATCTCATCTGTCTATCACTGATTTAGACACAAGGCTGAAATCAATAAATTCATACACATTCAATGCAATATTGACATGAATGTCGATTCCTTCAATGACGTACAGAACCCATTAAAACCCCCAATTTTAGTATTTTACCACATTGTTTCTTACACAATTACTTATTAAAATTCAATCCATTTACCAGGAATTAAATCAAACCATACTCATGTAATACTAAAAAAAATCCTTTCAAATATACAATTGAATCCACTTACAAAACTTCTTGTTTTGGCCAGATCTTCAAAATCTATTGGCCCTTCTGCAACTGCTCGTAGGCTTATAGGAACAAACCCTGTTTGTCCAGAACTAAATCACTCACACACTCTACAGCTCTCTTTTCTTAATGCCTCTGAGGCTTATTTATACAAATTAATAATAAATTGATTCAACTCCCTTAACGCTCAACAAAACTCTTGGAATTCTAGATTTCCTAAATATAGACTAAATCCCTAAATTTTCTGAAATTGATTATCTCTTCATATTCCTAGCTAATTAAATTCCCTCATGTTCTCCAATCATTTGGGAACATTTCCAATTTCTCTCCATATTTAATTTAAAATCACTCAAATTATTTAATAATTAGATAAGCAAGTAAAAATATAATACCCCCCTATGTCTATGAAAATACAAATTATTTTTCGGAACCTAATGCCCCTGCATCAGACTCCCAAGGTTAAAATTAATCATGATCTCTTGATCATGTGCTTTCATTCCTTGTCTTCCTGGATCCCCCACTTTGTTCTGCAGTTGGTCATCCGCTACAATATTCTTCTTTTGTACTTCACCAGTCTTCCATATCTTATTATGTCTTGCTCCAATAGTTGTACTTTTACATTATCTTTCTGTCTTTCTTTTTCTACTACTTCTGCTTCTTTGTTTTCTTGCCGCTGCCTTCCTCTGAGACACCTTCACCGTCAGTTTTATTATCAATTCAATTTCCCGATCTAATTTATCTTCTGACTACTAGATACTGCTCCATCTTATTTTCTGAAATTCTACTTCTGCTTTTACTTCGACTCTTGCTCTTAATTGTTGAGCCCTTGCGGCCACCCTATCATCCATACCCTCTTGTTTTTTGCAACAGAAAAAATCTTCCTGTTTGTCAATTGTGACAATTTCTTCGTCCTCTGCCTTCAAAAATTCTTTGGACTGATATTTAAATTTCCAGTCACTGCCATCATCTCTTTTCCTCTCCTAGACCAAACATTCTTTAGTCCTTCCATCAATACCTGCAATCATAAAACAAACATCAAAGTTATAGAATCTTTGTGTCTCTTCCTCCTCTTCCGGAAAAATTTTAATTTTTTGCTCTGACATTTCTTCTAGCAACACTTCAATCTGTTTCTCTGTCATCAGCACATGAGTATGTTGATTCCAATCCTTCAAATAATTTTGGAGACTGTCAGCTAGTCTCTCCTCTGCATCATCCTTCTCAAGGATGTCTCTTTGTTCTGGTTCACTAAAATGAACCTTTTCACTCTCATTCAATTCTGCCTTTACAATCTGAACACTTATCCTCTGTGTTTCTAGCCTCTGCTCTAGAATACATAACTCATGCCATAAATCTGTCATCTCATATAAGAAAACATTTATACAGTCTTCACTATCTTCCTCTTTAGTACAAGTCAAGTTTCCTGCTGTCACTACCTCTTCATCCTTCATCAGAAGAGAATTGCGATCTCCCATATCTACAATAATTTTAGTTATATGTCCATCACTCTTCATTTGGCCATTCAATAAAATCATTCTCTCATTATCATCATTAATAACAAATTCATCATCATCAGACAAAACTGTCATGTCTTTATTGAAAAAATTTCTTTCACAAAGCAAAGAGTTTATGAATTCATTTTGTTGCAGTAATTCCTTTTGATATTACTCTAAAAGATAATCATCATATGTTACTTGGAAACTTCCAGCTTCACTGAATACAGTTTCATCATATGAACTATTTTCTTCAATACCTGCATTCACACAAATCTTGTCAGCTTTAAAACCATAAGACCCCATGGTCTCATTTGATGATTTGATCATCAAATCCTCCTACTGTTCCAAGTGTTCTATACATTTCAGAAATTCTTCAATGGTCCTCTCTTCATTTTCTTCAAGTTTTCCAATTGATTTCTCAATTTCCAGCTTCTGGCCATCATCACAATTTAAATCTCCTATGCTTTCAATACATTGAAAAGTAGAACTTTTCTCCAACTATGTATGGACATTTTCAAAATATCTGGTTGTTCCATTTTCTTCCTTAGTGACAACATCAATATTTTTTCCTTCTTCTCCACATGTTCTTCCTGCAAACATACAAAATTTGTCAGATGTAAAGTCATTCGACCTCTTGGTCTCACTTGAATTTTCAGCCTTCAAGTCTTTCTCCAAATACTCAATCAGTCTGAGTAATCTCTCTTTCTGCTGAGCATGTATCATCTTCTCTTTCTTCATCTATAGCCTGTGCCACTTTACTCTCTTCTTCATGAGCCAACCAACTCTCTATATTTCCACTATCATCATCTTAAGTTTGTTGAACTGCTCCCTGATCTCAGCTACCTCTTTCTCATACTCTTCCTTCTCTAACTGTCTCTGCATGCCAACTATCTTGTCATCTTCTTTCTTCATATTCATTCTGTTGTGGCCTCTCTTAGAACCTCTATCATCTTTGCTATGACTATCAGTAGCAATCTTCTCCTTCATGAGTACTCACTCATTCATCACGGGTTGCACTGAAACATATGTAGTAAGAAGTCCCCCTTGTCACAACTTACCTCACCAATCCTCTCTCTGGATCCGGTCTTTTGGCAAGTACTGGTCCCCTATTTCTGGAACCTCTTGAGCATTCCTCTCTGCTCCTTCAGGCTTCACTCCTCTACACCCTCTCAGAACACATCTGTTCTCTTTTCATACAACCTCTGTTGGAATTTCTCCAGGTTCTGCCACACTCTCTTTTCACTTTAGAAACCTTCACTGGCTTCCTTCATCACTGATTTTCAAAGTTGTGATCTTCTAGCTGAGATATTCCTCAATTGTCTGCAATCTGCATTCTGCAAACAATATCTTCGAATAGAATTAAAAATACCTCACCTTCAGAGTTTGTTCAACATCCATTTGCAATTGTTTCTTCAAATTATCCTAATGCTCTGCTGCACTGAATGCTGTCCTGTCAGATTTAAATCTGATCTCTTTGCCATCACCATCACACTTGTGTTCACATATTTAGAAGATATCCTGGCAATCTTCAAAACACTTTGCCTTCAACTTCAGATTCTGCAAATCTGAGTACCTTCACTGCATATCTAATCAATTTGCAATCACTGTTAAATAGATTTAAAACTTCAAATTTTCCTCATTGCCTTTACCAAGCATGTGTTCCAAAAATTAATTTTCAAAAAGAGCTATTCCAGCTTCGATACCACCTGATGGCAGGTCACCCTACCAAACCCACACTCTCCACTCTCAAAGCTGTATATAAAAATGCCCTTCAATCTCATGCTCAATAAAACTTAAATCTGGGTAAATTCAATAAAATATATGTGCTGAAGCTTCTGTATCTCAAATCTGAGATTTGAGATATTAGAATAAGTTTCTTTTATGATTATAGAACCACAATCTCCACTATGCATAGAAATGGACACCACCAATTTTAATCTCTTACCTGGAAATTTAAACGTGCAAACTTATATTTCAATTACTCCCCAAATATTTTTACGCTCACATTTTCATAAACCCAGCTATTTAAAAGATTAATAAGGGTCCCACAAGTTATTAACAAATTCCAGCTTCCAACATAAACAACCCATCGCATTTACTTTATAATGCAATTGGACTCAGCATTTCATACCTCTCCATCCAACATCAAATTGCACCGTCCATCCAATGGCTGTGAGATTATTTTAATAAATCAATGGTGGTCGTGTTCCAAAGATGCACACACTTTGGACTTCAAAAATCACACGATAAACCTAGTTTTTAACTTACCACTTTTTCCACGCATCCATCAAAGAGCGATATCGTGTTCCATTTCACAAAAAAAACTTACCAGTTATTAGCTACGCAAAACCCACTCCTTGATTCTAAAACCGCTTCTACTCTTCCTCATGACTCCATACACCATTTTGGTTTCACATGTGCCAATACACGGGGTTGCCACACTATGGCTCATGGGTCTGCCTTCACTTAACACAATTCTTTGTAATTGACAACACATCCTAGTATCACTTAGATCGAATGCCCCTTCATATTTCTCTTGCGCCTTTGAATTCTGTTTCTATCTCCGAATTTTCAGACTATTGAAAACTGCATCCACATTCAAATACGCCATTACCTTGGATATGGGATCTCACCTATTACCATCGAATCCACTCTTTAGTGAGTTAATTCGACACTTAATACAGGTGTTTTAAACAAAACCCTCAATCATTTATACAGCCACTCATGAATCGAGCCTTTTCACTTCAATGAGACTTACTTCACAATCTTTCAATTCCAATTTCAGATATTTAAACTACTAAGATGGTTATAGGACATATTTTTTTGTGCTACGGATATTCACAACAGGATTCGGTGAATCCTCAACCAATTTCAACGTCGACTCTTCAATGTTATGTGGAACGATCATACAAACTCATACTATAGAATTCTTTCATGTGCATGATAGATCTCATCTGTCTATCACTGATTTAGACACACAGGGCTCAAATCCATAAATTCATACACATTCAATGCAACATTGACATGAATGTCGATTCCTTCAATGATGTATAGAACCCATTAAAACCCCCAATTTCAGAATTTTACCACATTGTTTCTTACACAATTACTTATTGAAATTAAATACATTCACCCAGGAATTAAATCAAACCATACTCATGTAATACTGAAAAAAATCCTTTCAAATATACAATTGAATCCACTTACATAACTTCTTGTTTTGGCCAAATCTTCAAAATCAATTGGCCCTTTTGCAACTGCCCGTAGGCTTACAGGAACAAACCCTATTTGTCCAGAACTGAATCACTCACACACTCTGCATCTCTCTTTTCTTAATGCCTTTGAGGCTTATTTAGACATATTAATAATAAATCGATTCAGCTCCCTTAACGCTCAACAAAACTCTTGGAATTCTAGATTTCCTAAATCTAGAATAAATCCCTAAATTTGCCGAAACTGATTATCTCTTCATATTCCCAGCTAACTAAATTCCCTCATGTTCTCCAATCATTTGGGAAAATTTACAATTTATCTCCATATTTAATTTAAAATCACTCAAATTATTTAATAATTACATAAGCAAGTAATAATAGAAGACCTCCCTATGTCTATGAAAATAAAAAGTATTTTTCGGAACCTAATGCCCCTGCATCAAAAGGTCAAGCCACACAATGAACAAATTTTAGGGCACAAGCCATTTTAATGTTTATTTTACACTTGTTTCATGATAAATAAAATTCACATATGAAAATAAAGATGTGTTTACAACATCCTAGATTAATGACATGAAAAGTAAAAATACACTCCACTAGTAACCATAAAATTTTAATAGGGAAGCAAGGAATTACAATTATGAGATAAGGAAAAGAAAGAAAGATTTAAAACAAAGAAACAGTTAAAAAATTGAGAAAATTAGAATTCTATTAAGCCTAATTTATCAACCTAGGACACCCAAGGTAAGATTGGTTCACTAGTGAGATTAGAAGATTTTAACCCAACCACTAGGTTTCATTGTCACTATGGTTCGTGCCACCCAAATGGCATAACACGAAAGCCCTAGGCCATTTTGGTAGAATATTTACCATTCAAATCCGTCACCTAAGCCAATGGAAGTCCCTCATGGGAATGTTTCTTGCAACGATTCCAATAATTAAACAATAAAAATAAAATGTTGTTACCTACCTCTTGAGTGGATTTAGTAGCCTCTGGAAGCTTCTACTCTAGAACATAGTCTTAATATTTTTCATCTGAGTGCATGATAATCTCTTCAAGATCCAATTTCTTTTCTTTGAGACTCTTTGGAATATGGGTCGAAGAAAATCCCAAGCCCTTTTTTAGGCAAATCCCAGGCCCGTTTTGGGTCTCTGGAATTTTTAGGGATGGCTGGATCATCGCAATCCATCTATGCTAGAGCATCTGGCTGGTGACCACCTATGATATTAGGAGATTTGATTTCCTTGTTGTAATCAATGTATTCTTGCTCTCTTATCTACTTCTTTGCTAATTTTTGAATTGGAAAGGCACATGTTGTCATCTTCTTTGGTGAAGCCATTATTGCCCATGCCTTCAGCTTAATCTTCCTCCATGGAATCCTGAACATATAGCCTATTAAACACCTATTTTTTCTTGTCTAGAAGTATTTTGAAGTGGAAAAGAGAGATTGAGGCTTGGGGATGGGCCATCACCCAGGATGTGCTGAACCTTGTGCAAATTCCCTCTGTAGAATGAAATCACGATGATTGGAGGAACCGAGAATCCAATATCTTGATTCAACCAAATGTATCAGATCATACCCACTTCCCTGGACACACACCTTGCAACATGAAGGAAATGAACAACATTGATATTTGAAAGACAGATATCCATGAAATCTTGAACTTAAAATGAAATGCATAAACGAGAGAAATGAACAATTTTGATATTTCAAAGACAAATATCCATGAAATCTTGAACTTAAATGAAATGCATGAATAGGTGTTTTTTTTCTCTCATTGATGCTCCCTTAAGCTTTCCAACCATATTTTTGCTCAAGGTGTTACCAGACTTCGTT
Organism: Pinus albicaulis; assembly: GCA_034641835.2. Lineage (NCBI taxonomy): Eukaryota > Viridiplantae > Streptophyta > Pinopsida > Pinales > Pinaceae > Pinus > Pinus albicaulis. The sequence continues at coordinate 774,718,580 of CM076578.1, forward strand.
GGGTTTATGTGTTCCCTTCAGATTTGTTCACAACTGTAAGATGGAAAAGCGCCCATGATTTGGGCCTACGGGGTTCTTTTGTTGTGGAGTGGGGAAGTTTCACCAAATCCCTGATTTTCAATGGTCTTACACTATTTGAGGAGTATGATTCTTTTGAGTGGGGCTAGAACTCCTCGTCCAAGAATTTCATAGCTTTCCATGCCTATTGTATTATATCATAAAGCTACCCTTTTCAAAGGGTTAGTTGGTGGCATTCAAAATTATGGTATTATCTTATTGCTTCTAAACTAAAATGTTTTATCTCACTTGCCTTAGATAATTGTATTTAGACTTGGCACTGCCTATTGTGGAAATGTTTTCATGGGCCAAATGTATGTGTTCTCCGCACAAAATATTCAGAAAATGTCAATCATTTATTTTTTAATTGTTCCTTTTCTAGGTCCCTCTGGTCATATATCTTAGGGGTATTACAATTATAGGTTAATGGCTAGATGTCACCACTGGACCATTTCCTTCTTTGGTGTGATCAAAATGGAGGAAATTATAAAGCACTATACATTTTCATTGCATGGGATATTTCGAAAGCCTGAAATAATCTCATCTTTGAAAGCAAACCCAAAGATATCATTGCAATCATGGGCCAAATTTTGGGATTCTTTTTGGATTATGTAAAGCATTGGAAGCCTCCCAGAAGTCAATCCTTCTGCCTTCCACCTAGTTCTCTATTTTAAAATGTTGCCTTCTTTGATGGAGCATATCAAGACGAGGTTTATGGAGGGGGAGCCACCGTTTTCCTTCCTGAAAACGTTTCCTTTTACATCTAGCTGACTGCAAGTGCAGGGAAAAATACTAAAGCAGAAGTGGTGGATTCTTGGGCATTATTATTTTTGTAGCCTCATTGAATATATCCATTATGCATGTTTTTGTCGATTCAAAGTGTGTGGTGTATTGGTTGTCTGGAAAGGGCCATCTGAGGGTCCTCTCGCTGAAGCACTAGATGGAATGCATTCAAAATCTCAAAGGTTTCTTTCAAAATTTGTTCTTCCAACACATCTTGAGAGAATGGAATCAACAGGTAGACCTCTTGTCCAAAAAAAATTTGCAAGTGGAGGATCGTTGCATTTTTTTAATAAAGAAGAGGTAGAATAAATTTAACAGTTTTTCTTAATTATTTTAAGTTGTTGCTCATTTTATTATGTTAAAATTGGCAACTAGTGCCAAATTCCACTTTGTTCTTCTCAGTTGATGGAGATTTTAATCCCATTGAATTCATCTTTTCGAGAGGACCAAAATCGATCTAAATATCGTCAAATTTGGATAAGGAAAATATTTGTTTATTCAAAAATAAATTCTATAAATCGTGATTTTATTTAGGCAGGAAAATTGAAAATACGAATTTTAAATTTTCCTCCAAAATATCAAAGTCGACTTCTCTTCTAAATTATATATAAGAATTCTCTCCCAACCCATTTGAGGCACTAAAAATCTCTCTTGCATCTTTGAGGCAGCCAAGTGGGGATAATGGATAAACAAAGAGGTTGGGTCTGTTTTGAGTGAGCCTATTTTCTTGTTGCAGTGTCGAGGAAGCTATGGGTAGAATGTTGCTGGTTTCAGGACAATCTCAGTAGATGTATTAGCATTTCATTACATGATTTCCCTCCTCCATATAGACTGAGCTCCTTAGACAGGATGCCGAGAATATTTGAGTTATATTATTCTTAATCTAGGCATTATTAACCCTCTCCCACAGACCAAGATCCATCATCAAGTCAATCGTAGACCTGTGGATAGTTTATAGTTTCCTAGTGTGTGAATCCTCTAGAGAAGGATTGCTGAAACTCCAAGGAATTTGTTTCAATCAGGTTGCATCCCTATATAGGCCATATCTAGGGTCAGAGTTATGCCACTGCCATCAGGAAGCTGCGGAGGGCTGCATCTAGCCCTAACCAGTTGTGGTATGTTGTAACTATATCCCTAACCAGCCTTAGATTGTGGACAGTGACTTAAAAGGGGGAGCTGCAGCCTTGTAATAATGTTTAGAGGAATCCAAAGGGTTTGTTTTCATATGACAACAAACCCTAACCAAAACTCAGTTCATATCTAAAGTAGGTCAGCACTGAGGAAAATATTTGACTACATTTTACCACTAATCTGGATAGAATATGATTGCTGATGTTTAAAGGCAGAATTCTGAATCATGTCTTTGGCATTTGGATGGTGATACTAATCGTCACCTTGGCAAGTCAATAATGTTTCTATCAGCTCTCTTTCTTTCTCTCTTTGTTGTACATTTGATTTGAATAATAAGAAGAATTGTTCAAGGGTTTTCCCCATATTGGGGGTTTTCCCTCGCTTGTGCCATATTCTCTTGTTCTTCTGTCTTGGATTGTCTTCAGCATTTCTCATTAATTTTCTTTCATTAGTTAGTGTCATATATTGTTTAATGTAATTGATAATGGATTAATGGGATCATGATTGAATGAAGTAACTATCCTAAGAAAAGAACATGTTTCCAAAATTAACATGGAATCAGAGTACAGGAGAGGACAATCCCAAGCACAAAGAGATTGCAATCACTCAGAAGCATCTAAAGAATTTCATTGGCACCTCTATCCCTCTATTTTAGGGATCAATAATGTCAAATTTGTGGTATTTTCTTAAGGCCTGTTGGAAAAATACTGAGAGGGGGGGGGGGGGGGGTGAATCAGTATTTAATGCAGACAATAAAAATTTTTACTTTTCCTTTCTAAAACCCATACGCTACTTTGTTGAAGCCAACTAGAGTATATACGCGGATATCCTTCATAGAACTCGCGTATGTCCAGAGATATAATTATGCATTCAATTCTTAACTCAAATCATTGCATTATTCATTCATCATTTATTACAGGAGATAGTAAACAGGTGCAGAAAGAGAAGAATAATCATCACACATAGGCAACACACATGAACACCAGGATTTTTAGGTGGAAACCCAATTCGGGAGAAAACCACCGCTGCCGTCGTCTCAGTCTTCAATATTTATTATAAAGAAAAAATTCTTACAATCATTTACTGGTGCAGACTTATACCAGCACGCAGGCACCCACCTGCAGAAGGCTACAACCTTCTCTCGTTTACCAGCCTCACATGGAAGGGAGCTACAACCCCCTGCTCTCATTTACCAGCCTCACCTGGAAGGGAGCTACTACCCCCTCATATTAGCACTAGCCTCTACTGACAGAAAGCTTCTATTATCAAACTGAAGGCTTCAACCCTCAGATCCACTGCAGACCACGTTTCATCAATTTTCAAACTGGATCAAATAGCTTCAACACAATTCTTCACTTATCAACAAACATCCCCTTTCATCAGTCAGAACAGTGAACCCACTGTAACCAGAATATCAGAGATAGCCCAGACTTCAGAACAGATATGCAGAATCTCAATTGTCTTTTGTGCAATCATTAATTCAAATACCATACGCGCTTTTCCTTAAACAGACCCGCGTATACATGCGCCTTTACTGAAGTGAACCCGCGTATACATTTGTGCAATTTATCAGAAAAACCCTAACAACCCATACGCACTTTTGTCTTAATGGAGCCGCGTATACACGTTCCTTTACTGAAGTGAACCCGCGTATACATTTGTACAATTTATCAGAAAAAACCTAACAGCCCATACACGCTTTTGTCTGAATGGAGCCACGTATACACGCGCTTTTCACAAGACGAACATGCGTATAGATCTATAAAAGATAAATTTTGCAGATCAGACCAGATCTATGAACTTACCCAGATTTCTTCAACTTCTTCAACAGATTTGCGCCAGGTCTTCATCACTTCTTTTCAGATCATCCAAGAGATTCACTATTTCAAGATCTAGAGACCTTGAATCTTCATTATGTTCATAGATGCCTTATAGATTCAGATCTATCAATTAAGAGCAGAGTTCAACCATGCAGATATAATTCAGAGTGAAGTATTCATTAAAGCTCAGACTTCTATCCCACTTGCACAATGAAATTCTTCTCCTTATATAGATTTACCCTTTTTCAATACCATGAGTCAAAACCACATTACTTCTGATGGTTTTTCTGGACGGTATCGAATAGACAATCCAACGCTCAATACAATGGGTGAATACCATGGTAATGCCCCTTGGTATTCTAAATTTGGAGCGCAAAAGACCATACACAACTTGGCACGTAATTTTCTGCGTGCATACGTGCTTTCTCCTTGACAAACCCGCGTATGCCTTGTAACACACATTTTTCATCATTGCTTTGGCCCTCACTGATATTTCCTTCTCTGGTACTTCTGAGTTACTTGTAGAACATCATAATTACATCATTAATAAACTCATCAAGCATCAAGAACATATTCATTAAGTAGGTTGCCATCATCTTCATCAAGTGGGTTGCCATCAAGGACAACACTAAGCATCATATTGCCAACAATCTCCCCCATTGGACTTGATGGCAACCACGATGGTGTTTGATCACCACAACAGATATATATATTAAGAATAATGATATTCTCCCCTTATTCAAACACCATGTCACTCTCCCCCTTTGACATCAAGGGAAAAGGGCAGACAAAAAAAAAAAACCAACACAAGGTAGAGAGAAAAGCGCTATAGATCTGATGTGCACTGAAGTTACCATGCTCCCCCTGAAAACATGTTTTTCAATGAAGTACATGGCTCTATGACATTCCTATCACCAAGGACTCATACTTACATCAAAGATCCAACCAAGTGGATTTACATATGAGACTCAAAGACCCAACCAAGAGGGTTTACACATTAGAACAAGTCCTTACATGACTGAATACAACAATTTTACATCATAGGGTCATGACCTTTTCATCAAATTACAAATAAGATTTTTCATGACCAATATCAGAAGGACCTCAAGAGAGATCATATTTCAGAATCATAAGCCAACAATGCATAATACCCAGCAAGGCTAATGCTCCCCCTGAACCTGTACATCAGTTTACTCCTTCATCTCCCCCTTAGCTTGTGCATCCTGAACACTTTTCAACAGAAGATCATCAAGGCATCTTTACCCAATATCAAAGAATGAGAAAGAAATATAAGAGATAAAACTTCACCAGAGATACCATACAGCATCAGAGATATCAAACAGTGCTGCAGATGTGCTGTAAAATGCTGACCCCAACCAAAATTTGTCAGCAACTGACCATACGCGGCTTGCTGTGGATAAACTCGCGTATATACGCGACTGTTTTTCAGGAAACCTGCGTATCCAATTTGATCTTCTAAATTTAAGAAGTTCTGATTTTCTTCACAGTAGAGACTACTCCCAGCTTCTGTCTGAGATATTCGAACGCTTCCCTGGGTAGAGGTTTGGTAAATATATCAGAAAATTGTTCTTTGGAGGGAACATACTCCAACTTCACCTTTTGTTCAAGCACTTTTTCACGTAAGAAGTGATACTTGATTGGAATGTGCTTGGTCTTTGAATAATGGAGATACTGGATTCTTTGAGATACTGATGGCACTTGTATTATCACACATAATGGAGATAGGAGAAGTACATTTGATTTGAAAATCTTGCGGGTTTGCATCATCCAAAGAAGTTGAGTGCAACAAGACGCGGCAACCACATATTCTGTTTCTGCTGTAGATAAGGCAATAGAATTTTGCTTCTTGCTGAACCAAGACACTAACCGGGGTCCCATATAGAATGCACCACCACTAGTGCTTTTCCGATCATCGACATTTCCAGCCCAATCTGCATCAGTGTAAGCATGAAGAGTAAGATCAACATTCTTTGGATACCATAGTCCAAAGTCTTGAGTTCCTTGTAGATATTTTAATATTCTTTTGACAGCCTGAAGGTGAGACTCTTTTGGATTAGCTTGGAATCGTCCAACAATCCCAACTGCATGCATAATGTCTGGTCTAGTCCCAGTGAGATAAAGTAGGCTTCCTATCATTGATCTGTATTCTGGTTGATTCACCACGGGAGAATCATCATGAGAACTGAGATTACATCTGGTTATCATTGGTGTACTTACAGGTTTACATTCTTCCATGCTATACTTCTTCAAAATTTGCTTAAGACATTTTGCTTGAGATAAGAATATACCAGCTGTAGTTTGATGCACTTGCAAGCCAAGAAAAAATGTTAGTTCTCCAAGTAAGGACATTTCAAATTCTTGCTGCATGACAGAAGAAAATTTCCAACTCATAGATTCTTCATTACTTCCAAAAATGATATCATCAACATATACAACTACAATCAATAGTTTATCATTTTCAGTTTTTGTGTATAAGTTGCTATCAGCAGACCCCTTTGAGAATCCTTGTTGATGAAGATATTTGTCAAGCCCATAATACCATGCCCTTGGAGCTTGTTTGAGACCATATAGAGCCTTTTTAAGTCTACAAACAAGATTTTCATCATTTCCCAAAATGAACCCTTCCGGTTGTTCTATATAAACTCCTTCTAGATCACCATTGAGAAATGCAGATTTAACATCCATTTGATAAACTTTGATTTGTTGAAAACTTGAAAAACCAAGAAACATTCTTATGGCTTCAAGTCTAGCTACAGGAGAAAAATTTTCTTCAAAGTCTATACCTTCTTGTTGAGTATAACCCTTGCAAACCAGTCTAGCTTTGATTCTTATAACATCCCCATCCTCATTTAATTTGTTCTTGAATATCCATTTAGTTCCAATGACATTTTTATCATGTGGTCTTGGTACCAATTCCCAAGTGTGATTCTTTTCAATTTGATCAAGCTCTTCATTCATGGCTTGAATCCAACATTCATCTTTGCAAGCTTGATTGACATTGTGTGGTTCAATTGTGGATAGAAATGCCAGATAGCTAGAAGATCCCACAAGAGTCCTCCTTATTTGTACACCTGATTCCTTGTCTCCCAAAATTTGAGATTCAGGATGATTCTTTTGAACATATCTGGATGGAGCCTTTTCAGATAAATCATCTTCAGGTTCTTCATTGGATCCGCTGTCTATATTTGATGTAGAAGGACAAAAGTCACCATCATCTTCTTCTGTTGCTTGTTTTTCTTCTTTAGGAGCTGCAGGAGACTCATCAATAACAACATCAATACATTCAACAATATTTCGAAGCCTTTTATTGTAACATTTGTATGCTCTTCTTGTAGATGAGTAACCAAGAAGTATCCCTTCATCTGATCTAGGTTCAAACTTGCCAAGCTTTTCATCATTGTTTTTGATAAAGCATTTACTTCCAAAAATTCTAAAATGCTTCACAGAGGGAGAATTACCATACAAGAGTTCATATGGAGTTTTGTCACTATTTACCCGAACATGTGCCTTGTTGAGAATGTTTGCTGCTGTATGTGCTGCTTCTCCCCAGAACATGTCAGTAGTTCCAGAATCATCAAGCATAGCTCTAGCCATTTGTTGAATTGTTCTATTCATTCTTTCTGCTACGCCATTTTGTTGTGGAGTGCCTGCTACAGAGAACTGTCTTTTTATGCCATGTTGTTCACAAAATTCAAATAATTCATTTGATGTATATTCTCCTCCTCGATCAGATCTAAGACACTTGATTTTTAGATCTAATTCATTTTCCACCAACGCTTTGAAGATCTGAAATTTTTCAAATGTTTCATCTTTGTGTTTAATTAACCCGATCCAACACATTCTAGAGTAATCATCAATAAATAAGATATAGTATTCTTCCCCACGTGGTGAATTTTTCCTCATAGGTCCACATATGTCAGTATGAATGAGTTCAAGAGGCTTACTTGATGATCCTTCTTTGGCATTAAATTGTACTTTGGTCTGCTTACCGAATTGGCAAGATTTGCATATGATACTCTCTGGTAGAGTAATATTGGGAAGACCACGAACAGCTTGAAGTCTGCTTGCTTTGTTGATTTGAGAGAAGCTCAGATGCCCCAGCCTTCTATGCCATAGCCAATTTTCTGAAGATTTTCTCAAGTAACATTGATCTTTGCAGTTCTTCAATACATACAGGTTGCTTGGAGTTATTTTTCCCTTTATAATATTTTTACATGTATCAAGATCACGAACCACACATTCTTTTGAACTAAAGACAACTTTTGTTCCTTGATCACACATTTGACTTACACTTAACAGGTTATGCCTTAATCCATCCACATACATGACATCATTAGCCTTCACCTTTTCTTTTAGAAACACAGACCCTTTTCCTTTAATTACAGCAGGAGTATCATTTCCAAATGTACTTTCTTTTCCTTTTCTAGAGCATTATATGCTAGAAGTTTGCTTTTGTCACTTGTCATGTGTCTTGAGCACCCAGTATCAATGTACCATTGATTTTCTTCACCTTCTGCAAATAACGCTATCCCACAATTTTCAACCTGTAATTCCTTCTTTTTCCATACTTTGGAACTTGAAGGAAAATGTTGTTTTGGCTGGACTTTGCTCCTGCATTAAGATTCTTCATGACCAAAGTTATTGCAATAAGCACATTCAACTTCATTTTGAAGAGGAGAAAAGTTGTTATAGGTGTTCTTATTTGGTTCAATATCCATCATTTTCTTTCTTTCTTCTCTTGTCATGACGGTTTTATATGCAACACATTGAACAACTTTATGACCAAAATTGTGACATGAGAAACATTGTCCATTGAAGTAGAAATTTCTGCGATCATGAAATTTTCTATTTTAATTTACCTGTTGATTGTTGCTTCTTTGAGAGATATCCCTGTTAGTGTTCCTTGTATTGTGATGATCATGCTTTACCTGTAAAGATTCTTTATTCCCTTGCTGAGTGGCTGAATGTAGTAAACCAGTTGTAGCTGCTTTTAGATAATTTGGTGTTGAAGCCTAAGAAGATTCTCCGGTATATCCAAGACCTATCTTAATAAGAGGAGAACGTTGAACCTTGATAATCTCATCTAAGGTTTCAGATCCTTTAGCAAATCTAAGATTCAGAGTCTTTACTTTCTCAAGTTCTTTTCTTAGACTTACTACTTCACATTCTAATTTTTCATTATGTTTCTTTGCTTCTTCATTCCGCCTTTTCAGAGTCTCTATGATTATTTTACTTTCTTCCAAGCATATTTTGAGTTGATTGTTTTGATCAAGAAAATCATTGTCATCTATAGCATCCATAAAAGCATCCTTATCGTCTCTAGAATTATTTTCAAATGCCATGAGAAGTCTAAGATCTTGTTCACATTCTTCCTCACTATCAGATAACCCATCACTGTCTTCATTTGTATAGTAGCTTTTCTTAGTTCTGGATCGGTTCTTATTCCTTCTTGCAGATGTTTCTTTATAAGGACATTTTGCAGCATAATGACCAACTCTTCCAAAATTAAAACATTTGAAAGGAAGCTTACCTTTGAATCTTCCGGTTCCTAGTTGGAGTCTTCTCACAAAGTTTGCCTCATCTTCTTCTGAGATATATCCTGATCCTTCTGGTTTTTGAACTTCTTTTCCTTTTGTAGAAGCTTTAAAAACAGCTTCTTTGACTTCAGATGGTCCTCCTCTCCTCATTTCATATGCAGTCAATATGCCATGAAGTTGCACCACGGAAATATTTTGAATATCCTGTTTTTCTTCAAGGGCAGAAACTTTTGATTCAAATTTTGCCGTTAGCGATCGTAAAATTTTCTCAACCAAAGTAGTGTCAGATATTGTTTCACCCAGATTTCTCATACGATTTACAACATCATCAATCGGTAAAAAGAAACTGGCAATACTCTCATCACTATGCATCTTTAAATTTTCATATTCAATTCTGAGAGTTTGGAGTTTTGCACTTTTTACCTTTGCGTCACCTTCATAACTTAGAATGATTTTGTCCCATATTTCCTTTGCTGTATTCAGCTGCATGACTTTGAAAAATTCTGATTCAGTTAGACTTCCTGTTATAGCATTGACCGCTTTTGCGTTTGATTCATAATTCTTCCTTTCAGTTGGATCTGTTGGTGTAGCGGCTGGATATTGATATCCTTGTTCAACAATGGCCCATACATCAGCTCCCATAGACTGAAGATAGGATCTCATCCTCACTTTCCAGAAGATTAAATTGCTTCCGTTGAAGAGAGGGGGCTTGATAGATGTTGTTCCCTCATGATTGCTCATCTTGCTTGATCTTCCTTCTAGCGGCTAAGCTTTTTCAGAAGGACCTGCTCTGATACCAATTGTTGGAAAAATACTGAGAGGGGGGGTGAATCAGTATGTAATGCAGACAATAATTTTTTTTTTACTTTTCCTTTCTAAAACCCATACGCTACTTTGTTGAAGCCAACTTGCGTATATACGCGGATATCCTTCACAGAACTCGCGTATGTCTAGAGATCTAATTATGCGTTCAATTCTTAACTCAGATCATTGCATTATTCATTCATCAGTTATTTCAGGAAATAGTAAACAGGTGCAGAAAGAACAGAATAATCATCACACATAGGCAACACACATGAACACCATGATTTTTAGGTGGAAACCCAATTCGAGAGAAAACCACTGCTGCCGTCGTCTCAGTCTTCAATATTTATTATAAAGAAAAACTTCTTACAATCATGTACTGGTGCAGACTTATACCAGCATGTAGGCACCCACCTGCAGAAGGCTACAACCTTCTCTCGTTTACCAGCCTCACCTGGAAGGGAGCTACTACCCCCTCATATTAGCACCAGCCTCTGCTGACAGAAAGCTTCTATTATCAGACTAAAGGCTTCAACCCTCAGATCCACTGTAGACCATGTTTCATCAATTTTCAAACTAGATCAAATAGCTTCAACACAATTCTTCACTTATCAACAAACATCCCCTTTCATCAGTCAGAACAATGAAACCACTGTAACCAGAATATCAGAGATAGCCCAGACTTCAGAAGAGATATGCAGAATCTCAATTGTCTTTTGTGCAATCATTAATTCAAATACCATACGTGCTTTTCCTTAAACAGACCCGCGTATACACGCGCCTTTACTGAAGTGAACCCGCGTATACATTTGTGCAATTTATCAGAAAAACCCTAACAGCCCATACGCGCTTTTGTCTGAATGGAGCCGCGTATACACGTGCCTTTACTGAAGTGAACCCGCGTATACATTTGTGCAATTTATCAGAAAAAACCTAACAGCCCATACGCGCTTTTGTCTGAATGGAGCCGCGTATACACGCGCTTTTCACGAGACGAGCATGCGTATAGATCTATAAAAGATAAATTTTGCAGATGAGACCAGATCTATGAACTTACCCAGATTTCTTCAACTTCTTCAACAGATTTGCGCCAGGTCTTCATCACTTCTTTTCAAATCATCCAAGAGATTCACTATTTCAAGATCTAGAGATCTTGAATCTTCATTATGTTCATAGATGCCTTATAGATTCAGATCTATCAATTAAGAGCAGAGTTCAACCATGCAGATATACTTCAAAGTGAAGTATTCATTAAAGCTCAGACTTCTATCCCACTTGCACAATGAAATTCTTCTCCTTATATAGATTTAGCCTTTTTCAATACCATGAGTCAAAACCACATTACTTCCGATGGTTTTTCTGGATGGGATCAAATAGACAATCCAACGCTCAATACAATGGGTCAATACCATGGTAATGCCCCTTGGTATTCTAAATTTGGAGCGCAAAATACCATACGCGACTTGGTACGTACTTTTCCGCGTGCATACGCGCTTTCTCCTTGACAAACCCGCGTATGCCTTGTAACACACATTTTTCATGATTGCTTTGGCCCTCACTGATATTTCCTTCTCTGGTACTTCTGAGTTACTTGTAGAACATTAGATTTACATCATTAATAAACTCATCAAGCATCAAGAACATATTCATTAAGTAGGTTGCCATCATCTTCATCAAGTGGGTTGCCATCAAGGAAAACACTCAGCATCATATTGCCAACAAGGCCTTCTACTAGCCCTAATCAGTGGACATGGGCTCCAATCTAAGAGAAACTCAAATATCATGAGCAAAAGGTGAAAGTCATCAAGGTATGTTCCAGTAATATAGTTTCCAAGGGTTAATTATCAGTCCCATTGAGACTGTATCTTCATTATATTTGAAGCAAAGTTTTTCGACCATAAAATAACAGTCCTAGGTATAACACATGGACACCAAATCCTAGGTCTTCTGGGCATGATCACTATGTTGACTGTTTGTATCAGAAGTTTAGTATTCTGTTTAGTTTGACTCTTTTAGTGTTCCTTTAAGAATACTTCATTTTTAAGATATAAATATTTTGTGATAAGGTCTTGCCACTATGGTTCCCTCCTTCAGGGTTTAAAGTAATTGTTCGGAAAAATCATATCATCAACACGCCTTTTTTCTCTGTCATCCTTGAATGGATCTCATCCTCTAAGAATTATCACTATGAAAGGGAAATCTCTGTCCTAGTGCAGTATCATATATGGCATCACTCAGTTAGCTCGGTTCCTCTGAAGAAGGCATTTCTCAATCTCTTATATCTTGGTTCCTACTAGTTTACTCTCAATTGAAACAACCCCATAGTCTATGTGAAAATTTTGTATGGTTCTCCCTTTGCAATCTCAAGTTCTCAACATGTGAAAGTTATGGATGCACCATTTATATATAAAAGTTATGGAAATTAGGGTATAGGTTCAAGATATTATAAACATCTTCTCATGCATGTAAGTTGATCTATATTTACTCATGTTATGACTCTGAGTAATCATATATTCTGCAGTAAGTGTGTCCTCCTATCCCTCTTCAATATATTTTTCAATTTGCATGACATCATATATTCAAGCAGCCCATTATTAATATACATACGTTCAGTTAGCGTTGAAAGAAGAATTGAGATATGCATTGATGTTTAAATCAATAATGGAATTCTGTCAAAGTTTTTGGAAGTTCTGATGATAAGGCTTACTCACAATCTAAGTTGTGCAAAAGTCATGGCCATAGTTTATATGTTGACAATATTCTTCATACAAAAGGAGTTTATAAAAGGAGTCATAGGACAATGAGTCATCAAGGCTCATCATTATTTTGTATAATAGCATAAAAATGAATCTATACAGAATATATGCCTTTGTATGAGACCCTTGATTTGCTCAATCCACATCAGCTCATACACTTCTTAGCCAACCTGTTAAAGTTTCTTTTAGTTATAGTGGGTACACACTGAGTATAGACTTTTTTGGATTACATTTGTAAGCAAGATAGCTTATGGAATCAATATTCAGAGATGTTTTCATTTTTTTTAACATAATTAATCTTTGTTCAGAGCATTGGTTCAGCTGGAGTAATGTCAGTCATATAAGTCTTGCGTCTCTCAAAGGTAACGAACTTGGAAGTTTGAAAGTTCTGAAATATAAGCCTGCACAACATAGATGCTTGGTTATATCAGCTCCTCTATGGCACTTCTATGGCCTCCTTTCCATCGTGCAATATTCACAATACCATGGCAGTCTAAGAAGAAGTGACAGGAATTCTACAACAAAAAAAACTACAACACGTTTGACGGTTTCAATCTTGAAGAACTACTTGGAGAAAAAGTGCATGGCACTTTGGAACAGTTCTACTGCTATCAGCAGAGGGCCTCAATAAATAGTAGAGATCAAAATCTTGATTTTATACAACATTCATTAAGATTCATTTTCGAAGAGTAGCAAAGAGAAATCATTTCAATTTCATATACCCTAAAAAATCAAATTAAATTTTCATTTAGGAGGATTTAGAAAAGGTGTGTACATACATGGTCAAACATTAAGGTAACAAGAGCGATGTCTGAGGAGAGGAAAAAAGTAAAATCAATTTAGGAACTAGATCCATGGAAGAATAAAAAATACACCATAGAAGAAATTTTGAGCCCCCTTCAAAAAATCGTCCATATGGGTGATTCTGAGAGCGTCATCAACAGTGGGCCACCATATCATGACCATGTAATCTGCTTGCCAAGTGAATCATCATACATGTAATTCATTTTTCTTGTCATTTGATGTCAAGGTTGAGTTAAGCTTATGCTAGTTGGGTTAATCTTATGCAGAAAAAGAGCTTGAAGCTTGTTCAATGAATTTTCACAACTGATAGATCAAAAACCCGACATGAAAGCACGGTGATAAAATTGAAACAGAGTAGTTTACATAGTAATTTTTATGAATCAAATAATTGATTTCCTACTGGCGGGAATCATAGGGCAGGGCATTGTGATTAAAATGAATGAATATGGTATGAAACTATGTGGGATAAAATTTGATCAAGGGAAATAAGGGTATAATAAGATAGGATGTGTAGTAATTGCTCAAACCACCTGTTGTGCATGTCAGCCCTTCGATCCAAATTTCTGGCCTAACACTCCTTCCTAATCTTTCAAACTTGTTATCGTGGCCAAAAACTTCCATGTGCTGCCTATCGTTGACCTCTCCGCCTAAAAATACCTTGCATAAAGGTCTAAATCCGTAATTGGAAGTTTATCGGGCCATGCCCCCAAAGCCTTAGCCCCTTTTTCTTGATTCACACATGACCCGGGCGCGAAACTGTGTGCCAGACAGGCGGGAGCTTATCGCCTTATGTTTTCGGGCAAAACCATAACCGTCTGATCCAATGTAAATCAACGGCGCACCATACTCTCTTCATGGTGGTCCCCGCGCCCGAGCCTACTGCTAAAAAACCAGCGGATTTTATTCCGCACCGCTTATCCAAAGGCTGGCAGTTTTTCTCACAACCCAGCGATTCCACACGCTGCGTGATGCGTGTCCCCATGTACCATTTCAGAAACCGCCCATTTCGCACATTATCTCCCGGTGGAAAGGCGTGCAGCAGAATTCACCTGGGCCGTTCGATTTTGAGGTCCGCATCTGATGGCTCCCATCATACAAAGTTGCGCACCTTTTAGTCTTGTCCACATTGCCTCTGGCCCAGTGCTCCATCGCTCTTAGATATAATCTTCACCGTAGATCTCCTTCTAAATTGGGTGGCTAAGATTTATTTGACCCGTCACAGTTGACCAAGCCTCATAGCCTGTACTCCACGTCATAGTTTCCACGTGTCGCCCACTTTCACCTCCACCATCCATATATTACATTCACATGCCATATTTTAGCGTTTTATGTTATAAACCTCCATTAGCCCATTCTTCACAGTTCATCTGCGTCTTCACCACCACCCTGTGTACCGCCACCATTGTTGTCACGACGCTTCGTCACACGGCCACCCTCATTGCGTGTCCATCACTGAGTCTGGTTTCTTTTAATGAGTTTGTGGATTTTTGCAGGTGTTTGGTGCTGAAGAACCATCGTAATTCGGGGTTTACATCACAGAAGATGAGTGCATTTCAAAGATCTGTTCAGCAGGTGCTGGATGATGAAGCAGAGATCTGAGGAAATATTGTTGACAAGACTTTTATTTAATGAAGCAGGGCTGAAATTTATCAAACCCCTTAGAGCAATTCAAAAGATAGACCCTGGTAGCTGAATACATTAATTTCACAACAAAGAATATCGATTAGAGAGCGATGAATTCAATAGTTGGTGCCGGAGATTTTAAATGGCGATTCAACATCTAGAAGGCACGAGTACAAGTGCATAGAAATTAGATCCTCCAGGGTGCACTTCAACAGATTTTTCTCTCAGAAAAGTACAGAATGTTTCATATTTTATTCCTCATATTTTGTCTCCAGAAACTCTACTCCCACAGCATTTACTTCATGTAGCAGCAACAGAGTACATACAGCTCAGCATGGTCATTCAGCAGTGTGGGCGCGAAGGTTTTCCGCCACTTTGTTCAAACTAAATCATTAAATGTGCATCACCTACCTCTTCTTCTACAATTTTCTATTTCCTCTATAAATACTAAGAAGAAAGACATTGTAAGGGTTCCAGATTTCTATCAGCAAACTGTGCAGTGAAAGGCTCTTGTATACATATTGTAAAATTTCTGTATGAAGGTTCAGAGCCCGTAGGGTCTCAGTGAGGAGGAGTTATATCTGTAATGAGGATTCTGGTCTTTGGTATCCCACAGTATGTAAACTTATTTTATGTGCTTTATACAATTTATCATTTCATATATCTTCTTCTTGTATCATGATTCTGGAATGCGAGTGGCTCACTGACTTTAGGTAAGGATTCATCCCAGTTGATGCCCATACTTGAATCAGTCAAGCGCTTTAAATTGGCCGAGACATGATATAGTGTTTCATATTCATCTCATTCATATTTCTACTATATTAGTTGCTTGAGGAGGGTGCTTTTAAAATGCCATTGTCATGTATGGATTCTTAGATTGATAAGCCCATATGTGGTTCTGTTGTGTATCTGGGTATCAGCCTCATGTTAACTAGTATCTTCGTGATGTTTTCTTCACTACATCCACCCTCTGATATTTGACTTCTGTGGTATATTACTTGAATCGTCCCTCTTTACAGTAAGCTGTCTCGTAACTGTCTGATGCTTTTGTATTGGAGTTTTGCATGCTGTTCCTACATTATTCTTATCTTTGTATCAGCTTCTGAGAGAGAGTTTGGTTCCCTTTAAACTACTTTCCTTGTTTTACAAGTGATAGTAAGAGAGCTTTTGGATTGACAACCCAAGCTATATTATGAGCTCCTTGCTATGCTAAGATGTCCTAGGCACTGGTCTATAGCAACTCTAGGCTGTCTCTAGGGTAGACAATAATTGTTGACAACATCTTTCTTGCACCGTTGCCGGGGATCGAATTTAAGAATATCAGTTTCCCTAGTCCTCAACAAATCATATTCACTCTCTAATGAGGTGAGCACATAGAGTTGAAGAGTTGCGTATCTCTCACCTTGGCGACTCCACTGTTCTTTATTTGATAAATCTATTGGTAGTCCTGGCTCCTGGAAAGCCACATTTGAGGTCAGATTCCTCAAAGTTAAAGACATCCTCTGTATCTGACCTAGAGAAGATTATTCATAGAAGAATTTGGAAAGAAAGACAATCAGCCAAGGCTGAAGTCCCTGAATATTCTGTAGAAGATCATCCATCCTCTTCTTCTCAGGAAATCCCAGTGGAAAATCTCGACTCCACTGAGGAAAATCCCGAATATTACTCAGATAGCCCACCCAGGGGAAGTGCTAGAACCAAATATAACCCTCATCCTACCCCTGAGGCTGAGGAAATTGAAGAAGTTACAGAAGTAGTTCCTGTTAATCGTGAATTGTTTCCACCTACACCTCAGTCTTCTGTATAATACATTTCGATTGTTATACATACCCCACTTCCTCTTCCTCCTCTTCCTTCATTTGTACCTTATATTATTGCACAACCTCCACCTCCTCCAATGGCTAATGTTCCATCTTTCCTATTGAACAAATATGCTCCACTGGCCTTACCCCAAGTGCTAAATGATATGCCACAGGATTATTTGAAGATTCTGCCTAGATTTAATGGAGAAAATGAAATTGATGCTCAGAAACATCTTAAGACTTTCTGCTCTTTTGCCGAGAACTTCAATGTTGAACATTTGGATGTGGTCTTAAGATTATTTGTGCAATCTTTGGATGGTGAAGCTAGAAAATGGTTCAAGACCTTGGGAAACTGTTCAGTGACCACCTGGGATGACATGGAGAATACTTTTTTCAGGAAATGGGGAGAAAATAAAGATCATGGGCAGTGTCTTACTGAATTCAATACACTCAAGAAGAGACATAATGAAGGAGTGTCGGAGTTTATTAAGAGATTTAATAAGTTATATCTAAATCTCCCTGCAGATATGAAGCCTCATCAGAACGCTGCAAAAGTTGTTTTCATTGCAGCTTTTGACTCAGATTTCGGTTTCTCCCTCAGGGAGAGAAAGCCTGCCACCCTAGATGATGCTCAGTCAGACACTCTTGAATTGGAAGCTAACTTTTCTTCCTCTGGAAAATTAAAAGGGAAGGCTGAACAGGATGTTAGAAGGAAGGGAAAAGAAGAATTATCCACCTCCAACCAGGATAAGGATTCAGATAAAATGGAGGAAATAAGAAAAATGATAAAGAAGATGGTCAAGCTTGAATTAGAGGCAAAGAACCCAGCTCCCAAGAATTTTTATAATGCTCCAAACAGAGGATACAATCCCCAGTATAAGAGACCACCATTGCAAATATTGCCAAGGGAAGCAAAGGAGCAGCAACATCAGGTACCACATCCCTTGTACCTGGAAGGTCCAGCAGATGACTCCACTGAAGATGCTGCTTATGAACTAGAAGATTCAAATCTTTCTTTCTCCAAAAATGATGAAATGGAATGCCCATTGCAAGAAGAAGAAGAAGAAGCAGAGATTGATCATTATTGTAAACAATTTTCTGATTTCATGCAAGCACACTTCAATAGAAAATATGATCTCAGATCTTCAAGGAAGAGGACCCAAACTCAAGATCAAGAAGAGAAGCCACCTCAGAAGGAGGTACCTGCTCAGAAGGAATCAGAAACAAAGAGAAACACAGAAAAAGTTAAGAGTCCTCTAAATACTCCCTTGCAGCCTAATGATTAGATTCCTTCTTCTTCAAAAGTAGTCAGTCCTCCTAATGATGAATCTATGTCAAAAGAAATTAAATTTTCAGCTGAAAATAAAGAGTCAAAAGAAGTTGTGATAGAAAATCCCCCTCCTGCTTTTAGTTTGCAAAAATAACTTGAGAAAATTAAAATTCCAGTCCCCTTGACCGAGCTGCTAAAAAAACCTGCATATCAGTCTCAAGTTACTTCTTTTATGCTCCCTCCTGAAATATCAATTGTGCCTGATAGTTTAAACCTTCAAGAAGAAAGACCCATGGTAGTCTTTGGCCCACATGTTGAGGAAGTAGATCCTTCTACTCCTCGTTTTTATGTGTCTCTAGTTATTCATGACCTGCTGTTACACAATTGTATGTTATATTCTGGGGCTTCCCATAATCTTATGCCTCTATCTGTCATGGAACAACTAGGACTGCAAATCACACGCCCATATAAAGACCTTTATTCATTTGATTCCAAAAGAGTCAAATGCTTGGGGATGATTAAAGATTTAGTGGTCAATTTGGCCCAAATTCCAGCAAAGAGTGTGGTCATGGACATTGTGGTGGCTGATATCCCAGCCCTCTTTGGCATGTTGCTGTCAAGGTCCTGGGGTACAAAAATTGGTGGGTCAATTAAGCTAGATTTAACATATGCTACCATCCTAGTCTTTGGTGGACAGGAGAGGAGGTTATACAGAGAGACTAAATTTGTCAAGGTAGTTACTAAGGCTGATAACTCTGCAAATTCACCAGTCTATAGTAAAGAAGGAGATTTTTCATGCTTTATGCTAGAAGAAGATCAAAATTATGTGCATGAATCCTCCTTCAAAATTAAGGATGAGCAGCCTTCAAAAAATTATGAAGCTGGAATCTGGACTTTACATTTTGATGGGGCAAATTCAAGAGAAGGCAATGGAGCTGGAGTATTATTAATCTCTCCTACAAGAAAATGGGTCCCACTATCCTTCAAATTGGAATATGAGGCTACTAATAATGTGGCTGAATATGAAGCACTGCTATTGGGACTGCAAACGACCATGAATATGAATATAAAGAATTTAAAAGTCATGGGAGACTCTGAGCTGGTGGTAAGACAGGTCAGAAATCAATGCCAAACAAAACACCCTCGGCTGAAAGCCTATAGGAATGAAGTATGGGACGTGGTGGAGAATTTCTTCTCGGCATTTAACATACAGTTCATGTCCCAGGAGCACAATAGAATAGCAGATTCTATTGTTGTGGCTGCTAGCACATTTCGTCCTCCACAGAATCCTCTTTTGAGGTATGAAATTGAAGTACGATACAGACCATCAATCCCAGATAATGTTAAACATTGGCAGATATTTGAAGATGAGGAAAAAATGAAGAGATTCCTGGAGACAGCAGGGGAATTCTCTAATATGGAGATTGATGACAAAAAAGAAGGGGAAGCTGAAAATATCGCAGAAAACAGATGGGAAGAAAAAATAGCAGGTATAAAAGTGCTGCAGCTGAAAGGAAATGTTATCCCTAGAAGGCTAGTGCCCCTAGAAAGATTATTTGATAAAAATGATGTTCCATTGTAGCACAGTAAAGTAATAGAAGAAAGCCAAGTAGAAGACTTGAATTTGGGCACTGATGCTGAGCCCAAAATTGTAAGATTATCTACGAAGGTTTCAGAGGAATACAAAAGAAAATATTTGAAATTATTTCAGTCATACAAGGATGTATTTGCATGGTCTTATCAAGACCTTAAAACTTTTGATGTTGATATAATGCAACATAAAATTCCTTTGAGGGAAGGTGTGAAGCCTTATAAGCAGAAGCTCAGACAGATAAATCCTCTGCTGCTTCCCTCTATTGAAAAAGAAATCAAGAAGCTGCTGAAGGCCAAAATAATTGTGCCATTGAGATAGTCAGAATGGGTAGCAAACCTTGTTCCTGTTCGAAAGAAAAATGGAGAAATTAGGTTGTGTGTAGATTTCAGAAACTTAAATAGAGCATCTTTAAAAGATAATTATCCATTGCCTAAGATGGACCACATTCTACAGAAAGTGGTCGGAGCCTCCAGAATGTCAATGATGGATGGGTTTTCCGGTTATAATCAGGTGGCTGTTTTCCTAGAGGATCAAAATAAAACTGCATTTACAACACCATGGGGTACATTTATGTATGCCAGGATGCCATTTGGGCTAATTAATGCAAGAGCTACTTTTCAGAGGGAAATGGACATAGCTTTTGTTGGAGAGCAGGACAAGTTTCTGGTGGTATATCTGGATGATATCACAGTATTTTCAAAGGATGATACTGAACACATTTAGTACTTGCAGAGAACCTTTGAAAAATGCAGAAGGTATGGTCTTTCCCTCAATCCTCAAAAATCTTTATTTGCATTAGATGAGGGAAAACTCTTAGGGCACATTGTAACTAAAGATGGTGTGAAAATAGACCCTAAGAGAGTTGAAGTTATAAATAGTATTCCTTTACCCAGGAATAAGAAGGAAGTGCAGGTGTTTCTAGGTTGAATCAATTTCCTGAGAAGGTTTATTCCTAACTATGTTGAGATAGTTAGGCATATAACTGATATGTTGAAAAATAATAATGAAGTAAAATGGTCTCAGGAATCTAGAAATGCATTCAAAAGGATAAAACAGGCATTTGTTGAAGCTTCTGTGCTGGCTGGGCCTGATTATACAAAGCCATTTATGATATTTTCATTTGCTTCACCCCATACAGTAGCTGGAGTCTTATTGCAGAAAAATGAAGAAGGATATGAACAGCCCATAGCCTTTTTCAGTCAGGTATTGCATGATGCAGAATTAAAGTACAACATATTGGAGAAGCAGGCATACGCCCTAGTGAAGTCCCTTAAAGCTTTCAGAATGTATGTTTTGAAGTCTCACATCACTGCATACATCCCTACAGCAACTGTCAAGGATATTGTCGTTCAGGGAGATAGTGAGGGGAAAAGAGGAAGATGGATTGCAAAAATACAGGAATATGATTTAGACATAAGGCCCACCAAGCTAGTTAAAGGACAGGGACTTGCTAAAATGTTATCTGAATCAAATCATCAAGCCTTGGGCATTAATTTATCTATGATTGCAAGTGAAGAGTCAGAAAATGAAAAATACCAGCAAGGACTGGAGAAATCCACTCAAAAAGCACATCTAAAGTATCTCACTAGTCCTTGGTACAAAGAAATAGTTGAATATCTTTTAACACTCAGCTGTCCACCCAGCTGTGATAAATCAAAATACAGGGCTTTGAGGCTGAAATAAAAAAAGTATATAGTTGCCAATGGTCAGTTATATTGGAGAGATCCTTCAGGCATACTATTATTGTGCCTCACAGAGGATGAAGTAGAAAATATAATGGTGGAGTTTCATGAGGGAATTTGTGGAGGTCATTACAGTTGGAGGGCCACAACACATAAAATACTGAGAGCTGGTTTTTATTGGCCTAAATTATTTGGAGATGTTTTTAATTGGGTTAGAGCATGTGATAAATGTCAAAAATTTGCTGAGAGACAAAAGCTGCTCGCTCTGCCCCTAATTCCAGTCCATGTAAATGAACCATTTCAGCAATGGGGATTAGATTTTATTGGAGAAATACATCCCCCTTCAAGTGGCCAACATAAATGGATATTGACTGCAACAGATTACTTTACAAAGTGGGTGGAAGCCATACCTGCGAGAAATGCTACAGATTCTATAATCATCAAATTCATGGAAGAGAACATCATATCCAGGTTTGGCTGTCCAACTAGAATTGTAATTGATAATGCACAGGCCTTCAAGTCCAATAAATTTGTAAATTTCTGCCAGCAGTATAATATTGCATTAAGTCACTCCACAGCTTACTATCCATAGGGGAATGGCTTGGCAGAATCTTCCAACAAAACTGTGGTGAGGGCCTTGAAGAAGACAATTAAAGAGAATCAAAAGAATTGGGATTCCCAATTGAAATTTTCTCTGTGGGCGAATAGAGTAACTATCAAGAGAGCAACTAGGAAATCTCCTTATGAATTGGTATATGGGCGAGCAGCTATGTTTCCTATGCAATTGGCTTGGCCAGTGGCACGTTTCATGCAGGAAAGTCAGGAAGAACCAGATGATATGCTCAGGAGAATTAATCAATTGATAGAATTGGAGGAAACACGGAATCAAGTGAGTCAGAGGTTAACAGAATATCAGGAGAAAATGAAACATGTATTTGATCAGCACGCAAAAGACAGGAAGTTTCAAATTGGGGAATTAGTTCTCAGGTGGGATGTCAGAAGGGCCGAAAAAGGAAAGCATGCTAAATTCGACCCACTTTGGTTTGGCCCGTTCAAAATTGCGGAACAGAAGGGCAATAATACATTCATGTTGGAAAATCTACAAGGTGATTTGCTGGAGGCCCCTGTGAACGACCAATTCCTTAAACCCTACTTTCAATTTTGATTCAGATGAGGAGTGCCAGTTATACCATATTGTATATAAGTTTTGTTTTAGTTTTTACTTCAACGTGGAGTGTATGCTGATAGATGAGAAAAAGAGAAAATCAGAGGGACCGAAGAACAGAGTTTATTAAAATGATCAGAGGTCTACACGTTCTTGACATGTCCAAGGATGAACATGCCGTCCCCAGATGGAGCCGATGTTGTGCATGTCAGCCCTTTGATCCAAATTTCTGGCCTAACACTCCTTCCTAATCTTTCAAACCTGTTATCGTGGCCAAAAACTTCCATGTGCTGCCTATCGTTGACCTCTTCGCCTAAAAATACCTTGCATAAAGGTCTAAATCCGTAATTGAAATTTTATCGGGCCAGGCCCCCGAAGCCTTAGCCCCTTTGTTTTGATTCACACATGACCCGGGCATGAAACCGTGTGCCAGACAGGCAGGAGCTTATCGCCTTATGTTTTCGGGAAAAACCATAACCATCCGATCCAATGTAAATCAACGGCGCACCGCACTCTCTTCATGGTGGTCCCCGCGCCCGAGCCTACTGCTAAAAAACCGGCGGATTTTATTCTGCACCGCTTATCCAAAGGCTGGCAGTTTTTCTCACAACCCAGTGATTCCACACGCTGCGTGACGCGTGTCCCCATGTACCATTTCAAAAACCGCCCATTTCGCGCATTATCTCCCAGTCGAAAGGCATGTAGCGGAATTCACCTGGGCCGTTCGATTTTGAGGTCCGCATCTAATGGCTCCCATCCTAAAAAGTTGCGCACCTTTTAGTCTTGTCCACATTGCCTCTGGCCCACCACTCCATCGCTCTTAGATACAATCTTCACCGTAGATCGCCTTCTAAATTGGGTGGCTAAGATTTATTTGACCCGTCACAGTTGACCAAGCCTCATAGCCCGTACTCCACGTCATAGTTTCTACGTGTCACCCACTTTCACCTCCACCATCCATATATTACATTCACATGCCATATTTTAGTGTTTTATGTTATAAACCTCCATCAGCCCATTCTTCACAGTTCCTCTGCATCTTCACCACCACCTTGTGTACCGCCACCATTGTTGTCACGACGCTTCGTCACAAAGCCACCCTCATTGCGTGTCTATCACTGAGTTTGGTTTCTTTTAATGAGTTTGTGGATTTTTGCAGGTGTTTGGTGCTGAAGAACCATCGTAATTCGGGGTTTACATCACAGAAGACGAGTGCATTTCAAAGATCTGTTAAGCAGGTGCTGGATGATGAAACAGAGATCCAAGGAAATATTGTTGACAAGACTTTTATTTAATGAAGCAGGGCTAAAATTTATCAAACCCCTCAGAGCAATTCAAAAGATAGACCTTGGTAGCTGAAGACATTAATTTCACAACAAAGAATATCGATCAGAGAGCGATGAATTCAATAGTTGGTGTTGGAGATTTTAAATGGTGATTCAACATCCAAAAGGCATGAGTACAAGTGCATAGAAATTAGATCCTCCAGGGTGCACTTCAATAGATTTTTCTCTCAGAAAAGTACAGAATGTTTCATATTTTATTCCTCATATTTTGTCTCCAGAAACTCTACTCCCACAACATTTACTTCATGTAGCAGCAACAGAGTACATATATCTCAGCATGGTCATTCAGCAGTGTGGGCGCGAAGGTTTTCCGCCACTTTGTTCAAACTAAATCATTAAATGTGCATCACCTACCTCTTCTTCTACAATTTTCTATTTCCTCTATAAATACTAAGAAGAAAGACATTGTAAGGGTTCCAGATTTCTATCAGCAAACTGTGCAGTGAAAGGCTCTTGTATACATATTGTAAAATTTCTGTATCAAGGTTCAGAGCCCGTAGGGTCTCAGTGAGGAGGAGTTATATCTGTAATGAGGATTCTGGTCTTTGGTATCCCACAGTATGTAAACTTCTTTTATGTGCTTTATACAATTTATCATTTCATATATCTTCTTCTTGTATCATGATTCTGGAATGCGAGTGACTCACTGACTTTAGGTAAGGATTCATCCTAGTTGATGCCCATACTTGAATCAGTCAAGCGCTTTAAATTGGCCTAGACATGATATAGTGTTTCATATTCATCTCATTCATATTTCTGCTATATTAGTTGCTTGAGGAGGGTGCTTTTAAAATGCCATTGTCATGTATGAATTCTTAGATTGATAAACCCATATGTGGTTTTGTTGTGTATCTGGGTATCAGCCTCATGTTAACTAGTATCTTCTTGATGTTTTCTTCACTGCATCCACCCTCTGATATTTGACTTCTGTGGTATATTACTTGAATCGAACCTCTTTACAGTAAGCTGTCTCTTAACTGTCTGATGCTTTTGTATTGGAGTTTTGCATGCTGTTCCTACATTATTCTTATCTTTGTATCAGCTTCTGAGAGAGAGTTTGGTTCCCTTTAAACTAATTTCCTTGTTTTACAAGTGATAGTAAGAGAGCTTTTGGATTGACAACCCAAGCTATATTATGAGCTCCTTGCTATGCTAATATGTCCTAGGCACTGGTCTATAGCAACTCTAGGCTGTCTCTAGGGTAGACAGTAATTGTCGACAACACCACCATTATATATTTAAACTATTAAGGTGACACATTTTTATGAGTAAAATTATAAAATACCATGGAATAATTTAGCATAGGATTTATGGCCGAAACATTTAAGAGTTAAAATAGAGTTTTTAAGTGATCACAATAAAAATAATACACATTAGAGATATATACATGGATCATATATATCAAGTTAAAGTGATCACTGAAGAAACATATTCCTACATTTGTATATCTCAATTGGAAAATTATTAATGTCACAAGAATCACAAGGGTTGATATGTCAATAAAAAATTAAAATTGTCCTCTAAAAACTCATATAGAAAGTGGGGTAACAGGTCCTATGCCATCAAACCTGTGATTTTCAATGGGAAATCTTCAACAGTCTCTTTAGAGAAATAATGTCTCATTAAGGGTTTCAATAAGAGGTATGGGGCCCCACCAATTTGATAGTTGAAGAATTTTGAATATTGGCTTGTCAATTTTGGCCCTAAGTAGGCAAGGAAACATGGAAGGAGGTGACCCCCTTGGAAAATTTCAAAAGGGGAAGGCCACATAAGGTCTTATATAAAGATCCAAATCCAAGGACCTCCCTCATAAAAATAGTTAGACATGTATTGAAAGAAAGTAGATAACGACCATCTAAATCTTGAGAAAACAAAACAGAACATCCCTTGAATCACATAATAAATGGAACATCTACATATGAGCAATGTTGTGTATATGGCAAAGCTATAATACGTTATTTAGAAGAGGAATATCATGATTTCATTATTTTCAACTAGACACTAATGTAAACTCACTTTGAAACCACCAAGGGGGATCTGAAGGGAAACATCTAATGCTCTTGTGTGTATGAGGGTTAAAAAATAAGCCCCCCTCTTATTTGCATGAAGTGTTCCTATTATAAATCCGTCTTAGAGTCAAGGCCATGAAAAGATGAAGTTCAAGTACTAAATTTATTGTTTATAAATAACCTCTTTAACAACTTGACATATACATATAATGATGTCATTTACATTGGAGGTGTATGTCACTTGAATCATGTTGCTACTTTAATCGCTCCCCCACAAAACGGTGCCATGCTCCCTTGTGATGATGCATCAACCATAAGGTTGAACAATATCATGATGTAAAATAAATTTAAACATGATGTAACTTTAATAGTGCCCTACATTCACCCCTTGGCTCACCACTCATGGCAAATGTGAGGCTATTTCAAGAATTGATGTGGATAATATCATGTTATTTTATATTGTGTATAGTATTTTACATTGACACAATTGTGTTTTTTTAGCAAACAAAATATTTGTATCAAGGGTTAGCACCTTGTTCATTAGGGTTGAAGAGGTTGCGTCATTATTAGTGATATATCCATTGCCAACTCCTTATGTGGGAGAGCACTACAAGCTCCATGTCGACATGAAGTGTAGATATTGTGAGCAATTCCTATTGAGGTTTTGAAAATTATCCAGTTGTTCAACATTTGGTATACATGTTAATTAGGGCATTACCCACAAACACATACCCTCAAGACCAATACCTAGTTCCCTAAAAATCAAATGGTACCGATATTCTTAGTTAGAGGTGAAGGATTCTCCTAAGAGGTTATTTTGTTGGTTTTATGTGTTTTTTTTTTTGCCTTGGATACTAAGTGGTGAAGGGCTTCAAGGGGTAAGATTTAAGGGCCAAGGGCTTGGGGGGAAAGGGATTTAGGTGTTAGGGGTTAAGGGGTTGGGTTTTAAGGTGTTTAGGGGTTATGGATTAAGATTTAAGGGTCACAAGTTAAGAGAATAAGGGGTTAGTGCTTAGGGGGTTCATGGATTCTAGGTTAGGAGTTAATGGCTTAAGGTTTAATGCATAAAGGGGTTGATGGCTTATGAGTTATGAGTGTAGGGTTAAGAGATTATGGCTTTTTGGTTAAGGGGTGGGGAATTTAGTGGCTATGGGTTAATGTATTATTGGTTGTGATAATGGGGCCCATAATACCCTTATCACCACTATCGGGGGTTCCTCTTTCAATTCCTCTTGTTACCTTACCTCCAAGCCTCCTAGCCCCTATGAAATTAGGTCTTAATCCCCCTTCTCATTCTCTAATGTGTGGATTATAGATATTATTAAACCGTGCTTGGACATACCACTTCTAGCCATCCATGCTAGATGTGTGTCCCTTAGTCCTGTTCAATACACCACAAAATATTCCTCCCACCTTTTCGGTCATATCATTCAACTTATCTTAACATTATGGGTGAAATTGGTGTTTATGTTGTAAAGTGAACAGAGAAAAAATTTACTTGTTTTCTCTTTTGAGAAGATGTAGAAATTGATTGTCATGAATGGAATGTGCATGCATCAATCTACATTGGCTTGTTTTTCGAGCTTAGACATGAATAATCATTTGGTCATACTCCATACTATCGATGGAATCTAGTATCACAAATGTATCGATGGGAAATTTGAGAGATTCTTTTGAAATTTTGTGTGTTGTGGTATCTAGCTCCTTGAGAAAGTGTCTGAAAGATAGATAGCCTAAATAGTTGGGGGGGGGGGGACTATGATATCCTGTAGGATGGGATGTAGGTATATGTTTTCTATCATGAATTATTGACCCAATTGATCATGATTTTTGAATCCCCCATGATCTATAGGGATTTGTCTCTTTTGATGGATGCAATTTCCAGAAGTGTACAAAGAGCAATGGAATCAACTCAGTTGTTGGATCCTTAACTTTGGGTATACCTTACTTTCTCAGTATAATATTGGGAGAGGAAGAGTACCACACCCACTTTGCAGCTAGGTGGGATAACTTGTGCAACACCATCAAATAAGTCACAAGGGCATCTAAGAGGGAGTGGAGAAATCACCAGAATCCATTATTTTTATGGTTTAAGATGAATCTTGTCTTCCAAACACTGTTTTTTATCAATTCAATTGTGATATTTATTAGAATTTCTCGTGGAAAAAATGTGTTTTTGTTCCAATCCCACCAGACATTGTTGATTAGAATGCATGGGAAACCTTTATAATAATCTTCCATGATATTGAGTAACTAAGTTTTGAAATTTTCTTCCAAGTTTAGATAGGACCACGAGCCTATCATGTTAAATTTTGCAAGGGTGGTGATGATCATGACCTGCACTGTGTTGCAAGAGGAGATAAATAAGTGTGAAGAAATGTCATCATATGACTTGCCTAAAGGATAGATGCTCGGCTGATTCGTAAACTATCATGGATGTTTCTTCTGAACAAAATGTGTTGTTGTTCCAATCCCACTAGATATTGTTGATTAGAATGCATGGGAAACCTTTTTAATAATCTTCCATGATGTTGTGTAACTAATTTTTTAAATTCTCTTCCAAGCTTAAATAGGACCACGAGGCTATCATGTTCAATTTTGCAAGGGTGGTGGTGATGACCTGCATTGTGTTGGGACAAGAGATAAATAAGTTTGAAGAAATATCATCAGATGACTTACATAAAGGATATATGTTGGGGTGATTCATAAACTATCATGGATATTTCTTGTGAAAAAATGTGTTTCTATTCCAATCTCGCCAGATATTGCTAATTAGAATGCATAGGAAACCTTTTTAATAGTCTTCCATGATGTTGTGTAACTAAATTTTGAAATTTTCTTCCAAGCTTAGATATGACCAGAAGCCTATCATGTTCAATTTTTCAAGGGTGGTGGTGATGACCTACACTGTGTCGAGACAAGATATAAATAAGTGTGAAGAAATATTATCATATGACTTGCATAAAGGATATATGTTGGGGTGATTCATAAACATCATGGATATTTATCGTGAACAAAATGTGTTGTTGTTCCAATCCCACTAGATATTTTTTGATTAGAAAGCATGGGAAACCTTTATAATAATCTTCCATCATGTTGTGTAACTAAGTTTGAATTTTTCTTCCAAGCTTAGATAGGACCACGAGCCTATCATGTTCAATTTTGCAAGGGTGGTGGTGATGACCTGCATTGTGTTGGGACAACTAGAGATAAATAATTGTGAAGAAATATCATCATATGAATTTCATAAAGGATATAAGTTGGGGTGATTCGTAAACTATCATGGATATTCCACTAGACAGTTCATCATAATAGAACATATAAAACTATATTTAAAAATGAATGAATAAGAGTTTGTGATAGGAAGTATCAGTGAGTTTCAGATGTGCTAAGGAGGGAGTGACATCAAGGTATGCTAGGCAGTGTTAAGGCATGCTAGAGGCCAGGGAAACATGCCAAGATGTGCCAGGTGCCAGGGTGTGCCAATGCATGCCAGGGCGGAGTGTTTGGGACTCAAATGCATGGAAATGAATGAATAAGAGTGTGTGACAGGGAGTATCAACGAGTTCTAGGTGTGCTAAGGAGGGAGTTTAAAGGTATGCAAGTTAGTGCCAAGGAATGCTTGAGTGATAGGGTGACATGCTAGGATGTGCCAAATGCTAGGGTGTGTCAATGCGTGCTAGGGAGTGCCATGAAAACAAAAGGGAGAACTAGTTCAAAATGCATGGTAACAAACGAATAAGAGTGTCTGATAGGGAGTGTCAATGAGTTTTAGGTGTGATAAGGAGGGAGTAGCAAGGTTACATGTTAGGTAATTCCAAGGTATGCTAGAGTGCCAGGGCATGTCAGGGAGTGTTAGTGTGAAAACCCTTCTTCATTATATTACACGCTACAATACAACAGGCTAGAGATCTTGTACCATGGATCATGACCCTTTACAATCACACTGATACAGGGAATACAAATAGGGATTTGTGTTAATCCTTTGATAGCCAATCTATCATGAACAAGACAACACTTGACCTACTTGTTGATGGCGGCCAAACACAACCCTTTCAGTACACAAGTTTAATGAGAGCACCCCAGGTTTAATGTTTGGAGAACAAGGGGCCACCCCCTTGTCCAACACTTTTGATGGGTCCCATGCATCATTATGGCACTCATGGACCCTAGTATGCCTCCTAGAAGGCCCTAAGACATCAGTTGACCTCTTATGAGGCTTATTATTCCATGTATGAGATAGTTTGGTGGGACTGTCATCAAAATTTAGGGTTACTTGCATATTATTTAATGTTTACGGGTTAATGTATGCCCATAAGCTAATTTGATCAACTCCTAATCAATGTATAAATAAGCGCTAGTTGGATTCATTTGTATCATCACTTGACTTGGGATCTCTCTATCTTTAGAGAACTTTACATTTTTCCTTGGAGGACTATTTTGGATGATGGATGCATTTTGATGTATGTATTTGTGCTATTTTTATCTTGGATATTTGTTTTTGCAAATGTGAAGTTGGTTGGATATACTCTCTAATATTGTGAGTGCAAATTTAACACTATTCTTCTTGTTGTTGCATACTATTGGATTTCGTTATAACTAGGGATAATTGCTGCATGCTGGAAATGTGGAATTATGTGTCTATTTAGCTTATTTAATGCATGGGCCATTGTTGGATGAATGAAATGTCTTAGAGATCATTTTATCTCAATAAAAGTGCACCACTTTTATGAAGTATAAATTCTTGAAGGTCACGTTTCGTTTTCCTCTAGGATTGGACGAAGTTGACTTTCTGGGCCTCCTTGATCAAGAAAATAAATTTTTTTCATTATCACACCTAACTCCACATCCCCAAGTGAATTATACACTATTACCTCAAAAAGGGTGATGATCCCCCCTCCCTCCCCTTTTTTCACAATTTTCCATTTTTCCCTAGGTCTAGCCCCATTAGGTTACCTAGGGCACCAATTTCCCAAGAATATAGCCAAAGAAAAACTTCGATCTCCTAGAGGAAACTAAATTGGTGGGTCCCCTCACTCTCCTCATAATTTTGGCCAATTTTGACGATGGAATCTTCGGATACCTTAAGCCCTAGATATAGGATCAAGTTTTGTATAGGTGTTCCCAAGGCTAGAACCTAGTAGGATCAATTTGACCCATCAAAGTAAAAACTCTTGCCTGATCCTTTCCCCTCACATTGTCCAAGATAGGAACATCATTGGTTTCTAAATTCCATCCCTGAACCTGGGTTGGGTCCACTTGGCCCCGTGTGGTCCCATTTGGTGTCAAAGGCCTTTCATCAAGGATCATTTGGGAATCCAAGTTCCCAAAGGATTTTAGGGCTTGATAAATTCCTTCATAAGTCTTATTCTTCTCCCTCAACCCTTCAATCCCCCTCCTCTCTCCCTAGAAGATCAAGTCCCTTGATTAAAAGGAAAGCATGTCCCACTCTTTATTCTATCTTAGGGAAAGGGCTTCTAGGGTCATTTCCCACTTATTCCTTGACCTATAATATAAAAGTGACTTCCTAAACTACCGAGACTCCTCCCATCAGTGAAATTTTTTGAAGAGAAAGGAGCCTTAGGTATGGTGACAATGGGCTAAACCTCCACCGTTTCCCTTGTCCTAGCAATTTCCCTCTTAGGAACCCCTTTTAGGAACACTACTAGTTTGAATGGTAACAAGTTGTTCACAACTCCATTTGTGAACAACTCTTTGGTATGCCTAATTTTTCCATAATACGGCTCCAAGATGAGAAGTCTATAGATATGGAGGCTGCCCTTCTTCTCACTGAATTAATCCTCTACAATATAGTGAACTAGGGCTAGTTGGTTGGCCCACTTGATTGCTACTTTAGTCCTTCAAATTCTGTGCTTCCTTAGGCCCTATACACCTGCCCTTATACCAATATTGTTGTGCTTCATAGGTACAAGAGTTAGGGCTCTTCTTTGACAGTCACCTAACAACCCTCCAACTATACTTGGACTGCCATAAATCTTCCCAACCACAATCAATTCTTTTTACTGATCTAGGGCTCACAATATTGTCTTCATCTAGGGCTATTCAAATCTTCCACCTAATAATGGTTTGAGTCCTCTCAACATAATTGTTCTTTTGTATCAACAATTTAATCTTTGTTGTCCAATATATGAATAAATCTCAACTACTCCTCTTATCATCCTTCTAACAATATGTAGATGACTGAACTAGGGTCACAAATCAACCACTCATATTCCATTGAATAATTTTTTTTAGGTTGATTTCGATATCTATCTAAAAATTTATGGATAGTCCACCAAATCAACTCCTCTACATGTCAATCCATTCTTCATGTGGCACATTTCTTCTGCATGCTCAATCTTCTGCTCATGTTCCACCCTCCTTTGGATTTGGTATCTCCACACATACTGAATCTGCAAACCATCTTCCTGATCTGCGGTCTATATTTTAGAAATAAGCCTCGCTTTAAGGGTCACAAATGATCTTCTTCTACGCAATTTTTTCATGGTCTTAAGGGCATACCTTATGAACTAAACATGCAAGGAAACTGTCCTAACTAGGGCACTATACTTATGTACTTCTAATTGTTGTAAAACAAACCCTATCCACCCATAGAAAAAACCAAGACTCTTGCCTCCATAAGAGACTCGACCTAGCTCATATAGATCCATATATTTTGGGCATTTCTTTGACTAAACCTTGACATGAAATTTAGATATCAATGTTGACCCTCAAGCTTGGGTTAGCTTAGCCAATATTACACCTACATCTACTTCTATTCTAGCTCTAAAATACAGTGAAAGCCCTCCTCCATTTATGTTTGTATTTATAACCACCGCAAGACAACATCATATCAACCCTCTCTTCTATTTCATGTATAAAATCTAACCAATGGGATTCAATCTGATCTTTCAATGTACTAAAACAAGGTATTGAATCCTTCCTACAATTTGCGGAAACAAAACACGACCACACAATCACATATAAGTAAGAGAAAGAAATTATCAATTGCACAACAAAAGATGTATCTAGGGAAAGAAATTGCTCAAAACCCCTCTATCTCTATTGTGTATTAATTCAAGGAATTACGAAACAATACAATGCTTAATCTATCATGAGATTCTCCAACACTCTGCCAATTTTCTCCTACTAATCTAGGAAAAATCGGTCTAGTACTTAGCCAATTCTAAACCTTCCTTCAGCCTGCCTTGCTCACACAATTCCTATGGAATCAGCTCGCTATTAATTAGGAAAATCAACCTTCCTTTATTGTGAAATCCATCATGGCATCCAAATGACTTTATAATTGCACATGGAAAATTTTGTATAAATACAACTGATATTTATGTTTCCTTTAACCTCTGTCTCAACTGGGTCTTCCTCAGAACTGACATGGATGAAACTATTAATAGCGAATTATCAATTATATGATTGATCATTCATTGTGAATTAAATATAATTTAATTCAATGGGCCTCTCATTAGCTCATCACTCAGTTAGAACTAGTTAAACTGATTTTAACACAATTAATTGAGTTAACTAATTCACACCTACAACCCACTAATGCATCAACTGCAACTGGACCCCAAAAATATTAGAATCCATCTACATGCCTCATCTTAGACCCTTATGATCTAGAAATATGAAGGAATGCAATAAAATACAAAATTAAACATAAACACAGAGATGCAGTAGGAATAACACTTCATTTCATTAATATCAAATACTGAAAAATGCTTACAGACATAATGGAAAACAAACTAAATCGAGCGATGGTAGATTATCTCTGAGAAGAGATGTGGTGGCTACATGCCTCTAAACTGTGTTACAATAAGGCTCAAGGGCCTTTTTATTATTGAAAAATAAGAGAAAACCATAACCCGAGGAGATGCAACACCAAGAGTTTATGGGCCCCATTGAGGGTAGTTGGGAAACTAATTTCCTGGGGTCATAACTTGGTCATATGATCTCCGTTTGATGCACATGATTCCTCATCAGAAAGATATATCTGAGGACTACAACTGATTATGTGATTTATATGAAATCACTAAAAATTTCATGACCAAACAATGTTGTTTGGGGCCACAAAACTATGTTGGAAGTTCGGGACCCGAGAAACTAACAAAAATAGTAAATTGTGCTATAATTAAGGAAACTGAAAGAGACAATGGTGAGGGCCCAAGTAGCATAGGTGGGTGGCCACCAATATCCACCTCGATCACCTCAACTCAAATTTATTGAGCTAAATCAGTCATCATGACTTAGTTAACTGACCCCATGCTTTTACGAGATGAAATTACAATTTATTCAAGAAAAAAATAAATTAGACGCCTCACATTCCTCACTCCTGGTACATAAAAATTCCTCACCAGTGTGGTTGAATTTTTTTTTGTCCTTTATGGTTGCCAATTTCACTGTTTCTTGTTGCAAATTTCAAAACTCCCTCTCAACAAGAAAGGAATTCAATTTATCCCATCTGGTACCTTCGGATTTTTTCATGCAACACTTATCTAGTGTTGTTTTCACCTGCAAAACCCGAAACTAAATAGCCTCTAAACAATTGAATCAATATAATGCATTTGTCATCAGATTTTTCTAACTGCTGCTAGCTACTGTAGCTATCTACTGGACTCTCCGCGCTGCTGCTGGAATATGCATCCATGCCCTTTTCACTATTGCAAACTCTGATCTCTACTCCAGTATCTATCACTCTGATTTCTTCCTTTATGACATCTGACTGCATCAATCTAACTAGTCCTTCATACTATTGTTGTATTGTGGACTCCTCATAGCTAGGCTCAATCCATGAGACACACCATCTCAATGGACCCTGCCCAAATTTCTTACCTTTGGATTATGTCTACACATCACCCCACCTTTCACCTGGAGGTATGGTTGCATGTGCTCCCTCTGCTCATCTGGATCGAAATTTCCCCCTCATGGAGGTCTCTACATGAGTGGATGATTCCACTTGGTATCCCCTCTACTTATCCAATTTTAGCTGGTCCACAACATTTTGAAACTGCTTCTAAGGTTGCATGTTGAGAGGTAATTTGTACTCCCTCTCAATAGCCAAGTCTCTAACCTATGCTTTGCTCATCAAAGATTTGCATGCATCTAGTACCTGAAGTGCATATAGGTTCTTGAATCACACATATTTTAATTGTCCTGTCATTAGAAAAGTTTCTAAAAAATAGTTGATTTTAAATCAACGATATCTCCCTCATCAGAGCTCCGAATTGATTTTCCATTTTGGTAGTTTTTCGCAAGGAATCCAAATTACATGATATTGTTTTTTGAAAAATTTACACCAAAATATTCAGATATTCTCTGCAAACTCAACAGCCAAAAAATTCCTACTTTGATACCATGTTCAAAATATAACCAACAAGATTCAATCTAATCATGTAATGTACTAAAACAAGCTGTTGAATACTTCCTACAATTTTCGGAAACAAAACATAATCACACAATCACATATCAGTAAGAGAAATAAATTATCAATCGCACACACAAGATGTATCTAGGGAAAGAAATTGCTCAAAACCCCTCTATCTCTATTGTGTATTAATTCAAGGAATCATGAAACAATACAATGGTTAACCTCTCATGAGATTCTCCAGCACTCTCCCATTTGTCTCTCGCTGATCTAGGCTCCCTTGGTTTAGTACTTGGCCAATTCTCATCCTTCCTTCAAGCTACCTTACTCATGCAATTCCTAGGGAATTAGCTCCCTATTAATTAGGAAAATCAATATTCCTTGATTTCACAATCCATCGTGGCATCCCAATGACTTTATAATTGCACATGGAAAATTTAGTATAAATACAATTGATATTTATGTTCCCTTTAACCTCTATCTCAACTGGGGCTTCCTCAGAACTGACATGCATGCCGCTATTAATAGTGAATTATCAGTTATCTAATTGATCACTCATTGTGAATTAAATCTAATTTAATTCACTGACCGACCTCTCTCTACCTCATCAATTATTTAGAACTATTTAAACTGATTTTAACTCATTTAATTGACTTAACTAATTCACACCTGCACCCCACTAATGCATCAACTGCAATTGGAATCCAAAAATATTAGATTAATACCTCTGAATGCCTCATATTAGACCCTCAACTAGAATCTGTTGAGCTAACTCAATCATCATGACTTAATTAACTAACACAAGTTGTTATGAGATGAAATTACAATTTATTGTCCAATTTAATTAAGGGAAAAATAAATTATACACCCCACATTCCTCACTCTCGGTGCATCAAAATTCCTCACCAATGTGGGTGCATATTTTTTTCCTTTCCAGTTTCCAATTTCAATGTTTCTTGTTGCAAATTTCAACATTTCATAATTTTATGAGGTCTTCACACAAAGACACCATTGAAATCATATGCCCGGATTCTCATGAGCAACCTCTCTTAAGCTCGATCTGCCATAAGATAACCAACAATATGCCATCCTACTTCATAGCTCAAATCGACTATTAAGGTATGCAACATTCTTGTGAATCCTCACATCATGATCTTTCTCTTGAAAGATGATCATAGCCTTCCTTTAGCAACCCTTAATTGACCTAATTTAGGAATACATCTCTCTTCACCCCCTTGATCAAATGAGATCCTTCTCACTTAATGTTATTTCCCTCATCCTAAGGCCTCCTTAAATTTTTTTTCCTAGACCTATTAGGAACCCTATAGAATTTACTGGTTTTATCCACTTATACATTAGGAAATATTAATTTTCCTTTTTAATTTTCTTTTAGATTTTAAACCCCATCTTGGGTCCAAAATCCCTTTTCTTGGCTTCTTTGCCCAAAAATCCTTTTGTGACCAAACTCACACAAACCCATCTCACTAGGCTTGTGGAGTACCTCCCAAGCTAAATAATTCAACAACAACATATAGTTGTAGTAACAATAACTTGTTCAAGCTCTTGTAGTCAAGCAAGGGATTGGCTGGGTTTCGAAGTTTCAAATTAAGTAAGGGTATTTGTGAGGGCATGATAGCTATGGAGGGTCAAGGCATGCACATTAGGAATGAAAAGGCGTGCTAACACATGTTGGACAATTTCAATGCATGCTTAAGAGTTTTAGGGAGTGTCAGGGCATATCAAGGGATAACTAGGTCAAAATGCATGGAAAGGAACAAATAAGAGTGTGTGACAGGGAGTGTGAGAGAATTCAAGTGTGCTAAGGACGAAGTGTGTTAGGAGAAGTTCATAATAGGATTTATAGGAGGCAAGCCTAAGGTTGTTATACGGGGCTCGACATAGTATTTTTAGAGAAATGGATTTCACTTTGTGCTAGGCACAACATTGTTTTTCCTTTAGCTATTTTTTTATATGAGATGTGGCACACTTTGGCTACATGCTCATGTTTTAAACTATTCTAGATAATTTCATATTATACATTGTTGTGTATAAGTTTTGGGGCACTCGACTTGTGTCGACTTATATCTTGTGTACCTTGTGCATCTTGTGGTTCTTGAAAACTCTCAGTTAATGTTCTACTATTTATACCAACTGAACATACATGTGAAATATTTCCTATGTAAGCTATGTTGCTTATTAGTTTTATGGCCATGGCTAAATCATTTTATCCTTGTCTTGGTAACTAGTCAAGTGGGACAAGTTGAGCTTGGACATGAGTGGCATACTATGAGTTATATGCAGTTCTTAGGTGTACATGGCACAATATACTTGCAGTTGGTACAATTGGTCCACTTGTTGCGATTGAAGCAAGCCAATATTGTCACATGAACTACAGTAACCAAGGAATTGATTGGGTTCCCAAGTCGTGAAAAAATGTAAAGGCTAGCTGTGAGGACATGAGTGCCAAGGTGTGCTATGGAATGCTAAGATGTTTCATATAGTGCAAAGGCATGTCAAACATGCTAAGATGTGCCACGTGATAAGGCATGCCAAGATGTGCAAGGGTGTGTCAATGCATGCCAGGGAAATTCAAGGCAACAAAAGGGAGAAACAAGTTAAGCTACAAGGAAATGAACACATAAGAGGGTTAATAAGTTATCAATTTACCTTTTCCAAGAGAGGCATGCTAGGCACACCAACACTAGGCACCAATAGGTGCCAAGTGCAAAGTCTTAGTGCATTTTAAGTGCCAAGTCTTCTTTTTTTACTTCTCATATACCTTCCAATAGTTGATCTCAAATAAATTTAATATTAAACCATGCCAAATTATACCAAGGCATGTCAAAATATTGCATACATGCTGATACTTTCCAAGTGCCAACACGTGCCAAGTGCCAACATGTGTCACACAATTTTATGCATGTTATGAAGTGGAAGGGCATGTTGAAGAGTGATAAGGTGTTCTAGAGAGTGCTAATGCATGTTAAGGAGTGTTAAGGAGTACTAGTACAAAACATTAACGGAGCACTAGGTCAAAATTCATGGAAGTTAGTGAATACGAGGAATGTGTGCTAGGGACTAATGTTAATGAGTGATAGTTGTCATGCCAAGGAGGGAGTGACAAGGTATGATAAGGATTGGTGAGGCATGCTAGGGAATATCAAGGCATGTAAAGAATTCTCAAAGTGTGCTTAGGAGTTCCAGGGTGTGCTAATTATATGTGCCAAATAGTGCCAGTACATGACAGGTGCTAAGAATGTGCTCGGTGCCAGGGTATGTCAATATGTGTCAATAAGTTTCAAGGAAACAAAAGTAAGAACCAATAAGAGGGTTAATAAGTCAGGACTTTATCTTTTTCAAAAGGGGCATGCTAACCATACTAATAATAGGTCCCAATAAATGCCAAGTGGCAATGTGTGCGAAGTGCTAATGTATGTCAATGCATTCAACCAAGGTGTTCTAGGGCATGCAAGGAGAGTTTTATGTTGTGCTAGCGCATGACACCATGTGCTTGGGCGTCGGTGTAATGGCAAGATGTTCTAGGTACAAAGATGTTCCAAGACATGCGAGATTCTAAAAGGTGTTAGTCTGTGTCAAAGCATTAATTTAAGGTGTGCCTGGATTGTTCAGGAGTGTTAGGTATTTCTCATTAATAGAATTGATAGAGCTTGATTATGTATTAAATAATATATTTCCTACACACACTAGTGGGACTTTATCTAAAGGGAATTTTCTAGATAACAAACTTAAGAGATATGAATCATGTGTTGAATCATAGGAAAAACCTATTTGACTAGTGATATTTGAGGGAAATGATACACACTAATTATTTCTTAAAAAAATGATTGAATCTAACCACTATGGCCTTGGACATATTATAAAAAATACTCCACAATAATGGTATTAAATCGTTATCTTTTGACAAAAAAATATATTAACAAGAACATAACGTCATTAAAAACTCATTGGAATGATCAATGGTGATGAACATTTTTTTACCGTCACCAAAAGTAACAAAAATAGCATTGGTGAGGGTCCTTAAAAGTTCATCACTAGAAGTGTCATTAAAGACAGAATTAGTGATGGGCCTTTAACGAACCTCACCAAAAGTGTCATTGAAAATGGCTTTGGTGACGGACCTTAAAGGACCATCACTATATACACTTATAGCAACGCTCTTTTCAGGACCGTCACCATATGTGACATTGGTGGCAGACCTTAAAGGTCCATCACAAGCATGACCCTCACCAATGTCCTTTTTTCTTGTAGTGAGTGGTTGCTCCACTTGTTCAAAAGAGATGATTTGATTACTACTTGAATCTAAGGGTGATCCAAACATTGAAACTTTGATAATAAAAGTATCAATGCTATACATAGTCCAAGTTTTCCCTAACCTGGAAGCTCTGATATCTAGCAATGTGAAATTGCAAAGATTGAAGTGATAACAATAAAAAGTAAAAGAAAAAGATATACTCAGTTGAGACAGGGTATAAAACTACAAAATTTTATTGGCCTTCACTATATTTATCCTTATTATTAGTAGTTTCCTCCTTAACTGGACAAACAATATTTATACGTCATCATTAGGCAGTCAACAAGACCTTCTACATTCCAAACTAAGATACTTGTATGCCTGTAGATTGACCACGGGTCTTTCAACACAAGTTATGCCTAAATGTATATTAGACCAATGGTATGCCTTGTGACACTACAGGGAAAAGACCCTCTAGAATATGTTTTTAAGGAATCCCTTATAAAAATAGCACAAACACCCCTTTCTAGTAGAGGTTACTAGAGCCGGTTGGCAGGTGGAGGTTTTTGTAGATTTGTTTTGTCCAGTGTGTTTCTCATCCTACACCGCACGAGTGCGTTCCACTAGAAAAGCACCAGGGCATACTAAAAATTGCACACTGGGGCACATTTCTCTCCATATAAACCCACCGGTGCATCTAATTACTATAGCACACTGATTCTCTACACAGGATTCAGCCCCAATGTTTCCTAAAAACCTGCGCCAAAACCGAAACAGCCCGGTGCGATTGGAAGAAACTACACGATGTGCCACAAAAACATGCGCACTGGAACAAGGTTGAATAAAAAAAAATTATGGCCAAAAATTTCCTTTTTTATTTTTCATTTCTACATAGCTCTCAAGCACCGGTGAAAATTTACCTTGTGTGAGGCGCCCCACCATCGGTGCTCCCATTACATGCACTAGTATTTTCCATTTCCCACCAACTCCATTTTGAATTTTGAAAAATGGTGGGAAAATTTAGTTTTGCAAATTATATAGAAAATATTCCTCCTCGACGCCCAAATGTATAGGTGTTTTACTTGTTTTTCCATAATTAAACTTTTTAGCGGATTACTTTTCTAAAATAACTTAACATTCCCCACATAAAAAAAAAAAAATCCCGCGCAGCGCTCGAGCCGTTCGGCTCACACTAGTTCACGGTGCTACCTGTAGATTGAAAGGCTACACCACGACCGGTACTAATGGTATCCACACTGGTTTCGGTGAGGTACCAAAATGACACACTGTGGTTTTTTAAATTTACAGGAAATTTTTGTTCAGTTGGTTACCTGGCCGCACTGTTGACCATATCCAAGTTCGGGAGGGTAGTACGCTACCGAAATATACGCCCTAGGGCAGATATTTTGGTCTATGCACCACCCTCCCAAACTTGGACATATTCAACAGTGTGGTCATGTAAAAAAATGCACCTTTGGCCATGTAGTGATGTCAGGAGGGCGATGCGCTACCTAAACTATACGCCTTGGGGAATATTGTTTGGTCAGTGCACCGCCCTCCTCATACTAGTAGGTAGTCAACAGTGCGGTCAGTTATATCACTGCACCATTGACCATGTAATGATGCCAGGAGGGTAGTGCGCTGATGAAACTATTCATCCCGGGGCAAGTAGTTTTGTCAATGCACCACTCTCCCAAATTTGTACATAGTCAACGGTGTGATTGGTTAAACGATCGCACCGTTGACCATTAGCTGATGTTTGGTGGTGCGTTGATGGAATTATCCATCCTAGGATGGATATTTTAGTCAATGCACTGCTTGAAAAAGTACAGGTCATCATGAGCAGTGCGCTACAAATTTCCACACGCACCACGGCCGATGCATGATAAAAATAGATCCACCAGTACCGATGCATACCTATTTTTTTGGGTGCACTAA
The DNA here is from genome assembly GCA_034641835.2 of Pinus albicaulis. Classification (NCBI taxonomy): domain Eukaryota; kingdom Viridiplantae; phylum Streptophyta; class Pinopsida; order Pinales; family Pinaceae; genus Pinus; species Pinus albicaulis. The sequence continues at coordinate 774,760,353 of CM076578.1, forward strand.
TTGTTTTTTTTACTTATATATATATATATATATATATATATATATATATATATATATATATATATATATATATATATATATATATATACATACATGTCTCATTTAATAATAAAAAATTGTATTTAATATGAATCATTCAGCGACGTCAAAGGAGAGAAGAGAGGGAACAACAACGACATATGGCATACCAGTATAACGTGGTTCTCCTCTGGGAGCCAGGAGAGAGGGAGATAGATATTTACCCTCTCCCTACTAGAACAGAAACTTAGGAACTCCTAATGGAGGTAGGCCTCCTCAAGTTCCATGAGGAGGCTACATCCTTGAAGGGCCATGGTGGGTTATTGCGACAACTTATCTTCAAGTGGAATTCCCACTGAAAGGCTTTTTGGGTTGGTTCTAACCAACAGTATGCACCCACTGAGGAGGAAATATATTTTATTACTAGCCTATCAAGGAGAGGGTAGGATTTTCCCTCTTTCCCAGAGGTCCTCGTCGACTATGCAACAGGGAGTTGGTTGGTGTACTCCTAGAGATACATTAGCATTGATATATTGCCTCCTGTAGATTTTCAGGTCTCTGGTGGTTAGTTATGGATTGATTCATTTGGTGGAGAGGAGGTGAAGTGCCTCTCACTACTAATTTTAACCATTGCACACCATACCAGTGACAGGAAACACATTGGTTTCCCGCTTTTATTTTATGTTGATTCTTTATTACAAGCGCCACGACTTGTGAGGTGGTCTGCATTTTTTTTGTAGTGGCAATGTATAGCTTTACATAGATGTCGTGATCAGGCACAAGGGAGGGTGAACTTCACTTTTATTCAGAGCTATTTTATTTATTTTTTGAGAGGCTTTCAGAGACGAGGCCTAGTTTTTTTCGGCAGCCTCATAGGCCAATGCCGCATGTACGGATGCAGATGTGAGGAAAGATGATGCCCAAGAGGGGCGAGTCATACTTTTTCATGAGGATATCGCATGATGCAATGGATTTGATAGTCAGTGTTGATGAGCATGCCTTCGTTCTGGTCCCCTATCTATATGCTGGTTTGGATTGGCGAGGGTGTGCCAACATCCTCTTCACAAATGATGAACCACCAGATGATAGAGGTAATATTATTTTTTTCTTTAAATTTATTCTAACATGTTCTTTAACTTTCTTTTATTAAAATGTTTAATGAAATTGTCTAATTATTGTTCTGTACTTATATATATTTTGTAGACATTGGGTCATTTGATGGTGATGAGATGCCACTGCCACCAAATGATCTAGGCACAGATCCTCATGATGATCAGGAGATGGCAGATGTCGAGGATCAGGCTAGTGTAGACAGACCTGGTCCTCATATTGCGCAGGTACCGACTGGTGTGAGGCGCAGGCTTGACACTATATTTAGGGTGGAGTTGGGCGACCAAATCTATCGACTTCTTGTGGAGGAGGGAGTCAGGCTAGCCACTATCAGAGAGATATAGGCTGATGATAGGCTGATAACAATGTGGAGAGGCATGCCATGTGATATGTTGACCCTGATGCGGCATGTTGTAGGAGCTACCATATTAGTGGCGCGGTTGAGGAGGGCCCTTCGACATAGGCATGGTCGAGACACAGTACGTCGATATTTGAATAGTGATGCATCATCTAATAATCATGATCAGGGGAGTCATCATCATTCACCTCGCGGCGCAATTGAGTAGCCTACAGCATCGACCAACAATCATGATCATGACCAGGATGGACCATCCACGTCGAGTCAGCCTTCTTAGCCTGAAGCATCCAGCAGTCATGATCACGAGCAGGCTGGACCATCCACATTGAGTCATCATGATCAACATCCTGCAACATCTAGCAGTACTCATGATCATGAGCAGGCTCGATCATCCATGTCGAGACATCATGATCAGAAAGTTCATTCTAATCAGCATGAGGCACCACCAAATCAATAGGCACGTGATGATCGACATCTATCTAAGCTTGTTGTGGCTGCACCATTGACTGAGCAGACCTTGGCTAGTACTACTATTGATTATGTACCACCAACTGATATTTGACATTTATATTATAGTTGTATATTTTTGAAATTATATATATATATATATATATATATATATATAGATATGGCCCACGTATTTTATGTTCATGTCGCAGTTGTACTTAATTTACATGTTGGTGATCATGATGTGTATATTGTCAGGATATGTTAGATACGTTCATTTAATGTGCAGCTTACAGATAGATGTGTATGTGTTAGCAGTTATTTGACATGAGATGTATATTTGATGTTTGTGTTGTGATGATGTTAAATACAATGCTTGTGTTTTGTTAGATGATCATGATCGCGATGATTAGATGATGTAAGCGAGTTTGAATGTGTTTTTTAGTTGAATATGATGTTCGTACAATGGTTATCATGATCATGATGTTTATTGTTAATATTAACTCGTGATATTTATTAAATATTCTGTCATGATTGTAATAGAAATTTTAATTTTAACTGTATGTAAAATTGTAAATTTAATTGTAATTTTATGTAAAATATTTGTAAAACTTTAATTGTAATTGTAATATTTAATTTATTGTGAAATTATTCTAATTGTAACTTTAATTGTAATTTTATATATGTAAAGTAAAATTGTAATTGTAATTGCAATTGTATGTAAAATTCTAAAATTGTAATTGTAATTGTAATTTTAATTTTAATTGTATGTGAATTGTAAATTGTAATTGTAATTGTAATTTTAATTTTAATTTTAATTGTAATTGTATGTAAAATATTTGTAAATTTTAATTGCATTAATGTGAAATGATTGTAATTGTAATTGTATGTAAAATTCTAAAATTGTAATTGTAATTTTAATTTTAATTGTATGTGAAATTGTAAAATTCTAATTCTAATTCTAATTCTAATCATAGTTTTAATTGTAATTGCAGGTAAAATATTTGTAAAATTTTAATTGTATTAATGTGAAATGATTGTAATTTTAAATTTAATTTTAATTTTATATATGTAAAATTGTAAAATTGTAATTGTAATTGTATGTGAAATTGTAAAATTATAATTGTAATTGTATGTAAAATATTTGTAAAATTTTAATTGTATTAATGTGAAATGATTTTATTAAAATTTGAAGATTCTAAAATTTTTAAAATTGTAAATAATTGTAGAATAATAAATCTAGAATAATATGAATTTATGTAACATAAAAAATTTAGAAAATAATGCAAATAAATTCATGTACTTTAGAATTATCATTATTTTACTAAGATCTTACATAAAAAAAACAAAACTTTATACAATACACCATTGTTTTCGAGACCAACATAATTGCAAATTATCAAGTGAAATGATTTTAACATTAACACAATGAAAATTACCAATTACATATTATAATGTTTCGAAAAAAAGAGTCTTAGTTATAAGGTAATTAAGTCCTCTTCTTTATAAAAACCCATCTTAAAAAGTATAAATGATCAAATAACACATGTACCATATCACTCTCGGTTCTCATGATCACCCTCATTATCTTCCATCTCACTTGGCATGATAACACTATTTTTCTCAAAAATATGTTTTGATCTAGGGTCATGTCTTAATATGAACCACCAATCCCTATCCAACACATCTAGGTAAAAAAACACTTGGTTGGAGTGTTTGGGGAAAACATAGGGCTCCTTAGCTTCATCCCCCATATTTCTAGAGTTGATACATATCAGCCTACTATCGTGATCTTCCTTTACATTATTTCGATCAAAGGTGTCCCACCACTTGCATCTAAAAATAACACATTGGAAAGAAGAGAAATCCACTTCAATTATCTCTTGTATCTTTCTGACGTAAACTAGCGCCCCTCGTACTAGGTTTTGATCACGGTGGCTAGATTGACTAGATTGATCAAACTCGACTTCCACTCGACGGTATTATGTCATGTGTCTAGCATCAGTATTTTCTATGCAAAAATGGTGTCCATATTCCCACATAGATGGGAACAAATTCACCTATAAAAAAGTTAAAAAATCATAGTGTCATGTCTCTTATAATAAACCAAGAGTTAATATACGAAATATAGATGTAATTACATTTGAAAGGTGCATTATTAAGTTTAAAATGTACATAATTAAATATATTATTACCAAGTGGAGGCACCCAATCCCTACGTTTAGTGCATCCTCTTCAGCACGTGGGTAACGATCGGTTGCACAGTATTTCTCACTGACTTGGTCAGAAACCCAACTGTTGGGGCATATTTTTGGCATATTTTCTTTTAAAAGATCAGGGTAAGGCACACTTATACCATTCAACCATCTGCATTCTTTCTTGTCACTATCCCATTTCATCCTCTTTTGTTCATACAATGCAACCCACAATTGTGTCGGTTCAGAATTGTAAAAAATGAATTTATTGATTGCTTCAATTTATGCATTTGCTGATGAAATAAAACTGACATGTAGTACATATTAGATCAAAATATACATTATATAAAAGTTCAACATGAATATTTACTTTGTGTAAATTTGGAAAATTATAAGTCTCTTACTCTTTATCAAGCACCTTTTTTCATTCGTTTGGAGCAGCTCCCCTTCTCTTTTGTCTTAATCCCTTTCATCGTCCCAAATCACCGCACCTGGTCTGTTATCGATCTACTTGATGTAATCACTAGCATAATATAAATATTCATATGATATATACCCCTCTGCCATAGACCCCTCGGGTTTTTCCCTTTGTCGAACAAAACCTTTAAATTTCTTCATGTAACTCTCCAAGAAGAACATCCAACGACAAGAAACAACCCCAACTAATTCAACCTCATCTACTAGGTGGATTAGAAGATGAACCTCCAAGTCCATGAAACTCGTCAACAGTTCCTTCCCAAACATACAAACAATCTCAACTATCGCTTGATGCCACCGTGGAATTCTAGCCAAATGAATCTACTTTGAAATGATCCAACGTAGAAATGCAGATAATTTATATATGGCATGTCCTAGGTCTTGGGGGAATTCATGTTTCAGACACCCACACACAAAAAAAGGATAATGACAATGAAAAGTTATAAAAATATGAAATAATATACAAAATTAGTTGTGTTTTATGATCCCTGCATGGGATAAAATTTATTCATATAACAAATAATAAAAACATGCTTTTGACATTATACGTACTCTTAGAATATTCAAATGGTCATGCAATTTCAACCCCGACAAATGTTCATCCACAGTGAAGTAGCGTCGTAGGGAAGACCCATATGAAGATGGCACCCTTACACCCATTATAACTTCCTTTTCCAAAGAAAAATCATCTTTTTTTAAAATCCATGGGACATCACCTTCTTTGAGATACCATGAATTAGAGGGACCAACACCTGCCTCTGATCATGTACATTCTAATTGTCTTGGCCAATGTTTCTTTTTAGTTTTTTAAGTAATAAGAGCTCTCCTAACAACCAATGTGTCACTTTGTTTTTATGATATGTGCCTCCATAAAGAAGATGAAACATTTTTAAATATATGTATGGGATATAATAAGTGTGTAATATTAAGATGCTCCCAATATGGGAGGTTATAAAGACATATTTCCTTTTCATCCCAATGGGTAATTCCTCAACATAGGTGTCGAATAATTCTGGATCATCGAACATAGAATCCCCATTTGAATCAAACATTTCTATGAAGTCATTATCCTTCTCTCTCTCATATTCTCTAAGCCATTCAATTGTTGTTATTATTGGAGGCCTTTGGGTTGTATCTTGTTTACCATTGAAAGTGGATGCTGCTCTTCTATAAGGGTGTTCTTCTGGGAGGAATACCCTAGAGCAGTCATATAATGGCTTTCATAGGTCGTTGGACCATCTAGCTTTCAGAGAAGGTCCATAACATTTACATCCAAAATACTCTTTTGTTACAAGACCTGTGAGATTATTGAATACAATTTATATGCATGGCACATTAAAGAATATCATTAAAACCAGAAAAATTACAATGAATTAAATAACTAATATGCGAAATAATATTGTTACGTATATAAACAAATAAATAAACATGTAATTTACCAAAGAAAACTCCTAAGCCTGGATAATCATGTGTCGTGTAAGCACATATTCCATACAACATAAAACTCCTCTCTGCTGCGATGGGTCTTGATACATTGTATACATTTAATCTCATCCCATAATTCATTCAATTCATCTACCAGTGGTTGTAAGTAGACATCCATATTCTTCACTTGTCTTCTACCAAGGACTATGAGAGCCAACATAAGATGTTCATTCTTCATGGACAACCATGGGGGGATATTTTTATTGATCAATACTACAGGCCAAAAAAAATAGTTGGTCTTCTAGATGAAATATGGGTTGACGCCATCCATGGCTATGCTAAGTCGTAGACTTCGTACTTCATCCTTGAATTTTTCGGGCCATGTATCCTCTATATGCTTCATGGCTATTGAATCTGTTGGGATTCATATAACTCCGAAATAAATTCTGTGTAAGGCATGCCATCCATACAACATAGCTAATTCTTTGCAATTAACGAGCCTTTGAATCCTTGGGATTATAGGCATGTGCCTCAATATCTTAAAAGGAGGACCACATGATTTACCCTTATTTTTTTATTTATCATACCTGTCATGCCCACATTTCGGGAATATATATTTTTCTACATAATCTCCTCTATATAGAATACAATCATTTGGACATGCATGATATGATATGTACTCAACACCCAACATTTTCAACCATTTCTCTTCCTCTTCGCAGCTACCAGGAAATGTATTATCACTCGGAATAACCTTATATTTGAATAACCTGTAGTTGGTGATCATGGAAAATATTAAATGCACATTAATATCAATATAATTATTAATTTTCATAAAATGACCATTTGTAATGTTCATTGTGTGATTATATTTCTCAAAATATAAGAGAGGACTTTATGGTTATAACTTAACTCAAAATTTCCGAGAAACATACATTTGACAAACCAAAATTTTCTTTCAACTTGAACAGTAACATAGTTGTCCCCAATTGAGTAGACTTTGACTGACTGCCGGGTCCAAAGAGAGGGGTGGTGGAAGAAAATTTAAGGCTTTCGAAAAAGGTGACAACGATATTAGCATCATCTCCCTAGCTTATCATAGTTCTGGAATGCATATAACAACATTGCCTCCATGGCAGTCATATCCCTTAAGTAATCATCGATACAAACCTATATTTGATTGCCTTCATTGCCAACTTGTGAAGAAATACTATTACTGTAGTCATTCCTAATTGGTGAATATGGACGTAATGGGAATTGAATAGGTGGTTGACTCAACCATTCTTGGCAGGGAAAATTTTAAGGATGGAAAATTATCTTTAAGTTTAAAACATTGGCGAATCTCACTAGTCCCTAATATGTAAATTATAAAATATTTATTAATATATTTATAAAATTATTCAAATTTATAATGATTTTATATATAGTATCTATATAATGTTGGTGATTTTTAAGGTAAAATATTTTTATATCGTAAATTTTGGGCAAATCATTTTTAAAAAAATTGGAAATTGGCGAATCCTTTTTTGGAAAAAACATGGAAAATTAGCCCACCTACGAATATTAGCCCCTAAAATTTTCCATGATTCTTGGGATCGTTCCTCTCCAATTTTTTCTCTTAATTTAGCCTTCTCTCATTTTGAAATTGTTGTCGGGTGCAACGGAATATGGTAGGTAGGTCTTTCATCATCACTAGATTCCTAATAATTTCAAAAAATATATTTTAACATGATTAGTACAAAATCTATGATATCAATTAGTAAGCAAGTTGACAATGCATGATTTATTGGTTTGACATTGAAATAATTACATTAATATACCAAACAATTATTATTACCATCATTGTCCCAGGATTGTGGCTAGAAGATGCAATATTGTTACAATTGGCAGGGTGGAGTGGTTTTCCATTTTCATCTACAAAATGCGCCTTGCGGTATGATGCTCCTAACAAGAGCTTATGACATTTTGGAGTTGTTTGAATATTTTGTGCATCTGAACTCGATTATGAATTATCTGCATGAACCTGCAAATTTGTATACGTTAATTATAACATTTATTAAGCTAATTGACATGGATAAAAAACATAAATTCAGTTAGATAATGAAAATATAAATAAAATTTGAAGTAAATATTACGTCTCGAGATGGATAGGGAGAACTATACGATGGAATTTGAGAAATATTATGGAACGAGATGGATTTTGAATAATTTTTCATTCGATATAATTATGATATGTTCTCCCTGCATTTGAGTAAAATCAACAATAAGTTTTTCCTTTCACATCTAAAAGTAATTTTGGTGTCTTAAAAATGGACTTATTGTTATCGGTGCTAATGTACATATAACTGCACCAGTATGTTTTAGTTACTGTGCACCGGTGCAGTGTTATTAATTGATGCACCAGAGTCAAATAACCACAAATAAAAAAAGCACAACTATATTTTTTTTAAGTGAAAAAAAAAAGAAATGGTAAATTGAAAAATGGGCAGAAAATTATTTTCGAAAATCTAATTTCCTAAAACAATTCTTTAAATAGTAAACACTTTTCATTATTTCATTATTTTTACAAAAAATTTCAGGGAGAGATTTGCACGAGACATATCTAGAGGATCAAGAGAGCACGAGAGCAATGTGGAGTAGTGAAATACTTTCGAACAAAACTATTCAGAAAATCAGAATTCTGAACATCTGGTAATTCAAACCCCTATAGCATAGAATTTCAGATGAGGTGATTAAATTTATTGTTTTTTTTTACATTTTCTGTAGTATTTTTTACGCAGTAATTAAATTTTTTTAATTTAGTGTTCATTTTCAGAAAAAATAAAATAAAATAAATTCTCGTTTTACGCTAAACCCTTAATTCTTTTTGTTTTTGCCCTTGCTTCTTCCTGTTTCTGTGATTTCCGAATTAGGGCTTTTCATTTTAGGTTTATAGTCTTTGTATTGCTAGATATATAGACCTATGACATCTAATCCATGGGACAACTTGCATAGTCAGATCCCAAACCATGTCGGCCCTAGCGTAAATTTTTAAAAAACTATTTTTTTTAAAATCGGTGTGCCCTGTGTAAACAAGCGCACCGTTGTGCTATTTTAAATTAGAGCACCACGCATGTACCGTTTCATAAAAATAAATAAAAACATATTTTTTTTAATCCGTGCACCATATGTAAAATAGGGCAACAGTGTGCTATTTCATTATAGAACACCACGCACGTACTGTTTGACGAAAACAATTTTTTATTTTATGTCTGTGTTAATCGGTGCAACATTTAAAATATAACGCACCGATTCTCCTTATTGACAGAGAGCACTATATGGTGGTCCCCTATTTGCGTGATGTGTTTATATGAATATGCCGCACCGCCCCATCGACGACATCATATGCTACAAAAACTAACACTAGAGTAATTTTATTAATTTGTCTGTGTTAATCGGTGCGCTAGTTGAAATATAACGCATTGGTGCTCCTGATTGACATAGAGCATCGTACGGTGTTTCTATTGTTTTAGGAGTGCGTTTATAAGAGCACGTCGCACTGACGTCGGTGCATACATCATTAAAGGCACACCGGTTTCTTGATAATTTCTTTTTTTTTTTTTCTGAAAAGTTTGTGATTTATTTCTAAAATATATTAATGAATGGTATGATACAGGTTTCATATTGATAAACAAATGGCTGAAAATAGATCAAGTAACAAAAATACTGATAGCACATTAAGAAAAGAAAAAAAAAGGCAAGTTCTTTGTAAATTCTTTACAAAAATTATTATTTTTTAACTGTATGTAAGTTTAACTAATATGTATTATTTAATGTGTATCATGCAGAGCCACAAAATGATGAAGCTCAATAAGATTATTTCTGATCTAGGACCAGAAGAGCGTAAAAGCATGATGGAAAAATTGCAAAAGGATGAATAAGGTGAATGAAAAAATACTATCGATCCAATATGACTTTCTTTTTTTTAATTTTCATTAATAATGTACTTAAAATTAGTACATAACATGTTTCAAACAATCTATTAATTCACATTTTTTTAATGTTCTACAGGGACCAACAACTCAGAAAAGGAATGTTGTTCTAATAAAAGAAAAAAAAATAGAACATGCAAATGAAAATGAATTTCTTCTTAGCTCATCTGGAGTGGTGTTGGAGGTTGATGAAAGGGAGAAAAAATTTTACAAAAGTTTGAGGGATCTAGTGCAATGAATATATAGACTTTCTTTCCACTTACAATACAAAAATCAATCCAATGATTTCAAGAAACAAATTTTATCTAAACTACAAGAAGAGTTTCTAGAGAATTGGACAATGACACATGTCAAAATTTTAATAGCAAAAACGTACAACAACAAAAAAAAGGAATGAAAAAGTAATATTCCTTTAAATATTTTTCTATAATTATATGTATATATTACTAGAAAGAAATAATTTATAAATATCACTTTTGTTATATTTATTTTTCATATATCAATATAAAATTTAAATAGTTTATTTTCATGTTACATTTTCAAGAGGATTATGAAAATCTCAAAATATGAATGAGCTAATACCAGAAATATGCCAATAGGAATGTCCAAAAAGGTGTACAAGGAGATGGTCAAAGAAATGGACATATTTGCGTCGCATAAGGAGCCATCTCAACAACAACGTGCTTCAAAGGTAATATGTAATAATTCAAATTTTCGATTCGGTACAATAAAAAAAAATGTAACATTAAATATTAATTTTCAAGTATTTTCTTGTAGAAAAGAAAAGAAAATGGAACCCATTCAGCACATAAAACAGGACGACAAGGAAGAAAATAGTTGATATCTAAGTTTGTGAGTAATTATTACTTCCTTATAACAACTTAACTAGATTTCATTTTTGTATATTTTAAGTTGTTTTACAACAATCATCATTGAATGTCTTCAAACAGGTGCTAAAATACAAAGAAGAACCATCTAATGAATTGATTGACATTGGGTTAAATATGGGTTGTCAGTACATGTTGCCATATCAAAATTCAATTGTGGAATTTGTAAGCATCTATCGATCTTATTTTACTTAGCTCCATCTATAAGTAGTAGAAAAAAAAAATATTTTATATTAAATATATGATTTGTTATGGGGTATAAAACTTGCAGGAAACAAAATCTGTAACTGCAGCAATAGATGAAATCTTGAACGATGGCATGAAATTTGGTTTTGAAAGAATGTGTATAGTTCATGATTTAATTGTTTCTATGGTACGTCATTTCTTTTCGATTTACATTGATGTATATTTTTTAATATTGCAATTTTCATTATTCTCACCAATGTATATACACTCATTACAGTTTATTTTTATGTTTGTAGATGAAAGGTGAAGAAGAAGAAAACAATCAACATTGTGAAAAAAAATTCCTCAAAATAACCCAAGTCATGGAAGTAGGTCGAGCAGTGACAACAATTCAAGCGAAGAATGATGATCATTATGTTTGGATATCAAAGCAAGGCATTGTATTTTTTGTAATATTTGTCTGTGAAATTAGACATTTTGTTTAATGTAATGGACATAGTGTCCCAATTGAAAGACAAAGCGATACCAATAACTGTTCCATTTTGTATGACAAATACTATATTATTCATATATATATATATATATAATAAAATATGTTTTAATTTATTCTATTGTGTTCGGCATTATCGTTGTGAACACCATTGAGTAAATATATGGATGATTAAATATTATAATGAAGAGATGTCGAATCTGATGATATGATGTAACAAATTTCTCCAAACATCACATTCAAATGCACTAATAAAAATTTAATTGATATGAATACCGTTATAAGTTATGTGTCATCTTTTGATGAATAATGAATTTTAAAAAATCACAATAATTATGATGTGATATAAAAAATTAATCCAAACATCACATTCAAATGCACTAATAAAAATTTAATTGCTATGAGTACTGTTATAAGATATGTGTCAACTTTTGATGAATAATGAATTTTAAAAAATCACAATAATTACGTTGTCACAGGTCGATGTTTCTAAAAAATACAAAATGAACACCGATGCATGTCATTTAATGTTCACCGGTGTGTTTTTATTCTAATCTACACTGGTGCATTTCTACGACCTATGGGCACCACACAAATACCAATACCAATTATAACTCTCAGTGTGTTTGTGCGATACTGCGCAACGGTGCATTTATGTGAGACTGCTCACCGGTGCGTTTATATGACCTATGGGCACTGCACAAATACCAATACCAATTAAAACGATCGGTTTTTTTGTATAATAATCTGCACCGGTGTGTTGGTACGACCTATTGGCATCACAAAAATCCCAATACCAATTAGAGCGATCGGTGCGTTTGTGTGATATTGCTCGCCGGTGCGATTGTATAATACTACACACCGATGTGTTGATACGACCTATGGGTAACGCACAAATCCCAATACTAATTAGAATGACCTGATGCGTTGTATCACCTACAGTGTGCCAGGTGCAGTTGCAGACCTTAACGTCCCGGTGCATGCACCTTCGACCACCCTAGGGTGAGTGTCTAGCTCACACACAGCAGGACATTGCTAAATGCCCTGGGATATCCTATATTTGTTTTCTGACCTAGTTCTTGTTTTCCGTCACTCTAAAATGCACCAATGCGTTGACACCTGATTAGCACACCGGTGACAAAAAAAATAGTAATAACCTCTGACCGACCAGGTTTTTTTAGTGGTGTTGAAATTCCGTTAGAAGCTCCACCAAAACCTTCGTTACCGAAAATGGATGTTGTAGCAAATGTTTTTTTGACAATTTTGGCCAATTTTATAACACTAAAATCCTCCTTTATAACCTCTGATAGAGGGTATTTTCCTTGTAGTGTGATGATTTCAATATCTACTCATGACTACCTATGATAACTTTGTTCATTTTTGTAATGCGATTAAGTGATAATTCTAACCTAAATAGAAATCATCTAGTCTGGTCAAAATAGAAATCATTTAGTTATAGGTAACTGAATATTGTTGTTTCCAAATTTTCCAAATGGATTTCCAATAACTATCAGGGTAATCTCCTCTAATATATATCAAAAACCAATATTTATGCAATAAATTTAGTAAAAGCATAGGTTAGGTCCTATGTAATAAGGTACTAGGACAGAGATACAAGAAACAATATGAGCTGAATTTATTACTTTAAGCAAGGAACTTTCATTTCATGCAAGTCATGCAACAAAACTCATGCAAGTCATGCAACATGCACCATACCACCCACTTGAGTAATATGCAACAAGCACCATGACCATAACTTGAGTAATAAATAAAATATGTAAGTCATACAACAAACACCATGACATCATCTTGAATAATAGAAAATGCAAGTGCTTTACATGAGGTTTTTTTGATATTACAAAATCAAGAGAGATTAAACACTCAATTCCCACTGGCCCTTGAGGATCATCCCAATGGGGTATATATAGTGGTTTGCTATTGATGAAGGATCTTTTGTCACATTAAAGAAGCTATACATGAACCTCCTGCATGAGATTCCTATGATACATTGTTACACTGAAATTTGTCACCATGACGTTTTAGTGTCTATATGTGTTTATCATTACTCATATATTACTCCCTTAGAAGTCTACAACATCAAAGTTCCTAAAATCAAGCCTTGAAATTGAGATAAAAGCTCATAAAAGTCTTTAAAACACTTTTACCACACTTTCTCTTAACATTGCCTATGGTGCTGCACCTATTTGTTCTAAAGCATGCGGAGCTAAACACACTTTTTCTTCATTGAAGGTGTGAACCCCTGTAAAAGGTAAATTGAAGGCGGAAAGTAACATTTAGAAGCCCAACACTCAAATCTGGAAGCTTCTAGAAGCAATTATCCGGTCGAAGGTTCACTCCTATCATGTATGTTCATTCGTCCATTATGGGAGCCTACCCCTTGGTTTATGGAGTTCAATCCCTTCAAAAGAGGATTCTATCTCCTCTTATGTGGAGCTGCAACCTCTTCTCTTTTCCTATAAATTGAAGCCATAGTGCAGCCTAAAAGAGAGTTAGACTTTGAGAATTTTTTAGGAGAAATGTTGTAGAAACTCAAACTCCCTTAACTGATCATTATGTGGGAATGATTACATACCCATGTTCATTTTAGTTGAGAGAGTTCAAAGCTTGTCAGAGTAAAGGAAACACCTGTTCCAGACCCCAAGAAGGCCTGTACGACATCAAGGTGGACACGGTTGTAAGGCTCTTTCTTCATCAAAGATAATACGAATGAATCCCGTTTTCTCAATGAGTTATTTAATTAAGTAGCTTGTTTATCATGTTTTATCAATGAGTTATTTAATTAATTAGCTTGTTTCTTGAATTCCTTGATCATATTGATAGATATATGATTCGTGATTTAGTTTATATTATGAAGGTGCTATTGATTTTTTCCATGTTTGTGATTGCAGATATTTGAAGATGAATCTTTCAAACAACTGGAAAGAATATTATTACAAACAGCACTGGACAACAAGTAGGTCTTCAAAACCCCTGTTGTAGCTAATTCTGAATCAAATATTATCTAGAGAAAATAGTTTTTGTTTGTCTTTTTTTTGCTAGCTGTCCGTAGGACACTTGGTAGGTCTGTATTGTCATCAAGAGCGATTTATCCGTCCAACAAAATGGAAACTCCACTCGAGAATGGATATTGAACTTTTATTTCTTTCATTTTTGACTTGTGACTTTATTTTTTCTGATTTTGATTGATTTATACTGGCTTGGGTATTTTATCCCTGTAGAATCCCTGAAATTGTTTTAGAGTTTTTCATTTTTCTTTTAGTTTTCTAGTATCCGTACTTTTCTTTTAGGAACAGTGCGGGCATCTCCACTCTTTTCTTGTATAAACAGTGCAGGACTGCACTTGTTTACACTATAACCTGCGGACCCTGTGAAAATTTTTAGAAAACCTTAAAATTCTCTTTTCTGGATCAGTTTGTTAGATTCTCAGTGTATACCCAGACTTTTGTTTTCTATCAGAAAGGTTTGGTTGAGAGTTTGCTTTAGCATATTTAAGTTTGGAATGATTTTTTGAAAGAGCTGCATGTTATAGCGATTTTTGCTTTGTCTTTATTCCATTAAAAGATTAGAAGCCTTGGTATACCTTTAGATCACTGGTATTTCCTTGCTTTCTTGTTGAGTTTGACTTCATAACATAAATTGTTTCATGGGATTTAGATCCCATTTTCTCATTTGCAAATCTTTAAAAAACTTTTGTTGATAAGTTTGTAATTTCACTTAAAAACCATAATTGGATGTTTTTTGAGTTCTTGTTGATCTAAGAAAAGAATTTCTTAGTTAGATAACAAGCTAAGCAAAATATCCTGAAAATATTTAAAGTTTTAATTCAAATTTAGTCTTTAGAATTTTAACATCTCAAAATTAGTTTTTTTTTTTTTAGTTTTGAGTGTTATTTCTAGAAAATTGTAGTCTTCTTTTGGGGAATTTTTTTTTCTTGTAGTTTTGATCTTGAATGATAAAGTTATATCTTATTCAGAAATTGATCATTTCGAGTTCTCATGAAATTATATTTCTTTTCATTTATTCTTGTTTGAAGGAAAGAATTGTTTTTAAAAAAACTTGCATTTCTCAACTCTTTCTTTTAGATAGAATTCGTTGAAAGGAAAGGAATTGTTTCTCATATAAGATGCATTTTAGTGTGTTTTGAGTCAGGTCACTACATATCATCAGTTTCACTTTCGCACCTATTGTCCTAAGAAATAGCCTATTAAAAGCAATGCTTAAATTAAAATCAATCTAGTAATTTTTATATTTCTAGGGCTCTTTTCACCAACATAGCTTAGGCTAGTGTCTTGGGGTAGGGAGTAATTAACTCTCCGAGACAATTAAAACAAACAAGTAGTTGATCTTGCGATATGAAAAATCCAATAGTCGCTTGTATGCTCTGGGAAGCTCCTCTTAAAGGATTCAAGCACGAGGTCATATCCGAACCAGTGGGATAATCAATTCTATCTCATTGGGAACGATAGAAGATGTGCGTGTATTAACAATGGTAAACCTCAGATAGACCATTGTCAAGGAGCCTGGGGTCACCTGTTGGTGTACCTTGGATTATTTCAAGGAGCCTTCAAGGGGATTAAGCTTTCTTACTCTACCCTTGCCTGTATGTCAGATCGTAGACTGTTCCCCCAGGTATATTAGTTCCTGTTGGTAACCTTAGTAGCCATAATATTTATGATTTTTTCCTAAGGTGACGTGGAGGAAATATCCCACTGTACCTGGAGTAGACGTCGACTAGACTGACTTGGACTCTCCGGAGGGTTATCTTCACTCGAGATGGTTTAAGTGGAGAAAATCGCACCGGTCTATTTCATTAAGCAGGTTGTCGGGGTAACTGTTCCAACCGCCATTTCTACATTAAAATACTACAATGTTGGATTTCATCACCAACTAGTGTTTTTAGTGTGGGAATTTACTATTTGTGTGTGGTTTGATCTCCTAGATTTTTTTAGGCATGTGATTCATTTGTTTTTTTTCTTAGCAACTTTAGGAGTTTTCATTGAAATTTTCTTTGATTGCGTGTGATTAATAATTTTTAATCGTGGCTAAATTACAAAGACAATCGCGTAGACTCCAGGGGAAACGGCCTGAGTATACACCAAGCCAACATGAAGGACTGCGAGCTCTGGTACTGCCTAGTTTCAACAGAATTAGATCAACAAAACCAGAAGAATCATCCATAGTTACCATCCTGATTATCAATCACAAACAACAGAATATATTCAAGAGCCAATTTCAATTTCTGAAGTTACTGGTATTATTTCTCCAACCATTGAATTAGCTGAAGAACCTAAAATTTATGAGCCCTAAACTGAACCTACTATGTTGGAACCATCTTCAGGATTTGTTACTCCAACTTCTAGTGATCCTGATTCACCTAGGGTAAGACATCGCATTACTGAAAACCTTCCTTCTGATCTCATATGTATTGAAGAACTTGTTGGTCCAAACGAAGACATAGTTCTTCCCGAAACCCAAGAAACTTTGAATCTTAGGGAGCGTGAGTCAATATTCTAAAGTCCTTTTAGAACTGATGCTTGGTATTTATCATTGACATATTTTTTACAAAACACAGGTCTTAATTATTCACCACCCCGAATTCATTTTCACCCTACACCGAGAGGTTATCATCCTTCATCAGCTATGTCAGGTGAGTCATCTATGTTTTCTCAATCTCCGGAAAAATTTTTATACGGTGGTCCGTCTATTCCTTCGGGATACTAGTCGCTCTCTGGTAATTTCCCAGGGGCAGCTCCTCAACCAATTGAATAAGTGTTATCATCTGGTACAAATGGAACGAACACTGAAACGTTGAACACAGAACATATTTTTATGATGTCTGGAAATATTCCAAATCCTCAACCTCAAGGAATTCAGTTACCACCTGGGGGGGAACCTCAAGGAAGTCAATTACCGCCTGGGGGGAAACCTCAAGGTAGTCAATTACCACATGGAGGGCAACCTCAGGGTAATTTTTTACCAGGTCAAACTGTAGGACAATATTACCTGCCTGGGGAACAACCTCAAGGACAGTACATACCTCGAGTTCAATATCAACCTCAGGGACAGTACATACCCCAGGGTCAATATCAACCCCAGAGTCAGTTTTTTCCTCAGGGTCAACCCCAGAGTCAGTTTATTCCTCAGGGTCAACTCTAGAGTCAGTTTATTCCTCAGGGTCAATATCAACCCTAGATTCAGTACATGCCTCAAGGTTATCAAAATCAAGCTCAGTACCCAGCTCAAGGTTTTCAACCTCCTTCAGGTCAACCATTGTTACAAGGAACTCGAACTTTACCAGTTAATTATCAAACTTACATTCAACCTGGTTATGGTCCTTCATATGCACAACCTTCTATGAGTAAATACCCTAGAATGAATATGTTGTGGGATCCATCTCAAATTCAATAGACTTTGCAACCCAATGTGCAGTTACCTAATCAACCTGGACAACCCATAGTTTCTGGTCCAACCCAGCAACCTGTCTAGCCTAATATTCAAGTCTCTGCACCTGGTTCTGTTCAGCAGCCTGGGCGTAGTACACCTAGAACTCTGCCTCAAACTTATACTACTGCTGCAACTTCTGTTCAACCTACCACACCTATTTCTGGAGTATCTACAGCTCCTGTTTCTACTTTCCCTGTATCAGTTCAAATTCCTCAAGTATCTATTCCACAATCAAGACCTACAATTCATACTATGACCTAGATGCCTACAGGCAAGCTGGTACAAGTACGATTCTTACTATTCAACCGTACCAGGGATAGTATCAATTTGGATAGACTACACAAAATCCAACATATCAGTATCAATCGTACACTGGGTATACTTATCAAGTACTTCAACAACCCCATTATGGTCCGGTTAATCCTGGTTATCCAGGAGGTTTCACTATTCCCAATGCACATCCAATTCCAGGATATCCTGGATATCCTCCTCCTGGAACTGGTTTGATCACACAAGGTTATCATGCCCTTAGCCATAGGTTACCATTTATAGCAACTTTAGATTTACCTGATCTATCGCGCCTTACGAATGATCCTATATTTTATCTTCCGTATCGGCGACCGATGCCTAACAAGTTGCCAATGATATTCCAAAGTTTGAGGGTAAGTTAGGAGAGGACCCATATAATCATGTTATGACTTATCACCTCTGGTGTGCATCCAATTCACTAATCGATGATTCGATTCGGTTATGTCTTTTTCAGAGAACTCTCATTGGTCTAGCTGCCAAATGGTACATTGAGTTACCACGAGGCTCATTTAATAATTTTAATGCACTAGCTACTAATTTCATAATCCATTTTCAGTTGCCTTTCAGATACGAAAATGGCATAGAAATGTTGACTTCATTAAAACAATCTACGTCCACGTACATATCCGATCACATTCATGAATGGAGACATAGGAGGCATTTAGTGAAGGTCTTTATTCCGGATCAAATTTTGGCTAAATGGTTTATTAAATAGTTATTGCCCAAAATAACTGAAGATGTGGCCAAAGGAGGCATTGTTACAGAAGAGAAACTCATTTCTCAGGCTCAGTACCTTGACCTTGTATATACACAGTCAGATACTCTGTATGATAAAATCCCCGATTTACCAAGACCTGGTCAATTAAATACAACTCCTTCCGGTTCTCATACTACTGATGGTGTAATTTCTTCTATTATCACTGGTAAAAGTAAGAATAAATCTTCCAAGACGACTTCTCCTATTATTACTTTACCCGATTCACCGAAAGGAGATTCTTCCATTGAAACTTCCGCCGATATTCATGTTGTAGAATCATCTAAAACCAAACCTAAAACTGGTGGTAAGAATAAAGGTAAGAATAAAAAGATAAAGGGTGAAATCGCGAAGTTGGGAAACACTTTTTGGCGGATGGCTAGAATTTGAGAGAAATTTTTAATTTCTCGTCCGAGAAAATAGTCAACTCTATTTCTCGACCGAGAGTTTTAAAAACTCTCATCCGAGAGTTTTAAAAACTCTCGTCCGAGAGTTTTATTGGGTTTAACCGGAGTTAAAAATCTCTCGAACGAGAGTTATGCATTTTCTCGTCCGAGAGTTTTATTGACGGAAACTCTCGGGAAGACTTTCATACGAGAGTTTTGAAAACTCTCGTATGAGAGTTTTGAAAACTCTCATCCTAGAGTTTTTTCAACTCTCATTCGAGAGTTTTATTCCTATAATAAAACACAACAATTAATTATTAAGTTTTTAGAATTGGTACTTTATATAATTTAAATAGTACTTTATTAAAATTAAAAAATGATAAAAAATAATAAAATTATAATTTTATTTTAAATTATTTTATTATTATTAATGATAAAAAATACATGAAGATTTAATTAAATAAAATATGTTACAATATTTTGTAATATCAATGTTATATAAAAAACTAAAAATATTTTATATAAAACTAATTGATATATTAATATAAATAAAATAAAATTCTAAAACATAAATCAAAATAAAAACAACTATATATAATTTATATAATATTTTTTTTTGAAATTAATGAATAAATTTAAATTTAAAAAACAATTGACTAAATGCAATGAGGTGATAAAGGAGACAATGCATAGCACCTTAATATTGTTATAAATTCTTGGAAATCTCGAGAAATTTTTGAAGTGAGATGAGCTTCTTGGAATGGGTCACTTTATCTTTCACTTCAGTTTCACACGATTAACTTGAAAGGAAGTCTATTTTCCTAGGTATGGATGTAAGGGAATGAACAATATTATTTGAACATTGAGTGAGATGCCCTTCTTGGAATGGGTCCTCCTATATTCCACTTTAGTTTCACAAGATTAAATTGAAATGAAGTTTATTTTCCTAGGTATGGACGTAAGGGGATAAAGAATATTATCCGAAAAGGAAATGAATGTTAAGTGTGACATTCCAAGCAGAAGTGTATGGTATTGGAGAATTATGTCATTGCAGAAAACTAAACCTTGACCCCTTAACCCTTGACCCCTTAAACCCTAATTCCTAACCCCTAACCCCTAAAACCTTAACCCCCTAAACCTTAAACCTCTAAACCCTTAACCCCTAACCCATTTACCCCCACTAAACCTCTAAATCCCTAACCCATTTACCCCCACTAAACCTATAAATCCCTAACCCATTTAACCCCTAAACCCTTAACCCGTACCCCTAACACGTTAACCCCTAACCCATTTAAGCACCTAAACCCCAAACCCACTAACTCCTAACCCCTAAAATCCTTAACTGCTAAATCCCCTAACCCCCTAAACCTATAAACCAATCCTAACCCATTTAACCCCCTAAACCTCAAAACCCCTAACCCCTTAAACCCTAATTCCCAACCCATAACCCTTGACCCCTTAAACCCTATTTCCTAAACCCTAAACCCTTAACCCCTAACCCCTTAAACCCTAATTCCCAACCCCTAACCAATTCAACACCCTAAACCCCTAAAAACCTAACCCATTTAAGTGTTCATTCCATTTAACCCCCAAAACCCTAACCCCTAACCCCTAAAATCCTTCACTGCTAAATCCCCTAACCCCCTAAACCTCTAAACCTATAACCCATTTAACCCCCTAAACCCTAAACCTCTAAACCGTTAACCCTTAACCCCTTAAACCCTAATTCCCAACCCCTAACCAATTCAACACCCTAAACCCCTAAAAACCTAACCCGTTTAACCCCATTAACCCCTAACTTCTAACCCCTAAAATTCTTAACTGCTAAATCCCCTAACCCCCTAAACCTCTAAACCAACGATAACCCATTTAACCCCCTAAACCCTAAACCTGTAACCCCTTAAACCCTAATTCCCAACCCATAACCCATTCAACCCGTTAAACACCTAAACCTCTAACCCATTAACCCTTGACCCCTTAAACACTAATTCCTAACCCCTAACCCATTTAACCCCCTAAACCCTAAACCTCTAAACCCTTAACCCCTAACCCATTTACCCCCACTAAACCTCTAAACCCCTAACCCATTTAACCCCTAAATGCTAAACCTCTAAACCCCTAACCCATTTAACCCCTAAACGCTAAACCTCTAAACCCTTAACCCCTACCCCTAACTCGTTAACCCCTAACCCATTTAAGCCCTGAAACCCCAAAAACCCTAACCCCTTAAACCCTAATTCCCAACCCCTAACCCTTGACCCCTTAAACCCTAATTCCTAACCCCTAAACCCTTAAACCCTAATTCCTAACCCGTAAACCCTTAAACCCTAATTCCCAACCCTTAACCAATTCAACGCCGTAAACCCCTAAAAACCTAACCCATTTAAGTGTGGATTCCATTTAACCCCCAAAACCCTAACCCCTAACCCTTAAAATCCTTCACTGCTAAATCCCCTAACCCCCTAAACCTCTAAACCTGTAACCCATTTAACCCCCTAAACCCTAAATCTCTAAACCCTTAACCCCTAACCCCTAAAACCCTAATTCCCAATGCCTAACCAATTAGACACCCTAAACCCCTAAAAGCCTAACCCATTTAACCCCATTAACCACTAAATTCTAACCCCTAAAATCCTTAACTGCTAAATCCCCTAACCCCCTAAACCTCTAAACCAACCCTAACCCATTTAAACCCCTAAACCCAAAACCTATAACACCTTAAACCCTAATTCCCAACCCATAACCCATTCAACCCCTTAAACACCTAAACCTCTAACCCCTTAACCCTTGACCCCTTAAACCCTAATTCCTAATCGAGCTAACCCATTTAACCCCCTAAACCCTAAACCTCTAATCCTTTAACCCCTAACCCATTTACCCCCACTAAACCTCTAAACCCCTAACCTATTTAACCCCTAAACCATAAACCTCTAAACCCTTAACCCATACCCCTAACCGATTTAAGCCCCTAAACCCCAAAACCCCTAACCACTTCAACACCCTAAACCCCTAAAAGCCTAACCCATTTAAGAGTGGCTCCATTTAACCCCCAAAACCCTAACCCCCAACTCCTAGAATCCTTCACTGCTAAATCCCCTAACCCCCTAAACCTCTAAACATGTAACCCATATAACCCCCTAAAACCTAAACCTATAAACCCTTAACCCCTAACCCCTTAAACCTTAATTCCCAACCCATAACTCTTGACACCTTAAACCCTAATTCATAACCCCTAAACCCTAAACCTTTAAACCCTTAACCCATAACCCATTTACCCCCACTAAACCTCTAAACCCCTAACCCATTTAACCCCTAAACCCTAAACCTCTAAACCCTTAACCCCTACCCCTAACCCGTTAATGCCTAACCCATTTAAGCCCCTAAACCCAAAAACCCCTAACCAATTCAACACCCTAAACCCCTAAAAACCTAACCCATTTAAGTGTGGATTTCATTTAACCCCCAAAACCCTAACCCCTAACCCCTAAAATCCTTCGCTGCTAAATCTTGTAACCCCCTAAACCTCTAAACCTATACCCCATTTAACCCCCTAAACCCTAAAATTCTAAACCCTTAACCCCTATCCCCTTAAACCATAATTCCCAACCCATAACCCTTGACCCCTTAAACCCTAATTCCTAAACCCTAAACTCTTAACCCCCTAAACCCTAAACGTCTAAACCCTTAACCCCCAAACCATTTACCCCTACTAAACCTCTAAACCCCTAACCCATTTAACCCCTAAACCCTAAACCTCTAAACCCTTAACCCCTACGCCTAACCCGTTAACCCTTAACCCATTTAAGCCCCTAAACCCCAAAACCCCTAACCCCTTAAACCCTAATTCCCAACCCATAACCCTTGACCCCTTAAACCCTAATTCCTTACCCCTCAACCCTTAACCCCTAATTCCCAACCCCTAACCAATTCAACACCCTAAACCCCTAAAAAACTAACCCATTTAAGTGTGGATTCAATTTAACCCCCAAAACCCTAACCCCTAACCCCTAAAATCCTTCACTGCTAAATCCCCTAACCCCCTAAACCTCTAAACCTGTAACCCATTTAACCCCCTAAACCCTAAACCTCTAAAACCTTAACCCCTAACCCCTTAAACCCTAATTCCCACCCCCTAACCAATTCAACACCCTAAACCCCTAAAAACCTAACCCATTTAAGTGTGGATTCCATTTAACCCCCAAAACCCTAACCCATAACCCCTAAATCCTTCACTACTAAATCCCCTAACCCCCTAAACCTCTAAACCTGTAACCCCTCGGAAGGATTGTCTGTAAGTTCAGGACCCGGCTATTGAGCCGGCCATCCTTTTCCGTCTCAGAGCGGGTAAAGCCATCCCTCCTTCAATAGAAAAAATTAGCTCTTCCCAGCTGGTTTGCTGCTGGGCGAGGCTGTAACTTAGTATTAGCCGAATCAAGCAATGGTGGCTGACCACCATGTCTGCATGTTGTGCTTTTCTAATTCCACGAGCAATATCATGCAATAAAGAGTTTAAGAATGCAGGTAAATTGATAGTGCATTTTTGTTTTAGCACAGCTAACAGCTTAAGATGGCGAGGTCTTACCACGTCTTTTCTACCGTCGCATGTTATGTAAGCCTGCACGATCCTGGCTAATTCTGTCCATGGTTCGCCTAGCGACGCCGGGTGTACTCCTTTCCCTTTAACTATTAGCCTCTGTCCTTCATCTTGAAATATTTGCATGGCCTCCCGAATTCTGATTTTCTTCTGAGTCTAGACAGTTCCTTGTGCAGGGATGCCGGATACTTCTGCAATTATCTCATCGGTCACCGCTATCTGCCTTCCTCTGACTATGGAGGAGCCTTCCTGCAGATTTAACAAGAATTCAGTAGCCACTGCTTCATGGGGTTGCTGCATTCTCATAAAGTATGTAATCCATCCCAGTTTGTCTAATATTGCCCGTGCAGCATCAGAGACAACCAACGTCTGAGGTTCGGTGCGAATTGGACGTCCTCCCATTTCTGTTCTTCGTTAATTGTTCTCAACACATGGTAACCTTAATGGAACAGCACAACACAGTTCGCTAAAATTCGTTATTTTCTGAAAATGCAAGGGTTTTAATTCATAAAAATCTATTGCAGAGATACAGGTGAAGAAATTTTGGGTATCTGATCTGCATGCAGATATTTCCACCCCCCAAACGAATAAAAGGTCGACCTCGACCGTCGATTAAGGTGGCATGTGTGGAACAACAATAGGAGGGCAGTGAAAAAATAGGCGCAATCATGATAAAGTCAATCAAATTAAGTAATTACTGAAATCGATGCGTAAGATAAATCGGTAATAATGAGGGAATCGCGTTGTAATAATTCAAGTATGAGGTGAAGGGACAACAAAAGATTAATGTAATTGCGCTATTTACCACATTAAAGTAATATGACCGATTAATAATATTTTTCATGTGTGATGGTTCGGGGATAGAACTTAAGGAATTTTATGCATTTCGTTTGATATTCAATAAAAAGTATAGGAAAGAGGGTTAAATAACTATTGATTTGTATAAGTATGACTTCAATACTATTAACAGAGCTCTGTTGCCCACAGGTGTCCATAAAAAAAAATGCTCACAAATTCAAAATACAAACTTAAAACAATCGTTCAAAAAGTGATGTTCCTTTAAAAGGAACAACAAAGATAATCTGCGAAATGTTGTTCCTTTTAAAAGGAACAGCAAGGAAATGCTCTGCAGACATGCTGTTCCATTTGAAAGGAACAGCAAAAACACTACGCGAAACTGCTGTTCCATTCGAAAGGAACAGCAAGGAAATGCTCTCCAGACATGTTGTTCCATTTGAAAGGAACAACAAAAACACTGCACGAAACTGATGTTCCATTCGAAAGGAACGGCGGAAGTGCTGTTCCGTTAGAAAGGAACAACAACGCGAAAAAAACACAGAATTTTTATTATTTTTCGTTTTTAAAGAAACTAAATTCAAACGAAATAAAGAAGTATTAACGAAACATCCATACCTAGGAAAATAAACTTCATTTCAATTTAATCTTGTGAAACTAAAGTGGAATATAGGAGGACCCATTCCAAGAAGGGCATCTCACTCAATGTTCAAATAATATTGTTCATTCCCTTACATCCATACCTAGGAAAATAGACTTCCTTTCAAATTAATTGTGTGAAACTGAAGTGGAAGATAAAGTGACCCATTCCAAGAAGCTCATCTCACTTCAAAAATTTCTCGAGATTTCCAAGAATTTATAACGATATTAAGGTGCTATGCATTGTCTCCTTTATCACCTCATTGCATTTAGTCAATTGTTTTTTAAATTTAAATTTATTCATTAATTTCAAAAAAAGTATTATATAAATTATATATAGTTGTTTTTATTTTGATTTATGTTTTATAATTTTATTTTATTTATATTAATATATCAATTAGTTTTATATAAAATATTTTTATTTTTTTATATAACATTGATATTACAAAATATTGTAACAAATTTTATTTAATTAAATATTCATGTATTTTTTATCATTAATAATAATAAAATAATTTAAAATAAAATTATAATTTTATTTTTTTTATCATTTTTTAATTTTAATAAAGTACTATTTAAATTATATAAAGTACCAATTCTAAAAACTTAATAATTGTTGTGTTTTATTATAGGAAAAAAACTCGAGTTGAAAAAAGTCTAGGATGAGAGTTTTTAAAACTCTCATATGAGAGTTTTCAAAACTCTCATACGAGAGTTTTCTAAACTCTCATATGAGAGTTTCATTAGGTAAACTCTCGGGTGCAAACTCTCGTCCGAGAGTTTTTTAAACTTTCGGCTGAGAGTTTGGACATGCGTTTAAATGTAACTTTAGGTGGGTTAAACTCTCGGTCGAGAGTTTTATAAATTTCTCGTCCGAGACATTATCTCGGCCGAGAGTTTCTGGTCAACGAAAAACACAGAAAATTCTGCATTTTTCAGGAACTTGCAACTTTGGAGGGGCAGAACACCTACAAAAACAAAATTTTATATGTCGGACCAACTACCATTAGATTCATCTCTGAATCTAGTTTCTGATGATATGAGATTTGTGGAGTTTCATTAAAAAATTCAATTTTTTATTAATTTTTTACTAAACTGTGTCACTATGGAATTTCATTTTTCGAAAAATTGCACTGAATGAAAATTCAATAACTTTCTAATGCGGACACCAAAAAATTCAAAAAAATCATGCTGCACTTCCTCTCCCTGTCTACTTCAAAAGGGTACTCTCATTTTTCTTATTGACGGTCACATTGAAAAGAAAATCAAAGGATTATAAAATGTACTGAAACATCACTATTTTTTTTCTTCGTCCATTTCAAAAAATAATAAAAAATAGTGATTTAATCCGAAAATTACCGAAAAATAGTCTGTGCACTAGTGCAATATATGCAGATTATGATGCTATGGTTTTTTTCCAAAAAATGAATAACCTTCCCTAAAAAAAGTAAAGGATTATAAAGTGACTATTTATGTTTGCCTGAAAATTTCAAGTATATGCAGTTAGTAAACAAGAAATTTACCCCTCTATATGTCAATATTTTTTTTTTAAATATGGGTATGGAGGTAAGACAATTCTCTACAATTCTTGTTTTTATGTCAAAGCATAATTTGCAATAAAAATATGAGTTTAGTGGAGTTGAAGTTGAAAAACATAGAAAATTACAATTTTCAACGTCAAAAAAGGGCAAAAAGTGTTTCCCAACTTCACATTTTCACCCTAAAATCTTCAAAATATAAAAACGATAAAACTGAACCAACTAGCGAAAAACGAAAACCTCGTTATCCTTGTCTGATCTGTGATGAAGATCTTTTTACAAAAGAATGCGTGCATAGAGACGAGGTATCGAAATTCGTTAAGGGTTCACCCATACCTTCTGTCTTGAAGGATCCTTTTCCTACTGAATATAGTAACATGATTGGATCTTCCTCAAATATGCTAGAGGATATCTTAATGGTTGCGACGCGATCACAAGATTATGGTAGTAAAAATCCTGTTGGTGGCAAAGAAGCAGAAAGTTCTAATTCAGCCTCAACCACATCTCCTTCAGTTTCTATCCGCTCCAGATCGAGAAAAAAAATCTTGACTTAGTAATCAAACCACCTCCTAAAGGTGTACTTCATAAATCAGCTTTCAATCCACATGCGAGAGCTGCTCAGAATTACAATATTGTTGAAGACCTGGCAATTTCCCCTTCAACAATGTCGGCTTTGGAAGTGCTGCAATCATGCCCAGCCCAAAGAAAATTACTATTGTCAGCCTAAGGAGCCGTAGACCTCCAGGATTTGAACCTCATGATCTTCGATTTAGATAATTTTACACCCCGCCTACCCCATCAAATGGCTTTTCAAATTCCGGTAATAGTAAAAAACAAACATATCTTTCGTACTATTGTTGATGAAGGGGATTCTATGTGTATTATGTCGTTAAAATGTTGGAAATCACTTGGTTCTCCAGCAATTAATCAATCGCCAAATATCCTAAAAGATTTTGATGGAATATGTTTCCATCCATTTGGTATTTTACAGGATCTACCAATAGAGGTCGAAGGAAAAACCGTTAATCTGGATGTGGAAGTGGTTGATGCCCCTCTGGATTACAACCTTCTCCTGGGTCGTAGTTTGTCTTACGCCATGACTACTGTTGTATCATCGATATTTCGTCTCATCATGTTTCCTCATAAAGGAAATATCGTTAAAATAGGTCAGCTCTCATATTATTCATCTGACCCAGCCTCTACTGATAGTAACCAGCATATCTGAAAATCGACTATCCTTATAAGGATGTTGGGGTAGGGTTAATTAAAGATTCTTCTTTACTGGGAACCTTTTCCCTGCCTTCTCCCAATGTACAGCCTCCTATTACTAATATCAATATGATTACATCAAGTACTATTTCCTTTGATGATCCTTGGATAGTACCTTTAGAATCAGAATTGGATTCTTTTGATGGCGTGATGCCTTTGAGTCCTTTTGAGTTAGCATATCGCATAATATAGTCATTTTCTGATTCTCCTTCAACTGAAACTGATCCAGTGAATGTGATCAATGAGGAGTCATTTTCAATATTGAGCTCAGCGTCAACATCAATTCCGGATCTTGGTTAACAAGTATTAAATACTGATGAACATATTCCTGAATTCTTGTCTGTCGATGAATTACCATGGGAATATCTACATCAGAGGTCTTCATTTTTGCCTGATCTCGATCATTTTGAGAATGATTTTTCCTCCATTTTTACTACTAATTACATCAAATAACCTCAGAATCCTCTCTCATCTTCTGATTCTGAATTAAATTTAGAAAACATTTCTACAACGGTTCCCATTGACATTTCAGTAAAACCCAGAATTGTTGAAAACATTCATATAGGTGCTTCTTGTACGACTGATGAAATCCAAGCATATAAAGCCCTATTTCAGGAATTTCATGACATTTTTTCTTGGTCATATGAAGAAATGCTAGGAATCGATCTGTCAATTGTTATTCATGAAATTAAGACATACCCAGATGCTAAACCCGTCAGACAGAAATTACATTAGATACATCTGAGAAGAGCTACCGCTATTAAAGCAGAAGTTGAAAAATTACTTCATGCAGGTTTTATTTATTCGATTTCATTAACAGATTGGGTGTCTAATATCATTCCTATCAATAAAAAACAAGGAACAATACGAGTATGCATTGATTATAGGGATATAAATCGAGCTTGTCCAAAAAAAATTTATCCAACCCCTTATATCGATCAAATTATTGACGATTGTGCTGGAAGTGAAATTTTTTCATTCATGGATGGATTTTCCAGCTACAATAAAATCAACATACTCCCTACAGATCAACCTAAAACAACTTTCATTTATCCATGGGGGAATTTTTCTTATCGCAAATTACCTTTTGGACTTAAAAATGCTGGCACCACTTTTAAAAGGGAAATGTCTTATGCATTTCATGACATTAAACACATTGTGCAACCCTACCTCGATGATTTTCTTGCTCATTCCTCGTGCAGAGCAGGATCATCTCACTCATTTACAAGCCATTTTTATACGATGTAGGAATTATAAGATTCATCTGAATCCTCAAAAATGTGTTTTTTATGTACAATCTCGACGATTGTTGGGATTTATTGTCTCAAAGGCAGGCATTCATGTCGATCCATCGAAGGTTGAGGTTAACATCAAATTACCTCCTCCTTCTACTCTTTGCCAACTCCAAAGTTTGCAAGGGAAAGAAAACCTTTTACGTCGATTCATTCCTAACTATGTCGAGTTAACGAAAGGTTTTACCAGGTTGTTAAAATAGAATATTCCTTTCTTTTGGGACAAGATCCCTTATCGATCTTTTAATGCTCTTAAAAACACATTTACCCATGCATCATTATTGCATCCTCCCAATTACAACCAGGATTATTTTTTGTACCTCGCCGCTTCTGATTCCACGATAGGAATGGTTCTAGTTCAGGAAGATGAATTCAATGGTGAGCATGTGATTTACTGTCTTAGTCACAATTTGCATCCAAATGAAATCAAATATTCACATGTGGAGAAATTGGCCTTGGCAGCTGTTCAAGCTATCCAATTTTTTCGTCATTACATACTTTTACGCAAAATAATAGTGATTTTTTATTGTAACCCTATGATGTATATTTTGACCAAACAATTTCTAGGGGGGAAATACTCCAAATGGATTGTTATCCTACAGGAGTTTGACTTGGAATTTGAAAAATCCAAATCAAAGAAATCATTGATATTTTCTGAACTTATGTGTGACTTCCCACGTACTGATACAGAAACTGTGGCGGAACAACCGATCATGGACAAATCCTTGTTTCTTATTTGTACCATTGATCCTTGGTATGGAGATATCATCATTTATCTTCAGACCCAATATTTTTGGCCTGAAATTTCATGATCACAATGACGTAAAATACATTTCTAGTCTCAACAATATCATATTTTTGGTGACACACTATACCATCATGGTGCGGACTCTGTTTTTCGACGTTGTCTCACCTATGAAGAAGCCGAAAAGGTTTTAAATGACTGTCACTCTGGAGCATGTGGAGGTCATATGTCTTGGTATGCCACAACCCAAAATATATTGCAGGCTAGTTATTTTTGGCTGTTCTTAATTAAAGATTGAATTTATGCAGTCCGAAAATTCCATAATTGTCAAATATTCAATCGAAAGATGCGTGCACCACCCGCTCCTCTTCACCCTATAATTTTGTCGGTACTTTTGCAAAATGGGATATTCACTTCATTACATGTAACCCTCACTCGGCCGAGGGGCATGGGTATATTATTCTCACAGTAGATTATTTTACCAGAGATTTTGGGTTCGATCCCCAATGGAGTCACCATTTTGTTGGATGGATAAGTCGTTCTTGCTGACAAGACAGACCTCCCAAGTGTCCTACGAATAGCTAGCAACAAACAGACAAACAAAAACTATTTTCTCTAGATAATATTTGATTCAGAATTAGCTACAACAGGGGTTTTGAAGACCTACCTGTAGTCCAGCGCTGTTCATAATAATCTTCTTTCTAGTTTCTTGAAAGAGTCGTCTTCAAAGATCTGCAATCACAAACATGGAAAAAATCAATAGCACCTGCATAATATAAACTAATTCACGAACCATATATCTATCAAGATGATCAAGGAATTCAAGAAACAAGATAAATAATTAAATAACTCATTGACAAAACATGATAAAAAAGTTACTTAATTAAAGAACTCATAGAAAACGAGATTCATTCGTATTATCTTTGATGAAGAAAGAGCCTTATAACCGTGTCCGCCTTGATGTCATACAACCCTTCCTGGGGTCTAGAACAGGTGTTTCCTTCACTCTAACAAGCTTTGCACTCTCTCAGCTAAAATGCACATGGGTGTGTAATCATTCCCACATAATGATCAGTTAAGAGAGTCTGAGTTTCTACAACATTTCTCCTCAAAAATTCTGAAAGTATCACTCCCCTTGAGGCTGCACTATGGCTTCAATTTATAGGCAAAGATAAGAGGTTGCAGCTCCACATAAGAGGGGATAGAATCCTCTTTTGAAGGGATTGAGCTCCATAAACCAAGGGTTAGGCTCCCATAATGGAGGAATGAACATACATGATAGGAGTGAACCTTCGACCGGATAATTTCTTCTAGAAGATTCCAGATTTTATTGCTGGCCTTATAAATGTTACTCTCCACCTTCAATTTACATTTTACAGGGGTCTGCACCTTTAATGAAGAAAAAGTGCATTTAGCTCCGCATGCTTTAGAACAAATAGGTGCGGCACCACAGGCAATGTTAAGAGAAAATGCGGTACAAGTGTTTTTAAGACTTTTATGACCTTTTCTATCAATTTCAAGGCTTGATTTTAGGAAATTTGATGTTGTAGACATCTAAGGGAGTAATATATGAGTAATGATGAACTCATTTAGAAAATAAAACGTCATGGTGACAAATTTCAGTGTAACAAATTCCCCCCTAAAGTGCGAAGTCTCAGAGCATTCGAAGAGTGATGTGCTTTATCATTTCAATGATTAGCCTATGGACACCCCAGTCAGAATCTTGTAAAAACATTCAATGAAAAACATATATATATATATATATATATATATATATATATATATCATCACTGAGGTAGGCATTCCCATACTCAGATCAAAAACTAACTAAACTTGTTCTGATACATAAATGATTTTAATATTACATCAATATTGTAGACACAGCATGGACGTAGCCATCTGTAATGAATATTCTACTTCATAATGAATAATAAAACTCCTCGCAGCCTGGATGGTGGAAACTAGATCCAAGGTCTTTATTTCTGCTTCCTAAACTAGTACGATTCTATCCATGTGATTAAATGTGTTGAAGTTGAACATGGTATAACCCACTTTATTACCAGTCAATGATGTGAACTTTTAAAAAGTGTGAGAGAAAACACCAATAATGACAATGGATCTCAAAGTACTCAGTACAATCCATGAAATGTGAATAAGTGATCTGAAGTCGAACATTTCAAGGAATCGTTCGATCGAAGGTCAATGATGCAACCTATTGTCGAAGGCAAGAAACCTACCATTAAGGCATGCATATTCCAAGGTATTGGCAGATTCTAGATCAACTTCCTAGATGATGAGTTGGCGTCGATAGAAAGTGATCCGTCGTAAGCGAGCTCATGACACGAAACCATAGATCAAGTTTTGAAGAAATTTTTTGCAAGGACTGACTCAGGGATGGTCAATGGGAATGGAGACAAATGTTTGTAGATGAATGGTTTGATTGGTTGTTCTCTTGAACACATGACGACACTATATATGGTTTGCTAACAATTTCCCTAAGCTAATATCCAGAAACCGGCTGAAGACTTTCAATGTGGTTTGATTAACTGATAGGCAAAGGATTTTCCTGACCCAGGTAGAAATGTGACAAAAAGTTTTGTGTTCTAGAGTGGTGTACTACTTTTAAATCAAAGTGTAACAAATGAATTCATTTTCTCTTTTTCCCCACCATTTCTGGAAAGTACCTCTTTATTTTTGACAAGCTTGAGGAGGATAACATTTGCTTGTTTATAAGCTCATCCTTCGGATGAGTCCAACTTAGTTTAAAATCGAACCCTAATAAGGAGTGGTCCGTTCCTATTTGTAATTGATAGGTCCTTTACTATTAAATTTTAACGAGTCCAGTATAAGAGAAACTCGGTGTTTTTCATTTTTAGGGAGTCAGAAGAAAAACTTAAGAAAAATCCATGGTTGTTCTTTTTTGTAATTTTAGTCTCTTAGGCCTGAAAAAGGATAAAATAATGTGAGAGAGAACTCTATTGACCATGATTAGTCAATGTATACCTTTTTCGTAAATTGTACATTTTAGTCCGGAAATGGGGTAAACTTATACTGAAGGGACGACTGTTCATTTCCTTTAACGAGTTCGAATAGTCAAGTACTCAGCAATCTTTTCATATTTAGAGAGTCTAAAAAGGGATAAAAAGAGGACTCCATGGTTTCGCTTTTCTGTAAATTTTTTAAGAGCCTGAAAAAGTGATAAAAGTATACCCTTCGTCAAAAATGACCATTTTTACCCGAAAAATCTATTATTCTACACAAAAACTCAAAAAATAAATGTACCTGCTTTTAATAAAATAAAAATATTTTGAAAAACCATCTCTTTAAAGTGAAAAATAAATAAAATTAAATTTCATTTATTCGAAAAAACTTATAAAAAGGAGTTTTTCAAATTCATTTTTACCATTTGAGTTCAGAGTGAAAATTTGAGAGCTTTTGGAAAAAAACGCTCCAGAGAAGATTTCGGATGAACCGACCGTCCAAAATGAAAACCGTTTGCTCTAGGTAATCCAAATTCTCTTTTCCTTACTTTTCATTTGTTCATTTCCTTAAATTAGGGTTTAAAAATTATTTTTGGGGAAGAAATGGGTTTAAAATTCTGCTCATGGGGGTCCGCAGGTAAGACACATGGTACCTGTGAACCCCGACATTTTCTTACAAAGAAAAATGTTGTGTTTCCGCACTTTTAGTACAGATCCCATGCATAGCTATGCACTGTCTCTGAACGAAAAGTGCAGGGGAACCTTGGAGAATAGAAAAAACATATTTTCTTTCGAAATTACCCAATTTTTTTTTTTTTAGATGACTCTAATATTTAATTTTTCTCATTGTAGGATATTTAAAATGCTTATCTGGCGGGAACGTGAACACGAAGAGGTGGATGAAGCTGCAATGATTCATCCACCTACATTACAAGTTTTGAGAGCATGCGTGTTACTTCAATTCCGGGCTATCAGTGGCATGAGAGCCCAAGTAGACCTTATCACTTGGTTGGTAAACAAATGGGATGTGCAGGACCGTGTTTTGTGATTGGAGGAAAATGGCTCGAAATCGAGCTGGAGGACATATACTTTCTAACTGGTTTGTCTAAAAGAGGTGAACCACTTTCTCTATTTGGGGCTAGGCCAAGTGGCCAGTCTGTTCCTAGCCTGCAACTAGAGTTCTGCAATGATGAGGCCAATTCTAAAGACAAGCAGATTGATATCAAAACTATCATCCGTCTTGAGTTGAAAGTAATTTCATTTACCGTAACCAAGCTATGTGGAAGTGCAGCTTTGCACGTTGCTACTGGATCTCAAATTTGGATTGCAGTGGACTATTTCCAAGGCACCATATTCAATTGGTGTGAGGTAGTGTTGGCTAATATCAAAGCCAAATAACTAGAACAAAGAACGAGAAGTTTAATAACTTCGGATATGAATTGATCATGGTTAATTTTGCTCTAGATAGTATTCCTCTACTAGCCTCAAAACACATTGCAGTTGATCATGGTAGAGTCCAAGAGCCTCGGATGATTTGATGGGTTGATTTGATGGCCTGTCACAGTGAAGGTGGCGAGGTTGTTCGATTTCCCGTGGCCTACTTCCATTGGTTGGAGAACTAACTCTTTGTGATAAAATATTTTCCTTATGCAGGTATAGATTTCCATGGCGACCGAGATATGCCACTTCCTCCAGGAGCTCAGTGGGATGAGTCAGGTAAAAAATCATTTTGACATGCTCTAATTTCTAATTTTTTTTTTTTTTTAAATCGTCTAAAACTGATAACAAAAATTTCAAATGCAGATGTGGGTCCATGTCGACCAGCTACTCTCTACCCCTTCGAGAGGAGGCAAAGGGATGCAGCTGCAGCACCACCACCACCACAGGATGAGACAACAAAGATCCTTACTGATTTGGAACACCATTTGGAGCGATTGACTATGGAAATCCCAGAGACTACCATAGATGACATTCCAGTTCGCTTGCAAAGATATGTCATTGGGGTTCTTGGACCATTCAGGAGATTCCTGAGCAGGGTGGCACGGGCTGTAGTATATTATCATGACCATTACCACGGATAGTGGGTGATAGATTGTATAGACTCATATCATTTTTTGTATCACTTTTTTCCGATCATAAGGCGTTTTGAACCTATGATCGAGGACGATGTACTATTTTTTGAAACACTACTCTATGCTATGATATACTACTATTTCCAGTTACCTATCCAACATGTTATCAAATTTTATTTTGATTTACTGCTTTCATTATCACAAATGTCTGTTTATAACACTAGAAGCTATTACATCTGCTAATGTGTTTAAATTTCTTGGAATGTGTTGATACTCAATATAATCAAATTCTCGTTCCAAGAGACGAATTTTCAAAAATAATCTTAAGAACACTGGGTTTCTAATTGTATATACTCAATTTAATTGTAATACAATGAGCTCAGAATCTAACCTAATGATCAAACTCCAAATTCCAAATGAAATGGATTCAGACAATAACTCAATAACTGCACTATATTCCGCAATATTTTTCGTCATTTGACCAAGGCTTACCCCATGCATAGATACTAATTCGTCAGTGGGTGAATAGATAACCCAGGGTGTGGAAGAAATGTTCCGTGTACTACGACGAGCACCATCAGTAAAACCAATGTATGTTTGAAAATAATTCGACATCTGCAATATCAAGAGTAATCCAGATAAGCAGGAATAGTAGTAAAAGCACACTTAAGCTAGGCATACTTTTCTAATGTACAACACACTAGTTAAAAACTAACTAATCTATAGGAAATATCTTCACACAAAAATCAAGCGTAATATTTCTTCAGATAAAGCCCATTTCTAGGTTTTCCTAAAGAAACCCCATTAAAATCAATCAATTCATAGGCCCCTTTTGCAAGCTATCACTTGAAAATATAAGGACCATGGCACATGGGTTCAAATTTCCCAACCCTTAGTTTACCGTTAGCTTGATCATATATCAAAACTATGTCTCCTTCTGAAAAAATACGAGGTGTAACACTTCTATCATACTGACCTTTCATTCATTTCGCATGAGTCTTGGTAGCTAATGCAGCGGTGCACCGATTCTCATGTAATTGAGCTAAGTACAAAAAGTGTTTTTCCTCCTTAGAGGTAGCTAGTAGTAACTCTATGGCTAGTTTGAGTGATGGTATCTCGCATTCAATCGGTAATACCGCTTCTAAACCGTAAACCAGTTGAAAAGGGGTAAAGCCTGTTGATGTTTTTGCTAAGGTATGATATGCCCAAAGTGTTGAAAAAAGTATGGTATGCCAATTCAATTTATGAATTCCGATGATTCATTTGATCATGGTGACTAAAACTTTATTAATCGCCTCAACCAAACCATTAGCCTACAAATAATATGGTGTAGAACTGTCATGGCGCAGGAAAAGTTGGTCAATTAGCTCGGTCATCACGATGTTTCGAAAATGACTCCCGTGGTCCATAATTATTGCTTAGGGTACACCGAAACGAGCAATCACATGATTGAACACGAAAGTAGCTGCAGTTTTTCCATCTGCCGCAAATGTAGGCATCGCCTCGGCCCATTTGTTAAAATAATCCACTGCGAGAATAATATACCCATGCCCCTCGGCCGAGTGAGGGTTACATGTAATGAAATCAATGCCCCATTTTTCAAAAGGACCGAAAACAATTATAGGGTGAAGAGGAGCGGGTGGTGCACACATCTTTCGATACAATATTTGACAATTATGGCATTTTCGGACCGCATAAATACAATCTTTAAATAAGGATGACCAAAAATAACCAACGCACAATATCTTTTGGGCTATGGCATACCCAGACATATGACCGCCACATGCTCTACAGTGACAGTCATTTAAAACCTTTTCGGCTTCTTCATGGGTGAGACAACGTCGAAAAATAGAGTCTGCACCATGACGGTATAGTGTGTTGCTAACAATATGATATTTTTGAGACTGGAAATGGATTTTACGTCATTGTGACCATGAAATTTCGGGCCGAAAAGATTGGGTCTGAAGATAAACAATGATATCTCCATACCAAGGATTAATGGTACTAATAAGAAATAAGAATTCGTCTGTGATTGGTTCTTTCACCACAGTTTTTGTATCAGTATGTGTGAAGTCACACATAAGTTTAGCAAATATCAATGATTTCTTTGATTTGGATTTTTCAAATTCCAAGTCAAACTCTTGTAGGATAACAATCTATTTGGATTATTTTCCCCCTAGCAATTCTTTTGTCAAAATATACATCATAGGGTTACAATAAAAAATTACTGTTGTTTTGCGTAAAATTATGTAATGATGAAAACGTTGGACAGCTTGAACGGTTTCCAAGGCCAATTTCTCCACATATGAATATTTGATTTTTTTCGGATGAAAATTGTGACTAAGATAGTGAATCACATTTTCACCATACAATTCATTTTCCTAAACTAGAACCATTCCTATCTTGGAATTGGAAGCGGCGAGGTACAAAAAATAATCTTGGTTGTAATTGGGAGGATACAGTAACAGTGCATGGGTCAATGCGTTTTTAAGAGCATCAAAATATTGATTAGTGATCTTGTCCCAAAAGAAAGGAATATTCTATTTTAACAACCTGGTAAAACCTTTCGTTAACTGGGCGTATTAGGAATGAATCAACATAAAAAGTTTGCTTTCCCTTGCAAAATTTGGAGTTGTCAAAGAGTAGAAGGAGGTAAATTGATGATAGCCTCAACCTTCGATGGATCGACACGAATGCCTGCCTTTGAAATAATAAATCCCAACAATCGTCCAGATTGTACATAAAAAACACATTTGTGAGGATTCAGACAAATATTATAATGCCTACATCATATAAAAATGGCTCATAAATGAGTGAGATGATCTAATCTGCATAAGGAATGAGCAGTCAAATCATCGAGGTAGGGTTGTACAATGTATTTAATGTCATGAAATGCATAAGACATTGCCCTCTGAAAAGTGGTGCCAGCATTCTTAAGACAAAACGGTAATTTGCGATAAGAAAAAGGCCCCCATGGACAAATGAAAGTCGTTTTAGGTTGATCTGTAGGGAGTATGTTGATTTGATTGTAGCCGGAAAATCTATCCATGAATGAAAACATTTCACTTCCAGCACAATTGTGAATAATTTGATCGATATAAGGGATTGGATAATTGTATTTTGGACAAGCTCGATTTATATCCCTATAATCGATGCATACTCATATTGTTCCTTGTTTTTTATTGACAGGAACGATACTAGACACCCAATCCATTAACGGAATTGGATAAATAAAACCTGCAAGAAGTAATTTTTCAACTTCTTCTTTAATAGCGGCAGCTTTCCTGGGATGTATCTGACGTAATCTCTGTCTGAAGGGTTTAACATCTGGGTATGTCTTAATTTCATGAACAACAATCGGCGGATCAATTCATGGAATTTCTTCATATGACCAGGCGAAAATGTCATGGAATTCTTGAAATAGGGCTTTATATGCTTGGATTTCATCAGTTGTACAAGAAGCACCTATATGAATGTTTTCAACAATTCCGGGTTTTACTAAAATGTCAATGTGAACCGTTGTAGAAATGTTTTCTATATTCAATTCAGAATTAGAAGATGAGAGTGGATTCTGAGGTTTTTTGACATAATCAGTAGTAAAAATGGAGGAAAAATCATTCTCAAAATGATCGAGATCAGGTAAAAACTAAGACCTATGATGTAGATCTTCCCATGGTAATTCATCAACAGACAAGAATTCACGAATATGTTCATCAGTATTGAATACTTGTTGACCAAGATCCGGAATTGATGTCGACGCTAAGCTTGATATTGAGAATGAATCCTCATTGATCACATTCACTGGATCAGATTCAGTTGAAGAAGTATCAGAAAATGACTGTACTGACTGATATGCTAACTCAAATGACTCAAAGCCATCGCACCATCGAAAGAATCCAGTTCTGATTCTAAAGGTACTATCCAAGTATCATCAAAGGAAATAGTACTTGATGTAATCATATTGATATTAGCAATAGGAGGCTATACATTGGGAGCAGGCAAGGAAAATTTTCCCAGTAAAGCAGAATATTTAATTCCTACCCCAAAATCCTTATAAGGGATAGTCGATTTTTCGATATGTTGGATGCTATCAGTAGAGAATGGGCCGAATGAATAATATGAAAGCTGATCCATTTTAACAATATTTCCTTTATGAGGAAACATGATGAGATGAAAGATCGATGATACAACAACATTCATGGATGATACAACAACATTCATGGCGTAAGACCAACTACGACCCAGGAGAAGGTTGTAATCCAGAGGGGCATTAACCACTTCCACATCCAGAGTAACGGTTTTTCCTTCGACCTCTATTGGTAGATCCTGTAAAATACCAAACAGATGGAAACCTCTTCCATAAAAAGCTTTGAGGATAGTCGGTGATTGGTTAATTGTTGGAGAACCAAATGATTTCCAACATTTTAATGAAATAATACACGTAGAAGCCCCTTCATCAAAAATAGTACGAAAGATACATTTTTTTTTTACTATTATCGGAATTTGAAAAGCCATTTGATGGGGTAGGCGGGGTGTAAAATGTTGTAAATTGAAGATCATAAGGTTTGAATCGTGGAGGTCTATGGCTCCTAAGGCTGAAAATAATAATTTTCTTTGGGCTGGGTGTGATTGCAGCACTTCCAAAGCTGACATTGCTGAAGGGGAAATTTCCAAGTCTTCAACAATATTGTAATTCTGAGCAACTCTCGCATGTGGATTGAAAGCTGATTTACGAAGTAGACCTTTAGCAGGCAGTTTGATTACTAAGTCAGGATTTTGTTTCTCGATCTGGAGCGGATTAGAAACTGAGAGAGATGTGGTTGAGGCTAAATTATAACTTTCTGCTTCCTTGCCACCAACAGGATTTCTACTACCGTAATCTTGTGATCGCATCGCAACCATTAAGATAGCCTCTAGCGTATATGACGAAGATCCAATCATGTTACTATCTTGAGCAGGAAAGGGATCCTTCAAGACAGCATGTATGGGTGAACCCTTAATGAATTTCGATACCTCAACTCTTGGCGGGCATTATTTTGTAAAATGATCTTCATCACAGATCATACAAGGATAACGAGGTTTTCGTTTTTCGTCAGTTGGTTCAGTTTTATCGTTTTTATCTTTTGAAGATTTTTTCTTTTTATTCTTACCTTTCTTCTTACCACCAGTTTTAGGTTTGTTTGTAGATGATTCTACAACATGAATATCGGTGGAAGTTTCAATTGAAGAATCTCCTTTTGGTGAATCGGGTAAAGTGATAATAGGAGAAGTCGTATTGGAATATTTCTTCTTACTTTTACCAGTGCTAACAGAACCAATTACACCATCAGCGGCATGAGAGCAGGAAGGAGTTGTATTTAATTGACCAAGTCTCGGTAAATCGGGGATTTTATCATACAGCGTACCTGACTGTGTATATACAAGGTCAAGGTACTGAGCCTGAGCAATGACTTGATCTTCTGTAACAATGCCTCCTTTGGCCACATCTTCAGTGATTTTGGGCAATAACAATTTAATAAACCATTTAGCCAAAATTTGATCTGGAATAAAGACCTTCACTAAACGCCTCCTACGTCTCCATTCATGAATGCGATCATATATGTACATGGACGTAGATTGTTTTAATGAAGTTATCAATTCCATGCATTAGCTAGTGGTAGCAGTAGCTAGTGCATTAAAATTATTAAATGAGCCTCGTGGTAACTCAATGTACCATTTGGAAGCTAGACCAATGAGAGTTCTCTGAAAAAGACGTAACCGAATCGAATCATAGATTAGTGAATTGGATGCACACTAGAGGTGATAAGTCATAACATGATTAGATGGGTCCTCTCCTGACCTACCCTCAAACTTTGGAATATCACTAGGCAACTTGTTAGGCATCGATAGCCAATACAGAAGATAAAATATAGGATCATTCGTAAGGTGCGATAAATCAGGTAAATCTAAAGTTGCTATAAACGGTAACCTATGGCTAGGGTCTTGATAATCTTGTGTGATCAAACTAGTTCCAGGAGGAGGATATCTAGGATATCATGGAATTGGATGTGCATTGGGAATCGTGAAACCTCCTAGATAACCAGGATTAACCGGACCATACTAGGGTTGTTGAGGTACTTGATAATTATACCTAGGGTACGGCTGATACTGATATGTTGGATTTTGTGTAGCCTGTCCAAATTGATACTATCCTTGGTATGGTTGATAAGTAAATTGTGGTTGAATAGTAAGAATCGTACTTGTACCAGCTTTTCCTATAGGCATATGGGTCGTAGTATGGTTGTAGGTCCTGACTGTGGCACAGATACTTGAGGAATTTTCAATGATACAGGGATAGTAGAAACAGGAGCTGTAGATACTCCAGAAATAGGTGTGGTAGGTTGAACAAAAGTTGTAGCAGCAGTAGAGTTTGAGGCAGAGTTCTAGGTGTACTAGGCCCAGGCTGCTGAACAGAAGCAGGTGCAGAGACTTGAATAGTAGGCTAGACACGTTGCTAGGTTGGACTAGAAACTATGGGTTGTCTAGGTTGATTAGGTAACTCCATATTGGGTTGCAAAGTATGTTGAATTTGAGATGGATCCCACACCATATTCATTCCGGGGTATTGACCCATAGAAGGTTGTGCATATGAAGGGCCATAACTAGGCTAAACGTAAGTTTGATAATTAACTGGTAAAGTTCCAATTCCTTGTAACAATGGTTGACCTGAAGGAGGTTGAAAACCTTGAGCTGGGTACTGACCTTGAGGTTGATAACCTTGAGGCATGTACTGAATCGGGGGTTGATATTGACCCTGAGGAATAAACTGACTCTGGAGTTGACCCTAAGGAATAAACTGACTCTGGGGTTGACCCTGAGGAATAAACTAACTCTGGGGTTGATATTGACCCTGGGGTATGTACTGTCCCTGAGGTTGATATTGACCTTGAGGTATGTACTGTCCTTGAGGTTGTTCACCAGGCAAGTAATATTGTCCTACAATTTTACCTAGTAAAAAATTACCCTGAGGTTGCCCTCCGGGCGATAATTGACTACCTTGAGGTTGCCCCCTAGGCAGTAACTGACTTCCTCGAGGTTGCTCCCCAAGCGGTAACTGACTTCCTTGAGGTTGAGGATTTGGAATATTTCTAGACATCATAAAATTATGTTCTATGTTCAACGTTTCAGTGTTCGTTCCATTTGTACTAGATGATAACACTTGTTCAATTGGTTGAGGAGCTTCCCCTAGGAATGTACCAGAGAGTGACTGGTATCTCGAAGGAATAGACATACCACCATATAAAAATGTTTCCGGATATTGAGAAAAAATAGATGACTCACCCAACATAGCTGATGAAGGATGATAACCTCTCGGTGTAGGGTGAAAAGGAATTCGGGGTGGTGAATAAGTAAGACCTGCGTTTTGTGAAAAAATTGTCAATGATAAATACCAAGCATCAGTTCTAAAAGGATTGTAGAATATTGATTCACGCTCCCTAAGCTTCAAAGTTTCTTGGGTTTCGAGAAGAACTACATCTTCGTCTGGACCAACAAGTTCTTCAATACATATGAGATCAGAAGGAAGGTTTTCAGTAATGCGATGTCTTACCCTAGGTGAATCAGGATCACTAGAAGTCAGAGTATCAAATCCTGAAGATGGTTCCAACATAGTAGGTTCAGTTTTGGTATCAAGCATGGGTATATTATTCTCGCAGTAGATTATTTTACCAAATGGGCCGAGGTGATGCCTACATTTGCAGCAGATGGAAAAACTGCGGCTACTTTCGTGTTCAATCATGTGATTGCTCGTTTTGGTGTACCCCAAGAAATAATTACTGACCATGGGAGTCATTTTCGAAACATCATGATGACCGAGCTAACTGACCAACTTGGCCTGCGCCATGACAGTTCTACACCATATTATCCGCAGGCTAATGGTCTGGTTGAAGCGATTAATAAATTTTTAGTGACCATGATCAAATGAATCATCAGAATTCATAAATCGAATTGGCATACCATGACTTTTTCAGCACTTTGGGCATATCGGACCTCAGCAAAAACATCAACAGGATTTACCCCTTTTCAACTGGTTTACGGTTTAGAAGCTGTATTACCGATTGAATGCAAGATACCGTCACTCAAACTAGCCATAGAGTTACTACCAGCTACCTCTGAGGAGGAAAAATGCTTTTTGTACTTAGCTCAATTAGATGAGAATCAATGCATTGCTGCATTAGCTACCGAGACTCATGTGAAACAAATGAAATCTTAGTATGATAGAAGTGTTACACCTCATATTTTTTCAGAAGGAGACCTAGTTTTGCTATATGATCAAGCTAACGATAAACTAGGGGCTGGAAAATTTGAACCCATGTGGCATGGTCCTTATATTGTCAAGCGACAACTTGTAAAAGGGGCCTATGAATTAATTGATTTTGACGGGGTTTCCTAAGGCAAACACATAAATGGGATTTATCTGAAGAAATATTACGATTGATTTTTGTGTGAAGATCTTTCCTGTATATTATTTGGTTTTTAACTGGTGTGTTGTACATTAGAAAGGTGTGCCTAGCTTAAGTGTTCTCTTACTACTATTCCTGCTTATCTGGATTACTCTCGATATTGCAAATGTCGACGTCTTTTCAAACATTCGTTAGTTTTGCTGATGGTGCTTGTCGTAGTACACGGAACATTTCTTCCGCAGCCTGGGTTATTTATTCACCCACTGACGAATTAGTATCTATGCATGGGGTAAGCCTCGGTCAAACGATGAACAATATTGCAGAATATAGCGCAGTTATTAAGTTATTGTCTGAATCCATTTCATTTGGAATTTAGAGTTTGATCGTTAGGTTAGATTTTGAGCTCCTTGTGTTATAGTTAAATCGAGTATATGCAATTAGAAACCCAGTGTTGTTAAGATTATTTTTGAAAATTCATCTCTTGGAACGAGAATTTTATTATATTGAGTATCAACACATTCCAATAAATTTAAACACATTAGAAGATGCAATAGCTTCTAGTGTTATAAACAGACATTTGCGATAATGAAAGCAGTAAATCAAAATAACATTGGATAACATGTTGGACAGGTAACTGGAAATAGTAGTATATCATAGCATAGAGTAGTGTTTCAAAAAATAATACATCGTCCTCGATCATAGGTTCAAAATTCCTTATGATCGGAAAAAATTGATACAAAAAATGATATGATTCTATACAGTCGATCATCCACTATCCGTGGTAATGATCATGATTATATACTACAGCCCGTGCCACCCTGCTCAGGAATCTCTTGAACGATCAAGGAACCCCAATGACATATCTCTGCAAGTGAAGTGGAATTCCATCTATGGTAATCTCTGGGATGTCCATAGTCAGTCGCTCCAGATGGTGTTCCAAATCAGTAAGGATCTCTACTGTCTGATCCTATGGTGGTGGTGCTACTGTAGCTACATCCCTTTGCCTCCTCTCGAAGGGGTGGAGAGTAACTGGTCGACGTGGACCCACATCTGCATTTGAAATTTTTGCTATCAGTTTTAGACGAT
Source organism: Pinus albicaulis (assembly GCA_034641835.2). Classification (NCBI taxonomy): domain Eukaryota; kingdom Viridiplantae; phylum Streptophyta; class Pinopsida; order Pinales; family Pinaceae; genus Pinus; species Pinus albicaulis. The sequence goes on from CM076578.1 coordinate 774,805,283, forward strand.
TTAAAAAACAAAATAAAAATTAGAAATTAGAGCATGTCAAAATGATTTTTTACCTAAATCATCCCACTGAGCTCCTGGAGGAAGTGGCATATCTCAGTCGCCACGGAAATCTATACCCACATAAGGAAAATATTCTATCAAAAAGAGTTGGTTCTCTAACCAACAGAAGTAGACCAAGGGAAATCGAACAACCTCGCCACCTTCACTGTGACGGGCCATCAAAGCAACCCATCGAATCATATGAGGCTCTTGGACTCTACCATGATCAACTGCAATGTGTTGCAGGGCCAGTATAGGAATCATCTCTAGAGAAAAAGTAACCATGATCGATCCATATCTGAAGTTATTCAACTTCCCGTTCTTTTCTCTAGTTACTTGGCCTTTGATATTAGCAAACACTGCCTCGCACCAATTTAATATGGTGCCTAGGAAATAGTCCACTACAATCCGCATTTGAGATCCAATAGCAACGTGCAAAGCTTCACTTCCACATAACTTGGTTATGGTAAATGCAACTACTTTCAACTCAGGACGGATGATGGTTTTGATATTAATCCATTTCTCTTTACGATTGGCCTCATCATTGCAGAACTCTAGTTGCAAGCTAGCAACAGACTGGCCACCTGGCCTAGCCCCAAATAGAAAAACTGGTTCGCCTCTTTTAGACAAACAAATCAGAAAGTATATGTCCTCCAACTTGATTTCAAGCTGATTGCCTCCAATCACAAAACATTGGTCCTGTACATCCCATTTGTTTACCAACCAAGTGAGAAGGTATACTTGCGCTCTCATGCCACTGATAGCCCAGAATTTAAGTAACCTGCATGCTCTAAAAACTTGTAATGTAGGTGGATGAATCATTGCAGCTTCATCCACGTATTCCTGTTCATGTTCCCGCTAGATAAGCATTGTAAATATCCTACAATGAGCAAAATGAAAGATTAGAATCATTTTAAAAAGAAAATTTTGGGTAATTTGGAAAGAAAATATGTTTTTCTATTCTTCATGGCGCCCCCGCACTTTTTGTTCAGAGACAGTGCGTAGCTACGCACGGGGTCTGTACTAAAAGTGCGGGACCATGACATTTTTCTTTGTAAGAAAATGTCAGGGTCTGTAGGTACCATGTGTCTTACCGACGGACCCCCGTTAGCGGAATTTTGAACCTATTTCTTCCCCAAAAATGAATTTTAATCCGTAAATTAAGGAAATGAATGGATGAAAAGTAAGGACAAGAGAATTTGGATTACCTGGAGCAGACGGTTTTCAATTTGAACAGTCGGTTTGTCCAGAATCTTCTCTGGAGCGTTTTTTTCCAAAAGCTCTCGAATTCTCACTCTGAACTCAAATGGTAAAATGAATTTGGAAAAATCCTTTTTACAATTTTTTTCGAATAAATGAAATTTAATTTTGTTTATTTTTCACTTTAAAGAGATGGTCTTTCAAAATATTTTTATTTTATTAAAAGCAGGTACGTTTAATTTTTTGAGTTTTTGTGCAGAATACCGGATTTTTCGAGTAAAAATGGTCATTTTTGACTAAGAGTATATTTTTATCACTTTTTCAGGCTCTTAAAAAATTTACGAAAAAGTGAAACCATGGAGTCCTCTTTTTAGCCCTTTTCAGACTCTCTAAATATGAAAATATCGCTGAGTACTTGACTATTCGAACTCATTAAAGGAAATGAACAGTCATCCCTTTAGTATAAGTTTACCCCTTTTCTGGATTGAAATGGACTATTTACGAAAAAGGTACACGTTGACTAATCATGGCCAATAGAGTTCTCTCTCTCATTATTTTATCCTTTTTCGGGCCTAAGAGACTAAAATTACGAAAAATAACACTCATGGAGTTTACTTAAGTTTTTCTTCTGACTCCCTAAAAATGAAAAACACCAAGTTTCTCCTATACTGGACTCGTTAAAATTTAACAGTAAAGGACTTGTCGATTAAAAACAGGAACGGACCACTCCTTCTTAGGGTTCGATTTTAAACTAAGTTGGACTCATCCGAAGGATGAGCTTATAAACAAGCAAATGTTATCCTCCTCAAGCTTGTCAAAAATAAAGAGGTACTTGCCAGAAATGGTGGGAGAAAAAGAGAAAACGAATTCATTTGTTACACTTTGATTTAAAAGCAGTACACCACTCTTTAACATGACACTTTTTGTCAAATTTCTACCTGGGTTTGGAAAATCCTTTGCCTATCAGTTAATCAAACCACATTGAAAGTTTTTAGCCGGTTTCTGGGTATTATCTTAGGGAAATTGTTACCAAACCATCTGCAGTGTCGTTATGTGTTCAAGAGGATATTCAAACAAACCATTCATCTGCAAACATTTGTCTCCATTCGCGTTGACCATCCCTAAGTCAGTCCTTGCAAAAAATTTCTTCAAAACTTGATCTATGGTTTCATGTCGTGAGCTTGCTTACGGCGGGTCACTTTCTATCGACAACAACTCATCATCTAGGAAGTTGATCTATAATCTGTCAGTACCTTGGAATCTGCATGCCTTAATGGCAGGTTTCTCATCTTTGATGACAGGTTGCATCATTGACCTTCGATCGAACGATTCTGTGAAATGTTCGACTTCAGATCACTTATTCACATTTCATAGATTGTACTGAGTACTTTGAGAGCCATTGTCATTATCGGTGGTTTCTCTCACACTTGTTAACAGTTCACATCATTGACTGGTAATCAAGTGGGTTCTACCATGTTCGACTTCAACACATTTAATCGCATGGATAGAATCGTATTAGTTCCGGAAGCAGAAATCAAGACCCTGGATCTAGTTTCCACCATCCAGGCTGCGAGGAGTTTTATTATTCATTATGCAGTAGACTATTCATTACAGATGGCTACGTCCATGTTGTGTCTACAATATTGATGTAATATTAAAATCATTTCTGTATCAGAACAAGTTTAGTTAGTTTTTGATCTGAGTATGGGAATGCCTACCTCAGTGATATATATATATATATATATGTTTTGCATTGAATTTTTTTACAAGATTCTAACTGGGGTGTCCACAAGCTAATCCTTGAAATGATAAAGCACATCACTCTTTGAATGCTCTCAGACTTCGCACTTTAGGGGGGAATTTGTTACACTGAAATTTGTCACCATGATGTTTTAGTGTCTATATGAGTTCATCATTACTCATATATTACTCCCTTAGAAGTCTACAACATCAAAGTTCCTAAAATCAAGCCTTGAAATTGAGAGAAAATCTCATAAAAGTATTAAAAACACTTCTACCGCACTTTCTCTTAACACTGCCTGCGGTGCCACACCTATTTGTTCTAAAGCATGCGGAGCTAAATGAAATTTTTCTTCATTAAAGGTGCAGATGCCTATAAAAGGTAAATTGAAGGCAGAAAGTAACATTTAGAAGCCCAGCAGTCAAATCTGGAAGCTTCTAGAAGCAATTATCCAGTCGAAGGTTCACTCCTATCATGTATGTTCATTCCTCCATTATGGGAGCCTACCCCTTGGTTTATGGAGCTCAATCCCTTCAAAATATGATTCTATCCCCTCTTATGTAGAGCTGCAACCTCTTCTCTTTTCCTATAAATTGAAGCCATAATGCAACCTCAAAGAGAGTTAGACTTTGAGAATTTTTGAGGAGAAATGCTGTAGAAACTCAGACTCTCTTAACTGATCATTATGTGGGAATGATTACACACCCGTGTCAGTTTTAGCTGAGAGAGTGCAAATCTTGTCAGAGTAAAGGAAACTCCTGTTCCGGACCCCAGGAAGGCCTGTACGACATCAAGGCAGACACGGTTGTAAGGCTCTTTCTTCATCAAAGATAATACGAATGAATGGTGTTTTCTCAATGAGTTCTTTAATTAAGTAGCTTGTTTATCATCTTTTATCAATGAGTTATTTAATTAATTAGCTTGTTTCTTAAATTCCTTGATCATCTTTATAGATATATGATTCATGAATTAGTTTATATTATGTAGGTGCTATTGATTTTTTCCATGTTTGTGATTGCAGATCGTTGAAGATGACTCTTTCAAGAAACTGGAAAGAAGATTATTACGAAAAATGTTGGACTACAGGTAGGTCTTCAAAACCCCTGTTGTAGCTAATTCTGAATCAAATATTATCTAGAGAAAATAGTTTTTGTTTGTCTGTTTGTTGCTAGATGTCCGTAGGACACTTGGGAGGTTTTCCTTGTTAGCAAGAACGACTTATCCGTCCAACATACATGCATTGGTGTGTCCAATGGTTTCTCCATTTTTTCAGAAGTGATGATTTGATTACTAGTTGAAGTTGAGGCTGAGCCAAACACTCCAACTATGATACTAAAAGAATCATAGCTATACACAGTCCAAGTGTTCCCTAACCTGGAAGCTCTAATATCCAACAATTGGAAATTGCAAAGATTGAAGTGATAACAATACACAGTAAAAAAAAATATCTACTCAACTGAGATAGAGTAAAAATGTACAAGATTTGATTGGCCTTTATTGTGCTTATCCTTATTGTTATTGGTTGCCTCCTTAACCAGACATAAACAATATCTACACCATGTAATTAGGCAGTCATCATGACATTTAACATTCTGAATTAAGATACACGTATGGTTGTAGATTGACCACAGGTCTTTAAACAGAATTTATGCCTAAATTTTTATTATAACAATGGTATGCCTTGTGATGAGTTAAATATCTACTCATGACTGCCTATTGTAACTTTAGTACATTTTTGGAATGCGATTAAGTGATATTTCTAGCCTAAATATAAATATTTAAGTGACAAGTCTCGTCTAAATAGAAATCATTTAGTTACAAGTAAATGAATATTGTTGTTGCCAAATGTTCCAAATGGATTTCCAATAACTATCAGGGTAAGATCCTTTGTAATATATATCAGAAACCAATATTTTCACAGTAAATTTAGTAAAAGCATAGGTTAGGTCCTATGCAAGAAGGTACTAGGATAGAGGTGTAGGAAACACCAAGGGCTAAATTTATTGCATGAAGCGAGGAACTTTCATTTCATGCAACAAAACCCATGCAAGTCATGCACCACACACCATGCCACCAGCTTGAGTAATATGCAACAAGCATCGTGACCCTAACTTGAGTAATAAACCATGCAAGGCATACAACAAACACCATGACATCAACCTGAATAATGGACCATGAAAGTGCTTTACATGCGGTTGTTTTGATATTGCAGACCCAAGTGATATTATAGACCCAATTCCCATTGTCCCTTGAGGATCACCCCAATGGGTTATATAGTGGTTCTCTATTGATGATGGGCCCTCACCTTTGGATGGGATGGCATGCACTTATTGAAGCCAACTTAAAGACTAGATTGATTTTCAAATGAAATACTTTTCCCTCCAACAAGGCTGACATAAAATTTGAATTTGAATTTCATTATTCCCCTCTAATGATTTAAGCCAACTTGAAGGAAAAATAATATTCATTTTAATAATATTTTTGGAGTCATGAGATGGCTAGGAAATTTATCCCTAACTTCCAAAATTAACACAAAGAAGAGAATATCAGCTAGGAAAATTATCTTGTCTAGAGACACCTGGTTGATGGTGTTGAAGGATTTCCCAGTGGCATCACCTATTGAGTGGTTACAATAAGTGGATCTCTCATGCCATTTTAGCTGAGGAAAATAAAATCCTGATTGAAGACTGGGTGAATTGGATGCTTTTTTCTATGTCTCCCCCCTATGATGCTAGAATAGGAAAACCTTTTCTTCTTGAGGGATATGGTGATTAGCTTGCACGTGAACTGTGAACCCAATGAGAACTGGTCAAAAGGGATCCTCAAAGGATGAATTTGATGGTGAGGTTTTTAGGCTGGTGTGATAATGAGGCTTTCAAATAGCTCTATAAAATACTTGTACATAGAAGGCCATCTTAGTGTTGATCACATATAGTGCATGTCATTGAACTTCTAAAATTGTGTAACAACGTACATATAATGATGTATATATTCATAGAGCATGGAAGTAATGACTCAATATGTCCTATATTTACATATTATTTTGAACTACCATCCGAATTTGCTATTAGTCAAAATAATAAATTTTTGTGTCTAAGCGAATGGAGATTTCCTTTTTATTGGATCATTTCACTTGTAATTCATATGATTAAGCTTTTAAATATATCTTTGACTATTTAAAATAATCTTAAGACATCTTATTTTTTATTTTTTAGTGGTCTTTCTTATTCATAGCTATTGTCTCAATATTTCAAAGTTGATCATGATTATTTAATTGACAGTGTTCTTTCCAAATTTTGTACACTTCTACAAATATGATTTTGATATCAGGTAACATTGAGAAGAATGTAGGTTGCATCGTTAGTGAAGTATTTTGGCAAATTTATCACTTCTGTAATCTTTCAATTTTTAATATTTTTTTTTAATTTTAATTGTTGGTTGTACTAATGTATTTAACTAATTAGGTTTTGTATAGTTCAGTTCATAAAAAAAATGAAATTGTGAAAGTTCACTTTATTCTTTCTTAGAGCTCTATCAAGAGGATTTCAAAAAAGTGTCATATGATTCAACAAGGTATTGGAGCAAAGGAATGCAATGGTCCCGCTTTGACCTCTTACTTTTCTGTAGGGTTCACTGACTACCATATTTTATCATGTTCGAAGTCCTTTGTTTCCTTTGAATTACTAGATTCTCTATCTTGAAAGGCTTTTTGGCAAAAAACATAGCAGGAATTTCAATAATTTTTTTCGCTAAATGATACAGGTAATGTTTATGAGGACTGCCAGGTAGATGTATTTCATGATCCAACTATGACGATAATGAGATTTGTTTTCTCTGATATATGTAATTTCTTACAAATATGTAGAAAGTGTTTTTCCTGTCATGGAAAAAGGCACGTTGTATATATCTCATTCTCAATATCGGATGTGTGCATCCCGTGGCAGTATTCTTAAAACTCATGCATTTATGATAACATCTTGATTCTTAGGAGTCCTCCGTCATTACCTCATCTTGGAAAATATTTTTTTCCTACTTATATGGATTCGACATAACATTTTTTCATAGTTACAACTGATACAAATTAATAATCTACAAATTTAAACTTCATAATTCTTTTTTAATCCATCACATTATTTTGGAAATTTTATTTGCTCTGAAGATTATTTAACTTTAATGCTTTGTTTTAGTTTGGGCTGATATAAATTAATAATCAATAAGTGTTAAAGAATTTAATTTTGTAATCGTATTTTTCTTTTTCCATTACAAATATTAACAAACAATATAGGCCCTACCTTATATAAATAAAAAATTGGAAATTGATATTCCTTCTCACCCAAACTGATCCTTTATTTCTTGCTTTATATCAATACAAATTGGGATTTATGCCCACCCAAATTGATCCTTTATTCCGTGCATTCAATAAAAATTTAGAAAAATTGAGACTGATGTGCCCCCAAATAGATCTAGTATTACTTAATGAGCATCCAGCTAGAGTATTTTTTTGGTTACTCTGCTGGATCAAAGATATGGAATTTTGACACTAGTATTCTTGTTATTTTCAAAAGTGTCTAAATTATTTTCACCGAATATAAAATTTGAACACTAGTATTGTTTGTGGTATTTTCAAGAAGTGCATAAATTATTTCCACCACTTATCTTATGCACCTGCTAATGTATGAGTTATCAAAATATGAATGCTTGGAAATGCACTACTATTTTTTCATCATTTTTCCTCTGATGCAACTGATCATCTATTATTTGGTTTTTGCAAATATAAAATACATTTTTTGTTATTAAATATTATATTCGAAACTTGGATTGATGGTTTTCATAATGTGGTTGGGTACAAGAGGAAATTGAAGCTTTACATGATAAATATATTATCTTTTCTAGATTTTTGAATGACTATGCTTCCCCTCTCATTGCAACATCTTCGTATTTGGCATTTTGGTGCCAAGAGGATATTAGCAAGGATTTATTGGCATCATTCTAGATGGCCTTCCTAGCCTTCTTTTCGTGTCATTATTTCAAATGTTATACCCTATTCCAAACACTAGACATGAATCTGTAACCCCGACATCTTAACGTGCCTTAAAGGTGTACGTGTCTTAAGAGAAAAGTAATGGTTGTATGAATACATTTGTTATGAATGAATAGGTGAGTTCTCACTAAATTTGGTGAGCATAATTGATGCTAAGCATCCAAGCCATCATTATTTCCCATTCAATACTTGATGTAGGCGAGAGATCTCTTGTAAAGCTATATAATCACAAATCTAAATATACACAGAGATATTATTGTGTACAATTCCTCCTCTATGCTAGTTTTAGTGTTGGTATTGAATCACTTCGGAAATGGATGATGCTATGTGCATTCATCATTCTTATAATTTTTGCTGGTACAAAAATATTGATTCACGTGTACCCATATGTTTAACACAACCATTAGCTCATGCATCAAAAGACTCATTCACTTCCCTTCATATGGTTGATCCAGTAGCATATATGTGATCTAGCTCATTCCCTTCATATGTTTGATCTAGTAGCATCTGTTGATTCCATAAATTACGTAGTTTAGTATTTAACAAAAACTAGAGCACCTAATAATTTCCACTGGGAATAAAAGTGGACTTGTCTCTATTTTCTTTGTTCCTATAGCTCCAAAAATGCACTCAAGACAACACCTCCATCGAATCTATATGGATTCCAAAAAAATGCACACTAGTGACCAACAAAAGACATTTGTGACCTTTCATTTTTGCTAGGTGTCATTGATTTTTGGTTAATAGAGTTCATCATCGCAAAAAAATTGGACACTACCAAAGGTCTAGCTTGATTTCATAACTAATTTTGGCCATACTACCATGAAAGTACATTTTATCATTGTAAAATAATTAGTATATGATATTTATACATATAAATATTGAAAATATGAAAAATATGAAAATTAGAGCGCACTTTATAGATGCATCTTCTTTCTGTTTACTATAAATTTCTAGTATAATCAATGGGCATTGTTATTTTCTATTTTTATCCCCATAGCGATCTATACAATGAACCCTATTCATAACATGGAAAAAATTGTGAATTTAGCTCTGCGGTGGATTTGATAACCTCTATGAGTCTTCAGTGAACTCGTCAAAATTTTAGAATGTTATATAACTTAGTAAAATATTCACCAAGACTTTACAAAGTTTTATTATTCAGTGAAAGATTCACCAAGATCTTACAAGATTTTATAATTCAGTGAAAGATTCACCATGATTTTACAAGATTATATAATCTTCTGAGATATTCACTAAAAAATTATATATACATATTATATTATTAATAAAATCACCTTCCATTTTCCTTATGTATCACAATGATTCACCCATTTATTATACATATAAATATATAGGGTTTATTCGAATTTTCCCTTCTTCGAACACCTGTTCTGCTACGAAAGTACGTTGTTGTGGTAATTGTATGGTAACGGTACAAATTTTTTTAAAGTTGTGCTTAGAGTCACAGTGGATCATGAATACATGTTTTTCTCCTTTATCCATTATCCCAAAAATGTTCACACCACATAACTTCATTCCTACCTTGTTTTCCTTTTCACTTTAGATTGGTTTTTTGTCATAAGGAAGGTCTCTTGTCATCATATGTGTTGGTCCTTTTGTCTTTAGAAAAGAGTATACTACTGTCATATCAGGTCTAGTTTTCTTTAGGAGCATTTGTAGGTGGCAAGGATCTCTCAACGTGTTGAAGCCATGGTGCATAAAAATTAGTATAAAGGAGGCTTAGTTGTACGATATGAAACCATAGACCTTGCTTTTATTCAATCATTTTCCAACGTGGGATTCCTTCATTTTTTCCAGAAGCTGCAGGGTTACCATGGGCATATTTCCAAAGACTTTGTGATAAATTTCACGGGGATAGAACCAAAGTTGGGAATGATGAATTTTTTGGTATCCCCCGATACAATTGCTTGTGCTACAGAGATCCCTAGGAATCGGGAAATGTGGTTTAAGGTTGAGAAGTTTTAGCTGCTCAATTGTGATGAATTTCTTAAGGAAGAACATAAAGGGATTGACATGACTACTGGAATTTCAAGAACTTTCCTCAAAGGGAATTATTCCAAAATTATAATAGTCATACGGAAGTACCTCACATTGAAGGAAGATTCAACATTTTTTATCAGTATAAGTTCAAAATTTTACCTTTATATAAGTTTGGGGAAGATGGTTGACAAGGTCCAAGAAAAACCCGATGCTATTAACACCTTTTTTTTTCACCATGGCCTCGTCAAATTAGTGGTTGTAGAAGAGTTAAATAAGCTTAAAAAAGCTTCGCTTACCTTCTTATTTTTGAGTGGATATGAATTATATGCTGTCGTCCGCTCTAGGAAAAATCCAAAATATCAATCAGTAACACCTAGGGAAGAGAAGAAACTAGACGTAGAACCTTTAGTGAAGAATTCCAAAATCATTGAAAGGAGGATGAATAGAAAAAAAAATTCAAAGGGAGGGGCAAGCTAACTGATATCCTAGAGGCCAATGATATTGAAGAAAATCCATATCTGCAGCTTGTACATGTGACAAAGGTAGAAACTCAGAAGAAAATAAAGAGGGCCAAGAAATTGGAGTTCACTCAAGAGGAATCAGGTTTTGTCTTCAAACCAAGGAAACATGTTACAAGATCAATGAAACCAACTGAAAACATGACTAAGGCACCTTCAGAAAAAGCAAACCCAACAAATAAAAGGAAAATTAAAGAGCATGTACAAGAAAAATGTGAAATGGAGGTTTTACAAGAAGAATTAAGAGAAGCTAGGCAGGAGGTGATAGAATCTAAACTACTGTTTGAGGAGTTAAAATAGGATATGTCAAAGTAGCTAGATTTATATGAAAGGGGTGGAGAAGAATCTAGGAAGATGGTGAAGAGAACCCTACCTTTGCACAAAATTCTAAAACATGTGTACAAAAGAAACAATTGACTACAAACATATAGGAATAAGTTGTAGAGGCAAGTCAAAACTTTGGAAACTCAAATAGAAATGATCAGAGTTGAACTTGAAAAAATAAATATCAAGATTTTTTCTCAAGTAGATGGCACTCCTTGAATATGGTAAAATACTTTTTTTTCCTATATGATGTTTAAACAGTAATTTTAGTAATATATAGGCTTGGAAAAGATATTATAAATAACAAGGAGGTTGAAGAAATCATGAAAAAGATAAATCTAAGAAAATTTACAATTTCCTAGCAACTCCCGATAGTTAAGGTGGATATTTGCTACGAAATTGCTATAGCTTTTCATGGAGGAAAAATAAAGTAAAATTCTTAGATAAGGGAGTTCTAATGGTATGAGCTTCGCTAAAAACCACTAGTGAATACTTAAGAACTTGTAGAAATGTATTTTTTGCAATTTGCTACAAAATTTTTCTATAGAACTGTCCAACTCTGTTTTCCTCCGTTATAAAAGTTTTGATTAGTTTTGATTGGGCATCAGACATAAAGATAATTAGATGGGCTACAGGTCATAGGAGTGCCCACATCATCATCCAATGGACTCCTATTTTTTAGGAAGACGGGTCGGCATCCACCTAAAAAAAATACTACAGTCTAGCACATAAACACTCCAACACATTCAATAGTTGGTTGGGTTCGATGAGGTTCACAAACACAATTTTTTTGAGATCATAAATGAAAAGACGCCTATTTGTATTCAAATTTTTTTATAACAAAAAATTCCTAAGAAAACTCATATTTTTTGTAAGTCAAGTAGGATTAGGTATCTTAGTTGCTGATCGAATTTAGCCCAGGTGGTAGATTTTGTAATGGAGATCTCTCTCTATAAATATGTAGTTTTTTTGCTGTGAAGGGGTCGATGGATGATGTGAGAAGGCCAATTTACGTAAATGTTTTTCAAGTTAATAGACATTTTGCAACATACTCTTTTTTACTACCTGAGATTCAATTTTGTCTTTATGTTTTCTTATCATTCTTTTATGTTTTTATCAAAGTTCATAGAATATTGATTACTTGGAATTCATGTCACGTTGATCTAGATTCCTTAAATTTTTTATGTTTTACTCTAAATGTTTATTCCACACTAGGTTAAAGCCAAAAATGCCTCAACTTCCATGAAACAGTGTTGTTTGTAATTTTTTTTTTTTCTTAACTGACTCCATGCCTAATGGTGCCAACCATCACACTCTCTTTCACCTACAAAATCACATAAAGAAAATCCAAATTTAGCCATATGAAATTTTGAGAGAGCCCTCCAAGGCTTGAAGGGCTAAATTCCAGTTAAAAGTTGGTTTGAAATAGTTACCCTTGGTTGGAGGTTGACACAGGCCAACCTGTCCATTCAAGTGATAACACAACCCTTGTAAATTTTTTTGTTCGAGAATGATATTTGGTTACATTAAGATTTTTGGGGAAATTTGGTTATGTTAGGCTATCTGTGTTCATTTTTTTAGTTTTTATTATATCCTAGTTTTTTGGTTATGCTATTATCTTCTTGCCCACAAGTCGAGTAAGAGTTAGGCTAGAAGAAATTTTCCTATATGTTCATCATGATGTAATTTTTATTTGACCTAATAGAAATTTTGTATTTACAAAAAAAAAAAAATTGAAAAAAAAATACTTAGCTACCTTTGAAATAAATACTCCATGAATGTTCTGTAGAGATTAAATCCCTACCATCCACTTATTAATTATTGGAAATTAAATTAAAATTCTGGAGCACTATTCCAAAATCTCTCTCTCTCTCTCTCTCTCTCTCTCTCTCTCTCTCTCTCTCTATATATATATATATATATATATATATATATATATATATATATATATATATATATATAGTTAAATTTAATGGAAGAAATTTAGGAGCTTTTCATTACTATGAAAGATTCAAATCCCATGAGGGCATAACTTGAATTCATAAGGCAACTTGATGTAGTTGCTTTGGAAATTAAATCTAGCTATGTTAAAGGTAACATTGATTAAAATTAGGATTGATTATTTTACGTAATTAATATTAAATTACTATATTACTTCAAAAATCATAATGAGTATTGACCATTTTTCCTTTTCCAAAGGAAAAAATGTATCTTTTGTTTGATATGAAAAAAACTTACATTCATAAGGTGCTTGGACCAATTTATAGAAACCTTGTAAAGGTATATCATTGATGAAATTTATAAAATAAATAAAAAAGAAAACCAACTTTCTAATATATCTTATGTGTGATCTTCAGTAAAAATAAAAAATGCAACCGACTAGTTAGTAGTCATGCTACACCCAAAATTCCATCAAAACACAAATGGTGTTATACAAAAGTTATACATTTTTCGGATAAAATAATTTAGAATTTATCCATCGTTGATTCTCTTAGGATGGCTCCAACACCATACTATAATTCTAATGATTACAAAATGTTTAACTTGAAGTAGAATTTTGTCTTTCTAAAGATGATAGACCTCTTGTTCCATTTCCAAAAGTCCTGTGTAAAGGACATTGTTGAGAAATTCCTTAAAATGTGCTTCAATTGGCCTACTATGCCTTCTAAATGAAGGTCGTGGACATGCACATGATTGTTCATCCATTCACTGACCAAAATGGAATCTTCATAAAGCTACAATGTGTTGATATGTAAATAGACAAAATATCTAAACATAAAAAGAAATGTTAGGAACTCCACAAAATTATTGGTGTTGGAACCTCCATTAACATTGAACTTGAATTAATTTGTATCAATCAAATAAAATATGAATCCTAGCTCCTTGATAATTATCCGTGATTGATGATGGTTGATTAATAATGTTAGGTCCCTATATCACTAGTATAGTCCGTTATTATTGTTAGTGTAAACCCCTTATTTTTATTATTGTACCCTTGTAACCCCCATTTTGTTATTATTGTGCCCTTAAATTATTATTGTTAGGTCGGCTAGTATTACATTGTGGCCCACTAGGATTACATTATGGCCCCATGGACTCCTATATATAGAAAGGAGGTTTTGTGAATTGTATCATCCAAGAATTGTTCATTCATGTAATGTATTGGAGGTTTCCCCCTCGAAGTGGCTTATTTCAAAGGCGTTGATATCTCTTTTCTTCTCTTTTTGGAGCTGGTTTCCCAACATTTGGTATCAGAGCTTTGGATTCTAGGGTTTCGCTGCTCCAAACAGGTCATCGTGGAATTTTCGCTATAACTGTTTTTCTACGAAGTTTCAGACGCGGAAATTTTTAGGGTGCGAAGCCGAAATCCTAAGGAAGATTTTCAAAAAAATTCAGAGCTTGGTTCGCAATATTTTCGGAGATATGATCTGTGGAAGTTAGGTATTTTTTCAGGCTCCTAAACAGGTCATCGTGGAATTTTCACTATAATTTTTTTTCTACTGAGGTTCAGAATCTGAAATTTTTATGGTGCGAAGCTGAAATCCTAAGGAAACTTTTCAAAACATTTCAGAGCTTGGTTCACAATATTTTTGGAGATATGATCTGTGGAAGTTATTGCTTTTTCAGGCTCCTGAATTTCATCTCAAAAAGGAGATCGTGGGAAAATTTCAATAACTCTCTCTCTGAGCATCGGATTGGAGTGCCGTAAAAATTGGTCACAATTTCACGGACTATAGTTTCTTGGCTATCAATTTTAGAGGCAAAGAACAAAACAGTGACACGTGGCAAGTCGTACAAGTTCTCTATACTGAACCAGTCCATAATTAGTTCATTGTGGGAGATTGGACATAACTTTGTCTTGGAGAATCCAAATCAAGTTAGACCTGTGGCATTCAAAAGAGAATTCAGAGGGCTACTTCAGTGCTGAATTTTAGATATTTAAGAGCCACAATCACAGAGATAATACAATTTCAATATCGAGCTCCTCAAAAGCAAGTAAAAGGTGTGTATTTTTTTTTTCCAAATTGCGTAAGTCTTGTTTGAAGAATCAGGTTGAATTGATTGAAAGGGCATATTGTAGAATAGATATCAGTATTGGATTATAAAATGGCTCCTAAAAAGAATTGAACACCCATTAAGCCTTTGGAAAGCTCTACTATGACTCATGAAGACGAAGAATGGAAACATGACATATCAAAATTACAAGAGCAAGTGTAACAAATTTCACTCTCGCAAAGAGCAACAAAAAATGACATGGAAGTTTTTAAGAAAGGCGTGGAATCTAAGATAGATGGCATGGAATCTAAGATTGATGGCATGGAGGCGGGCATGGAATCTAAGATGGATGACATGGACTCTAAGATCGATGAGAAAATTGAAAACATGAAGAATTTTCTAAAAGCAGACATGGAAGGTTTGACAAAGTTGATACAAGAAAGGCTTCCTAATGGTGAAAAGATAGTAGAAGAACCTCATGATGATAACAAAATAAATGTTAATCGTGATTTCAAAAACTCTAATGTTGGCGGGAAGAACCACCATATTCCAAAGAGGGATATGAGGAAGTTTGATGGAAAGGATCCTGTAACATGGATACTACAGATGGAGCAATATTTTGATCTCCATAACGTGTAAAACACACAAAAGGTACACATTGCAACTTTACATTTAGAACAAAATACATTTGTATGGTATCGATGGCTTTGCTCCCGTAAAAAAATTGTCACTTGGTCAATTTTTACGGAGGAAATGATAGCACATTATGAGGATACAGAGAGCAACACCTTCTTTAGCCAACTGATAAATCTCAAACAAAAGGGTTTAGTGGAGCAGCACATTGAGGACTTCCAAAAATTGAATATAAGGGTAACTGATATTCCAGAGGAACACATGATTGATCTCTTCATAGGCACTTTAAAGGATAACATCCAACATGAAGTTCGCGTTTTGGAACCTGATTCATTGGAGAAGGCATTCGGGTTGGCAAGAAAAGTTGAATGTAAAATTATGGCGACAAGGAAGCCTACCACTCAATTCTATAAAGAAGGAAGTGTTGCTACGCCTAGATTTCCACAACCTACGAGGTTGACACCACAACAATTGGAAGAAAAAAGAGCAAAAGGGCTTTGCTACAGTTGTGATAGCAAATACACTAAAGGTCATAAGTGTGCTGAGAAGAAATTATTTTACATAGATTGTGAAGAGGAAGAAGAAAATGAACAAGAAGAGGATATACACCGGGAACCAACCCTAGAAGAGGAAGAAATGAATCCGACCATATCGTGTAATGCACTGGCAGGAATTACCACTCCTCAAACTCTCAAGATACAAGGACAAATCAAGAAGAAAAAGGTAATAGTGTTGATTGATTCAGGTAGCACCCATAATTTTATTCATTGTAAGGTAGCCAAGGAATGAAATTGTTTCCTATACCCAGCACCAGAATGTCAAGTGATGGTTGCAAATGGAGGAACTATAAATTGCTCTGGGAAATGCCATAATATCAAGCTAACCATGGGGGAATATGTATTGACTAGTCCAATGCTTTCCATTCCTATGGGAGGTGCTGATGTTGTACTAGGAGTACAATGGTAAAATCTTTGGGGACAATAGCTTTTAATTTTCAAGAACTTTTCTTGAAATTTTTTTCAGAAGGAATGGAAGTTGAATTACGAGGTATTTCAGGGAAGCCAGGAAGGATAATAAGCTCTAATGTCATGACAAAGCTTCTAAAGAAATAACAATGAGGCGTAATTGCACAATTATGCTCACTAGAAGTTCCAACATCAAAATCATCTATTCCTGCAGATCTCCAACAAGTATTGGACAATCATTCCAAGGTGTTTGAAACTCCCAAAGGACTCCCACATATTCATGATCATGATCATGCTATTCATTTGATTCCAGGAAGTGTTCCTCCAAACATCAGGCCTTATAGATATCCTTACGTCCAAAAGAGAGAAATTGAACGTATGATTTCAGAAATGTTAGAGGCGGGTATAATTCAACCTAGTCAAAGTTCTTTCTCTGCTCCTGTATTATTGGTACACAAGAAGGATGGATCATGGCGAATGTGTCCAGATTATAGAGAGCTTAATAAGCTCACCATTAAAGATAAATTTCCCATTCCTGTGATTGATGAATTATTGGATGAATTACATGGAGCAATTTATTTTACCAAGTTGGATCTTCGTTCAGGAAATCATCAAATTAGAATGAAGACTGAAGATATTCGAAAAACAACATTTTGAACTCATGAGGGTCATTATGAATTTTTGGTCATGCCTTTTGGCCTTACCAATGCACCTTCTACATTTCAAGGGTTGATGAATTCCATTTTCAAACCCTTCCTTAGAAAATTTGTGCTAGTATTTTTTGATGATATACTAATCTACAGCCGGTCTTGGAAGGATCATGTTGAACATGTTGACAGGGTGCTCAAACTATTGCGGGAGAAAAAATTATATGCAAAAACATCCAAATGTTTCTTTGGAGTACAAGAGGTGGAATATCTGGGTCATATTGTATCTCACGAGGGTGTTAAAGTAGACCCTAAAAAAATTAAAGCCATTAAGGAATGGAAAGTCCCCACAACCATAAAGAAGTTACGAGGATTTCTCGGGTTAACGGGGTATTATCGCAAGTTTGTTAAGAATTATGGGAGAATAGCAGCACCTCTAACAACATTATTGAAGAAAGATGCATTTTCATGGACTCCTGAAGCAACTAAGGCCTTTGAACGTCTTAAAGAGGCAATGTGCCTAGCACCGGTCTTAGCTACACCAGACTTCACAAAAACCTTTATTGTGGAATGTGATGCCTCACGAAATGGAATTGGTGCAGTTTTAATGCAGGAAGGAAGACCCATTGCTTTTGAAAGTCGTCCAATCAAAGGAAAGTATTTACAGAAACCTATTTATGAGAAGGAAATATTAGCAATACTGCATGCACTAAAGAAATGGAGAACTTACCTAATGGGAAGACACTTCAAGGTAAAAATTGATCATGATAGTCTTAAACACTTTTTGGAACAAAGACTATCTTCGGAAGAGCAGCAAAAATGGGTCACAAAGATGTTGGGTTATGACTTTGAAATAATCTACAAAAAAGGAAAGCTTAATGTTGTTGCAGATGCACTCTCAAGAAAGAATGAAGAGGTGGAAGCATTGCTTTGTGCCATTTCTATTATCCAACCGGATTGAATAACCGAAGCAAGAGATGAATGGAAGAAGGACAAAGATGTATGGACACTCATTCAAAAGTTGCAGCAAGATCCTAGTACATCTGATACATTTAGTTGGAAAAATGATTCCTTATGGTACAAAGATCGCTTATATCTTTATAAGAATTCCCAACTAAAACAAAAGATTCTTCTGGAATTGCACACTTCTCCTTTAGGAGGACACTCGGGATTTTTAAAAACTTACCACAGGGTGAAGAAAGAATTTTTTTGGGATGGCCTTAAATCTTATATTCAAAAGTTTGTGGTGGAATGTTTGGTTTTCCAGCAGAATAAAGTGGAAACAATTAAGACCCCGGGACTTCTACAACCTTTATCCATTCCAAGACAACGTTGGGAGGAGATTTCAATGGATTTTATCACGGGTTTACCTAAGTCCGAAGGAAAGAGTGTCATCATGGTGGTAGTTGATAGACTTACCAAGTATGCACACTTTTGTGCATTATCTCATCCATTTAAAGCAAGTACAATTGCTACTACATTTATGGACAGAATTCAAAAGCTACATGGAAGCCCAAGGGTTATTGTGAGCGACAGAGATCCCATTTTTACTGGAAATTTTTGGACGGAGTTATTTTCTTATTTGGGTACTCAATTAGCTCATAGCTCATCTTATCATCCTCAATCTGATGGTCAAACTAAGATAATAAATAAATGTTTGGAAGGATATCTTCGTTGTTTTGTATCTGATAAACAAACACAATGGGTCAAGTGGTTACCTCTTGCTGAATGGTGGTATAACACTTCCTTCCATACTGCGGCAAAAATGACCCCATTTATGGCACTTTATGGATATCATCCACCATCCATCACATCATCTTTAAGGGAAAATTCGAAGGTTCAAGCGGTGGAAGATCACATCGAGCATCAGCAAGAAGTTCTCCAACTCTTAAAGGATAACCTGAATTTGGCACAAAATCGAATGAAACAACAGGCAGATCAACATCGCGGCGAGAGAAGTTTTGATGTAGGAGATTGGGTATTTTTACGGCTACAACCATATAAACAAATGTCCCTCAAGCAAGCTAAGAAGGATAATAAATTATCGCCAAAGTACTATGGTCCTTACAAAGTGTTGCAAAAGATTGGTACTATGGCATACAAATTGGAGCTTCCTGCTTCTTCGCGAGTACATCCAGTTTTCCATGTTTCATGCTTAAAGAAGGTTATAGGTGAAAATCTTCCGGTTCAAACAATATTTCCAGAACTTGATGAGGAAGGAAAAATCATATTGGAACCTGAAGCAGTCATGGAAACAAGAACTCGACAGCTACGGAATCGATCAATTTCAGATTATCTCATCAAGTGGAAGAACTTACCCACTGAAGATTCTACATGGGAGGATGAGAATTTTATACAGAAGCACTCGGAGCTACTCAAGCGTTGAGGACAACACTTTTTTTGAAGGAGAGGGGCATGTTAGGTCCCTATATCACTAGTATAGTCCCTTATTATTGTTAGTATAAACCCCTTATTGTTATTATTGTACCCTTGTAACCCCCATTTTGTTATTATTGTGCCCTTAAATTATTATTGTTAGGTCGGCTAGGATTACATTGTGGCCCACTAGGATTACATTATGGCCCCATGGACTCCTGTATATAGAAAGGAGGTTTTGTGAATTGTATCATCCAAGAATTTTTCATTCATGTAATGTATTGGAGGTTTCCGCCTCGAAGTGGCTTATTTCTAAGGCGTTGATATCTCTTTTCATCTCTTTTGTTCCATTTCCAAAAGTCATGTGTAAAGGATATTGTTGAGAAATTCCTTAAAATGTGCTTCAATTGGCCTACTATGCCTTCTAAATGAAGGTCGTGGACATGCACATGATTGTTCATCCATTCACTAACCAAAAGAGAATCTTCATAAAGCTACAATGTGTTGATATGTAAATAGAAAAAATATCTAAACATAAAAAGAAATGTTAGGAACTCCACAAAATTATTGGTGTTGGAACCTCCATTAACATTTAACTTGAATTAATTTGTATCAATCAAATAAAATATGAATCCTAGCTCCTTGATAATTATCCGTGATTGATGATGGTTGACTAATAAATCCCCTATACCTTGAGGAACCAAAATATTTGGTTAATCTATGAGATATGGAATTAAACTCAACATTGAGAAGCGACTTGAAAAATTGGAAGTAAATATTATCAAACAAAGAGGAATGTTGTGCCATATATATGCTCCAATACTAAGGATAGTAATCCCATAGCTCTCCAACTCCTTTCATCAAACTAGATTTAATCAAGTCACCATGCAATAAATATTAATACCCCAATAAAAATTGAGTCTCTCTCCAAACTCAAATACTATAGAGACATTGTAAAAAGATGTGTGAATTGGATTTTTCATAACTAAAACACATAGAGAAACATGCTAATCCCATACCACCTCTTTTCAGAAAAAAGTCCCAAGTGAAAACACTTTCATTAAATGCCAAACAAATTAATAACCTTTACTCGAACCTTTATCCATAAAAGTTGAATCTGCCACCATTTTTCTTCCTCATTAGCTATTGGAAAGAGAAAAAAGGATCTTAAGTTTGCAGTGTATTAGCCACCATGCTTGTTATGTCTTCATACTAATTCATTATGATTATCGCTCAGCTTAGTATGTAGTTTCAGTAATTATGGCAGATATAATGTCCACCATCTCGCTCAATACCCTTCCCAACAAAAATCATCGTACAAAAGGTAACCCTTAACTTTATATTGTTATTTCACTCGTTCTCAAAACCAAAATGAAAATACCTTTTTAACGAATCGACCATTCTACATCGAATACACTATTTAATTTAGAAGAATATTAAAATGCTTGAAATTTCTAAATTTTTAATTTAAAATCCTTAAAGTAAAATCCAAACAAAAACATAAAGAATGTGACTGAAGATATTTAAAATATCATGCCATAGCCCATAAAATATAAATGAAATGTATGTGTCAACATGTTCCATATGTTTGAATGGATTAGCGTGGAATAAGTGGACGTCATGCATTGTCTTTGATGGAGTAGTCTAAATGGGCCAACCATGAGCTTACTGGATTGGTGGTATCCAGAATGGGAACGTCATTGCAGCAGCTTTAGGAAGATCATTTCATTTTCTTCAGGATGTGCATAGCGAGGTATCACAGGGGCCACACCATGTCTATGTGGTTTTTGGAAACATATTCGTTAAATTAGAAGAGCGTGTGCCTTTCGCAAGAAGTTCTCCAATGCATTCGAATGACCCCTTATTGCACAAAAACCTTTCACTAGCTTGATTTTAGCTTGCTGTTTCTTCCCTACTTATTTTTTTATTATTTATTTTTGGCTTTGACTAGTATATTTTTTTCATTCATGAAAAAAACTTGAAAGTTTATCTATCAATGTTAGAGTTTATTATTAATATAGATTCATTTTAAGCATAGATGTAACATGAATAAAAATATGAAAATTTTCTAGGCTCGAATTTATTTTAGAATTAAAAAAAAATGTGTAATTTTTCATTATTTAAATTGTATTTTTTAATGCTATAAACATTACATAACTTAAACTTATAAGTCCAAAAAGTCATAGTTTAATTTGGACAAAAACACATATGCCTAAAAAAATAATTAAAGTGTAAAATTTTAAGACCACTTCAAAATTTTAACCACTAAAACTTGTTTTCTTCAATAACTTTATATATATATATATATTTTAAAAAATATATAAAATATATACATAACATCTATAATGAGTACATATTAAAACAATTTTTTTTGTTATTAATATATTTTCAAGTATACTTCATTATTAATTCATATTAAAATATTTTATGTATAACTTAAATTAGATATTTTATTATATAAAATATTAAAATGTTTTATTTTACTAATTTTCTTTATATATAGATATATTGAAAAATAAGGAAGTATAACTATGAAACAAATTCTGTTATAATATGGGTGATCTCCTATGTGTACTAAACCAGTTGAGGAAAGTGAATTGGCCTTAACAAGGCTATCAATTAAAAATAACCAATGCATAGAATTCATACCATAATTTGAGAGAGAAAATAAAGTGAAAACTTGCATTATCTGTAATCAATTTGCATAAAAAAATAAAGTATAACCAAACATACCAAGTAGGGAAAAAAATAGTATTTGTATTTAATATTAATGTTATATATACCCTGTAATCAATTTGCAGAAAAGGATAAAGTATAAGCAAACATACTAAGTAGGCAGAAACATAGAATTTGTATTTGTATAGAAACATTGGTGTTATATATATATATATATATATATATATATATAGAGAGAGAGAGAGAGAGAGAGAGAGAGAGAGAGAGAGAGAGAGAGGAACCACAAATAAGGCTAGTAATACTTATCAATCACATTCATGAAAAAGATCCATTTGTAGGGAAGAAACAAAAGCTAATTTTAGTCTTATTTTTCAAATGTAAATCATCACAGGTGAAATAACATTGTGCTAATGCACTCCATTCAACACCATACCTATAACATATTCAATATAAGGAATTAAACCGAGGAAAAAAAAGATTGATAAATAGAATTACGAAAGTGATTGAGTGTTCAAGTATAGAACAAAGAAACAAAATATGTGCCTGGAAATTTGGAGTTATACCCTCCAACACCATCTCTCTTCAAAAACAATATAAATTCATTGTGAAGATAGTCTTACGAAAAATGGAGGAAATTACATTATATAAGGAAAAAACCAAAAAACTGGTTAACAAGTCATGTAATAGACATTTGAGTTAGAAGACATACCATGGTCATTTTAAAGTAATAAAGTATAGTAATAAGAATGGTAAGCCTAAATGGAAAAAAACCTAGATTTAAAGTGACAATCCTAAATAATAAATCAATATAAAAGAACAAAATCAAAACCCAAACCTTATATCTAAATTAAAAAAGAAAAATACAGTGGTATAATATCCATAGACCTAGATGTTGCAATTTTATTTACGTGGAAAATAGTATGATGGGCTTCAAAAAGAGTTAGGTTAACTCTAGTGGTGGCATCAAGAAACCATTGTTGAACTTAAATGGTAAAATGATCACTCACTAATTCATGAAATATATGGACGTGTTCTTATGAGAAAAAGGGTGAATGTAACTCGTTAACATAGGATTACATGTTATTCTTTTTGTGGCTCGACTATGGATACATACAATAATTTTCGTTCAAATCATTGCTGTCTATGTTTTGTCATTTATGGAAATTAGACTATGAAGCAAAGACACCTTTTACTACTCCATTTAGAGTAGATCTCATAGGCAAAGACTCCCTTATCTCTTTGTTAGTGGAAGACGAAAATCTATGAAGACTGCATTGAGCTATTAAAGGAAGCCACAACAGGTGGTGTAGGTCACAGCATCATACTTCCAAAAAATGCTTAGAGTTATTACAGTTCGAGTTATTACGGTCCTCTTAATTATGTAGAGGGAGGCAGAGGATCATTTTTGGTAGAAAAGAATACATCACACCTTCGTTTAAACAAATATTCTTGGAATACAGAAGGTAGCTATGTAGGTTTCTTATGAAAAACAACAATTTGTTTTCCCTTACAATCCGTCAGACATAGATCGCACTCGTGCTTCCCTCCTCATAGATCCCATTCGTGCTTCCCTCGTCATCTGGAGAAGAAAGATAGTGGAGGAATATGTGTCTACATCTTTACATTGACATGTTGTCTCCATGTCAACGGTTTGGAAAATACATGCACCTGGGGAGATCTTAATTATTACGATGTTAATATGATTTTGAGGATTTCCCAAACAACGTGGTTGAAACAATCATTTGGTATGTTCATATGTGGAGGTGGATAAACTAAATGGAATGGATGAATATGCATGTATCCTATAATGTTTATGCATTTATTTAATATTTGTGAAATGATGATGAATAAGTATGTTCTCATAATTTTATACATTTATTTAATGCATGTGAAATGATGATGATTAAGTATGTTTTCATAATTTTGTGCATTTATTTAATGCATGTGAAATGAGGTTGAATAGGCCTGCTTTCATAATATTTACACATTTTCTTAATGCATTTGAAGCGTTGATAAGTTGGCATGGTTTTATAATTATGTGCATTTATTTAATGTATTTGAAATGTGGGAAAATACATGTTCACTTATAACAAGGTGCATTTGTATTATATTTTGGGAATAAAGACAACAAGAATCAACTGTATTTATATTATTAACCTATGTTGTTGCATGGGTGATAGCAAGAATGGTTTAGTATTGAATGGAACTAGTTGATTGTTCACCATGTAACGAGGAGAGTATCTTTGAGAATAATACCACGGCTATACTAATTTATTCTCATGGTTTTTCATTTTGATTAAAATGCATTGAATATATGAATATATGCATGTGTTTAATAGTTGTAGTCTTGTACTTGATGATGCATATAAAAGTAAAAAAATAGTTATAGAGATTACTTTAACATCTATTTATGCATGTGCAATAAAGTTTTTTCATGAAAAGATGTATAAACATAGTTTTTTCATGAAAATATGTATAATGCATATAGGATTATTAGTGATTCTAACCTAAAAACTATAATCAATAGAGATTGAATAATTGGGTATTGATAAATTTATATTTTAGATAACCATGATGTTAGGGTTGCAAGAAAGAATCATGAATTTTACAAGGAATGGGTAATAAACTGAAACGATAGAAAGATGGATTATAATTAATACTATTGTAGAGGAGGAGGTAATTATGTGTAACTATTGTTACATATAGAGTGGAATCGTTAAAAACAATTTAGAAAAAAATGCAAGTTTATAAAGCATAACATACTACAAAGAACAACCATGGCATGAAAAAGTTGTGCTGAAAGAAACATGAACTTTGAGTGTAAGTGCTCCAGAAACATGACATCATGTTTAATGTAATCACCTCTAATTAAATATGCTTAAATTAAAAAATTATGTTTGTTTTGTAAAATTTCAACAATGGACAAGGGATGGTCTCCCTTGTTATCATTGACTGTAGGATCACTATATAGAATACCAATGGTCCAAGGGTGTGGAAATGTTGTGTGAGCCTACACCTTTAAATTTTAGGCTTCAATGTTCATGTTTTATGCTTAAGTGTGTGCAATGTAGAATCACTTAGCGTGATTGAAGAGACAAACAATTTTTTTTAATAAGTTTAAAGATCTATAATGAATAAGTTGATGCTTATCTTAAAGTGGCATTTCAAAATCTTAATATTGTAAGTATTGGATGTTGCATAATAAAATACTTATCTTGAAATTTCATCAAACAAAATAACTACTTTTATTTTCTATAAGTTTATTTGTATGGTAAATTTGGAAGTACTCACTGATTAAATTTAATTTAATGATACAAAATATCATGGTCCCATGCAACTTTTAAAATATCAATATTTAATAGTTAAATATTAAAAATACCCGGTCAAATTTAACTTCTAAGAAACACCCATAGAAATAATTTTCCTGTAACATATGGTGATAGCAAAGCTCGCTGAACAGTGACCCATGGGCCATAGTTCTTTACATCAAAAGTTTGCATGAAATTTCGTCCCATTACACATTTCTTGAACATAAGCAAAACCTTTCCTGGTTTATGTTATGCCATTAATTTAACATTAAAGTTCAGTATTAAAATGGTATGTTCAGGGTGTCTGGAACTTTAAACGCAATCGTCTGGTTCTGGTGTTTGTAACTATATTCGCATCTGCCTTTTTCCCTTCCGGATAGTCTCATGGTGAAGCGCATTTCGGACTTCATACGTTCCTCCTACTCCCATGACTGTAAGAACCCTGCCCAGAATCTTACCGTATGAATATCAACACAAATATTAGTAGTTTTTCAGTATATACAGTTTCGTCGCGGAAACATAAAGCCTCGAGAGCAATACTGTACTATCACACAAATTTTGAAGAAATTGAAATTCGTTAATTAACATAAAGGGCTACAGCGTAATACCTTTACCATGGAACGAGAATTGAAGATATTGAGAAGTGTAAATTGGTTGTTTCTGTTGTTGATGACTTTATTGTTGCTATGATGGCCGTGTATGCCAATTGGTTGTGTGTAAAGTTCTATTATCTAATTGGTTGTATCAAAAATATATGAGATAATTGAATTTTAGCTGTTGTGATCCATATTATGAAAATAAAAAAAAAATGGTAAAAACTATAGAGAGAACTTTTTTTCATGTATCTTATTTTTTTTTCACTTAATTAGTTGTCTTTTATATGTGTAAGATCAATTATTTCTAATTTATTGTATCAAAAATATATGAGATAATTGAATTTAGGCTTATGTCATCCGAAAATTTTGGTGGAAATTATATCATGAGAATTTTGTCTATGCCTTTAGAACCATCTAGTGTGGTTCATAGTCAAAACAAGATGAAGAACCAAATCTTGGGATCAAGTTAAATAGATGAAGAAAATAATTTTAGCCTCACTAAATAAATATTACTTATTAATAAACAATATTTTAATATAAGAAAATAATGGTTAGAATATAGCCATTAATATTGAATTAAAAAAAATAATTAATAAAAGAAGTTGGGATTCAACTGCATTAATTTAGTCATTCATCTATGACCATTTCCATGAGAGGTAGTCGTAACTGACTTTTTTGAATAGTCCACTTAGCACTCATTGCATCGGGTCTTCCAAGTAGGTCACCCACGCGCTTAACTGTGGAGTTTTCCCCACAATCAAGCCCGCTTAGCTTGCTACCCCATTTGCAAAACCTTAGCAACTATTGTGTCTCATGAACCATTCAAGAAGAGATCCCTTTACTCTTAGTATTTTAAGTATGAGGGGTTTCCATAGTGCATTATATTAGATATCATTTTTGGGATTCAACTGCATTAATTTAGTCATTCATCTATGACCATTTCCATGAGAGGTAGTCGTAACTAACTAATTTCTCATGATTTTTGAATAGTCCACTTAGCACTCATTGCATCGAGTGATGCTCACAGGGGTGAAGAAGTGGGATTGAAACTAGTGAAATGAATCACATAGCGCCAATCATCACTTCGGGGCTTGCACCCGGTAACCAGGACTTCCCGAGAGGTCAACCATCCCAGAACTCCTCTAGCTCAAGTGCACTTAACTGTGGATTTTTCCCCACAATCAAGCCCACTTATCTTGCAGTGATTAAAAAGAAATGGAAAAAAAAATTAAACTAACTTATTAATTTTTATTATTTTTATAAAATGTCTAAACATCTCAATTTACCATTAATTATATTTTATTAGTGATTTATTTATATTCTTATTTTTTTTATAAATAAATCCTAACCACCACAAGTATATTTTCATCATACACCATTGATTATATTATATTATTATTGTAACCCATTGATATAAGGAACAAAAATTTAAGTGGGTGGCACGGGAAGCCTGGTTGAACCCTAACCACCTGCCATGGTTTGTGCCTCCCCTCGTTTTCTTTCCACCAAGGTTTTCTCCTTGCAGTTGTGACTATGGTCGGTGGTTTGTGGAGGCCTTGTTATGGACGGGAGTAGTGTCAGGCTTACGTCGTTCGTTGTTTGATGTTGTTGCTTTTTCTCTAGTCTTTTACATGGGGTTTCGTCTGCTTGGGTTTTTTCGTCGCCTGCTCCTTGGTTTTTGTGGTATGTAGATTCGAGATCCGTATGTGGCGGTCGACTTTTGATTTTTCCATTGGTTGTTGTGGTGCTTCTGGCTACACTTAATGTTGCTTCCAGATGGGGCTATGGTTTCCAACTTTGGAGTTATCGTCACATGTATTGGGCCTTCTTACCATGTTTTTGTTGCCCAGGCTCAGGATTAACCTTCGCTCGTGGAATGATTTCACCCCTTGGGTATTTGTTTCCGATGACCCTTTTTCTCTTTATTTCTAGTAATATCTTGTTGGGTGTCTTTTACCAACATTGTATTAGATGTTTTCCCATTGCTCATGGAATGATTGCACCCCTTGGGGATTTGTTTTCGATGACCCTTGTGCTCTTTATTTCTAGTATTATCTTGTTGGGTCTCTTTCACCAACATTGTATTAGATGTTTTCCCATTTTTGGGCTCTAGTTGATTCTCCCTTCAGGGTTTTCCTAAGGGCCTGCATGCGCGATTAATTTAATTTCTTTTTAAGTATTGCGACCTAGGGTTTGTTACTCCTTGGGTTTTCCTTTTTTATTGTAATGCATTCTTAGTTTTGTTGCGATGAAGTGGTCTTTTGGAATATCTACAGGCTTTTCTTGTGGGTTAGAGTATCTTCCTATGTTATTTCTTTCCAATCGCAGTATCTTCCAACATCTACATATCAATCAATGGTTGCTTGTTGTTGAGCTATATCTAAAGTTCCCTATGGATTTCATTGACCATGCAAAGTTTCAAAAATGTATATAAATTATATGCTCTCGGACAATGCTAAATACTAGACAAGGAAACCCTAATCATCAATCTAAAAATCCCAATAAAAATAACTACCAATGTAAATAAATATGAAGAATGTGAGCCAAATAAGATTGAACATAAACCCTACAATCTATTGAAAAGGAATTTTCCCATAAAATAGAACTCATTGTTCCTAATCCCAAGTAGAAATGGACTCTCCATTAATAAAGCCACTTTTGGTCAACCGAGCTTTAGATGGGAGAACTTTATAAATCACTAACCATGTAAAGATTTGTATTTTTATAGGACACTCTAATTGAACAAAAACCTTGAATTTGATAAATCCAATTACTTTTTGCATTTGTAGAAACCCATTTGGAATTGAGAACTAGTCTCGATTCATGAATTTGATGCAAAATAGAGTTGATATTATGAGAATCATATTGACTCAAAGGGTGCTCAAGGTTCCACTCCCAATCTCTCCAAAAGGGATCTTACATATTAATGTTCATCTTAAAAAGGTCCTCTTGAAGGATGAACCTAATGATCTCCATTTTGGTTGCTCTATCCTCATAGGGCAAGGAACTCTCTTGAGCCACTAAACATCAATTCTTCCAAAAACATGAATTGAAATCCCATAGATCCCACCAAAGAAAAATGTTATTTTTTCTAGACTTCAATGTTGAATATGAGAAATATCAAAAATGTATGTTCCTTCCTATTTCCAACTCTAGATTGGTCTCTTGGCCAAATCCCAACATGATCTACTACCTAACCTCTACCAACACACCAAGCCTACCAACATCCTCCAAGCTACTTTAAAACTCATAAAGACGATGGACCTAAAAATTTGAGGAGCATAACCTCTACCAACTTCCTCCAAGCTACTTAAAAACTCATAAAGATGATGGACCTAAAAATTTGAAAATTTGAGGAGCATAAATAATGTCACATAAGCCAAAGTGATGCCTAGTTTTCCAATATGTTGGGTTGATATTAATCTATGTCCCATCAACAATTACCAAGGGGATGAATTCTCCAAGCATTTCACCACCCATTTCGCAGTCAAATTGCTACCTTGGGTCACCACAATTTTCAAACAAAGGCCTCACTCAGCCTTTGGCATGATGAAAACATCTTAGGGAATCATGGGAATATATTTATATCTACCATATTTAGTCCATAGATAATAACATATAATTTTCTCTAGTTATTCAAACTAAGTCTTACTGGGGAATCAACATGACACAATAAATATGAGAGATATGAAGAATTTATCTCACCATTGTTTGCTTACCAGCAAAATAAGTTTGATGTATCACCAAAAAAGAAGGATATATTGCAATATATCTAAACATCAATCCCACATAACAATGGAGGAAAGGTAAACCCCAAAGGATGGCCCTTTGATATATGAAAATAACCCCTCATCGAATAAACATCTAAATATTTAGAATATATGTGAGAAGATCATAAAAACGAGCAAGCCAACAATCCATCTTATGGACAGTCACAGTAGCCCCTAAATCCTTCCAAATATAGTACTTTTTGGTTGAAATTGACCCCTGATCAATACAAAGTATTAAGAAAAAGTCATTTTAAATGTCACCATAAATCATCTCTTCCTCCTCAAGCAGGGAGATACCTCTAAGTCAACCATAAGAAAGGGTCGCATCCAACATATACCCAAGAGAATCCACCATCTAAGAATAAAGATAAGGCACCAATGGATATGCCTTTTTGGATGGAGTTGTGAAGATTAATGCAGGAGGACAACACATTATTCACTAAAGCAAAAGCAAAGGCCCATATAAACAATTTGTTGACCATGCGAACAGATCATTGTCCAAACATAGGGCAAGTCAACATATCTATGATAAATTTCCAATAAATATGACCACAAGGTTCATCAAACGTGTTTAAAAAAAATGCCTACTAATGTCTCCTTTACCCATTCCATAGCCTCCCAAGTTGACAAAATTATATCTAAAATAAACCATCCCTTAGTGTAATAAGGTATTAATATTATTGGTTGCACTAGAGGCATTCTACATTCCAGTGTAAGGGATATATTGTTATATAAATTTACATTTAAAAATAATAAAATAATATTTATACAAATTAAAATATAGTAATAAAAAAAATCAATTTCTTCCATAAATAAAATACTTTAGTTTTTATCTTAATTATATAGAGAGATAAGGTAATTGAAAGAAAAAAATAGTATGATGTGTACTTTTTTCCATGTTCAATTGATATGTAATATTTTAAAAGAAAAAATATTTTATTGTTGATCATATATATATATATATATATATAGAGAGAGAGAGAGAGAGAGATTTTTTCTACTCCCAAATATGAGGATGCATGTATTAACATGTTCATGTAGAGCATGTGAATCATAAATAAAATATTTCAATGTCAACTATGCATACATAATATAGAGAAACTCCATATCTACCAACAACTAAGAGGAATTAAATCCCTTGAGGTGCAAACATTTCCTCAAGCTTTGAACTCAAAAAGAGGTTTGCATCTAGAGAGATTTGATCCTTCCACTCCCTTGGTAAATCTAAAATAAAAGATAAATCAATATTTATCTTATTATATCAGCTTCAGAATTAATTATAATAACATCATTTTTAAATTATTATACACACACACACACACACACACACACACGTTTAAAAATTCTTTTCTTATTTTATTTTAGAAAAGTTGTTGATGTATTAAAAAATATATATATATATTATATAATATTTTAAAATAAATTAATATAATATTTAAAAACCAATTTTACAATTTAATAAATATTTATTTAAAAAATTTCTAGTAACAATGACCACATTACTTTATATCAATTTAAATAGTAGTAATAATTTAACATGATAAATGTGTAATTAGATTACGATTAGTTAAAATAGGGTCAATGGGTTAGAGAGAAATTTTAAAATGATTAGGAAATTTTAGGAGGAATCAAAACACTTATTCAATGATACATCTAGCATTGAAAACATTAAAAATAATAATAACAATTAACTAAATTAATAATTATGAAGATGATTAACGTCTACTAAAACTTATATATTAAGGCAAAATAATGTTATAGCTCTTTTATCTAAAATACTAAGAGTTGTTGTAATTAGTTTAATTAGGCCACCATAATTTAAATGTGTTTTATATATATATATATATATATATATATATATATATATATATATATATATATATATGATAACAAAATTTAAAGATTAAAATACTTTTTTTAATTTAAATATATTTCTTAACACTTGGAGTACTGAGTGAAATAGAGCTCTACAATATTTTGATATTTTTTGTTCAAACCCTAGTGTTGAGGAAGTTCATCATCTTCTTCTACTCTTCTTATGTAAAAATTCACTCTAGGGGGAGACAATCCCTCCTACATATTGATTTCAGCTAATGGTCATGCAACGGTCAAACAAAAATCCATGAATTAGAGCTCTTCAAAGGAATATGTAACTCTAGATCATCTCGTTTGATAAAAAAAAACCAATCAAGCTAAGTGATGTCAACAAGCTAGTTTTTTCCGAAAGAAGCAATGATTCTCCAAAATGCGAATTCTAATCCAACAAGATTGAGGAATTCATTCAATACATGTAAGAGTACATGCTCATAGGAAAATTCTTATGAATATGGCCATCTAAAAGAGTTATCTCCCATTGGATTTAGGTAAAATGGAAACCTAAGGGCCAATTCAAGATTTATCTTGGTACCTCGGTATTTTTCATTGAAATATTTTCCAATATGGAAGGCCATAACATAGGCTTTGAAAATCAACCTTACTTATTGAATTGAACAAGATTATACCTTCGATGGTGGTCAAAGATATTTAATACTGACAATGAAGACTTCACTGTGACATTGATTTGGATCCACATGTATTCTCTTCCACAAGAATTTTTGGAGGAAGAAACAATATCATGTATTTGGAATGCCCTGGGGGAAGATGTGAAATATTTTGAATCAACAAAGCAAGCCTAGTACATATATTACAACTTAATATGCAATTATACGAATATCTTTGAGCCTCTCCTAGAATCCATGTTGGAAATGTTGTCATTGATGGCAAAGGAGATGGCAAAGGAGGAACACCTGAAACATCAACAAAGCAAAGAAGTAGCAGAGGAAACAAAGAAACGGACAAGAAGTAGAGGTAGCAAAGAGAGCATAAGACAACTAGCAGAGGCAGCAAAGAAAGCAACAAAGATAGCAAAGAAGTAGAGAGGTAGCAAGGCAGTAGGAGATAGATGAGGTGGTGCTGCAGAGTAGTGAGAACAGTAGAAGAGGGCCATTTAATAGCAGAACTGGAGAGACAGAGCAGTGAAGATTGGAAGGGCCTGAAGGAGCTTAATAAAGAGGTTAATATAGTTTGCAGATGAATGCTGGAAAAGATAGAATTAAGAGTGGACCTGGAATAAACTCTGCATAAATAATTATGTGTAAATATGCCTTGAAGTTCCAGGAAATCATGCATAGACTTAGTGGGCCTAAATCAACAGCTGTATGGTTAATTGAAACATAACTCAAATGTTAAGACGTATGGTGTGAGACCATAGGCAAATGCGTGTGTGGATTCTTGTTGGATACATAATTGATACTTTTTGAATTACTTAAGGTTTAATACCAAAGTCAAGGAGTAATATATATAGAATGTTGATGCGTCGGGGTCTAAGCTAAAATCGAGGGTTAATTCAAACATTGATATATATATATATATGATAATGAAGTCATGGATATACTTAACTGACGAGGGTGAACAATAGAGCGTGGGACCCGTGATCCATAATATGATATATGTGATGCTTTAATATATCTAAACTTTGGGTGAATGCTGTAAGAGCGGATGTATGTAATCAAAAATCCAGAACCATTTGTAGCATTAATACTAAAGGTCGAATAAAGAACATGGCTAAGTCTAGCTGGGAGCGGAAACATTAATCGAACTATGGAACCCGAGAGGTTATATAAATATATATTTATATTAGTGTTGGGTTTAAGTCTAAGCGAAAGACTTAATATTATGTTGACAAATAAATTTATACATATAGTGTGGGACCCCCCCCCACATAAAATTCCAAGAATCGTTACCCCAACTGGAGGATACATTAAAGACTGAAGCGGCAAAGTACACACACATATATATGCAACGCTTTATATAAGTGTAGCGCCTTTTAAAAAAAGAACCAAAGTACCATAAGGTGGGACCCTCACCAAATCGCATCGGAGAAAGGAGCGAAACATGTAAACAAGAAGTTGCGATTGCGATCGAGTTCCGGACCCGATATGGTTTAAACAACGATTCATATATGTTTGAATTCCAGAGATTTGAAAGCTAGTGGGACCCTTTTTTAATCGCACCAAACTGTTAAGGGATGCGATTGCGATTAATCACATCGAACCCATCGCATCGGCACATCCAAATAAACAGGGTTTCATCACATCGGAGAAGGAGCAGGGCATCGGAACATGCAAATGCAAGTTGCCATTGCGATTAATCACAATCGGAAGAACTTAAAAGTGATTAATCGCAATCGGAAGAACTTAAAAGTGATTAATTGCAATTAGAAGAACTTAAAAGTGATTCATCACATCAGAGTAAAACAGAACAGCAGATCATTGAACCATGCGATTGCGATGGTGTGATTCAATCACAACCGTCCAATCCCAATCAATGGAAACCATTGGATTCAAAGGAATCAATCGCAATCGGAAATCTCTGGAGGAGATTCATCACATCGAAGTAAAACAGAACAGCAGATCATTGAACCATGCGATTGCGATGGTGCGATTCAATCGCAACCGTCCAACCCCAATCAATGGCAATAATTGGATTCAAAGGAAGCAATCGCATTGAAGCAAGGCATCACAGTGGAACAGGTTAATGAAGTTTGTGATTGTGATCAATTGCAATTGGAAATCTCTGGAGGAGACTCATCGCATCAGAGCACAAAACAAAGTTCGGATGGTGGGCCTGAAAGGGCATTTTATATGTTAAATAGGCTTTTACTATTACGCCAAGAGTTGATTTAAGTTGTATTAAAAAGGCAGTTTGTATGTTAGAACTTATTCTAATTATGCCGAGAGCTGAAGTTGTGTTATATATAAAAGGCGTTCTTACAGATTCATAGTAGTTACACCACGATAGTGCACATATCAACATGTCTTTTTATTATTTTGCCGAGAATCAATTAGCTTGATATAAAAAGCACAGTTACATATGTATGATAGATGGTCGTTACCCTGTGACAGTGAATAAGGAAACAAACAGATCCGAAAGGGACAAAGACACAGTCAAAGAAAAGACAAATGCGCAGCGAGCCAAGAGGCTGAATGAGTGAGTTGGACTTTTCATAGTAATTGAATGTAAATGATTTTGTTTCATATTGTTTGTGATGCAAAGGAAAGTATCCAAAGGAAAAAGAAATATCACACTAAAATGTTAAATTGGTACCTACAGTTATATTTTCTGAATGAGCAGATAAAAGAATTGAGGAGGTAGAAGGAAAAGAGACATGGTTGTCCATTTCGAACTCCTAGTAGAATACAAACAGACATGAAGCTAGTTTGTATAAAATAGGATAATATCCAAGGGGATAAAGTAACGAAAACAGAGTGAGAGAAGAAGAGAGTGTGCAGTAGAATTGAAGAGAGTTGAAGGAAATAATAAAGCTGCAAGAGGTCAGAGAGTGTGAATATACAGAATGCAAAGTATGAAGAATTGAGGAGAAAAGACAAGAAGAAGGAGGAGCTGAGCAGAGAAGAAGGAGGGGCTGAGCAGAGATGATGCAGGGCTGATATGAGGACTGATGAATAGCAGAAGAGAAGGTACAGAACAGAGCTGATATCCAAGGTAAATCAGCAAGTGTTTTTATTTTGAACGAGTAAGGAAGTTGGAGCTTCCCTATCAAGTTGTAGCTTGATAGATGTCGGTTGTAGCTGACTGAGGTTGGAGCCTCCTGTAGGTTGGTGCCTGCAGAAAATAGATGGGAGTTGGTGCTTCCACATCAAGTTGTAGCTTGATAAAATGTCAGTTGTAGCTGACTGAGGTTGGAGCCTCCTGTAGGTTGGTGCCTGCAGAAAATTGATGGGAGTTGGAGCTTCCTTGCAAGTTGTAGCTTGCAGAATTAAGGTTGGAGCCTCCTATAGGTTGGTGCCTATAGAAAATCAGTGGTGAGAGGGAGTTGGAGCTTGCCTTTGCATCACAACAATAATAAGATGTGGTTTTCTCCCTTTATGGGTTTCCACTTATATCCGGTGTCTCTGTGCATGATGTTTATGTGTTGATCTAGTTTATATCATCTGCTTAATACTTGCTGCTCTCACATTAAGTATACTTTTACATTATATTAATGCTTGTTGCTCACATTCTAAGATTACTCACATATTAAGTTGAACATGAAATGAAGGTGTAAACAGGTGTTGATGAAAAAGTTTTAAAATTCCATGAATGTGTTAAACTGATTCACCCCTCCCCCCCCCCCTCTTAGTTTAACTAAGGGTTCAACAATCCATTGACATTTACTTATAGGATTAGCTATGGAAGTAGACAATTGGCTATGAGAAAGTTTTTTTTAGGTGTATAATGTGTCATGAACATGGAAATTTGTATCCTGATTATGTGATGATCAATCAATCTAATCCCACAGAAAAAGCACCACCACGGGATGGAGAAGGGTTGCTTCACAGTGGTAGATCGAGCGTTAAGTAACACCAAGTAAGGTACTTAGAGGTAAAATGTAGCCAAAAAAAAGGTGGGGCTGGGGAATGTATTTGAGCCACTTTCTAATTCAAATGATACGAAAACCATTACATTTGGCCAATAAAAAGGAGAACATATGCAGATGATTCTAGATCCATCCTAGAGACCAACGATGATAATCCATTCAAAGACTTTTGATTCATTAGTTCAGAAATAAGCCTCTCTCTCTCCATATAAAGTGGTCTACGAATAGCCAACCCCCATGCATTTGGATTCTTCCTTTGAACAACCATTGTGTCAATCTATTGAATTGGATTCAAAGTTGGAGAACATGGAAGAAAACAGAAAACAAGTCAAGTGAATGGAGACATACTTGGATTCTTTGAGCATCTCAGAGATATAAGAAGCATAGAAAGGTAGGGGTAATTTTACTATCCTTTACCATAAAGTGTTTATGTTTGGAAGAGCTTATCTCAAGTATAAGAGCCTAGCATCTAAAGTGGCTTCACACTTTGGATCATTGGGTGTACACTAGAAAAATATGAAGGAAGCAGGCCAAGTGAATAAAGATATGAAGAATTAAGGGAAAAAAACAATGTACAAATGCTTTATGAGATTGGTCACCATCTTGTATATTCTAGGAGAGTTAGTATTATCACGTAGGCATTCCATGGCTCATCCAAACTAAATACATGAAGATCATGTCGTAGAATATGAGGGCTTAGAATAGACAGGGGAAACAAATAATTTTGAAGATGAAATGGATTGAGGATAATCTATCCATTCTAATGATCGAGGAAGCCAAAATTTTGGGGGACACCTTTTGAAATATTGCAAAATTGTGGATGACAGGATTGTCATTCAATATCGTTCTATTTGTATGTCCACTCTGGAAGGCTAGCAAGAATATGGGATGACCAAGAAATCAGGATATTAAACATGATTTTTCCTTCCAAATTCAAAAATTTCAAAGTCAAATTGTGGAACTAGAAGAGAGATGTTTCAATTCAAATGTGTATGGCCCAAACTATCCACTGGACTAAAATCGATTTATACAATTGATGGCATAGACTATTTTATTAACCTCTCAAGCCACATAGATCATTGGGGGAGATTTTAATTTAATTAAAAAATTGGATAGAAAGAAATGGTGTATCAGGAGATTGGAAGTGGAATCCAAGATGTTCTAGGAAATAATGGAAGGCCTTGTGATTATTGACATTGATATGACAAACAATGTTTTCATTGAATAATAGAAGAGGCAGACAACATAAAAATTCTTCAAATCTAGATAGAAACTTCATAACTGAAAGTATTTTAGGATTGGGCATATTTATAGAGGAATATATACTTCCAACTCATGGCTCAAACCATTCGGCCATCGACCTTAATTAATTTATTAAGGAGTCTCCTCACAACTGACCAATTAGGTTTGAATATTTTTGGATCAAACACTTGGATTTTTTATCTAATATTGGAAAATGGTTGGAGGAATAAAATAATACAAGAGGCATACTATGTTTATCGTATATAAAAAAATTGAAATATATTAAAGTAAAATTAAAGGGATGGAATAAAGAAATATTTTAGGACATCACGGAGGGAAAAGGGAAACTATAGAGCATAATGTAAATTATACCACATGAATCTATACTAAATCAGAACTCAAAAGAGATAATTAGGAAGGAGGCAAAGACTCTAAGAGAGTTATAGGATGGTAGGAAACAATACGAAATAATTGGCAATAAAAAATACCCTATTTAATGTATGAAATAGGGGTAGAATAATTATGCCTTCTTTCATAAATCGATGCTTCAACATAGAAACTACAACTTGATATCCTCATTGAAAGATATTGATGGAAAAAAGCTATAGATGCACCAGGATATAGCCTAATAATTATCTCAATACTATCAAACCTTACTCTCAGAACTGATAGAATATCGATAAGAAGAAATCATGCACGTCACTAGTAATATACATTTTAATATCATATCTAAAAATATTGAGCCTCTTATGCAGGAAATATCTTTGGAGGTGGAATAAATGACTATCAAAGTAATGCCTCTCAACAAGGCTCCTAGGTTGAATGGGTTCACCTCGAAATTTTTTCATTCTTGTTGTTCAATTATAGGCGAGGTGATATGGAAGTCTATTGAAGAGTCAAGGAAAGCCCAAATAATCGTTAAAGCACTAGATACTTCCTTCTTATCTCTAATTCCAAAAAAAAAAATGATAATCATGCAAGCTCATATAGATCGATATATTTATGCAATGTGGTATATAGGACAATGATTAAGATAATAGTTTATTGACGCAAGTCCATCCTTCGAAGGCTTGTTTTCCCAAAGAAAACAAGGTTTGTGGAAGGCACACAAATTTTGTACAATATTATGGTGGCTCACA
Organism: Pinus albicaulis; assembly: GCA_034641835.2. NCBI lineage: Eukaryota > Viridiplantae > Streptophyta > Pinopsida > Pinales > Pinaceae > Pinus > Pinus albicaulis. The sequence continues at coordinate 774,843,916 of CM076578.1, forward strand.
AAGCGATCCACTCCTTCAAAATGTCAAAAAAATTGTCTAGAGCATATGATAAGAATAATTGGGATTTCCTAAGGAATATATTGAGAAATTGTGTCTTCGCACAAGAATGGATAAAATGGATACTAAAACTCATATCTTTAGCATCATATTCTATACAGGTAAATGAAGCACCATCAGCTGCCCTCCAATCCTCTAGGGGTAATCAATAGGGACATCCTTTATCCCTTTCCACTATATCATTGCAGCAGAATAACTAGGGCATCTTTTCAAGACCAAAACAATAGAAAAAAAATTAAAATGTCTCCAGTTATTTGGAGATGCTATGCCTATTACAGATCAATAATTTGTTGATGAAACAATGGGGATAAAAGTTCCAACGGTGCTAAAAGAAATAATGATCAATAATATCTTGGAAGTCTTCTTTTGGACATCATTTTTGTGAATACAATCCCCTTTGTAGAAAGAGGTGATCTCTCTAGCCCTAGAGTGTGTCTAGCAACACGTGAGACCAACTAATGAACCCTTTTCTAGTTTTTATTTGAAATGGAAGAAGAAGAAGAAGAACCTACCTCTTCTTGATGTTATCTTCCTGGCCTTTGGTGAAGAACTTGATTCTATCATCCTTCATGCTTACTCCTCACTACTTGTGGCATTCAAATACCTTTAAGAATTTAAGAGAAAACAACAAGAAACGTGACAAGATACAAATCATACACAAAATAAAAACTACCTAGCAAATGAAGGCGTATTAAGCTACTTAGATAGATATCTAGACAAATATGGAAAGTGAAACATCAAATGTATTATTAATTATAGAAAAAATGATGCATACAGTCATCACCTTGATGCTAGAGACCTCCCTTTGGTGATTTCCAAGTCCAAACTGAGGCTCTTCAAGTAATCCTTCTCCCAAGTGGCAATTCGGGCATAATCACAGTATAGGGGTGCAAATGATCAATGATCAGGCAAGACCAACCAGTAGTGGAAGTATTTGCTTAAATTTATAGGTAGGGAGAGGGATTTAGGGATCCATAAAATAAGTAGGAAGGCACACTTATCAAGGGAAAATCACCTAATGATAATATCAAGAGCTCCGAATGAGAGAGCTCAATCATATCTACATCGAACAATATCCAGATCATCATTCCGGAAGCTTCTAGTGCACAAACCTTCTCCTCCATTTGAGGAAACACTTGGAGAAGAGGTTTAACGCACTTTTTCTATCAAAAATCACGTTGTCAATGCTAGGTTAAATTATTGCAACATGCCATCAACATGGGCACGCAACTAGAAAAGAACACTGACCCAAAAATTTAGGTTTTAAGCTGAGCTTCTCGAGGAAATATTCAAGGCAACTTTATATTGGTCTTTGAGGGATATCTTGATGTATTCTCCATGGTGGATATACTGCACAGTTATCATCTTATGGTACTTCAGGATTGGGGAAGGGAAGTGGATGAGGTGAAAAATTACTATGTAACAGGTTTCCCCTAAAGCTTGAAGGGAGAACAGGAAGTGATGGGTGAAATTCTTTACGAACCAAGCCAAGGACTCGGAATACCACCAGGAGACCTGGAAATTAAGCATATATAATAGATATCTAACATGTCTATATGAATCATGAATCCTCGACATGGGAACAACCATCGGACTAGAAGAGATCATATATAAGGATCCATAGTATGCACGCAATCATCTAAATGAAAGGATCAAGTAACAAAGATCCACGACATGAACACAACTATCCATATAGAGGGACACATGTGTACAATCATGAATAAATCATAACTCCATGCAACCTAGATTTATCAAACATAATCCAGGGTCTTCATCTCGATCTCAACCCAACCAATAGTATGGATCCTATCATGTGAATAGATTTGCTGAAGTCGAACATCACAGAAAACTGCCTGATTACTGGTCAATGACGAAAATCGTTAACATGCACGAGAGAAACCACCAATGATGACAATTGTTCTCAAGGTATTTTAGGTCAAACACCTGAAGAATCATCTGATCAAAGGTAAATGAGACATGAAATATCTAAGGTACTGAAAGGTGTTTCTAGATCATATTCTGGGATAATGAGATGGATTTGACATGAAGTGATCCGTCGAAGGACAGCCATAATGTATCTCACATCATCGACACGAAACGAAAGATATAGCGGAGTAGATGAAATTAATCCAAGACTATAAGAGAAGGTCAGATGAAATTTATGAATGGTAAGACACTGTAAATAGGACCTCTCTTAAACATATCGACGACATGACTCCGGAGTGTGGAAAAATTTGACTCAAAATGGGATAAGAGGTCAAGATGACAAAATGGTGATGAAATGTGAGGCAAATGGATTTTCCAAACCTAGGAAGACAAGTGATGAATAATAATATCCCCAACTTGACGGGACCAATGGAAAATTGTCATGTTCAAGAGCGACATGTTACCTCAAAACACATGGGAAGTTTCACTTTCAATTTCCCTCATTACTGCTAACAAGTACCTATTTATTTTTTATAGAAATATTGAAGAGGATATCATATTATTAGTGAATAAGTTCATTCTTTGAATGAATCCATCCTAGTAATTTTAACAAGCCCTAGGAAAGAGTAACTTGGTTCTGTCATGGCGAAAAATCTCTCACCGTTTAAGTTTTACGAGTCCGACGAAGAGTAACTCAATGTGTTTTTCACGTTTAGGGAGTTTGTAAAAGAGATAGAAAAGGTCTCTTTTCCTAAATAGTCTCTCAAGTCCAAAAAGGTAGAAAAAAATATCTGAGAGAACCTCTTTATCATGTTTGACTAAGGTATTCCTTTTCCATAATTAGTCAATCTTAGCCCGAAAAAGGGGTAAACGTATATCGATACGACATCAACTCATTTAATTTAACGAGCTTGAAAGGAAAACTGTTCAGAAGCTTTTCATGTTTCGAGAGTCAGAAAAGAACTGAAAGATAACTCCTCCTAGAAGAATGAGTGGTATAAAGGGATATCAACTGGTTCTGGTGTTGATGGAACTACTCAAAAGAATTAAAGGTCAAGTTTTTGGCTAACAAGACCACTCATCGCAGCGGTTCCTCATGAAAGGGTACAACAACCAAGTGAAAGTGTATGATCATCCAAACATATGGTGACGATGGAACGAAAAAACCAAGGCTAATATGGAAAAAATAGGGTGATAAAATGGCAATCCTAGGAGGTAGTATGAGAATGGTATCATTTCTATAGAAGCTTGAAACATGGGAAACTATGATTGCAATTGGTTTCATTTTTACACAAAATTGAAACAAATACAAACTATGCTTGGAATAAGTTTGTATGCCCCTAGTATAATGACTCAATTCGAGGTACATGCCCTCTAAGCTTTATCTCATTCACCAAAGTAGACTAATGGTTACTAACAGGTGGATGGAATGAAGGCTCATTCATGAGATCAAGTGAAATATTAAACTGGGAATTTACGAGATATAATCAGAGACTCGAATTTAAAGGGGGTTTGTTTAATTTTTTAATGAGCTTGACACTGTAAAATAAATATGCTCAATGGACCTTGTTTCATTTTTTAACGATCTTGACACAAGAAAAGGAACTTTTATCTGGAGACCTTGTTTCATTTTTTAAGGAGCTTGACAAAAGAAAAGTAATGTTGCTCCGAAAAACCTTGATTCATTTTTGAAGGAGCTTGACACAAGAAAAGGAACTTTGCTCTGATATTTTTCTCATGGCCCATAAGAGGTCATGGCTTCCAAGAGGTTCTCATCAGATGGGATAACAACACTATGGAATCAGGTTCCAATTCCCCCAGTACATGATGCACTATATCACTAACTATATCATTAGTTGACACATGGATGGAATAGGTGGCCACATAATAAAATCGTGGCTTTGAAGATACCACTTGCATGTAAGAACCATTAAGGGGTGATGGTTGATTGGGAGCCAGATTAGGACCAATGAATGACACTTGACTAATGGTCACAATTCTTCCTTCATGTGGGAAACATATCAGGTGAAAGAGAGAAGATGCAAGAGCTCCAATGACATAAGTATAGTCACACCTGAGGAGTAAGTTAAAGTAAAAAGGGCCTTGGAAAACCATCACATATATATAGACATTATTTACTCCTAATGTAATAGGAAAATTAGGAAGGATCCCTAACTGTTGACTAGCTCCTTTGTTAAAATCTAACAAATTATGGGTAACATGCACAAGCTACGGAGAAACTAAACCTTGTCAAGTATTTGAGGACAGAATACTAACAAATGTGCCTTAATCTATTCTTGTGCTAGGCACTACCACATTATAATCATGTACCGTGATCTCAAAGGGTACGCAATAAGGAAGAAGATATCCTTCCAGTTGACTCCAATTAAAATAAGTGACTAGGCCACTTGAAGCGACTGTCATGGGAATGGGAGAATTGCCCCCTTCTTTTATGGGAATAGGAGGATCACCCTGCTATACCATGGACATGAGAGGATTTCCATCCACTTCATGGGAATATGAATAAACACAAATAACCTAAGTGGTATGAGGTTCACCCTCTACAGGAAAAGCACGCTCTACTGAAGCTCCAATCAGGTCAACAATTTTCTCAACCAATGGTTGGTTACGAACGAACTCATGAGATTCAATTTTAGAGTGAGTGAGATTGACCAGAGATGACTTCTTGTTAATCACTTGATCAACTAGTGGAGGATCAGTGAAAAGTTACCAGTAACCAGTTGGAAGTCGTGGCTAAGAATTCATAAGGTTATCCAATACTTTGGAGGCTTCACCCATATAAGGAAAAAGGTGAACGGGATGATTCCATTCAGATAAATTACAGGGAAATTTGACTTTCCCCTTTTTTCAATGGACCTTATTATGACTAGTTGAGGTTTTATCACCAACGTGATCTCCAAATGCTGATGACAAAGGCTCATGTTAGCTTGCGGGCCACACTTCTAATATATTGGGAATACCAGGACAATCTCTAAGAAGGTGATCAGCCTTACATAAATTTCAAGGGAAATTTACTTTTCGGGGATAAGTGGAAGGTTTTTCAACATTAGTTGTGTCAGTAGAGATGGTCGCTCAGTTTCCCCCTTGCTTATTTGACTTCTTCTTATTCATCCTCTTCTTCTTCTTCTCAGTGTCCTCATTTCTAGAATCCTAAATTTCACCAGGCAAAGACGAAGAACATGGTGAAGAAATAGGAGAAGAAGGCAAGGGATCAAATTTAGGGTCAACATTAGGTTGACACTATTCAGGTGGAGGTGAACTTGGTTGAGAATCAACTTGGACATTTAGAACCACGAAGGTTGAAAATAACCAAACTGTAAAACCAATGGTTAATACTGAGATGGATAACGTTTTCATATAGGGAGTGCCAACATTTCCAAAATAAGTAAAAGGACCAGGATTCCCATTTGAGGGGATTCCTTGAGTGGTAAAATCAAGAACTATTTATATTAGTCTCAACCTAAGATCTGCCAAGGAGTTGTGCATGGGTATTCTATTTTCATGGATAGTAAATTTTAGAATTAAACAAAATAAATAAAAAATGGTAATCTAGGGAAAAGGGATTACCAAGTTTCCATGAAATGCAATATACACCTTGGAAAACAAAGGACTTGACATACGTCAAAAAATCTCCCCGAATGTTGTGTTGGTGTATCATGTTTATAAGGTGGTTGACTCAGTTACCTATGGTAGGTTTTAAACCTAGTGGGGTCTCTTGAAATAGACTTGACGATACATGGGATCTCAGTCAATAGTATAATTTTCTAATGTGTAACCGTTCGATGACATTGTCCCCATATAATTACCATACGTGGAGCATAGTCCTATATTCTTCCATATGTGGGACAAGATATCACCCTCGGGATGCATCACAAGCTATTAGTGACAGCTGCTACACTTAACAATTCAAAAACACGTCTCTACCCTAGACCTCTATATTTTTGCATTAATTCCAAATTCTCCTTAAGGTTAATTGAGAAAATTTTAAAGTTGATCTTTGATTATTTTTCAATTTTGGGTTCAAATAACGATGTCACCTGAATCCCTACAATGGAGCTAAATGAAAAAGATAATTCATTTAATTTCGATGGACTCTTAAATAGTGAGGGAAAAAGTGCAGACAAGATTGCAACAAGGAATAAATGCAACAAACAGTGATGCCCTTGAGTTTGGTCAAAGTTAATAAAATGAAAGTCTAAAACGAATTCGCTTTCACTATCCCAAATGCTATATTACTGAAAATGAAATCACTTATTTCTTCACAAAGATGCACTAAACATATTTTGTTTTTTATTTCACTTTCGATGCTCAAATGTAAACTAATGAAATTAATTAACTAATCAAAGAAAAACTAACCAAATAGACAAAGAATCAAAATGAAAATTCCTTTCACTTTCTCTTTTTCAAATGGAAAAAAAATAGTTCCAAAATTACTTGAATGAAAATTACTTTCACTTTTTCTTTTCAAAATGAAGGAAGAACAAACCAATTCGAAAGTTCTAAATGAAAATGAATTTCAATTTTTCTCTTTCAAAGTGGGATATAAAAACAAACATACACTCTCAAGCTTGCAAACCAAACAATCATTATCTATGTTCGACATTCAATCAAAGGTGATTTCGAAGTGCAATAATGATTCAGTGCAAATGAAAGTAAATTTGCAGATACAAGCCAAAATTAATATGAAATATTGTTTCGAATGATTGGATTAGATCCCTCAAATAGAGCCAACCAAACTCTTTATCAAACACACAAGTGACAAGTGAAGGAAAATTGACCTGGAAACCCTAGAGGGTGATCAAACTTCACTCTTTAATATTCCTAAATTAGCACACAGCTAATTGGAATATTAATTTTTTATTTTGCTTATTGGGTTGAAGAATAAGAGGGTAAGGAGACCCATAAATCTCCTTAGTATGAATAAAATAACGACCAATTTCAAAGGATATCACTTTATTTTCTTGATAAAGCACCCTTAGGTGTGAAAAGGGGCTCGAGCATGTAGATTGGGTCAACTTTGACCAAATCAACAATGATGTCATGGAGAAGTGGCATTCATTATGGGAAAACGTAGTTTTGAAGGGAGACTCCATGCATGGAAGTAGTGGCTTAAATGATGAGGAAGCTCACCACTTATATAAGGAAGGGGATGGAAGCCATAGGGGTTATGTTTTGATTATTATTTTCTTTATGGTTTGAATGACTATTTTCTCTCTTCAGTTGTTTATCTAAGATTGCAGTGTTGTTTAGCACAGGGTGTTCTCGAGTGGGAATCCCACCTTCATCCTTGGGGGACTTCAAGTGCCCACTCAGAAGAATTATATGCACCATATTTCCACATTCTAGCATCAGGCCAAAGCTTCGGTCTTATGGTATAGTGCAGTTCCTGTTTAGGTTGTGTTGTGTTGCAGGGCAGAAGTTGTGGAGGGTTTATAGAGCCATTTTTTAGGCTTGTGTTTCAGTGGGGAGGTACCCTTTCCATTGGGAGATCAGAAAGGAGGCTCCTTGGCCATTATGTATTTATTTGGCACCAGGACAAGCTACCATCATCACCTACAATGCAGTTTCAGTCCATATCTTCGTTATTTTGACGAGCTATTGCAGAGGTGATTTATGTGAATGATTTGGGGAGTTGGTTCTTTAGTGGAGGGATCAGCCTTTCACCAGGAGGATCTATTGGAGGAGAGCCACATTTTTTATATCATATTTAGCCTCATCTTCTAGCTATTTTTCTGCAGTGAATCTTCAACCCTAGGGCTTGGGTTTACCATTTGTATTTTTGGGTGTATTGTCAGAAACCCTTGGGGTTGGCTAGAAAAAGTTATATAGAGCCTTGTTCTTTATGTATAGCATATCTATAGGCATATATCTGATATTTTATATCATTGTATCATCTTCTGTTGTAGTTGTGTCCTTTGTGAATGTGTTGTAGTAGTGTCTCTGACATTCTGATATAGTAGCAGCACCTATTCCTTGAGGGTTTTATTTATTGGAGGCTTGTGGGCTAGTGTTGTATTATTTGTCTCTCATTGTATTGTATAATTTTTCTGCTCTTATGACTAATATAATGGCTTCATATTGGTCTCCATTGTTGATGTGTTGATTTACACTACTATTTCTAGTTTGTGTTCATACATTGTTGCTTTTCTCATTTGGGAATATTACAGCAGTATCAGAGCATAATCTTTGCTCAGCCTGTGGATCTCATCCATTATGCTATTAGGAGAATAAAAAAGAAGGAGAAAGAGATCATAATGATGGAAGGAATGATTTTTATCTCATTCTTTTCAGATCTACGAGGGACCTCACCAAGGAGGTCATGCAAAGAATAATGGAGAGAAACAATGAGATCTCATTAGGGTTTCAAGATGAGGAAGGTCCATGCACTTCCTTTCAGCAGAAGAAAAAATAGGTATTTCATAGAGCTCCAAAGCAGTACACTATTTATACTTTCTTTGAAGAGGAAGGTGAAGGACATGGAGATGGAGGACACTTATATCATAAGATTCTAAGTGAGTATCTTGCAGAATATAAGTCTCAATCAAGAGCTTTCAAGGAGAATCTAACTCTATCATAGTTCATTTAGCTCAAAGAAGAAAGAAGACCTTCCAGCAATAGAGGAAGAAAGTACGATAGATTTCTATTGTCTACATTTATGGGTTATCCACATGCACAACAAGGGCTTGGGGAATGGAGTTGGATGCATTCTTACTACTACATCCAGTGGTAGAAATAGAAGTTGTTGAGATTGCAGTGTTGCACCTTGAGGGTGAAGCAAACATTTGGTGGTTTAGCCATTTGAGTCATGCAAGAGTGACTGCATATGCAGATTTTACTCAAAGGTTAATCAAGAAGTTTGACAAAAGGAAATCATAGGAGAAGAAACTTCCAAAACCACTTTTTGTAGGAGCACTTGCATCAGGGGAAGGAACATTTTCACCTTTTCAAATTGGTCTTGATATCTTGACATTTAGAGTCCCATGCATTATTTAGGAGGTGCATGAGGAGGAGGAGACTTATAATAGCATTGGTGTAGCCACAGAGGACCAACCATCATCGCCTGTAGTTGGGGAAGTCATCACACTGGTGGGAGGAACCCTTCTAGCAGTACAAGATGTTTCGAAGCAAAACCAAGGTATGAAAATTTTTCCACTTTCTATTATTTCAGTGCATCTTATGGGAGGTTGTGGGGATATGTCATTGCATGACCTAGGGTCAAGATACACTGCTAATTTGGAGCAACAGACTATCAATGCATAGAGGAACCTTGACAAGATCAAGGAGGAGATGTATATTCATCCTAGTATGTCATGGTTGAGCTGCACACAACTCTTGGGGTTGGAGTGTATATTTTTGGAGGATAGGATGAGTATTTTCCTAAACAATCCAACATAGAACTATATGTTCATCATTAAGCATGATCATGAGACAACATATGAACCATTATGGAGATCAGCAACACTGTCATGGAGCAGATGTGATGATTTGGGGGCCCAACCATTATTGGATCATTCTAGTGAGCATTCTACATGTGTAGCAGGGGATAGGCAGATGGTTGATGAGATACATCTTATATCCCATTTTTTTTATGGATCTTTCTTGATGAGAGCTTCACAGCTCAATGAGAAGGTTTTTCCTTCAGTATACTTGGATCCTCATGGGTTATACATGGTCATTGATGAGTGTTCTTCATTTGGAGATCTCTAGGAGGCTGCACTTCAACATCCCATGAAGTGTAGAGATATTGATTTGATTTGGGAGGATGGTATTCTCCATTGAAGGAATACCCATGTAGAGCATGACAGTAGACACTCACCATTGGTTGGATGGGTGATGTTGATGAGAAAGAGTCTAGTCAGCCACTTGCAGATCTATGACACGGGGAAATAGGAGGCAAGGTTACATTGGCTACTCTTGAAAGAGTTTGGACATCAAGTAACATATCATATCTTTAAGGGTGTCTTAGTAGTTGGAACATGGAATGACACTTGCATCATATGGAAGCAAGGAGTTTTTTTACATTGGGTTGATGTGGAATTTCTCATGTCAATCATCATGTTTCTGCCCCATGGTTTCTATGAGGGAGGTGTAAGGAGGCAGCAAGATCTATTGTTGCTCTGGTTACTCTTGGGAGAGTATGCGCTGAATTTCTCCCATACTTTGCACTATTATTCAGAATTGGTGGATGGAGACATCTACTACCAGGATATTATCTTCTTGACTTGGACCTCCAAGCATAATAAGAAGGATTGGCATGCAGCACATGGGGATTTTCTCTCTATTCACACTGATTTCATGAGGACATACCGTACTATCATAGAGAGATTCACTTGGAAAGGCATCAAAGAGGAGATGCACCATCACATGACGAGATGCATGGATTATTTGGAGGATGGACATAACTGTTTTATAGAGTTAACACATTCACTTCCTTCCTCATTGGGGATGAGGAGAGGTTCATCTATGAGCCACTTCACCAACTTGTTCAAGATACATGGTAAGGCTTGTGTTTATGTACATCATGATTACTTAATATGTGCTTGTATTTCTTTGCCTTCCATGTACACATTATTGCTCCAAGATGGGGTATCCTTCCTTATAGACCTCATGATCCATTTTGGGACATAAGTAGTAATGGTGATGGCTACTCCATAGGATATTTTGGGGAGATGATATCTTTTTCACAGTGTGCTCAATGTGCAGCTCACATCATACACATCCTCCAAGCATCCGAGAGGATTGGGGCGGTAAGAAAGTGGTTGGGAAACCACTCATCATATCATATTCTGAGGCAGTTTGGAGTAAGACTGTGATGGTTGCACTTGAGGGATCATTATCCTTCTCCATTTTTATATATTGTAGCCAGTATAACTCTAATTATGATCCCATATGTTGATGATGTCCTTATTATTGTTGTGGGCATGGTTGGAGAGATGACACATGGATTGGATGTTCTTATTAGATATTATATTCTCCACATTAATTATGTTTCATATTTCAGGGAGAGCATTGGACCATCCATGATTGCTACATTGTATCTCTTTTATCCTTATGGGATGAGCCATTTGGGTGACTTGAGAACTTGGAAGGTGCCTCTCATGAGAAGATGGGAGGAGTTTTTCTATGAATTACCATTCTGAAAGGTGACTCATTTTGTATGGATGATAGCTTGAAGATTGGAGCTCCATATGGGAATGAAGGTTTCCCACACTTTTCATTTATGTCCTTGCAGTTGCTTGGGGACAAGCAACACTCGGGAGGGGAGGATTGAAATATTCCTAAATTAGCACACAACTAATTGGAATATTAATTTTTTATTTTGCTTCTTGGGTTGAAGAATAAGAGGGTATGGAGACCGATAAATCTCCTTAGTAGGAATAAAATAATTGCCAATGTGAAAGGAGATCACTGTAGTGGCTTTATAAAGCACCCTTAGGTGTGAAAAAGAGCTGGAGCATGTAGACTGGGTCAACTTTGACCAAATCAACAACGTTGTCATGGAGGAGTGGCATTCATTATGGGACATCGCAGTTTTGGAGGGAGACTCCATGCATGGAAGTAGTGGCTTTAATGAGTGGGACCAAGGGTGGGGAAGCTCACCACTTATATAACGAAGGGGATGGTAGCCATAGGGGTTGTTTTTTTATTATTATTTTTTCTATGGTCTGAATGACTATTTTCTCTCTTCAGATGTTTAGCTAAGATTGCAATGTTGTTTAGCATAGGGTGTTCCCGAGCGGGAATCCCAACTTCATCCTCGGGGGCCTTAGAGTGCCCACTCAAGAGAATTATATGCACCATATTTCCAAATTCTGGCATCAAGCCAAATCTTTAGTCTTATTCTACAACGTAGTTCCTTTTGAGGTTATGTTGTGTTGCAGGGAAGAAGTTGTGGATGGTTTGTAGAGCCATTTTATGGGCTTGTGTTTCAGTGGGGAGGTAGCCTTTCCATTGAGAGATCAGCAAGGAGAATCCTTGGACATTCTATCCTTATTTGGCACTAGGAAAATCTACCACCATCACCTATAGTGCAGTTTCAGTCCATATGTGCATTATTTTGAAGAGCTGTTGCAAGGGTGATTTTTGTGCATGATTTGGGGAGTTGGCTCTTCAGTGGAGGGATCAGCATTTCACCTGGAGGATATACTAGAGGAGAGCCATATTGTATATCATATTTAGCCTCATCTTCCGGCTATTTTGCTACAGTGAATCTTCAGCCCTAGGGCTTGGTTTCACCATTTGTATTTTTGGGTGTATTGCCGGAAACCCTTAGGGTTGGCTAGGAAAAGTGATATAGAACCTTGTTCTTTATGTATAGCATCTCTATAGGCATATATCAGATATTTTATATCATTGTATCATATTCTGTTGTAGCTATGTCCTTTGTGATTTCATTGTAGCAGTGTCTCCAATATTCTGATATAGTAGCAACACCTCTTTATTGAGGGTTTTATTTATTGGAGGCTTGTGGGATTGTTTTGTATTATTTATGCCTCATTGTATTGCATCATTTTTCTGCTCTTATGACTAATATAATGGCTCCATATTGGTCTCCATTGTTGATGTGTTGATTTACACTGCTATTTCTAGTTTGTGTTCATATATTGTTGCTTTTCCCATTTGGGAATATTACACGCCCAAACACAAAGAGGTTCAAAGAGACAAATTCATCGCTCAGGCAAGGAAATAAAGATAAACACAGTGGTACCAGATTATACTTACCAAAAAGACACCTCAGGGCCAAGACACATTGGAAACTGAAGGGAAACCATAATTGTTTCTAATCTCTAGGATCAGCAAGCCTCGGAAACGAAAAATTGTATTGAAATGTAGATTAGCACAACTGGTTTATATAAAATAACATTGTCGACTCTTCTCTACGGACGGAAAAAATGTTGGGTGAGAAATAGAAGGAAAAAATAAAAAGAGTTTCAATAATTAGACCAGACTTGACACCCTTATGAAAAATTCAAGCACTATGCAGACCTATAGAGACCCAAACAGAATTAGATCCTGAAGATTCGTCCAACTAATAAAATAAATCGGAAAAGTAGAGACAAAGCGTTTATAGCTCCCCAATAGAGTCACCAATTGTGTTGTGAACACAATCCCCGATATGGACAGAGGTGAACTCTCTAGCCCTAGAGTGGTTCTAGCAACGCATGATACCAACTAATGAACCTTGTCCTAGTTTGTATTCAAAATGGAAGAAGAATAAGAAGAAGAAACTACCTCTTCCTGAGGCTATCGCCTAGTCCTTTGATCAAAACCTTGATTCTATGATCCTTCAAGCCTGCTCCTCGCTACTTGTAGCATTCAAATATGTGTAAGAAATCGAGAGCCAACAACAAGAAACGTGACAAGATTCATAGCATACATCAAATACAAAAAACCTAAGAGATCAAGGAGTATTAGGCTACTTTCATAGATATCTAGAAAAATATGGAAGGTGAAATATCAGATGTATTATTAATTATAGAAAAAGGAAGCATAAAATTGTGGCTTTATTGTTGGAGACCTTCCTTTGGTCATGTCCAAGTCTAGAATGAGGCTCTTCAAGTAATCTTCTCCCAAGTGGAAATTCAGGCATAATCACAGCATAGGGATGCAAAGGATCAATGATGAGGGAAGATGAACCAGTATTAGAAGGATGGGATTCAAATTATAGGTATCGTGAGAGAGTTAGGGATCCATAGAAGAAGGAGGAAGGCCCACTTCTCAAGGTAAAATCCCCTAATGATAATATCAAGAGCTCCAAGTGAGATAACTCGATCATATCTACATCGAAACATATCCAACTCGTTCTTCTAGAAGCTTCTAGTGTACAAAACTTCTCCTCCATTTGAGTAAACACTGCCAAAAGAGGTTCAACATGATTTTTCCTATTAAAAATCACGTTGGAAGTGTTAAGTCAATGTGTTGCAACATGCCATCAGCACGGACAGGAAACAATCAAAGAACACTGATCCAGAAATTTAGGTTTTAAGTTGAGCTTCACCAAAACATATTCAAGGCACATTTCTGTTGGCCTTCAAGGGATATATTGATGTATTCTCCATGGTGGATATACTGCATAGTTTTCATCTTAGGGCACCTTAGGATCAGGGACGGGAATTGAACAGGGTGAGAAATTATTGTGTAACAGTCATGTATGGACATAAAGAGATGCAAATCTCATGCGAATGTGCAGTGACACATGGATATGATAGTAGGTGTTCAAATTAATAAAACCCCTTATAAATACATTGGCACTCCTTTAGTGGATATTTCTCTCTGATGGAGTGTTAAGGAGGACTTGATAATAATAATTTAGAGTAAATTATCAGGTTGGATGTTCTAATCACTAAATAAGGTACAACATTTAGTACTCCTTAAATCCATTCGCCATGATTTGCTAACATATCAGTGCTCGACTCTAATGGCCCAAGTATCCATTCTTTAGGAACTTTAGAGAAGTCATAGAACCTTCTTATTAGGAGGAGAAAACATGAAATAAATGGCCTTTACTGGAATATGAAAAAAATGTGTCAACAAAAAATGAAGGGAGGAATAGGTTTGAAAGATTTATTAATAATGGAAACGATTCTTGGAGAAAAATTACAATGGAGATGGCTTCAGGAGGGATATGGTCTATGGAAACAAATACAGAATCATAATTATGCACCAACTATACCTCAACAAAAATTAATTTGGTTATGGTACTTTGATCTTGATTCATCATTCTGGTCCTTTGCCAAGAGACATAGGGCCTTAATTTATGAACATTTCTTCAAGGAAGTTAGGATTGGTAGATCAATGAGGTTTTGGGAGGATTATTAGAAACAAATGATGAGGATAATGAATCTCACAGGAATGGATAATATGAAAACACATTTGGTTTCTCAAGGAAAAAAAAATGTAGAAGATTATTTGGATGAGGGGCAGATAGATCAAGTTTGGTGGACATGGATGCCCCTAGAAAACTAGAACCCAAAACCAATGGAGGGAAATATTAATAAATTTATAGAAGTATTTACAACAAAGAAATATTCCTACCTCACCCCAATTAGATAAGCTAAGATTTGGGTATGCTTCCAAAATAATATTTTTAATGACAGAATAATATCATCTTGAGGCTAGATACCATGAACTACAGGTTAAGGAATTATGGTTTAAAGTCTCAAAACAACACCTCTAGAAAGTCTCATTATTTAACTAGCTAGTACTTCATAATAAACCCATTACATGGGATAATATTTAGAAGATGAATCTTGAAGGTCCTTCTCGATGACCTCTTTTCTTATTAAACAGTGAAACATTGGAACATCTACTAAGTTTATGCACTTTATATGTAGGTTTATGGAGGAAATTGGGTGAGTTTCTATATAAAATAAATTGGGTCCGTGAGAGCCCCCAAGAAAAAATAAACTAGTGTATGAATGCCTTTGATAATCCCATTATTAAATGTATTTGGAGCGTCTCACTTGGAATATTGATCTAGAACACATCTAGAAGGAATGAAATAGGAGAATTTTTAAAGGGAATTTAAGTATTGCGAAACATTATGGATGAATTTGGCTAAGAATGTAAAATAAACTATCCTTTCACTAAAATGGTCAACCCACGATGGTTAGATATTAGGTGAGGAAGCAAGGCTTATGCAATTTTGGTTTCCTTCTTCTTTTGAGGGTCATCCAGAAGGAATAATGAAGCAGGAAGGTCTTTTGAGCCTAAGAAAATGGAGCAATCCTCTTGCACCTTTTCTGAACTTAAATTTCAATGGAGTATATAGAGGTAACTTGGGATGTACAAGTTATGGGGGTATTTTCAAACATCAAACTAGCAAACCGCTATTTATTTTCTCAAGCACCATAGGCACACAAAATATTGACGCAATAGAAATAGAAGGATTGAAAATGTGGTTGAAATATGGTGAGGATCAAGGCTACAATATTCTTTAGGTGCAAGTTGTTTCTTAGATTATCATTAATATCGTTTGTAAACTACAATTAGGATATCATATCGACAAAGTTTCGAGAATAAGGAGATTGGGATCAATGTTAGAACATGTTAGGAAAAAAATCACTAATATATCAACTCTTATCCTAGCCCACATAACAAGAACATGGAATAAGGTGCCATTTATGATAGAAAATTATGGATGTTTGGTTGAATCAAATACATTGCAAAAGCTCAGGGATGTTGATCAAAAAAATCTCATTAACAACTTTGTTGGAAAATCATCCAAGATGAAAGATGAGCCCTAGATATAGGTCACGGAAGGAGAGAGGAGGGAGGTGGGGTGAGTTGTTAATGACCCACCTAGCCAATAGTCAGGGGGACGTGGGAAAATGCCCTATGCACCTATAATTTGGAAAACATGGGATGAGTAAAACCTCGAGATTGATGTTGTGGAGTATTTTGTTAATGTAGAGGGTTCATAAGGATGAGTGCAGTAAGGATGATTCAACAACAAACCATGCAAGGTGGAATAATATGGAAAATGAAAAGAGTATCACTATATTGGTTAAGGAATTATGGTGGCCCAGAGACTTAAATTTGACATACATTCCTTCTTGGGGAGGGTATCGAAAGCATGTGATCCATGCTATTCATATTTGGAGAGGATGCACATTCACTTTAGGGACTATATTAAATATGCAGATCGATAATGCGACATATTAGAAGAAGGCTTTGGTAGAGTTTGAGTTTGGTGAGGTGGAGTGTAGAGGTCCTAAATTGGAGAGTGTTGAGGAGAATGGCCTCTTGGGAAGGTGTTGATGCTCCGTGAATTGGGAGCAACTAAAACAAAGTTTTAGAGAAATATGGAAGACTTACAATTCAAATATTTTATCTCCTCGATAAGGAACATGTAAGGATGATTTCTAGGTGAAATTGTGTAAGATTTTAAGAAGCATACCCCTCCTTGAAGAAATTTTTTCTTAATATTTGGGGAAAAGGTGTGTAGTAATTATGGATTGCCTTAGTATTACCTTCTCCAAACTTATCTCTCACTCCTTCGTCTGGTGTGTGATTGATGTTGTTGAATTATCTATTCATTATAATTTTTCTTATAACATCGTAAGCCTTTATGTTGCTTGTATACTAGCATTTAGAAATTCTAGACTTTAACATGAATACTATTTTTTTTTTCTAGGTTATGGAGCTATTATAGAGCTATGTTTGGTAACTAGAGTAGTAAAAGGGTTCGAATATGGAGGGTAGGGATTAGTCCCATGAAAAGAAATTATTTTTTGTGCTCTACAGCTGGTACATTCAATTTAGTTGAAAACATTGGTTTGGTCAAGGGGAATATTGAGTATAGAGATGGGCGTTATAAGGGAAGAAAACATAGAACTTATTCGAGGTAGGTGAAGAATGTTAATTCTATTAGGTACATTTGGGCCATGAATAACATTAGTAATCGGTAGTTGGTCCCAATGTAGAGGGTTGGGGAGATCCTTATTTATGGCTAGATACAAGTTAGAAACCTCAATACAATATATATTGGTTGGGCTAGAGGACATAAGTAATTCTCACCATGTTTTGTTACAAAGGAAGGTCCAGGAGAGGATCAACTTAATATTTGGATCGAGCCTATTGTGTAAACTCTCAACTTCATAATAGGGATGCTAGGCTTGTCAAAATTGATGGAATCTCTTGTGTAAGAGGAATGTCAAAATAAAAAAGGGAATCATCCTCTTATATAACCTCTAATTTTTATTTATAAGTGATAGAAGTGTGGGAAATATTTATTCTAGACATAGGACAGTGATCCAGATATTTTTACTTCAAATATGAATATGGAATTGCATATAAAATAGCATGTAACAATGAAATCATATCACATAAAAGGAGCAGAAATAAAATGCAACCATGAGAAACAAATACAAAGAACAACTTGATAATGGAGTTCACCCAGTGTGGGTTATGTCTCTAGGCCTTTCTCAAAGTGGGGAGACCTCTTTTATTAATCTTCAGAAAAATCAAAGTACATGCATCTACAAAAGGCACCTTATACCACCATTTCCAGGGATGGCCTAAAAATGTACACCTGTACTAAAGAAATGTACTGCATTATTGAATTCCTGGTGTGAGATCATGTCAAATAAAATTAAACTTGACCCCTTTCTTCTTCGTTCAAAATATGGACCCTTGAGAATCTCATAGATTCTCCAAGTATTCCTTCGCACTAGTTGACTAGAATTGTGCTACTCAAATGACAAATATGACTTTTCCACTACGCTCCTTGTCAAAAATTGAGTAAGTTGAGTATACAATTGGTCGGGTGCTGAAACTGTCAAAATTTGGCCCAAGGGAATCTCCCAGATTCCTCAAGATTCCATAAATATTTTGTCCTGCAGATTGACTGAAAGTCTGCTGCTTAAATGAGAAAACTAATTATGCCAAGATGTTCCCTGCGAAAAACTAACAAGAATGAGTATAAACTTGGCATAATTTTTCCACTATGAAAATTTGGCCTCAAGGAAATCTTTTAGATTCCTCATAATTCCACAAATAATCCTCTCTACAAGTTCACTGAAAATCTGCTACTAAGATGAGGAAACTAGTTACACTATTATGTTCCCTGCAAAATTCTAATTAATTTGAGTATAAAATCGACATAATTATGAAACTATGAAAATTTGGCTCCAAGGGAATCTCTTAGATTCATGGCATATTCCCATGCGTCAGTTTTCTACTACTTGTTTTTTGTGCCCTCTTAGGGTTCCACCTTTGCATTGGGTTCTATCTGCTTGTTCCCTTGTGGTTGAATGACAAATATGATTTTAAATAAAAAAAACTTGGCGTTAATTTTTAAGCTTGCCTTCGTGGCCGAATGGTTTTTAGTATTAATTTGTTAGGTCGTTGGCCACTTTCAATTATTTTTTTGTTTTTATTTATTTTTAATCTTAAAAATATGGACAAAACTTGTTGGCCGAAATTTTTGGGTCACCAGAAAAATTAAGTAGGCGACAATTTTGCAAGTTGTGGCCATCAAACACCATGGCCACAAAGTGTCAAATTGTTTCCTAGTTCATTTCCACTAAATTTAGTCGTACCTCTAATTTTAGCAGACCTCCAAATTAAGTTTCCACTCTACTAACTTTAGCTAGGGGGCTTATTTTGATCAAAACTTTGACTGGCCATAATTTTTACGTACGATGTTGAATTGAGATGATGTTTATGTCATTAGAGAGATTGTGACGAGCTCTTTGATCTGACCCTAGTTTCATGGAAATCCGAGGACTCTTATTTTTTTATCCTTCCCTCAACCCTCTTTAATCCTTGATTTTATTTAGAGCCATATGGATTCGATAGACAAGGTGTAAAGGTAGAGAGTACATCTACAAAATCAACCTCTATGAGGAAATGAGATATATTCTATGCGAGGAACTTCCTAAATATAAAGAAGCAAGAAGGGATGTAATACAAATGTTGGACCAGATACATGTTCACCACAACCTTTATGATTATATAGTATATGAAATGGACCAGAGGATGGTGTGGATACAAAAACATCTTGGCATTCATCCAACAAGCCCTAGAGCCTCAGCGACATCGACAAACCATATTCCTCTGGAAGGCTCGAACTCTAACCTAACTCCTTGATTCTATGGTGTTTCGTTATTCTAGTTTTGAGACTAGTCCTTTTGTGTTAATGAAGATGATAGGGTAGAACAACTTATGTGTTTTTATATGTAATCTAGGATATGATATGTATTGTTTTTCTATTATGACCCTATGTACGGTTCAATTTTGGTCATGATTTGGTCTACTTAATGAGAGACCATAAATACTTTTATGATTTTGATGTAAAAATTTCAGTTTTGTAATAATAAAATTTAGCTTACACAAAAAAAATTATTTACACATATTTTTTATATATTTAACTTTCATATTTTATTAGAAATATTACACTTCTATTATAACTATTTATAAATATAAAAATTTAAGTATATATATACATATACATATACATATACATACACACACACACACACACACACACACACATATTTATATATATATATATAATTAACATATACATATATATACAAAAATAATAAATGACAATAAAATTTAAAAAATTAAATATTTTGAAATTTAAATAGATTTGTTTTATATATTTAGCTTTTATATTTTATTGAAATGATACATTTCTACTATAACAATTATAAATATATACATTGATATAATTTAAATATGTATTATATAAATAAAAAATTAGCATATATATATATATATATATATATGATGATGATGATGATGATGGTTAACGTCCACTGAGACCAATCTTTGGTCTATCAGACCTAAAGAAAAGAGTTATTTAATTTGATTTAAGATTTTATTCCTATGCTCAAGAAGCTTGGAGAGAAGCCTCCCCTGCTCACTATAATTTTGACATCTTAAGAGGCTAGGAAGGTCAGTATTGCAACAAAGATTATGAAATTGAGCTCTAATGTGGTTGTATGCGGGGCACTCTAAGACGAAGTGATTTTCATCCTCGATGTTCATATTCTCACAGAGATGGCAGATTCTTTCCATCCATGGTGTTTTAGGAACTGTCCAACAACCTGTTTCACTATGGAGCTCATGAGAGTTAGTTCTAATCTTGGCTATATTAATTTTCTTCTTTCAGCTAGTTAAAACAGAGAGATACTTTTGATCTTCTAAGGTGGGGTTGATGACCTCCTTATAATACCTTAATTTTCTTTTAGCTGCTAGATCTTTCTCACATCACATTTTTTCTTTGAACTTAGAAGTAACAATTTTTTTAATGTTATTGATGTTTTGCAATGCAACATTCTCGTCGATCTCCCAATTTTTTAACTAGGCCCTAGTGTCTTTATACCAACCTCATTTAAGCCTTAGGTGGTTTTGGCTGGAATTTGAAGCTAGCTTAGGAATTCTATGGTCTCCTATGCTATTGAGCTTGTGCTTGTACAACAGAAGCCTAGTCATAGCTAGGCTCTTAATAGGGGAAAGACTCACTTCTATAAGGAGAATAGGATAGGGTGTATTGCTTTTAATTTTAAGGTTATACGTTATAAAACGCTTATGGATTTGCTCAATATTTCTCTAGGATTCTCTAGAGATGCTGCAATCCCAAACCTCACATCCATATCAGATAACAGGAGTGACTAAAGTTTCAAAGAGGAACTTATTTCTATCCCACATTACGAGGTTTGTCATTTTACAATTATTTTCAAGACCAAAATAATCTTTCCACCCCCCACTAATCCTTTTTTGAATGCTATAGTTCCAATTGAGCTTGTGATGAATATCAATTCCTAGGTACTTGTAAGAAGACACTTCCTCCGAGTTACTATTGTCATACATAAAATTAGTGTAAGTGTCCTTCTTGGATTTGATAATCATAACTTTTGTGTTGTTAGTTTTAACAGACATACCCATGGTAGAGCAGAAATCCTTAAGAAGTCTAAGTTTCTTATCAAGATCAGATGGGCACCTTACGAGAAGAACAATATCTTCAGCATAGAGAAGAAAGATGATGACTATCCCAGCTAAGATCATGCCAACACATCCTGCTTCCTCTAAACAACCTTCTAGCTTGTCGATGTAAATGTCAAATAGGGTAGGGGAGAGGGGGAAACCTTTTTTTAACTCCGATATTAGACTTAATATCTTTCAACCAACCCTCATTTCTCTTTAACTTAGCAATTACATTCTCGTATAGCCTTATAGCAGCTGCTCTTAGCTTGAAAGGAACATTTAGCTCTTCTAATCTATTCCATAGGTTATTTCTAGGAACTGTACCGAAAGCCTTTCTAAAGTCCACAAAGCAACATAAGAGATTGGATTTATCATTGCGGCATTTTTCCACAATAATCCTAAGTGTAACGAGGTGGTCCATTGTTGAGTGCTGCCTTATAAAACTCGCTCGGCCTTTAGCTCGCTTACCTTCACTTTCAAGCCAAATGCTCAACTTATTTTCCAAAATAATACCATATAACTTGGCTAAGAGAGGGCTGATCATAATTGTTCGATAATTAAAGGGGTTATTTGTATCCCCACTTTTAAAAATAGGGATAATGAGGCTCTGAGTCCAAGGTTTAGGGAACCCTTGCTTGATCGCTTGGTTGAAAAGCTTGTGGATGTGGGGGATGAGGACTGAACCTCCAATTTTTAAGATTTCCACCTGGTAACCTTCAATGTCTTTAGCTTTCCCATTTGCCAGGCGTTTAACCCCAAAATCAATGTCTTCTAATGAGAAAACTTCTTTCATTGTAAGCAAGGTTTCAAAATCCCTGGCATTTGGAGATTCATAAAGCTTTTTAAGATAGGAATTACAGTCGTGTAAAGAAATTTTATTATTATCTTTAGTTTTCCTAGTTAGAATCTGCCTCCAGAATTTATTAGGAGTGACAACAAAATTTAAGACTAAAACATTATTTTAATATACATATGTTTTTTCTATAGATTTATATTATAAATTATATTAAAATATTATACTTATACTATAGTTGTTTATAAATATATATAATTTAAAAATGCATGGTATATATATATATATATATATATATATAAGTAATAAATGAAAATCAATTTAAAGATTATAATTATTTTTTTATTTACATATTTTTTAATATTTAACTTGTATATTTTATTTAAATATTATACTTCTATTATAATGGTTTATAAATAAATAAATTTATATAATTTAAGTATATATGGTATAAATAAATATATATTAAAAATAATAAATACAAATAAAATTTAATGACTAAAATATTTTTTAATTTATATATTTCTTTCCTAACATTGTATTTTGTTAAAATATTACATTTTTATTATAATGACTTACAATTAGATATTTATGATAAAAATAAACAATTAAAACTATATATATATATATATATATATATATATATATATATTTAATATATATACAGTTTTCATATATATATAAAACAATAATAAATGAAAAAAATAATATACATATATGTATATTATTTTTTATATATTTAATTTTTACATTTTATCAACTTATATTATAATTGTTTATAAATATATTAAATAATGTAATATTATTTATAAATATACAAAATTGTATAATTTAAGTATATATAAAAAATTAACACTTATGTGTTTATATATATATATTTCATGGACCACTATTTTTATATATAAAGACTTGATATATATAAAGACTATAATAAAGACAAATAAAATTTAAAGACTAAAATATTTTTTAATTTATATATATATTTTTGCATAACATTGTATTGTATTTTGTTAAAATATTACATTTTTATTATTATGATTTACAACTAGATATTTATCATAAAAATAAACAATTAAAAGAAGCCAATAATATATATATAGTTTTCATATATATATTCAACAATAATAGATGAAAAAATAATATACATATATGTATATTATATTTTATATATTTAATTTTTACATTTTATTCCACTCCACTTATATTATAATTGTTTATAAATATATAAAATAATATAATATTATTTATAATATATTAAAGTGTATAATTTAAATATATATAAAAAATTAACACATATATATATTTAATGGACCACTATATATATATATACCTTTCATATTTTATTCCTTTCATATTTTATTGAGATATTACAAATTTACTATAACAATTGATATAATTTAAATATATATGATATAATTTAAATAGATATGATATTTCTAAAAAATTAATATACATATAATTAATGTAAAAATTAAGATATTATTTTAATTTATATAGGTTTATTTTATATATTTAGTTCTTATATTTTATTGAAATATTACATTTCTATTATAATTATTTATAAGTATATAAATTTATATAATTTAAGTGTATGTAATATAAATAAATAATTAACACATAAATAAACATATATATATATATATAACAAAATTAAATAACTAAAATAATATCTTGAAATATTATATTGCTACTAAAATTATTTATAAATATATAAATTTATATAATTTAAATATCTCTGTTACAAATAAAATAAGAACGAAAAGTATTATTAAAAAAATGTAGCCTTCTATATAAATAAACAACATGACTTCAGACATCTTTCCAAAAGTAACTTAGCTCTTATTAATGTCTCCCTAGTTATCAAGTTTGGAATTTCGTAACATGACTTCTCTCCCTAGTTATCAATTTTGGAATTTAGTAAATTAACAACATGACTCGTGACATATTTCCAAAGCTAACTTCATCCATATCAATCTCTCCCTCGTTATTAAGTTTGAAATTTAGTGAAAATATTAAGTTAACGCACAAAACATGATCTTTCTTTTTTAAATCAAGTAGGTTTTGTCTTTAGGGATTTATTGTTTTTTCATTATTGATCTTTTTGAATTTTTTTTGTCATTTGATAATGAACTTGAATTGAATTTCAATATAATTTTCGTCAAATTTTGTGAAATTATTTATGTTTTTGTTTCACTTTTTCGTGTTCTACTCGAGATTTGGAAACTTCATCGAATAAATTCAACTAGAAATGAATTTGGTAAACATCAAATTCAATCAATTTTGTTAGTTGAATTCGGGGACTTAGCTTATATAAGGTAAGAGATTAATTAGATTTTTTTTACATTTTCTTTCTATGCTTAAAATGAAGTGAGAGACGTGCTCGCACCACTAGAGTCATGCATAGTTAAAAGGTCAACAAGGATAGTAGTGTGACAAATATTTTGAAAATTAGGTCAAATGTGATTATAAGATGGAAAATATACCATAAGCGATTTTCATCTTCAAATTTTAATTTTTGCATTATTTCTATTAATTATAAAATTAAATAATATATGAGTGAAACATATATACATTTAAAAAAACATGAAACATGATTTTGAACCATGGAAATTCAATTCCACTTTACCATGGAATTCTTAACTTGTATATAATATTTGTTACATCCATGGGCCAATATCATGACTTCTCAATACTATATGCTAAAAAAATGCAAGTAAATTAATAGTCACAACATTTTAAACATATTTTATTTTAATTTAATTCTATAATAGTTTTTCTCCGATGGGGTGCCTCTTGACTGGTCTAATGGTTCTTCTTGCTCTCTATCTTGCTCAGATAGGCTTTTAGTTTCATGGGATGTCCTCATTTGCTCCAAGACTCGAGCCATCTCCTCCTCATAATCTTGTAAGGGTATATTTTGAGGGCTCGAGGGAATTGAGTGGGATGGCCCTGTCTCTTCTATGAAGTCTGAGGTTCCTTGAAGTATTTTGGACTACTTTTGCCTGCTTGGTTTTGAAGTTGAGGCACAGGTCCTTTTCCTTCTGGGTATGTTCATCCTGGGAAGCTCAATTTCAGTTCTGCCAGGGTTTTCCTCAAGTATCTATGCGGCAGGGTTAACAAAGTTGTCCCAAGCTATCTGCTACTTGTCCAACTCATATATGATGATTAGTTTGATTATCCTGTGGTGACTGACAGCTGCTTGAGGGTTTTTAGCTTTTCTTATTCAAGAAGAAGTGTCATGTAATATAGAATTTAAGAAAGGAGGCAGGTTAACTAAAATATTTTGTTTAAGCACAGCTAATAGTTTAAGTTGGCGGGGTTTTACCACGTCTTGGCATCCATCGCATGTAATGAATCTCTGGATGAATGCGGTCAGTTCCTGCAATGGTTGATGTAGAGAGGTAAGGTTAATCCCTTTTCATTTTCACTCCAATGTATCTTTTGAATCCTAATATGCTGCAACTTCCTCCCGTAAGAGAAGGTGTTTCTCTATCCATCACTCTCCTTCCACTGGTATTTCGGAGACTTCAACAATAATTTCTTCTATGACTGGTATAACTCTTCCCCTCAGCTTGGTCTATCCCTCATGTAGGTTTTGCAGGAACTCTATTGCCACTTCTGTATCAAATCCCTGTAGTCTATGTAAATATGCCAGTCAGCCAGCTTGTTGAAGGATAGCATTCGCTGCATATAAAATCGGGAATTTTGAAGGTTCATTCCTGAGAGAATTTCCTCCCATGGCCGATCTGTTTCCTTGAGCTAATTCCTCCTTATGATTGTGTTTTATTTTGGCTTTGTTATTTAGGATGAACACTGTATGCAAGAGAAAGGGAAATTTCAACCTTCTGCGGGTAATACCTTAATTGTGAGGCTCCTTTGGTCCTATCAGCGTATCCAGTAGAATTCATGCCAGAAATTCGCATGCTTGCTTATTTATGAGTAATTACACCCCCTCTACCGAATTAAGGGCGTCGAGGTCCTCAATTACAAGAAGGATTTGATCAATCATGAATGCATACGGGAGGAATGTCAGGATTCAGTAATCATAGCTTGTACGTGAGAGCGGAGGCCGTGGATTTGGAGCTCAAGGAAAGAGGAGTAGTTGGTTAATTATGAGTGCATGCAGTGTAAAGGTCATATTTGGAATTTGTCATAAGCTTATCTCATGTGGAAGTGACCGGAGAGGGAGAGAAAATAGTATAGCTATTATTATGATAAGATGTCCTTCTTTAATGATAAGGTATGACGGAAGCAAGACTAAGATAGGTAATGATTGGTGCTATCATTCGAAGTTCAAACATGTAAGCATAACTCACTTATAGTTACTTATGTGGTAGATTATAATTTTCATTAATTCGAGTACTGTTCTTATGTTAAGAATGGAAGAAAAAATGGGAGGTAAGGTATATGTAAGAGTAATTGGCTATCATTGAAACATACTCTCATACCATAAGCAGAGCCACTACTGCCAGCATGTGTTCATAGCCTCAACAGGGTTGCTATTTTAACCTAAAAAATGAGCCAGGATTCTTATGTAAACGTAGTTATTCTTTCAATTTTGTGGAGAGGTCACCGTGCTGGTATGTTAGCCATATAGCCACAGTGCCATTCACCAGAGTTGTAGCAGAGTTATCAGGCCGGCTCGTGATGAGGCCTCCTATCCTTCAATAAGTTGAGAAGGTCATTACCCTGGTGTGGTGGCCATTGTGGGCATGTCATTTTCTAAAATCTTATGAACATGGTAGGCTGGGTCATGATGAGACTCCTTATCCTCTCCTGAAAATTTGAATATGAGCATAGTACTTCTTTTTGAAACATAAGCATTTTGATTTATGAGGAGGTCACTGTGTTGGTGTGATGGCCAGATAGTCATAGTGCCATTCACTAGGATTATAACAAAGTGATCAGGTCGTCTTGTGATGAGACCTCCTTTCCTTCAAGTAATTGAGAAGGTCATTACCCTGGTGTGATGGCCATTGTGGGCATGTCACTTTCTAAACTCTTATGATCATGGTAGGATGGCTCGTGATGAGACCCCCTATCCTCTCTTTAAAATTTGCATATGAACATAATAGTTATTCTTTATACATGAAGGGAGGCTCATAACTCCTTAAGAGTTAGGGATGGTGAGGGAAGTAAAAGGAATGCCAATACAATTAATACCCCTTATTCCAATTTCTTCATATTGGAGGGACGCACTACTCGAAAGTGTAGAAGGATATACCATCATAGGATCATGTATTGTATGATAACATAATTGAGTTGGGAATGACTTAGCCTTTCATTTCATATATGTACAATGTCGGCTTCCAGTTTAGATATTATAGTGTCAAGGAATCATCTTATTGTTAATTTTTATTTCTTCCCTCCTCTCTTCAACTACCACTTCCTCCTCAGAGATGCCTTCTATAGCTAGGGGGCAGAAACGTGAAGCTGGGTTACACTTTTGTGAGAATTGGGGGCCGAAAAAAATTTTCGGCAATAGTTTGGTCGAACATTTTATAAAGTTCGGCCGAACTATTTAATAGTTCAGCCGAACATTCCTAGAAATTTTGGCCGAACTCGTGATTCCGTTTAGATTGACGGCACACTAACGACGCAAGCAAACATAATTTTTGCCGGAGATGGGAAAACCGGCAACAAAGGTTCGGCCGAACTTCCAACAAAATTTCGGCCAAACTTTGAGTTTGACTGAACTAGTTTCTATAAATAAATCGCCCGCGAAGTTGATTTGTTTACCGGTCTCATTATTCGCGTGTATTTTCCTCACTGTTGCTGCTGGTCTTTTCACGTGTTTTCGCTCCTCCCGTTCGCGTCGTTGGCCTACTGGAGGTCTACTTGTCCGTGTTGTTGCTCCTCCCGTTCGCGTTGTTGCTCCTTTCGTCGGCGCTGTTCATCTACTACAAGGTATGTTGCTCCTCTCGTCCTCGCGATATGTTGCTGTTGTTATGGCATTTTTTGTGAATGAGTGTAATAGAAATTTCTGTTAAGATAGTTCTCTCTGTCTGGACACACCATCATTAGGTGTCTGTTGAATTTTATGGCATTTTTTGTGAATTTTATGGCTCCACTCTAGCTCTAGTCCTAGCACGGTTGACTTCCACCAGGGTTAGCAGCTTCACACAAATTCTACCACGCTAGTTGTTACGAATTGTTCACATGAAAGTTGTGTGATATGTTTCACACACTCCAATATTTCTCCACACACATACCTTTAAAAAAATTTCTAGTCTACTGCACGTCACGTGTAATTCGAACAATACACCAACAATGTTGTCCAACTCCTGGGGCTCCATAATGCACGAAAAGCTCCGCGTGATTGACATTCCAAGACTATAATAAAAAATTTGTGTGTTTGTTTCAGGTCGGGTTCACCACATATACACATAGTATGTGTAGTTATTATTCATAAAATAGTTTTAAAATAATCCTTTGATAGACATCCATCTTATTCACAATAGATGAGAAATGAATTCAAGCCTTGAATCTCCTCCTAAGCTGGCATCATATCACGAGGTTTTCCTTTTGGCTTTCGATCTCACAAATTATATTCACACCTTCTGACAATTAAAATAATACTTGCAGGTCCAATGTAGAATTTAAACACAGTTCAATGCCTTAATCTCTCTTCTTCAAGTTGTTTGTTGCGTCAGCTCACTTCCCAGACAATTATTCAATTCTCCACATCAATCATGTGAGAAGCTCATTGGCAATGGAAATAAGCATGAAGTAGAATTTGCACTTGTGGGCTGTAGATATTCTAGATTTTTCTTGTGCAATTTTGGCATGACAATTCACAACTGGTGCACCTCTCCCAAGAAAGGTCTCTTCTTAACAAGAACAGCCTCTTTTTAACAACACTCTGCTGAGCAACAAAACAACTTCTATTAAGATAGTCCTCTCTGTCTGGACACACCATCATTAGGTGTCTGTTGAATTTTACCAGCTCTATAATGCTGGTCTATCTTAACATAGGATGAGTGGGGGGCATATTTAACACTGCAATTTCTCACACAATAAACCTGACTCCACAATATGATACTTTTTTTTCCATGTAGACAGGTTATCACACTGCCTTCATATTAAGCGATGCTGGTCAATGTTGTTGGTTTCTTGATATGGTCTGCTAGTCAATGTTTTTTACCAGGTTTCTTGATATACGTAATTTACTGTAAAGTTAACTAGTTTTCTTGTTATTGACTTAGAGGCAGCCAAAATATGCTCTGTTTTTTGATTGGGAGCTACAGTAGTTTCTGTTGAAGTTAACTTAGCTTAACATAGAAATTTTTCTGTTATCAACCACATGGTTTAGTTTCAATTGATAGTTAATAGTTCCATATTTCATTTAATGTTAACTGTAAGTTAGCTCTATTAATTTACAGTTAACTTTTAACTTCATTAAGGAACTTCATAGAAAACTAATAATTCAATTGAAACTACTAATTAATAGTAGGGATCTTAGTTGCCTTCAGTTGCATTGATTCTTTATGCTTCAGATTGTTTTTTTAGTTGTTTATTGGTTTATTTCTAGTTGTTTTTTTAGTATAAAAAATTCCACATAACCGGCACTGCTGCAATAACCGGTGCTACTGCAATAGGCTTCATTATTTCAATAATTTCAGAAAACCTAATACAAGAAGTGTTAGTTTTTTTTTTCAAATAGAAAAAATAGTCTTTCATATTTATTAGAAAAGAAAGTACAATTACATAGATCTTTCACAGTTCAGCCAGACTTGTCTCTGCAAAATATGAGAATCAAAACAAAAGTATTACAATATATGTCTTGTATATGCAACTACTATCATTCACTAATTCTTCAGTTTGGTCAAAATCTTGAAAGAAAAAAAGAAAAAAAAAACCAAAATGGGACATAGTACATTTTAAAATATCAAATTAGATGTATAAACTAAAAATTAAGAATAATGCCATAATTAGTCATGGATTCATATTTGTATTTAGAATAATAAATAACCTCAAGTGATAATGAAACTTCTATTTTCTAAAGTATTTAGCATAACCTAATACAAAATGGTAGGTTATTACTTAAACAAACCTGCTTTGAACTTCCAAAGTGTTAGGTTATTTCTTACAAAGTGGACTTGAACTCCCAAAGTGTTAAAGGTTATTGCTTACAAACTGGACTTGAACGCCCAAAATAAAACACATGTCTAAATCTATCTAAGAGTTATACATGTATTTTTTTTAGGTTGGAGAAGTGTAGATGTTTATCAATACAAAATTTTGTTATTTAATAGTCAAATTTTATAGTTATTATAATGAAATAGTTTCTCACAACAAATTTGATAAAATAAGTGAAATCTATATAATGAAGATTAATTTGTATTAAGTTTTAGATCTTTTAATAACTAAATTTCTATTTAAATGAACAAAACAATCAAATGTAAGAAATATAAAACATAATGAAACACAATGTAAGAAATAGAGAACATAATGAAACACGCACATACATATTTAGACAATCAACACAATTATTTTCCTAGGAAATCCTTATGGGAGACAAGAAACCCTAAAAAGTAATGATGCTCTACTCCTTTTTCCCTAGGAAATCCTTATGGGAAAAATACCACACTAAAATGTAAACATGCTCTACTCTCTCTTTTCTGGTATGGAAAATATGTAAGTACAAAGAAAGAGGTAATCTCTCTAGAGTTAGCTAAGACTTTTGGCATGTAAGGTTGCTATAAAAACTTAAATTCATACATTTTTCTCTCTAACTTCACACTTCTAGTTGTATTTTCAACTATGGAACAAAATACAATAACACAAAATGGAACTCTTATTCCTCCTAGTGGCCAAGTATTTAACATAGCGTGATAGCCAACTAGGTGTAAGATTTGACTCCGTCAACCATTAATGAGGTTTTTGATTTTAGACCTTTTAGAGTCTTGTTAAAATTCCACATGTAGCTAGCTTTCTATGCATGAGTAATGGGGCTAAAATGACATTCTCTCATACCATGGTGGTCAACATGATAGGTCAACTTACTAAAGGCATAAATTTTGAATGAACTTCATTTGATGTTTTTCTTGCACCATTGGATATGTCTTTAAGTGTAGAATAATGGTCAAGATTTTGGCACAAGGGATAATCGTTTGACCCCCATAAATGTCATTTAATGCCTCAAAATGACTCCAAAAGGTTTTAGACCCCAATTCTCCACCCACCATTAAAATGACCCTACAAGTTGATTCTTTAAGTATTTTCACTCTATAAGCATCAAAATATATGACAAATAATATAATTATCCAATCTAGATCATTATTTAATAATTTGTTAAAATTATGAGTAAGATATACATCATGGAATTTAAATAAATAGTGTTAATTCATTGAACACCCTTGTACATTCCTTGTTGATACTTTGAAAGTAATACGTTTTGAAAAATAATTTGTTTATGGATTCTATTTTCCACATTCTCTCCACCATATAAAAAACCTTCTTATAATATTTGAAACCATCTATATACAACTTTTCATTTGTTTCGATAGGAATTAACATATTTAAATATTAATTGTATTTATGTCTTGTGTGCTAAGGAAGGGAGGTCGTGAACCTTAGGAGAAGAGATAGTATTTGTTAAGTTAGGAGGGATACTTTTTATGAGATAGAATTAATTTAAAATGCTTCTTAAGATTATGTAACTTTCGAACCATAATTACAATTTTTTTTTTTTTTTACTTATCATTTAGTTGCTAAAAGTTGAAGAATTTATGTTGGTAAATAATTAATTAGGTCTATTTAAATCATTTACCACTTTTGGGTTTTTTGTTTTTCGTGGTTTCATTCATAATTTCACTTTTTTGCAAATTGTTAATTTCAATTTTTCACACCACATGTGCACAGTCAAAAGGACCTAAGGTCTTTCCCATACCAAAGTATGTTCTTTTAAAACATGTTTTCTTGGTGATATGGGTGATTTAGAAATGATTGGGAGAGCGAAATTCCTCATTTAATACACAATATGTTTGGTTCATGCCACTAAGCCAAGAATTTTAAATTCAACTGACTTTTAATATAACCAACTAAATGCTGCAAAAAAAGAATAAAAAAATTTATGTTAGGGTTGTGGATTTAGGCATTGAAACAACACACCGTGATATTTCAAATTTAAAAATAATGGTTTGAGTCCTAGGTAGCTTAGAATCCTATCTACAGGTTTGTTTTCAAAATAAGGATGCACTCCTATTTGATTCTCATGATTAGGTTGTAATCATGAGGCTCTCACTCAAGAGTGGACCTTCCCAAAATCTTGTGACGTCTTGTCACAAACAAAACCATCAAACTGAAAAACACATCATCCAAGAAACATAGCTCGCTGACATATCATTTTTCTCCTTCAAAGAAAAAAAATTCACATCATGTGAATATCTCCATGTAATCTTACATATTGGTGTACAAAACCATCAACCAAACACAAGTCGACAAAACATGCCTCTTCAAACAACTGACTCTCAAGTCAAATAATAGCTCATGTACAAATTTCCATATTTGATGCATTTAAGTGTGTCAACATAACTCTACTTTCAACATCTTGCTTCATGCAACATGCACCATACTTTGAATTTTCAAATAAATTCATGAAACATCAAAATACATGCAAGGCCTTAATTGGATAAGAAATCTAACCATCCCTTACCAAACCATTTCAATGACACTTCTTTCAGTTGCACTTCATCATCATGTGAATCATCCTGACCCTCATTGATTATGGAATCCTCTTTTCCATTCTTGTCAATATCTCTTTCCACCTTCTTCAAATGTTGTGGATGACTTGTTGGATACAAAGTCGAACACTTGTCTACAAGGTGACCTTTCTTATGGCAATGAGTGCAAAACAATTGCATCTTATTTTCAGCATCATTTTCCTTGTCCAATGGGCCTTTGACTTTTTGCCTCATTTATTTAGAAAGTTTCATGTGCATGGATATCTTCTTCCAACATCTATAAACATTATGATTATTCAAACCACAAAAGGAACATGCAAACTTTTCCAAATATTATGTGAATATTTACCATTTTTATCATAATCAAAAGCAATTTGATTAAAGGCAAATTTATGCCTTGAACATTCACCTTTGTCGCCTTCTTGAGGAGGTGAATTTGATGAGGTAGTGGCTCTCCTCTGAATACTAGCAATGAATTCAATGACTCTAGAGCTTTCAACATCCTCTTCTTTTACATTCTCATTAGTTGCATGATTATTAACATCTTCTTGCAAAGTGGGTGTCAAAATTTTCCATTCATCATGAACACAAACTTCACAAGCTTGAGGTAATGAACACGAAATAAAATTCCTTCCTGGAATAGCTTCATGTGCCTCCTTGGCTTTGGAGCATTCTCCATCATGTTTTTCATAACCAAGACCCAAATTATTAGGCCCTTTGTCAACAACATTTGGCTCAACTATGCCTTGTACATGTTTGCCTTTAAACCTTTACTTTCATAGCACATTTTCATCAAACATTTGGACCTTATTCCTCTAGTGTGTCTCTCAAAAGCACGTACACATTCATTTTGAGAGGAAATTGAAGACATAAACCAATAGCTAATTCTTCTAACTAACCTTGACTAAAATGAGCTAAATTGTACTTTGATACCAACTTGATTTGAATATGGAAAAACTAGTTTTGTTGGGCTATCTCCCTCATCAGTTAAATAAAAATGTGTTTAGGATCATCTAAAGTTAGCCAATTGGGAAGGGGTTTATGTGTCAATATTTAAGTGTATTTTGTGAGAAATTTATGAGTTAATTAGCTTTTAAAAACTCATGTGTACAACAAATAAAATGCAAAATTTTATTTTGGAAATTTTTTTCCCTCAATCCAGATTCCAATCATTGGACATGTAAGAGGAAGAAAGAGGGAATTCACTTTTCAAATTCTAGACCTTGTCTAAACCAAAATAAACTAAAGGTTCGGTTTTCAAATACAATCACTTATTTGGAAAATTTCTAGCTACCAAAAGTCCATATGCCAATCTACCTCCCAAGAAATCCATTTATTACACCACTGGTTAGTTTTTTGTCTCCTATATTCTTTATCAACCTCTGCTAGTGATTCTTGAAATGTGGATACTTAAATCCTTCCTAAAAATTTGAACTCTAAAATGAGAAGACATACAAGGTCATTTTAAGTCATTCCTCTATCCAATTATAAAAACCAAGTGAATATTTCTACATATTGATTTCTGTCCCATAAATTGTACAATATAGGTCAATTTTTTCCTTTAACTTATTTAAATATTGTTAGCGCACAATTGTTCAATGTTCTGATGAAATTTCATTGATAAAGGCATTATTATGCCAATCCATGTTTCATATTTCCATTAACAATGTTTACTTACATGTAAAACAATGTTGTCTCTGCTTTTATGTTATTTTGAGTTTGCTTTTAGTGCTGAAATTGGAATATATGATATTAATTTATGACTTGCAATTATAGATGCTGAGATACTATTATTTTTCTCTACTATATTGTTATTTCTAGTCCTCTGGGTGCTTTCTTCATATTTTTTTTTTTTTTACTAATTGAAGGGATTCGTAATTCTATATTTTACCATATTGCTTGCTGGTTCCATGTAGATTTAA
The DNA here is from genome assembly GCA_034641835.2 of Pinus albicaulis. Classification (NCBI taxonomy): domain Eukaryota; kingdom Viridiplantae; phylum Streptophyta; class Pinopsida; order Pinales; family Pinaceae; genus Pinus; species Pinus albicaulis. The sequence continues at coordinate 774,878,757 of CM076578.1, forward strand.
TTGACATATAATAGGTGGTTTGTATTTTTTGGATGGCTGTAAAGTTTTTGGCACATCATATTGAATTTCCATAATTTGTGTAGCTCCCTAACATTCAGATAGAACCTTCATTGAAAAATGTGAGGGGGGTTTCAAATTCACATTGGATAACACCCTCTTCTAGGATAAAAAAGTTTAACAAATACAATAATAGAGAAACAATTAGTGACGTCACCAAAAGATGTAGCCTCTTCAAGGTATCATATCCTCTCATCAAGGTCAAGAATCTATTCACCAAAAATGTCTTATGGAAATGATGGTTTAAGAAACAAAACCAGACAAAAACCTTCAGTGAGAACAACAAAATCTAAAACCTCTTCAAGGCCTTCAATCTGCTCGTAAAGTTAAATTGTGTCTTGATCAAGTCCAAAAACAAAGAAACATTCAGTGACAACACCAAAATCTACAACTTCTTCAACGTCTTCTAAACCATCTTCAAAGTCAATATTGTGTGCATCAAATTCCTTAGCAAGGTCATCAATGGAGTCATCAAAACTACAATTTCAAACTTCAATGCCAAAAATAAGTCAAAAGAATTCAATTTCTCCTCCAAAACCTTATTCTCTGAGCAAAGCTAGCATGATGTCGTCGAGAAATTCAGTAATTCCACAAGGAAATTCTATCAAACTTAAAACAAATCCTTTTCATCCATATTTAATGCCTACCGTTTCAGGTGGAACACCTCCAAATTTAAGGACCACAATGCCATAAAATACAAATTTACCTAATAGGTGTAGACCTAGAACCCCCAACTTTGCGTGACATGTACAATTGAAGATCTTATGGTAAGCAGTGTGAGAAGAGATTCATGGTCACTGAGTTGAGCAAGAGAAATAGTTTGGTATGACAACCTTACTTGTGATAGGTCGAGCTAGCAGACTACCAAACTACATGGTAATGGCATTCAAAATGTGAAAATTCCCATTTCACTTGGAAATAAGATGGTAGAGAAAGGTATAGATGAAAGGAGATATCCATATATGGTAAAGAAATCAAATAGTTCTATCAATTCCACCTTGCAACTCTAAGAGACATTGAATTAAATTTCATCTCAAGACAAGGCTTTGGGAGGACACTCTCAAAGCCAACCTTCATTATGGCTTTGAAACACATGGTAAGTATCAAGACTTAGCAACCTTATTTGCATAATTTTTTCTAGCATGGGCCTTAATGTCATAGCCTTCTTTTTCTTAAAATGAATGAAAATTTCCTTGCAATTTGGTTTGCAACATTCATAATTCATGCTCATGGAACATGATTGTGTTGCAATTGTGATAACATCTGCTGTATTCAGAAGCTTTAATAAAAAAATGATTGAAAATGACATTTTTGCTCCGTTTTTCTCAAAATTTAAGGAAAATTACACCAAGTAGCTTCCGGCCTCATATGACCATCATGTCAAACTCATCTCAGGATATTGTCCAAGTAAGAGCCACTTAAGAAAGTAATCTAGTATACATAACTCTCCAATTTCAATTAGCAGCAATGACAGTTTTAAGTATGGTGAAAACATTGCTCCAGATCCTCAATGGGGCATGTTTGATGAAAAAAATTTGGGGAGTGAGAGAGGGAGATGGTAGGAGAAAAAATTCAAGGAATCCATGAGAAATTGAAAAATATATAACTAATAAGGTTTTTAATAAGATCAAAATAAAATTCCACAAGACAGGAAATAATTTGTGCCATTAAGTTGCTACCCGGATAATAGATGACATCTGGCATAATACTATACACATTTTGTGCTTAACATCATGAATATTGTTAGTAATGGTTAGTTAGTGTGCATCAATTTCAGTGTTCAATCATCATGAGGATCATGACATCATGTCCTACCATAGCTTTTTTCCTATTCATTTCTATAGTTCTAATGCGATGGATGTTCTATGGAAGAATGTTTGAACATGATGAATCCTAGTTTCAATGTTGAAAGTTTTTTTCTAATTCATTTTCAATATAAAATGCTTCCTTTAACTATCAATAAAATATATTACATGTTAGTAATGTCACACAAAATGGCTCCCAGTTGAGAAGTCTCAATGATTGAAAAAGGTCATGTGAAAATCTCTTGTATCTATAAAAAGTTGCCCAACAACATAAAGCCTATCAAAATTGACACATGGAAAAATTTTAGAAGCAACATTTCTTTAAATATGCTTGAAATAAGAGGGGGAAAAACCAAAATTCTTTCCAAAGGCACAAAAGCAGTTTTCATAGATTTCCAAACAATTCACCAACTATCATGATGAAACTTGCAATTAAAGGGGTAGGTCTTATTTGTCTTTAGGAATGGACCACAACCATTATTATTTCCCTAAAAAATTGTGATAATGTAAATTCAAACATCATTAACATGATAAAAATATTTGTTCGGCTTCTTATTCTTTGAAATAATGAGGAAAATTGTTAACAACTTATCAATCTGGGGTAGTGGTGGAGGACCACATGGACTAGCTATGGTGATTCTCGCCTTTAGCAATCAACAAAATTAGATTCATGACTTGGCCTTCTACTAGAATTTTGTGATTCCATAGAAAAAGCAGCTCGAGAGTATGAGAACCAATAAATTGTTTCCTACTCATAGTGCAAAGAGATCCCCTAAATATTCTTGCAATTGGCATAGATATTGCACATCCTACTAACTTTTGCATTTGAAAAAAAAATTGCATCTAAATAATGAATTTTTGCATATGTAGTTTATTTGTTCTCCGAAATAAAAATTTGACCATCTTAGCCATTGTTAAAATCTAAACAAGAATTATTTCTTCTCTTACACACTTGAGAAATAGAATTCCATCTCTAATAATCTATTGAGGTCTATGAAATTTAATGGCCTAAGACACTTTGTAACCTAAGAGAGAAACCTATTAGGAAATGGGTGAATTTGGTATTACACACCCAATTGGATAACCTCGAGGAGAAAACATTTCTCCCACTTTATTTGTTGGCATAACCTAATAAGTGTTATTCACTAGCATGTATTTTGTAAGGGCCTTGACCTAATTCCCATTCAACTCCATCCACCAGGTTGTAGAGGATTCCAAGCCTAATTTCATGAAAAGTAAGTTGGGGATGATCACATTGACCTGCTTGATGACATGTCTATGAAGATTAACTACCATGAACTATTTTTCTGCGTAGGGAAAGAGACACATTCCCATTTCTGAGCATGAAAACGTTATTTGATATTTTTAATGCCTCTAGTGTTTAGCTCTACAAGTTCTATAGGCAGATTCTGTAAAGGGCCAGGTAGCCTCTAGATCTCATCTTTTATGAAAGGTGACATATCTAGTAAATGCCCCTACAGTCAATCTCTGGAATGGATCTAAATAGTAGTTCTTCATTTTAATATCCATAAAACACAACAAATTTAAGGTAAACTATGTACATGTGTCATTTATCCCACAAACTAAAGTGTATAAGTGGTAAATTTTATACCAAGTGTGCTCCCACCATGTAAAGTGAAATTTGGTGAATTTATCAATTTTTATAATTTCTTTTTCGATTAAATTGAGTTTCACACATCAATTATTTCTTTGAAAGTTGTGTTCTACATAATTTGTGTACACTAAATTACAAATTGATTTTCTGAAATCTATTTTGTGTAAATGTCCACCAATAGATATATATATCATGGAGGATGAATGACGAAGATCAACCGAATCCCATATGGAGGTTCAGGGATCGAGGGATGTTCACAGTATTTAAATATAATCTTAAATCTCCATACATGTGTGTACATATGGAATTGATTTTTTATTAACTTTGTGAGTTAAATTAGTTGTTAATAAGTTTGATTTTTTAATTTTTAGGAGGTAAGAGGAGAAGGGTTTCTACTCCATCCATGGAGCGTGCTCATGGTTTAGTCAGTCGTGGTATGGTTCACGCAATTTAATCAATGAATATGTACATATGTATTTATATGTACACATGAATGTATTTTTCAATTGATTATAAATTCATATTTGTTTATGAAGCTTCTCCCTCATCTCGAGAGGTTGGTGGTGGTTCAAATCCACTTAGAGGGCCATCAATGAGTGGTAGAAGGTTGCGTGAAAGGGGTGATATTTATTCCCCCGAAGGCCAATCAACGGCTGTTGGTTCTCAGCAGGGTCATTTTGGGTCTGGTTCTCAGCAGGGTCATGTTGGAGAAGATGCTAACCAACAACGTCAAGGTTGTCATCAATTTCAATATTTTTTTCATTAAATTTGTATAAATTTTTTTACATATGTTTTTTCTAATATACGAATTTTATATATATTGATGGAGAGGCCAAAAATGTTCAAACTAGTGGTCAAAATAGACACAGGGAAAACTGCTGCATTCAAGAAGAAGGTTGTCTACCCAGCACAACTTATCCGGCCAAAATTACTGATATACCATGGGAAACAAACATGGCGCAATGCACCTTACAAAGGTGTGAAAGAATTCATGCAAAATTGCAAAGAGATCTCGTGGTTTTGTCTCTACTTGCTGAGAGTTGACAAAGCCTTGAAATAGTTAGACATTCATTGGGAAAAATTGTAAATGTGTAAAAAACTCTTGGGCCAATGACTGATACATTTGTAGAAGTGATGAGAAAGAGAAAAGAAATAGTAATGGGTCCAGATAAATGGGAGGATGTAAAACAAAAAGTTACAAAAGATGTGGCCAAGTCAATGTTTAATTTCAAGGAAGGGACAAAAAGAAAAATGTTGAAGGTGCAATATTTCAAGCACCCTGACATAGCTCACTTTTTGTATGATAGGCACCTTGCGGCCTATGGAAGGCTCCCATGGAACGATGAGGTTCCTGTTTATTTTGCACAAATGTTTTACGCAGAATGTTTTTTGGGTATGAAACCCAACTACAATGTCCTTCCGTCAGAATTTTTTGGCTCTGGGAAAGGTCAATTATATAACCGTAAGGGCGCTAAGAGAGATGTGGAGTTTCCTCGCCCTGAGCCACCATTGGTGAGTCGACCTTTTCGGGTTGAAACTCTGCGGTCATAGATGGATGCGACTTCTCAAATAAGTCGAGAAGCAAGGGATTTTATGATCGAAAATGTTAGTAGTGGATTGGGTGGAGTCGATCTTTGTTTAAATCGACAAAGAGCACGTGAAAATGCACGTGCCAATTTTGTGTATTGTATAGATGAGGAGATTGACAACATGAATGTTGAAGATCTCCGAATATATGCAAAAAATTGTCGCAATGGTTTGCAAGACCTAATTCTTCATGAAGAAGAGGGCACTGGAATGGTATGTGTAACTAATGACCTTAGGGTTTGAAATTATTTTAACATACATATACATGTGTAAAATTTGTAATAAATACATGTGTATGTACATGTATACATTTATTTTTATTTACATTAATCTAACAAAAATGTATGATTATATGTTAAAACACCATTTGCAGTTCTCACACATGATGCATGACAAAAATTTTAATATCGCGTTCGGGACCTCTGGTTCAAACAATGCAGATGGGTCTGACCATCAAGATATGTTGGCAAATATTAGTGTTTTTTAAGTGATTTTAAAATAAATAATTATGCACACATGTACATTTATGTATATATAATTTGATAAAATGTTTTAATAGATATAAATTATGGGGCATTACATTGGTTCATCGTCTCTAATGGGTAGCTTTTAGATTTTTAGTTTATAACTTATATGTTAAGAAATTTGTTGCGTCGCGAAACATATCCAAAATATGCAGTTTTTCGTATTGGACCAGTTCAAAAAATTCTAGTAATTATGATATGCATCCATTGGCTTTGTAAATATGACGAAACCAAATTAGACTCTGTCTAGATTGTTGTAACACATTTTGTTTTCTTAAAAACACAAATTTTCAATGAATACAACATTGCGTCATAACATGACTTCTTATGAATCCTTTGATTGTTAAGAAACACACACTCAAATAAATGCTAAGTTGACATATCAAATCTACATAAAAAAATTTCAAAAAATAACTAATAGAAAGCTAACAAAATTTCTGACAACTTTTATTTTTATCGCAAAATGAAATTCTAAACAGAAAAATTGTTATAGTTTGCAGAAAGTTGAAGAACCGAAAAAAATGAAAAAAATTTCTCAAAAAAGGGCAAAAAGTGTAACCCAGCTTCACATTTTCATGGGTGTGGATCGAGGGGAGGATATCGAAAAAGGAAAGAGTAAAATGAAAAAACAAGGTTGTTCAATCTGATTGAACAACAGTTGTTCAATTGAATTGAACAGCAGTCGTTCAAATAATTTGAACAAAAAGGGATAAAAACACAAAAACACAGCTGCTCAATATGATTGAACAACAGCTATTCAATTGGATTGAACAGTAGCCATTCAAAGAACTTGAACAATAAGAAAAAAATAAAAACAAAAAAAACACAATTGTTCAATCTGATTGAACAACAGTTGTTCAATTGGATTGAATGGCAGTTGTTCAAAGAATTTGAACAGCAAGAAAAATAAAAACAAAAAAAACACGGATGTTCAATCCGATTGAATAGTAGTTGTTTAATTGGATTGAATAGTAGCCGTTCAAAGAACTTGAACAACAAGGAAAATAAAAACACAAAAAAGCATGGCTGTTCAATATTATTGAACAACAATTATTCAATTGGATTGAGCAGTATTCATTCAAAGAATTTGAACATAAAGGAAAATAAAACACACAAAAAAACATGGCTATTCAATCCGATTGAACAATAGCTGTTCAATTAGATTGAACAACAGCCATACAAAGAATTTTAACAGCAAAATATAAAACAAACACAAAGCACAGTTGTTCAATCCGATTGAACAGCAGCTGTTCAATTGGATTGAACAACAGTCGTTCAACGAATTTGAACAGCGATAAAAACACAAAAAGCACGGTTGTTCAATCCGATTGAATAGCAGCTGTTCAATTGGATTGAATAGTAGCCATTCAAATAATTTGAACAGCAAAAGGTAAAAGGATGAGAGAAAAGATACAGTTGCGAGTATGAAGAATGTACAAAGAAATAAGAGCTAGGAATTGTAAGGAAATTATGTACACTATTTACAAATGGCAATAGAAAACTCTCATGTACTTGAGGTTGTGGGGTTATCACCCCCTTCAGCCATAACTTGGATGGTAGGATCATTTCTTACCTGCTAGAAAAAAGATTCCTTTGTGAGAGGTTTGCAATAGAGGCGTAGTCTGTGCCCATTTACTCGAAATGTAGAACCAGATCCATATATGGTGGTCAAGGTGAGTGTGTCATTGTTGTGTACTTCTTGAATTTCGTATGGAATGCCACGTTGTTTGTAATTTTCCCGGAAAATATTGGAATTTGGAGTCATAGAGGAGTGCCCAATCTCCTTTTTGAAATATCTTCTTCTTGATAAGGTTGTCATGCCACTTAGCTCATTGTTATTGGATGATTTCTATGCGCTACAGAGCCAGTAGCCGCATTTCATCTAGCTCATTTATTTGTTGGATTCTTTTAACCTGGGCCTCTGTTAAGTCCAACCCTACCTCCTGGGTTGTTCTTAGAGTCGTGATTTCGAACTCAATAGCGAAAATAGGCTCTCTACCAGGTACTAGATGATATGGGGAATATGCAGTGGTGTTTCGCCAGGTTGTGCGATAAGCCCATAAGGCTTCTAGTAATCTACTGGCCCAGTCCCGGTGATGTTTTGATACTGTCTTGGTAAGAATTTCCTCTAGAACTTTGTTGGTGCTTTTTACCTTCCTGTTTTCCTATGGGTGGTAAGGAGACGTAACTCTATGGATGATATGGTGATTTTTTAGGGTGGTTGTAATTTTATTACCTACGAACTGTACCCCCCCATCGGTTATCACTTCGCGTGGAAAACTATATCACACAAACAACTCAAAAAGGAAATTAATCACAGACTCTTTCGTGGCTCTTGATAAGGCCACTAATTCTACCCACTTCGTTACGTAATCTGTGGAAACCAATATGGAGATTTTCTAATTCGATGGTGGGTTGAATGGTCCAACGAAGTCCAGTGCCCATCGTTCGAACGGTTCCACTACCAATTGTGGTTGTAGTGGCGTCTCATCAGCTTGGCCTGGGCGGCCCGTTCTTTGGCAGTTATCACTGGCTTGGACATATTTTTTTGCGTATTTGAAAATTGTAGGCCAATAATAGCATAATTGTAACACTTTGTACCTCATTTTGTGTTCTGCAAAATGGCCACCATAAGGTTCATCGTGACAGGCCCGTAGGATGTCATAGATTTTGTCCTCTCTGATGCATCTGCATATGTGCATGTCGACCCCTATATGGAAGAGGTATCCATCGATCTAAGAGAACCTTGCGCTGCGTTGTACAATGCTCCATTCTCTTGATGTTAAATGTCTAGGAAACTTTCCCACTGATAAGAAATTTTCCACGTCTGCATACCATGGTGTTTTTACCGCTACCGCAAATAGATGTTCGTCAAGAAACTGATCATTGACTGCTAGCGTGTCATCCATCTTTGGAACCCTTGGACAAGAATTTTGTGACCACGTTTTCCTTTCCTAGACGGTCTTTGATAGTTATATTGAAATCCTGTAATAGCAGCAACCAACGAGTTATTCTCCCATTCATGATTGTTTTCTTGGCTAAATATCTAATGCAAAGCGATCAGTATACAGGAGTACTTGATAGCCAGTTATATAATGTCTAAATTTATTAATAGCATAAATGACAACTAAGAACTCCTTTTCAGTCACTGTATAATTTAATTCAGCAGAAGTGAGGTTTCTGCTGATATAATAAATAGCATAGGGATTTTTGTCTTCTTCTTGGCCAAGAACTTCCCCTATTGCTGTGTCGGATGCATCTGAAGAGATTTGAAAAGGAAACTTCTAGTTAGGCCCTTGTAGAATTGGTGTTGTCGAGACTAGTTTCTTTAAATCTACAAAAGTGGTGTCACATTTATCATTCCAGTGGAATTCAACGTTTCCAGTTAGAGCATACAAAGGTGCAGTAATTTGTGAGAAATTCTTTATAAACCTACAATAATACCTTGCATACCCTAAAAAACTACGCAGGTTTTTCTGTGAGCAAGGAGTGGCTAATAAAAGTATTACCTCTATCTTTGCCGGGTCTAACGGTATTCCTGCTGCAAAGATATAGTGCCCCATGATTACTCCTTCAATCATCATCATGTGGCATTTTTCATTGCTTAAGAATAACTTGGTGGAAATATAATGTTACAACACCTTTTCTAGCATTTCTAATGCTTGATCAAAGTCCTCACCATATGGGGTGAAGTCATCGATATAGATTTCAAGTCCCTCATTTATTAAGTCAAAAAAAATATTGATTATGGCTCTTTGAAATGTTTCTGGGGCATTACATAGCCCAAATGGTAAGACCTTGTAAGAAAAAGTACCCCATGGGAAGGTAAAGGTCGTCTTATCCTTATCTTCGGGGGCTATTTGTATTTGATTGTAACCACTGAACCCGTCAAGAAAGGAAAACAACCGTTTCCCTACCAATGTATCAAGGACCTGGTCAATAAAAGGGAGGGGGAAGTGGTCCTTCTGTATTGCTTTATTCAGTTCTCTGTAATCCACATAGATTCTCCATTTCCCACTCTTTTTAGGGACGACTATCAGAGGGGAGACCCATTTGCTATCTGAAATAGGATAAATGAAATTTACATCCATCAGTTTTTGCAGCTCCTCTTTTACAATATCTTTTAAGTGCGGGTTTAGCCTTCGCTAAGGTTGTATAATGGGTCGAACTTCCTTATAAGTATAGATGTGATGGATGCATAGTTGAGGATCTAAGCCCTTCATGTCTAGGTAGTCCCAAGCAAATGCCCCTTGATACTTCTATAGAAATTTTATGAGCCTTTTCTTTTGGTTACCATCCAAATTGCCATTGATATTCATAATCTTCCTTACCTCAATCTCAATGGGTATGTTGTTACGCACAGTGGTTGTGGAAATATATTGATCCTCAAGGTCTGTCAAGGGGTCCTCTTGAAATTCATCTTCAAGGACTGTTTTCAACATATGGCATTTTAAATTTCCAGACATGGGTGGCTGACTCATAAAATTATTGATTACATCATCGTTAGTTTGATCCTTAAATTCAAGAGCTTCCACTAATGTCAGAGGTGGACAAATTTTTTGCTCCAAATATGTATATGGATTCTTGTGAATTTTTACCGTGGGTAAGCTTGGTTTGGCAGGTGGATAAATAATTATATTTTTTATGGAGTATCCTCTAGTGATGGTCATGCTGCCTATTCGGCAGCCTATGTAAGCATTTCCTGTCACCAACCAAGGTCACACAAGAATCAATGGGTGCTCGTCCATTCGATTTTTTAGATTAATAACTAGGAAATTGGCTAGATACTCCCATGAGTCTACAAAAACCAGGATGTCTTGCAATATTCCTTCTGGCTTGATAACTGACATGTCGGCAAGTTCCAACAGTGTAGATGTGGGTTCTAACACTGATATGCCTAGTTTTTCGTAGGTCCCTATTGTTAAGATGTTAATGGCCGCCCCTAAATCGACCAATGTTTTTGGAAAGGAGTGGCCAGATATTTTCACAGTTACTATGGGATTTCCTAGGTCTTCATATTTCACGGGTGGTTCCTTACCCAGTAATAAGTCAGATAGCGCCCCTACCACATGAACGGTGGGTACAGCCTTTGTATTTTTTACTTTCTTCTTCCCATATAGCTCTTTAATTTTTTTGGAATAGATGGGAATGTCTTGTATGGATACAAAGGTTTCTTAACTCCCCCAAAATATCAAAATTTGAGGAAGCTATAGGTCTAGGCAGTGTTAACCTTTCATGGAAAGGAGTTGAAAGAATCGCAAGATTTCTAGGCTTCTCTTGATCAACCGTTTCATTTTCTTTCTCCTCCTCTGTTACATTCATTTGTCTGTGCTCTGTTGGAGTTCCAAATTCCAATTGCAGTGGGATCATCCCTTGTGCTGGCGAGATAATAGTCCTAATCTCAGCCTTAGCTCATCACATTGCTTCTATTTAGTTTCGGGGTTGGGGTTTTCCATGATCTGGAGTAGTCGAACCAGCTTGTTTTTGTGGTTAGGATTGGCTTGGGATGGTAACTGAGGATGGATGATAGTCTGAGGGTTGTGCTGGATAGGATATGGAGTTTGCAGTGTGGGTTGATTTTGAATTCCTGTCCCCATTGGTTGGCGGGCCATTCCCGAAGGTCGTTGCCAATTTTGAGGGCAATTGGTTTGAGAAGGGGATGTTGGCCACTGAGTTTGATATGGGTTGTTTTTCCAATAAGGGGGAGAACAAGGAAAACTTGGCCAATTATTCCCTATAGAGGGTTGTGTTGGCCAAGGCAGTGTAGGAAACGATTAAGACAGCCAATTGGGGAAAGGAAGTTGATTTTTCCAAGTTGTTGAGTGGTTCTATTGGTTAAACTATGGAGAAGGAAAGAATGGAGGCAGGTCTTGAGGCATACCTGGTCATGTCTGCCATTTTCGACGCTGGTTCATCAAGTAGAATGGTTCTGTTTCTTCTTATGCTTCTTTGTAAACTGCCTTGAGTCTCGGGAGTGAAGGGAAGTGATCCATGGCATGATCCTTAGTGCAGATATCATAGGTCTGAATCATGTCTAAGGGGCATTCCCTTTGGTTGTGCTTCTTCCAACAGCGTGGAAAGAAGATGGCCAAGTTCTGCCCCGCTATAGCTTGCTTCTGCTTAGCTTGCAGGACATAAAGTTGTGTTGTCAAAGTACCTAGAATGTTAGTCTTGAAGTCTTCCAAAAGATTACCAAACTCTATTATGGTTACGTTGCCACCAAACTGATTGAGATCTTTCTTTTTCGAGTCTCGCCTAAGCAGCCTATTTCGCATACTACCTCGAGAGCACCCGATACAGAGCGAAATAATGTCATCATATTCTTCTTGATAGATGTCCCCTCTTCCCATTATATTGAGTTTTTCAACCCATTCTTCTTTCATTCCCTTAATGATTGTTTCTTTCAGGATATCTTTGGATAATGCAGTGTATGGGGACCTTTGCAGATTATACTAAAATCTTTAAACATACTCTTCTAATGTCCCATTGTCTTTTAATTCCATATTTTAATTCCTGAGTCTAGAAATAATCTTGATATTTAGTTAGAAAAATCTTCTTCATTTAGTCCCAGTTATTGATGGTTCCCCCACCGAGTCCCATGAACCAGCGTAATGTCACCCCTTCAAAGTAGAGGGGAATAATTCAGTTTATGAGGATTAGTGGTACAGTCATATCCCCTACATAAGACATCGAACTCAAATAAAAATGCATCAGGATCTTCCAAGGTCAACCCATGTAAGGTGGGGATGTCTTGCAGGGGAATGGATTTCATAGGGGCGTTAGCAGCATGCTAAACAATGGGATATTCCAATGTCGATGTTTTCCTTTGATTCTGGTTTTAATTATTTTCCATTTGATCAAAGATATGCAAGTATTCTTTGGGGATTTCTTGTTTAGGAGGAGTGATCTTAGCGGGATTGTGTGATGAGTGGGGAGGAGGCTTTACAACACTCCCTCAATCTAGAATACCAAGCGTCTTTATTTCGACCACCTTTTCAGGGGATTCAGGCTCTAGAGCCCCTATTTGTATTGCCCCACTAGTTTCTCCTTCTCTTTCTTGTAGATTGCAATAACCCCCCTCTCTCGAAGTGTCAGTACCTATGTGCTCAGTATTTTGGAGGCTTTGTTCAGACCGTTCTTTTTTACTGTGAATCTCGGCGTGGGCTGCAAATGGTGAGGTTGTTTCCTGAGGGAGAGTAGTAGGAATTTGAGTGGGAATTATTCTGGGTCCTACAGATGCCTATGATTCAACTTTCTTAATGATTTTGTCTATATATGTTGTTCTTCCAAGGACCACCGGTCCCTTGGATTTTGGGGATTTTTGTGGATGATTTCGATTTGTTTCTATCTTTTTCTTCCTAGTCATAAAACAAGAGCACCTATTCTACTAGTCTTTGCACAATTTGCTGAGAAGCAGGCTAGGGAGCAAGCATTTTTCTTCTGGTATGCAGGTTGTTACCTCTCATTTTTAATACCCAATTCTTCACCAGCAATAGAGAAAGATAAATAAAGGACATCACTCTTAACACTCTCCCCGGCAACAGCGCCAAAAATTTTGGTTGACAAAGGTGGATTATTATAGGCAACCTCTAAGCTTCTCATTCAATTATCAACCCAGGGTAAGTCTTCCTATTTTAAGAGTGCAAGCACAGTATATGCAAGTGAGATCGAATGATAGTTACTCCATAATTCTTATGAAGAGGATTATCTAATTCTCAAATTTCAATCAACTCAAAAAGTAATGAAATGGTATAATGCAACTAAGTACTCTATCTAGCTCAAAAGGAGACAAACCTATGATTGAACATCATAATGATGAATTGAATAGCAACCTGAATGAATTGAACAACAATCTGAATGAATTGAAAAACAATCTAAATGAATTGAATCAACAATTATTTATAAATTTTGCAATGGAATTCTCTTTACAAACTAACTAATTGACATCTTTATGTAATTAATCAACAATTGGATGCCTTATTGTACTTAGGGAACAATCTAATTCTTAGAGATATATAACATTGAATAGTAGTTACTCTAAGATTCATAAAGTGACTATAAAGGAATTGGGAGAAAATGAAAACATATAACAGCGATAAAGCATTACTGTAAACCAAAAAGCATGAATGCTAAACTATTCTGACGAAAGAGAAATTGTAACCTCATGCGTTTCTATTTTATTAGGTGGAAAGGTAATTCATAAACTGCATCAGATAACTGGACATCAATTCTGTAACTAACGCACAACACGGAAATTGGCAAGGAAACTCCAGGGGTTAGGCCCAAACCACCAGAAGTTCTAACGCAATGAAAAACTCAAAAGATGATTATTTAAAACATCAAAAATATTTATTAAATTGAAAGATAATACAGGGATAAAACTGAACAATTGTGTCCTGATATGTTGATTACAGAAGGAAATTCCTATTCAACTCCCCTATCTATTTCATCCTTTGTCTTTTTAAAGGTGTTTCCGCGTAGTGGGATGATATTTTCGGTACGACAGCGCGATGCTCGTGGATGTCATTTGGGTTCTCGGACTTGGATCTGTATTTCTATCTTCTATCAGTTTCTGGGAGTCACAGATATTTTGTGAGTCTCTGTCTGTCAACTGTCTTTTGTTTAACGTCAGTTCAACTGCTCTTCTTTCATGTACACAGAGATACAAAAAGTCAAATTTCTATTATAAAACGTTCATTTTGTCATTAGCCCAATTGTACTGATTTTTATAAATCTTCTTTTTATCTATCGTTAAGATGAGGAAGAATTCCTAAAAATGTATCATAATTTGAAGTAATCATAGGGTGAAAACATACCTTAATTCCATCCCAACACACGCCTGGAGCCATTTTGGGGCATTAATGACCCAGGTGGATATTGGTGGCCACCCACCTATTCCATTTGAACCCCTGCCATTAGTTCTTTCCATTTTTAAGTTTCAGCACAACTTACTATTTTTAGCAGTTTTTCGGGTCTTGAACTTCTAGTGTCGTCTTGAGGCCCTAAACAACGTTTTATGGGAAAAACAGGAGCAACATGGGTCCATGGCTAATGTTGCTCACACCAAAAGTTTTATTCATCGGACAGATCTATCTAATGAGCTATTGAGCATTCCAAATGGAGATCGGATGCCAAAGTTATGTCCTCAAGTAGTTGAAACACTAATTTACCAAAACGGGGCCCACAGTTTTGGTGCTTCATCTCCTACGGTTAGGTTTTTGGATGTTTTGGGTTTTACATTGTTTCTCAACAATAAATAGGCCTTCGAGCCTCATTGTAGCACAGTTCAGTGGCTGGTATCCATCACATCTCTTCTCAGGGATACGCTGCCAGTACCCTAGCTCATCTATTTCCATTATGTCTGTAATAGGCCTTTGAGCCTAAATGTAACAAAGTTCAGAGGCCTGCATATTCCATATCTCTTCTCATAGATACGCTACCAACACCCTAGCTTGTTTTCATTATGTTTGTAAGCATATTTCATTCATTCTTTTATTAATAAAATGAAGTATTTTTTCCATTGCATCTTTGTGTTTATGTCTATTTCTGTATTTTATTGCGTTCCTACATAAATCCGGATCAATCTACTCCCTGTAACACTTACAAAAAATTTCCCTCCACTCATTCTATAAGTCAAATGCTTTATATATATCATTGTATTTTTAAAATAGATTTGTTTGGTTATTGTGCATAACTTCATGATTATTAGGAGGTGACCGTGGAGAGTTGAGAGCCAATTGATAAATAGTCCTATATTTACGTGATCGAGGTATTTTGATATGCACTTCAAAAGGATGTAGTGGCTGCATGGAGCATGAATGATTATTTATGGGCTGGAATAGGGTCATTTGGGACAAATATTTATAATTCCAGCTTCCCCAATAAAAGTAAAAAAGGAGAAATGGGTGGAGCTCCACAATATACACAACAACAACCATTGATTCTTCTAGGGATTCAAGCTCGCAACTATGGAAAACATATCTCATGTCAATTAATACAATTACGAAATAAAATGTATCCTTAAGATCAATTATTTCTTATCCAAATGATTTCATCCTTGGGAAATTTCTGGTCAAAGGTTTGCTTTGAAGATGGGGTTTGGCAAATTTAGCCTCGTTCTGAGATTCGTCAAAGTGTTTATTTTATTTTTCAACCAAGCCAACCCATAAAGTTTGAGTTTTTTTTTGTGGAGAGTAAATTGCATGTGGTTAAAAAGAGTTAAATTATTATTTTTTAAGTGTTCAAATGAATGTTAATAAATAAACAAAAGGTTGTTGGTAGAAATATTTATGGTGAAATCTTATTGTGTTGTAGTTTGCTACTGTCCAACTCTAGTGTGAAAAATTAAATGATGAAGAACCAAAAGGAACAAGCCAACTATTGAATAGACTATTGCGGCCCATAATTCTATGGGAGCATTATACACACATAGTTATTAATAAGGTCAAGCTAGTGTGGTCCGTCATGCTCTGGGAGCATCATTACAGGTTATTTTATACAAGGTTAAGTTGTAAAATTGTCTTATGAAGACATTCTGTACCCAGAATTCTATATTAGATAACCGATGAAGGCTACAGAGGGTCATGCATTCAACATATGGTGGAAATTACATAAGATGATTCAGTATCAATATTAACTTGTTTCACTCCTGGAGGTTCAGAATCATCTATTTTGAAAAGTACGACAATGATGGTCTGAAGTGGTTATGCCTTAAATGGAACAAGTGGGAATCTCAAATGTGGTGAAGAAATGAGCGGAAACTATGAAATTTCAGAGTGGATATGAGTGCTTGTGATGACCATATGAGGCAAATATGATAAACATTCATTTATGGTTGTAATGTTTGTTACATGTAAGAATTAAGCCTAGGGTGTCAGAATTAATGCTTCCATGTATTTTACAACTTGTCATTATGAGTCTCAATTTTTCAATATAGAAGTTGTTGATTTCTATGTTATGAGTTGGAGTCGTGTCATGTCTGAGTCATAATTTATCAAATTCAGTGATCTAGTTATTATATATGTAAATTCTTTATGTGATTAATAAACAAATGTGTGTGATTTTTTGTGTCCACAAACTCTCTCTCCTCTCAATCTCTATTTATATAATTTTGATTCACCCATTTGGATTCACCCCACCTTTGGTGGAAAATAAATAGTTATCCACGGAATGGGGCCATAGGCATAGTGGAAGTGGGGTGATGGGAGGAATGGAAGAGTTTTATTAGATACAATATGGAGTGTTTTCATCCCGATAGGGGCAGATAAATATCATCCCTTCTCAAACCCAGTTGGTAACAATTCTCCTGCCCTGTCGAGTCTAGTATATGGATGAATGCTCGTATTTCTAGTAGAGAAGGATATCCTGACATATCATAATGTTTTGTATCACAAAGAAATAAATAAGGTTGACAAAGATGTTGATTTTATTCTGGTATAAGGCGAACATCACATCTTCCATCTCTACAATCCAAAATATGAGAATACCATTGCAATGTTGAAACACATTTTAAACTTCACCCATTCCTCGTCATCATCCTCCGATGACTGTAAGAATCCTACCCAAAATGTTAATGTAGAAAATATTTGTAGCTTACTCAGTGTATATAGTTTCATGATGAAAACATAAATACTATTGCGAAATTACTTTATCATCGAGCGAATATTGAATAAATTGGAAAGTCTAATGAACATAAAATGCTATATGGTAGTAGGTTTACCATGGAGTGAAAATTGAAGATATTGGAAAGAGCTCATATTCATATATTCAAATCTATGTATTTCTATTGAGCTTCCTTGTCTCTATGCTTATGAAATTTATGTATCAATATTTTTTCGAGACGTTATTAGCGGTTTGTCTTCTCTAAATTAATTATAGTTTATTACTTCTCACTACACATAGATTGGCTTTTAAGGCAATATTTAAGACAATATTTTGGTAAAACCCAATGTCTCAAATTATTGTCTGCAAAATTTGTCTCTATAAAGACAATAGTTGGAATTAATTACATATTGTCTAGCTAGAGACAATAAAAAATTATATTTAAAGAAAATACAATTTCATTTTTGTCTCTTCAAAGACAATATAAGAAAATGAATTCAGAAAAATATCTCACCATTGAAATAAACCAATATAAAAATTATATATTTTTATTAATAAAATACAGTATAATTGATTAATTCATGTTCATGCATAGTGGAATCGAACCACCAACCTCCATCTTCAAGACATGTGTTCTTCCATTGAGTTAGCACCCTTCCAAAAATCATTTGAGGAGTTATGACAGTCCTTGAAATTTCATATGTATGCTAAAATAAAACCATTAATACATAAACATAAAGGCTGAAAATGAAGTGAGTTTTCATCCATTTCATGCATGCTTTATAGGACTACATGACAAAATACCATGGATTCAAGTGAAAGACATGTACTCTTTGGCTAGTCAAGTGGGTAAGGAAATATATATCCAGCTAGTAAGGTTGGTATCCCTCTCGCTAGTGAGGATAAAAAATCTCTCATGGGTAAGGTAAGACTAGTAAGAACAAAAATCTCTAGCCTTCAACTAGTAATGTACACAATCATTCAAGTCAAAGTTATATATATAATGTTTACAACATATATATATTTATATATATATCCAAAATGAGGTACATATACATAAGCCATTATATGAAACTGAGAGCATTTTTTCGGACTACCTAGTAGTACCACTCCTATAATGGTGGAAAGCATTTTAAGGGATCAAAATACCATGTGGTTTCAACCAAGTATTTGTAGTTTGTACGGGGATCCAGTCCCCTTTTAATGAATAAATGAACTAAGTGGGTAAGAGGACAATCATTATCCATAATAGAGATTTTGGGGTGTCTTTTATGTATCCAAAACCCCCAAGTTTTGACAGAAAAATATAATTTATTGCATTTTTTGTGTCCCCATGAGGGATTTCTTTCTAAAATAATACACATCCAATGTGTGAGTGGAGTAAGTGACGTAAATTATGGTGTTTTTGGGGTGTGTTATAACTCCTTCCAGTTCAATTTCCAATCTATTGTGTTGGATGGTCTTCCTTTTATCCCTATATTTGTCCTTAGCAGTTCTCATCGACCTAATTTTTTTAGGATTATTGCAGTCATAAAACCCCCCAAATCCTCTCCTTCATTTTCCCTCCACCGCTCTATGTTTTCCTTTTGCTACTAGCCACGGGTCTTCCTCTACAAGAAGGACGCTTTCCCTCAACTTGAAACACAAATCTCTCTTTTTTTTTTATCCTTATTGTGTTTTATGGGCCTCATAAACCAAAACCAACATTATATAATCTATATTTCTCTTGTCCTTGTAAGTCTCTACTTTCCCTCTCCTTTGTTTTCTACGAAGACAAAAGGAAATGTCATGAATCATTTTCAAGGTTGAGACCAACATTAAGGAGACAGGAGAGTCAATATGGTGCTATATTTATCTCTTCAACATGTGGGATGATGGTTGATCCAAGTGTTTATTCCCTCTCATTTTAAAATGAAATTACATACTCCACCATTTTCCTTCCATTATTTCCCCTCCAACGAAGTGATATATCATACTGGCTAAGGATGCAGGCTTCCTTTTCATGCCCGTACTCTTCGCCTCTTCCTTTTCTAGCACTTGGGGACTCTGAGTTGGACATGATTTTACATATACATGTTCTAGCATAGCTAGGGGAAGGCACACTATATTACTCGTATACTTTTGTAGTAAAAAATTGTCACGTGCTAAGTGTAACTGCACCAAAATAGAATGTGAAGGATTTTCCATAGTGTATTTGTTGTGAGAGTTCCAACATTACCTTATAGAATGGCCCTTTCAATTTTTAACATATTACAATATCCTTAAATATTTTGTGAAAAGCAGTATTGGAAGTTTATTCTGGTTATGGTTGCGACTTTTCCAATATTTTGATTTTTAAGTGGTGGTTAAGCTAGGTAATAAGAAAACAAAGCTTGATAATATCTCCTATATATATCATGAGGAAGCCATTGTAATATTTAACATATTACCTGATGAGAATCCCTTTGCATGCCCAAATTCATTGCTAAGATTGAAAAATTCCTCATCTCTGGATTGACTCCAAATGACTATGACTAGTAGCGGTATATGAAAATAGTTCTACACATAATGAATTATCATTTGATGGCTTCGAATTTTTATAATATAGCCACAAATTAGATTATTTGTAGCTAAATTAGGAAAATAAAAATAATTAATAATTAATAATCATATATGAAAATAACATGACAAAATTAGTCACTAAAGAAAACAAGAAATAAATGCAAAAAACCTATTTAATAAGAAAATAATAACTCACATCAAATTTCTTCACCTTGAAAAAAGACACCTTCCCACCATAAACAAAGATTAAACATGCATTATTATTTTTCAAAGCTATCCATGGAACAACTTGTTTTGGATGTGTATCTCTTGTGGCATTTTCATAAGGAACCCATCAAGATATTGCCCCAATTATAATTGATATTTTTTTGTATCTTATCAAATAAATTTCAAACATTACTCAAGTTACTCAACTTAAAGGCATGGTGACAATGGCTGTAATCACTACAACTAAAATTTTGAGAAAATTTTCCATGTAAAATTGACCTTTCGAGATGGATTCCAATCATTAAATTTCCAACTAAAATGGGATGGACCCTGATATGATTCCATATAATGCAGTCATCAATGCTATCTATAAATAATGTATGCCATAAATTTCTCTTAATCTTCTTCCTTATTTCTTTTCATTTGGGTTATTTCCTAATGTGGTTGCTTATAAAACTCTCATAAATGGGCTTTCAAATGAACCTATGATTCGCTTGTCCTTCATCCTCGCTAAACATTGTATATTGAAATGAAAACCAAATGTTGTGACATACATAGAATAAATAATCATTTAAAGGAAAAAAAATTTATGGACTTATCATTGCATGTATTGATAAAGGAAAACCATGGGGATATTTTGACAAAGCATGTCAATGAGTACCGATACTTTTCATGAATACTTAACACTATTTTTGCTTAAGGTATGCAACTAGGCAAGGAATGAGCAATTATGCAGAACTATATGCACTTTAGATTTTGTTGAGAAAAACATATGGAAAAGAGTTGAATAAAATATTAAGTTCTAGGAGCTTTAAATCTTGTGATAGAGTGGTAAAATGAGCATTTAAAATTGAAACTTTAGAATAAAATTCCAATATGAATTGCATTAAAGAGGTAAAAAATAATCCTAGTGATCCTTCCTTTATTCATATTTACTAAGAATTAAAAAATCAAGTGGATTTCTTATCAAAATAAGAATTAATTTTGTAATATGGTAGCTCTATTGAACCCGCTTTCAAGGGAGGGACTCTCCTCTTAGCTACAAAACAACTTTATATTAAAAGTGATTCATTGTGAATTTTTTTTTGGCTCAAAGTACAAGGTTAATGGATGTAATGAAGACATGTATAGGTCCAATAAATATATTATTTTATTTTATAAAGGATTCAATGATCTGAATGACACATGGGGAATTGTGTTAAGTTTAGAGAAGGAGAGGAGACACATATTATTGGGGTACTATCAACTATTTATATTAGTCCTTTATGGAAATTCTATGTATATTAGATTTGAAAGTTTGAAATATCAATGTGAAGTTTTTGTTTATTTAGAAAAAAATATTTGTAAATGAAGGTGCTTTAAACTTTGTTTATTAAGCATACATTCTTTCACTTTATTCAATTGAGGTTTTCATGAAGTCTTCAACATTTAGAAATATTCAAATAGTCTAGCCTCAATTGAAGGCTGAAAACCTTCATTGAGAATATAAAGCCATAATAGATTTTTAAATTAATATAGGACCTTGATGAAGGAATTATAAAATCCATTAATCGGTGTATTTTATAAACTATCGATCAAGCGTTTACAAGTCAAGAAATGTTTCTATTTTTGGAAGTTTAAACTGGAAAATCAATTTCCAAGAGGTGAAATACCTCAAATCTCTTCCATAGAAGGTCACAAACTTAGTATCTAGAGATTTACCATCAATTCCTATATCCAGTGATATATAATCCATTAAAAAATTTAAACTATAGCTGCCAGTCTAACACACCTGACCTCAAAGTTGGGTCAAGTCATGATATATTTAGTCTTACCCACAAACCAATGTCAAATAGGAAATCTCCACTAGAATGCTAATATTTTCTATTTCAACTCTTTTTCCAATTTTTGTGAAGGGAATTTGGCATGGTGACACCAAATCCAACAAGCCACTAGCGCACAAATACAACATATCTCTCCTATTTTTATGTAGCCCTAGGTTGATTTTCCATGTAAAAATTATAAGACCGAGGTCATGGGACACGTACTCCAAGATGAATAGTGGGAAAAAAATCAAAGTGGGAATCACTTGTGGTTTATTAATGGCTATGGAAATTGACAAAGGAATTGACAAAGGAAAAGAGAAAATAATTGGCATTTAGTTATGAAAGTAAAGGAAAATAGGAGAAAAGGAAGGTGAAGAGACACAAATTTTCCTGCAAGGGAAATTAGAGGAAAAATGAAGAGAAAAGAGACATCAATGATACAAATTCACCTAAGAATCAGTTAGAATATTTTTTCTCATCATTGGATTAGGATCAGAAAAAGGAGAAGGAATAAGCACTTGGACAAGCAAGAAAGGAAATCAAGAGGAAGTTTGGACAACAAAAAGTAAGGACAAAAATTAGCTATGGATTGTAGGTAAAAATGTGCATCTGATATTTAGCATGTTGTTTTCTGGATGCATGGTATGTGCATCTTATTCTTTGTTTATGTGTTGTAATTGGTGTGGATATTTTCCTGGATTGACAGTGGTTTTAGCCTTGCCTTGGAATTTCCTAGATATCCATGATGTTGTGGGTTTTCCATTTTTTTTTCTAATTGGTGGTCAGGTTCCCTATGGTTGTGGGTTGGAAAAAATTATTTATAGGCCTTGGAAAAACTTGGGTTGAGTTACTAGTTTCTAGAGTTGTAGGTTGGGAAAAATACTCTAGAGCCCTCGGTGAGTTAAGTTACTAGTTCCTAGAGATGTGGTTGGAACAAATTCTCTAGAGCCCTATAAGATTGTGCGTTGAGTTACTAGGTCGTGGAGCCCTGGAAAACTTAGGTATAGACCTGTTACACTAAAATTTGTTGCCATGACATTTAGCTGTCTATATGGGTTCATCATTACCTATATTATGCTCCCTTAGAGGTCCAAGCCCATAAAGTTCCTAAATCAAGTCTTTGAATTAGAGAAAAGCTCATTAAAACCCTAAAAATCCTAACTCCACACTTTTCCTAGTTCTTACCTGCGGTACCGCAGTTTCGTGCTCTATAACTAGCGGCACATCCCGCACGTTCTACTTACTAAAACTGTGGACCCCCGTAAAAGGTAAAATAAAAGAAAAATTAAGTTCTAGAAGTCCAGCTGTTCGAACATTCTCCCAGCTGGACGCTTCTAAAAGCTTTATCAGGTCGAGATTCGCCCTTTCATTCATGAACCTCTATCCCTTCATTAATGGAGATTATCCCTTGGTATTTGGAGCTAAAATCCCTTTATGAGAGGACTTTATCCCCCTCTTTATGGAACTGAAACCTGCTTCATTCTCCTATAAATTGAACTCATATTTTAGTCTCAAGGGTACCTCTTAACTTATAGAAGAGAATTGTTCAAGAAATTATACTCTCTATACCTGGCATCATTGGTATGAGAATGATCACATACTCATATCTATAGCTTTATGCTAGTTCAAAGAGGAGAAGGCTTGTCAACCGATGGAAAACGACTGTTCAGGACCCTGGAAGAACCTGTATGACATCAAGACAACAAGATTGTAAGGTTACTTCTTATCATACAAGTTAATACAAATGGATCATATTTTCTCATTAAGTTGTTCATGTATCTATTTGAGTAATTTAATTCTTGGATTCCTTGATCACTGAGATAGATTAGTGTTTCTGAATTATTATATCTTGCATGTGATTTTAATCCTTTTTCATGTCTTTGAATGCAGGTCTTACATGTTGAATTGACCTCTTTTGGAGTGATGAGATTGAAGATTACAGCGAGTGTTGGACTTTAGGTAGGAGCATCTCCTCTTACTTAGTTAAATAATAATTATGAATCACAATAGTCTAGAGAAAATGGTTTGAATTTGGTTGCTTGTTTCTAGATATCCTTAGGATACTAGGGAGATCATTCTTGTCCGCAAGAAGGATTTTATCCGCATAACAAAATGGAAACTCCGTTGGGGATTGAACTATGAACTTAGTTTTCTTTTTTGATTTTTCGGTTTGACTTTTGGATAAATTCTTTGATTTTGATTAGTCCAAAACTGGGTTGGTTAAATAACTCATTAGAATCCCTGGCTGTAAATCTCTATTTTTATTTTTTCTATCTTTTTCCTGGCTTCCGCACTTTTTGTTTAAAAACAGAGTGGTAGCCTCCGCAAATTTTAGTGAAAAATAGTGTGGTACCTCACCTTTTTCCATTAAAAACTGCGGACTCCTGGAAAAGTTTGAAAAAATAAAAATTATGTTTTCAAAAGTCAAATTACCTGATTCCCTGTAATTACCCCAACTTGTCTTGACTGTCAAAGTCTTCTGTGTGAGTTTCTTTCAGAAATTTCTCAATTTGATGTGATCTTTTCAGCTAATTTGCATTTTATGAGTGAGTGTTTGCCCTGTCTTCTTGTTTCTCTTAATCAGAAACATTTATATACCTCAGCTAATTGGTATGACATTGTTTTCTTGTGGAGCCATTAAACTTGATGCAAATATCGCTTTTATGAAAATTAGATTTTATTTTCATTTGAAAATTTAGAGAACCTTTTAGCTTGATAAGGTCTGAATTTCACTTTAGAACCATTATTGGATGTTTTTGATTTCTTGCTGAAATAAGCAAAAAGTTCTTCATTAGATTACAAACTAAGCATAAACATCCTCAAAACCATTTAGATAGAGTTCAAAATTAGATTTTTCTTTTGGTTTTGAATTTTGTGTTTTTAAGAGTTTTAGTTTTCTTTTGGAAGAAGTTTGATTCTAGTTTCGGATTTGAATTATATAAGGAATTTCATTTTGAACAAGTGATTTTCTTCTGTGAAATTGAGTTCTTAAGAAATTGTCTTCTTTTCAAAGTTTCTTGTTTAGGAAATAAAGAATTGATGGTTTGAAATTTATTTAAATATCTCAAATCTTTCCTCTAAATAGGTTTCATTGAAAAGAAATGAGTTTCTTTTCATATAGATGCATTTTAACGTATTTTTGAGTCGGGTCATTAAACATCATTGAAGTTTCACTTCCATACCTTTTGACCTAAGAAACAACCAAACTAAAAGTAACTCTTAATTAAAATCAATCTAGAAATTTTATATTTTCTAGGGATCTTTTCCACCAACATAGCTCAGGCTAGTGTCTTGGAATAGGTTGTAGTTAACATTCCAAGGCAGTTCAAACAAACAAGTAGTAAATCTTACAATAGGAAAATCCAATTATAGCATGTATGCTCTGTGAAGCTCTTCTTAAAAGAGTTAAGCATGATATCATGTTAGAACCAGTGAGGTAATCATACCTATCTCATTGGGAAAGATAACATATGTGCACGTATTAAAAATGATAAACCTTAGATAGACCATTGTCGAGGAGCCTGGAGTCACTTCTTGGTAAACCTTGGATTATGTCAAGGAGCCTTCAAGGCCCATTGAGATAGTTACTCTTCCCTTGCGTGTATATCGAATTGTAAATTATTCCCCCTGGTATATTTGTTTCAATTGGTGACCTTAGTGGCTATAAAATTTAGGTTTATTTCCCAAGGTGACGGTGCAGGGGAGGTCCCACTGTACCTGGAACAACCGTTGACTAGAATCACTTGGACTCTCTAGAGGGTTCTCTTCACTCGAGATGGTTTAAGTGGAGAAACGTCCATCGATTTGTTTCATTAAGCAGGTTTTCGGGGTAACTATTCAAACCGCCATTTCTGCATTAAAATTCTACGATGTTGGATTTCATCACCAACTAGTGTTTTTAGTGTGGGAATCTACTGTTTGTGTGTGGTTTGATATTTTATATTTTCTAGGTGTGTGATCAATTTGGTTGTTTCCTTAGAGACTTTAGGATATTTTTTTGAAATTTTCTTTGATTTCGTGTGTTAAAAGTTTTAATTGTGGTTCAATTACTTAGACAATCACATAAAATGCAGGGGAAACCCCCTAAGTACACACCAAGCCAGTTAGAAAGACTTAAATCTGAGAAAGGACAGACATCAGGAAATGGATCCACCGAACACGAAGAAACATCTATAATTGTTCATCCTGAATACGAAGTAGATCAACCTCGTACTACATAAAGAACTCCACATAGAGTTTCAATTTCCGAACTCGCTGAACTTGTTTCTACAACTAGTCAATTATTAGATTTGGAACCTAAAGTATATAAACCAGAGAATGTAAAAATTATATCTGAGATTACTTCTCTATTCCTTGATCCAACCCCTCATCGTCCTGATTCCTAGAGTGAAGTATCAGATCACATAAAATCTTCCTCTCGGACTCATTAGTATTGAAGAAGTTACTGACACTGAAGAAGAAGTTGTTCTTCCTTCAACTTAGGAAACTCTAGATCCCAAGCCAAGTGAATCGATTTATTATATTCCTTTCAAACCAGATCCTTGGTATTCTCAGTTGGCATACTTTCTACACAATATTGGTCTAAACTATTCGCCACCTCGAATTCCATTTTACGCTATACCGAGAGGTTACAGACCTCCATTAATCATGTCTGGTGAGTCATCAATGTTTTCTACAGCACCATAAACATATCTTTATGGTGGTGCGTTTGTCCCTACAGGATACCAATCCCTTTCTGGTACTTTCTCAGGTACATCTCCTTATCCTAACAAATGTATACCATCATCTGGTCCAAATGAATCAAATACCGAAACTATAAATGCTGAACAAATTTATATGATGTCTGGAAACATTCCAAACCCTGATCCTCAAGGTAGTAATTTACAGCCTGGGGGGCAACCTCAAGTTAGTAATTTACAGTTTGGGGGGCAGCCTCAAGGTCAGTACATACCTCAAGTTCAATATCAACCTCAAGGACAATACATACCTCAAGGTCAGTACATACCTCAGGGTCAATATCAGCCTCAAGGTCAGTATCCAACTCAGGGTCCATAACCTCCTTTAGGGCTGTAGTTCTACCCGGAACAAAAATTGTTTCAAGGAGGTGGAAATTATCCAACTAATTATCCAGCATATGTTCCAAATTATCAACTTGGCTATGGTCCTTTCTATCCACAATCTTCAATGGGACCTTCGTATCCTGGAACTAATAGGGTGTGGGATCCATCCCAAGTTCAACAGAATTTGCAACCTAATATGAAAGTACCTTATTATCAACATGGAAAACCGATTGGTTATACCCAAATCCAACAACATGTCCAACTTGTTCAACTTATTGTTCAGGTACCTGCATCAGGTACAGTTCAGCAGCTTGGTCTAAGTACACCTAGAACTCCAATGCAAATTGCTGCACCAACTTCTGTTCAAGCTACCACACCTATTCTTAGAGTATCTGCAGCTCCTATTTCTACAGCTCCTCAAGTATCAGTACCAATTCCTTAGGTTTCTGTTCCATACTCTAGACCTACAGTCCATACTATTGTTCAGATCCCTGTAGGTCAACCTGGTACAAGTATAGTTATAACAAGCCAAACTCAGATTGTTTATCCACCATACCAAGGGCAGTATAAATATGAACTTGTAGCATAAGATCTAGTATATCAAAATCAACCATACCCTGGGTACACATATCAGATACCTACTCAACCCCAATATGGTCCAGTTAATCTTGGTTATCTAGGGGGCATTCTGATTCCAAATTCACAGGCTATTCCAGGATATCCTGGGTATCCTCCTCCTGGAACTAGTATAGTTCCACAAGGTTATCAATTTAATCAACAAGACCCTAACCGTTGGTTTCCATTCATAGCAAATTTGGATTTACCTGATTTATCGCGCCTTACGAATGATCCAATCTATTATCTTCCATATTGGCCACCAATGCCAAATAAGTTTCCCAATGATATCCAGAAATTTGAAGGCAAATCAGGAGAGGACCCTTCTAACCATGTCATGAATTATCACCTCTAGTGTTCATCCAACTCTTTGATTGATGATTCTATTCGATTAATAATTTTTCACAGAACACTGGTAGGATCAGCAGCCAAATGGTGCATTGAATTACCACGTGGCTCATTTAACAATTTCAATGCCTTAGCAACCACCTTCTTAACTCATTTTCAGTTGCCAGTCAGATATGCCAATGGCACGGAATTATTAACTTCACTAAAACATTATAATTCAATGTATATATCAGATCACATACATAAATGGACACGTAGAAGATTTTTGGTGAAAGCTTTTATTCCGGACCAGATTTTGGCAGAATGGTTTATAAAATCATTACTACCAAAAATCACTGAAGATGTAGCTTGTTAGGTCCCCGTAATTTGCTAGATTTATTGAGATACAAATGAACAGGGGTAACATCAAACCAAGCTTTGCAATCTAAGGACCTAGCCTTCCTGGATTCGGAGAGGGATCTCTCTAGTACATGCAAAGATGTGAAACTTGTTTGCTGATTAGAGTTGATTTTAGGCTAGATGTTAAGTGCAGGGCATTTTGATTGTTTTTGGTTGGGTATGATGCTCAGATAGATTTAGATAGAAAACAAGGGAGATTGTTAATTCATTGGGCAATGGATTCTAGCAAGGTCATGATAAGTTCATCAATGGTTTCAAGAGCATTTGCAGGGAAATTTTAACTTGGTTGGTGGATATTTTAAGGTTGTGAAGGGTCATGAGGTGAACATTAAGCTTGAGAATAATAAGTTGATAAAGGGAAAAAACTGAATCCTTTATGTACTTGTAAACTGAGAGAGTTAGAAGATTTATGAGCATAACAGGAGAATCAAAGGCATAATAAAAACCTAATCTATTTGACTTTAGACTAAAAGTAGATAATCAACCAAGACAAACATTTAGATGAAACATAGAAAGGCAAGAAACTTATTTAACTTTCATAGATTTCATCATTAAGAGCAGAAAAACATTTAAGATTCACAAGTAGCTATAACCATAGAAGGAGAGAAAACCCTAAACATCTAAAGTTACATCTTTGAAGGTTCCTTGAAACAAATTCAGCTAAGTAAAGGAAAAGATCAGGATTGAAACAGACTTCTTTGTTAAACCTAGGCAAAGTTGCTTTTAAAGAGATGATTCCAAGAATAGAGTATTTCAGTGGCAACAATATGCAGGGCTAGCCATAAATCATACTTGATACTAACTGATCTAAACCATTCAAGAAATGGAAAATCTAAGAACTTCTTAGGGAGAAAGAGATGGATTCCCTAACATATCTCAACAAAAGAAAACATTGAGGCAGTTAAGGACAAACAGAAGTAAGGTGCCATCAAAAAACATTTCTTAATCTAAATTTTTTTTCCTACTGCAAAATAGCAAGATGGAAAACATAATGGAAAACTAGCAAACATGAACATAAGAAACACATCACCATCAACCAAGCTTATGGATCCTGCAAACAGTCTCTCTCCATCAACAAGCAAACTAGGGCATGCATGAGCTCCAAGACATCAAATTGTTATCAAAAAATCCAAGAGAATATGTATTCCTTCAGCAAAAGTCATCAAAATCCAACTAAAACATAAGAGCCTCATGCTCTATTTATGGAGAAAATGAGGAGGTGGAAACCCTAAGAGGCTTCCAGAAACCCTAATTTAGCCATAAATGTCACAAATGTGCTTAATGACCATGCAAGGCCCAAGACACATAAGAGATAAGATAATACATGAAAAACATCAAAACATAACTCCCAAATCAAATCAGGAGTGATTTGTCCAAAAAAAACATTAAAAACCAATTTTTCATTAATCAGTGTCTTTTGTTGACTTTTTGGCAAAAGGTTGTCTTTGTGCATAGCGCCATTTCAGCAAAAAATAGGGTCTGTTGCAGCTAAGTTTTATAACCCTTCCTGGCATCGGATTTGGCCCTGTGATGGCTCGTTGGAAAGCTTGATGAGTATAATTTCCAAAACTACTTGATTTTTTCTGAATGGATTTCATTTACCATCTCAAAAATAAAATCTCCCATTACTTCTCTGTGCGTAGCGCTAGGCCTAAAAAGGAGGCAGAAAAGTTAATTTTCAGGTGTTTGTTGACCTTTTGAGGGGGAAAAAATGCTCCAATTGACCTGAAATTTTTTGGGTAGACTGTTGGTGATATGAAAAATCCAAAAATGTAAGCTCCAGCAGCTGAGGATGCCCCAATTTTGTGCACAACGCCTAGGGTGTTGTGCTCCTAGGGGTCAAAATTTGGAAGAAACAAAAAGTTTTCGTATTTGCCTCAAAATTGGTGTGTAGACCCCTCAAGGGGTTTTAGACACCTATTGAGAAGCATCGGCCAATATCCCAAGGCTGTCATGCACTTTGGTCATTTTTAGCTCTTCTAGCTCTGTGAGGGCTTGCTTGAGTTTGGCATTAGCAAGCATGCTCTTCCTTGCATAGTGTTTGACCATTTACTTCTGCAATGCAAGGCCCCTCTTCACCTCTTTGAAATGTTTATGCTCCTCTTTATAATAGTATATGACCCTTTGTTCCCTCTCAAAATCCTTTTCCCATTCTTGAAGTTGGGCATCCTTTTCTAAGAGGAGCAACTTAGTACTTATCCCTTGGTCCTCATTATCACTATCTTGATCAATAAAAAGAGGCCCTTGAGAAGTCTTTTTTATCCTTTTGCTCCTTCTTACTTGTACCTTCTGCTCAACCTTTTCCATTTTTTCTTTGCCTTTTTCCAATGTTTTGGATGTTTGAGAAGAGATGGCCCTTTTCCTTTTAGAGGCAACAAACACATTTCTTCTCCCTTTGTGATATGTGCATGTGAGAGGGGTAACAATGGAAGTTTTAAAGGCAGTGCTATCATCATTTTGACCTTTAGTTTGCTTGATATCTTCCGCACTTGCCTCACTCTAATTTTCTTTGTCATCCATGGACTAATTTTTTTCAAGACAGTCATGATTGTTGTCATGACTGTCATGACTCTTTCCTTGACTGTCTGGTGTACTTTGATGGCTGTCCTCCTCATCATCTTGCCCCTCCTCATCATCTTCTTGCTACTCTTCTTCATAATCTTTCTGCTCTTCTTCATCATTTTTCCCACTACTTTCATCTCTGTTTTCCTCTTCATCGGGCTCACTACTCTCATCTTTGTGGCTGCCTTCACTAATTTCATCAATGCCATCACTACTTTCTTCATGGTTACTCCCCTCCTCTTCACTGTTTTCTTCATTTTCATCACCTTATTCTCCACTGCTCCCTCCTTGTCGATCATTATCTGTCTCAGTTTCATCCTGAATGTTGCCTTCTATTTTTTCTTCACTAGGGCTACTGTCAACTCCCTCACTTGGAAAATTTAGGGGAAGAGGTAAGAGGTGAAATTCTTTGTGGAGAAGGCACATCGGGATATGATGGATGTGTGGAGGTAGATGGTCGTGAAGTGGAAGGCAAGTTCTGCTGGATGAAGGCCAGGGTCTGTAAACACACCATGTGAGATGAAGGTTTCCCAAGATATTCCTTGTTGTTATAGCTGGTATAAGACAATCATTTTGATCCGGGAGTGATGAAAGAGGCTTGGCATTTGGTGGTCATAGCTTTTCTTCTTGACAACTGAGGCCATTTTATCAATGCATCAGAAAAGGTAGTAAGGTAGGTTCATCATCTTGACGCTGGTAAAATGCATCAACAACCTTATATGATATGAGTAGATCCAGGAGTATCTCCCCTCACATGTGAAATAACTAATAATCTGCCTCATCAATGCAGCATACCTCTCCAGCAAATGGGAAAAAAGGAAAATAGCCTTACAATTTTTTTGATAGCTGGCTTTCAAATAGGGCCCATAATAACTAAACTCCAGCTTCTTTTGTTTGAGCCACACCTCACCAATGTCTGGTATACCTATTGCTTTGGAAATTATCTCGGATGAGAGCTCAAATTGTACCCCTGCCATATTGACTTGATAGTTTTGTAAGCTACACACGAAAAATATCTTTAAGTCTGAATGGCTGCTGACTTGCTTGACCTTCTCACAAAATTTGTAGCACCCTACATCCTGGAAGCATGAAAGGATCATAGGAGATGAGGTGAGTGGAGTGGTGTCTAGGGGCTCAAATATTTTTTCTTTTCCTCCATGATGTTTTGGCTTGGTGGGAGTATGACTCTCATCACTACTGGTATGTTTATCTCCCTCTGACATGATGACTAGTCCAAAAAACAACAGTAGGACCTTTGGACTTTTCTTGAGGGTTTTTGGGAAAACTAGGTGCTTTTAGTGGTTTTTAGATCAACTCTTTGAAAAACAAAAGCTAAGGTGAAAATGATTTTTTAGAGCTTGCACTTGGGGTTTATAGGTTAGCCTATAGTCACCCAATCTTCTTTTTATACTAAAAACCAATTTCACTTGCAAACCGTAACTCAAAGACTAAGTAATTGATCTTTATATAGTCTAGGGCTTGGTCTAATTTTGACTATGGATGACTTCCTCGTTTTTAGAAAAAGGAGAGCTTGGGAGGAGAAAAAAGGTTTCACCAACCTTAGACTTTGCTTGTATAATTTTTTAAGACAAAATTTCAGATTTTGGAGCTCTTTATGAAAATGTAGTGAAATCTTTTCGGAGCATAGCGCCTGTGCGCAGTTCCTGTGCGTAGCGCCGGGCAGACTGGGCGATGTCTCGGGTGCTTCCGGTCTTTGTTGGGTCTATGCATAGCGCCGAGCTCTGAGCGCATAGTGCAGTGTATTTTTACACTACCCGCCTCCCTCCTGTGCATAGCGCCGAAGGCTAGGTGCGTAGCGCCTAAAATTTTTACAGTTTGGCCTAAAAACCCCGAAAAAAATTCTCCGAACGGCTTCTTCTCTTTGGAAATGGAAAATGATGCGTGGGAAAGGTTCAAGTGACCTTTTATATTTGATTTGAAAAGTAATTTTTAAAATATCAAACCCACTTTTGCAAATTTAATGTCCCCTATATTTTTAGTGTGCCTTTTGACTAATATTTGTTGTGAACACACTTTTGACATTTTTTGGAAAAAAACGTTTACTTATGCCTCTGTCATCTTTTGCAAAACAATATTTTTGACATGGAGGCCTTTGTTGGAGGTCTATTGTTGAGATGCAAACCAGGGTTACACTTGCTTTTTAGGCCGTTTTGATAATAACTTATGCCCAACCTTTTATTTCAAAAACTCTATTTTTTTACCCTTTGGTAAAATGATCCCCTTTAAACTGATACTCTTTGTCTTTTCTTCTCTTAGTGCAGGTGAAGAAATGCTATTTTTGGAAAAAACCCTAAGGAGGAGGCTTCTGTCCTTGAAATCTCTGAGATGGTTTTTTTCTTGTCACCAATGTTTTGTTAATCAACAAAAACAAACCCTGATTCTCTTTTACCTATAGGCCTATTTCTTTTGTCTTGTTTTTGTCTACCTCCTTATGATGATTACAATCTTATTACCTTACCTCTTCTTATTGCTGGTGGCCACCTTGGCTAGTCATTGTAGAAATGTGAACAAGGGAAGTTTTCCCTTGCAGTGTTTGTGCTCTAAGCCAGTGAGGCTTTTCTTGAAATACTTTGGATCAAAATTGCTTGATTTTATTCCTCTTTGAATACAATCTCTTTATGCAAGAAGGTATAACTTGTTGGGCACCAAATCCATCCTATGACTTAGTGAAACATTAGGTGACCTAATGGGGGCTTTCTTGGACTTGGACTTTGGACAGAGACTTAGACTTAGGGATCACCAAATACAATATAGGACCTATGATAAGCTTAGTGTATTTGAAGACCTAAGATCCAGCAATCTTGACTATGCAAAGGGCCTGCAGAGCCAATCAGTGTCTGAGAATATTGTGGAAGAGACAGCAAGGCTTTTTGATTGGTAGGTTTAGGTAGTAGTGGGGAATCCTGTAGGTAAACAAAACAGAGGATTTGGGCCAAAAGGCAAGACATGGTGAAAAAACAATGGGTGAAAATTTAGGGTTAAAACAAATTGCTTGATCCCATGATGGGTCTTCTGGGAGTGGTGGGCCAGTCATGACTGGATAGGATGATAAAATAGTGAAAGTTTTATCTCAAGATAATGAAGGCAGTGAGATTTCTAGAACTCACAATGTTTATGAATTTTGTTTCTAGAAATCTAGGACCACTACTTAGTCATCTTCAGATAGTGAAAATTATGGATGACTAACAATGGCTTCACTTGGGTAGGGCAGCTCCTTCTCAGGAGGTGTCCAGAACTTCAAATTTTTCTGGCTTTTGGAGACCAGTGCCTTTTCCATTGGGCAGATGTGCTCTTTCTTCCTTTGCTAATGTTTGTTTTGAGTCTCTAATCTTTGAGATATGGAAATACATGATTCATATCAGCATCATCTATACCTACCCAATCTACTTGCCTAAAAAAATTTCTTCCTTGGGTGCACTTGAACTAGAAAACCCTTGACATTTCTCTTTTTTGAAACAAAAATCAAACTATGTAATTGTACCCTGATTTCTTCCAAGAGTTCAGATTAAGCTAATGAACTCTTTTTATTTTCTACCTAATCTACTCATTTTTCAAGATTAAGTTGTTTGACAAACTTTATTCTCTATCCTACTAACATGAAATTGAAAGCACGGTAAATCAGGATTAGGAAATCTGACTCACCATGAGTTGTGGCATTGAAACAAGCTACACACAAGTGTTATTTTTGTACAGACAAAGTTTAGGAATCATGAGGGAAATATATGTCATTTGTTTAACATCACCATTTTCCTCTTTGGTTCAGATTTGGGCATGTGGAACCAGCATCTCTCAGTCCTAATCTATCTTCTGACAAGTCAAACTTGAAAATTTTGACCTACTCTTTTTCACTAACTTATCAACCATAAATTTAAAACATGTTCAGCCATGATTAGGCTGGATGAATGAACAAAGATTTTTTGAAATAAGAAGTGGCATTTAGACTTGCACACTTTTAGCATTATTATTATTATTATTATTTAGGTATGGGGATGTACCTCTCTTTCAAACTCTGCCCTCTTTTCTTTTTATATTGTTTTTGAGATTTTCCTTTCTATCAAACAGTGGTATATACAATGAATGAGAAAAACAAACTACGTTTATTGACAAAAGTAATGTTTAAGCATCCTCCCATTGATCGGACCTCCAAACATTTCAGTTCCATCAAACTCTTGCAAAAAGAAAGCATTCTTGCCTCTAACAAACTGAATAATGTAAGGGCCTTTCCATAGATTTTCAAACTTGCCATGTTTGCCCTTGTCTTCCCTTATTGAGTCCCATTTCAGAACCATGTCTCCAATCTGGAAATCATTTGCTTTGGTTCTCCTATCAAATATTTTCTTCATATTGTCCTGTATAGCTTGTGTTCTTTTGTAAACTTCCTCCCTTGACTGCTGCAAATGAATGGTTTGGTTCAGCCTCCTCTACATGTCATTTTCTTCTGATTGTACTTCTTGAAGAAGCTTCATGACTGGAACTCCCAAAGAGGTTGGGAAAACTGCATCCATGCCATACACTAGTTGATAGGGAGACATACCAATAGATTTAATGGTGGTTAGTCTATCAGCCCATAGTGCATGCACTATTTTGCTATGCCATGCTTTTTTATTTTGTTATAGGAGCTTCTTAATGATGTTTACCAAGCTCTTGTTAGAGGACTCAGCTAGTCCATTACCTTGTGGGTAATAAGCAGTGGAGTGGCCCAGGGGGATGTGATATTTGTAACAAAAGTCTACCATTTTCTTAGATGCAAAGGCAACAACATTATCAGTGATGATCTTTTTCGGTCAACCAAACCTGGACAAGATTTGGTTTCAAGGAATTTGATGATGACTGAGTCAGTGGCATTTCTAGAAGGGATGACTTCTATCCATTTGGTGAGGTAATCAGTGGCAGTGAGGATCCACTTATGTTGGGCAGATGAAGTAGGATGGATCTCTCCTATGAAGTCCAAATCCCACTGCTGAAAAGGGGCTTCAACACTAATGGGGTGCAAGGGCAGTGGTAGGAGCTTTCTTTTGCCATCAAAGATTTGGAATTTATGGAAAGTCATGACTAGTTTGTGAGTATCGGGAAATAGGGTAGGCCAATAGTAGCCAGCTCTAAGGATCTTGTTGGTTGTGGTCTTCCAGTAAAGGTGACCCCCACATTCTCCCTCATGTAATTCATGCATGATTTTTTCTGCATCATCTTCAAGCAAACATTTAAGAAGAAAACCAACAAAACTCTTTCAGTACAATACTCCATCTAAAATGAAAAAATTTAATGCTTTTTGTTTTAAGAATCTAGCTTTGGTTTTTGACAAAGAAGGGGGAGCATTGAGATAAAGAAGAACATAAATAATATCGGCAATACCAAGATGAATTTGAAAACATTTCTTCAATGTATGGTGCTTTAAATTCTTTAGTTTCTTCTAAGACATCAACCATGTCCATATCTAAAGCTTGGAAATTTGAGTCAGCATAAGTTTTGTAAGTCCTTGTCCTTTAATCAATTTATTGGGTCTGATTTATAAATTATATTCTAAAATGGTAGCAATCCACTTGCCCCTTTTACCATCGGGGTCTTGATTAAGTATGTCTTTGACAACTGTGTGTGGGAAAAAAGCTATGATATGTGAATGCAAAATATAAACTCTAAAATCCTTCAAAGCTTTGATTAAGGAAAAGGCTTGTTTCTCCATAATGTTATACTTTAGAGGGGCATCCCTTAAAGATTTGCTGAAGAAAGCTATGAGTTTTTCTTGCCCCATGATGTTATTTTGAAACAATACTACTTCCACAGTATGTTCAGAGGAAAAGGATAAAATGTAAAATCCCTTGGTGAAGTTAGGGCTGATTAAGACTGGTGTTTGTGTGAGTGCTTGTTTTACCAGCTCAAAATTTTGTTTTTCTTCCATACTCCACTTCACTCCTACTTCCTTTTTCAACATATTTGTGATATTTCTTAGTAGCTCAGCAAGGTTAGGGATGAATCTTCTTAGGAAGTTAATCTTTCCAATGAAAGATTGCAGCTCTTTAATGTTTCTAGGATGGCTGATTTGTAAGATGCCTTCTATTCTTTTGGGATATATCTTGATTCCTTCCTTAGAGATGATGTAACCTAAGAGTTTTCCTTCCTGAAGGCCAAACAAATTTTTCCTAGGATTTAGGGACAGGCCATACTTTCTACACTTTTCAAAGACTTTTCTCAAGTGGACCAAGTGCTCTTCATCAATCTTAGAGTAGACAGTGATGTCATAAAGATATATGACTATGAAGTAACCCATGTCTTCTAAAAAATATATGTCCATTTCCCTTTGGAAATTAGCCCCTTCATTCATTAAACCAAATGGAATTTTAACATACATGAATTTACCCCACAGTGTAGTGAAAGTAGTTTTGAGTTGGTCACTTGGAAAGACTAGAAATTGGTTATAACCTAAGAATCCATCTAGTAATGAGATTATTTTTTAGCCAACTACTTTTTGGAGTATGTGATCCATTTTAGGCAAGGGATAGTTGTTTTTCAAGGAGGCCTTGTTCAAATTTCTGAAGTCGAAACAAAGCCTAGCTTCCCCGGTCTTCTTCCTAACTGACGCAAGGTTGGACACCCATTTTGAGTATCGGACAGGGACTATGATCCCAACATCGTACATATTTTTTATTTCTTTCTCAACTGAGGGTAACAACAGGGGGTTAATTCTTCTCAATTTTTTTTTTAATGGTTTCTAATGTTCCTTGAGAGGAATTTTAAGTTGAATGATTTTGGTGTCGCAGGATTTCAAGTCTTCATACCCCCAAGCAAACACATCTTTAAATTCTCTAAAAATCTCAATGTATTTTTGTTTTGTGTGAGGTGGGATAGTTTTTGACAACTTGATTATTTTGGGCTCTTTCATCCCTCAAATGTTACATTTTTCTATATTTGTTTTAGTGGATTTTATCTTGGGTTTTTTAGCTACATCATTAAAATCAAACAGCTCTTCTAGTGGTGTACGGCCTCTTGGCAAGGTGTCATCTTTGTACTGCAAAATTTCAAGTTCTCTTTGATATAATTTATCAAATACTTCTACAACACAAGGGTTTTTAAGGTGGTTTATATCATCATCAAAGGGCAGCTCTGTTTTGGGAGTTTCATTTTCAGCAAAATTATTTCTTTCAAATCTTAAACTTTGTTTTGTGCTTGCAAAGTCATTTCTGGATTGCAGAAAATCATCTATTTTCTCATCATTTTCAAACACTTTCCAATGGTTCAATTTGTCCAGTACAGTAGGCCTGTTCTTTACTTTGATGAGGCATTGATTATTTTCATAAGGTAAAGAGAAATTGCTGGTAGCAAAGGCAAGTTCATTAGCAAGGCAGTTTTGGGCCCTAGGGATGAAAGTGAGATCATACTTCTCAAAGGTTTTGAGAAGGTCTAGGGCAGAATTCTTATATTCCCTTAGTCTAGGGTTCTTGGCTGAATATTCTCCCTTAATTTGATTTATGATCAGTTTTGAATCTCCTTGAACCAAGATTTTCTTAGCTTTGAGGTCTTTGAGTAGGTGTAAACCAATAAGGAGAGCCTCATATTCTACAATGTTATTGGTGCATTGGAAATCTAGCCTATAAGAATAGCCTTCATTTGTGTTGTGGAACCAAACCCCTGCTCTTGAACCAACCTTACCATAAGAGCCATCAAATCTCATATGCCAAAGGGTGTCAATTTCAGTTTTGTCAATGTTCTGCACTTCGGGGCTACTAGATTTTTTGGTGTCATTTTCTTGGTTAGAGGATTGGCTTGGTTGTTCTGAGGGGCTTAGTTCTCTCTCCTTGTCATTCACTTGTTCACTTATGTCATTTTCATTGTACAATATGAAGGAGTCAAGGTCTGAGTGAATGGAATAAACAGGTGTGTTATTTGGCTTATCTATGTTACTCACCATGTATTTCATGTGGGATTCCCGGTATAATCTCCTTGTTTGATTGAAAACTGGGATGGTGGCATAAGTCATGTCCATTTGAAGGCTTCCCTGGAGTTTGGCCACCCATGATCTAGATAAAATCATGCCATACTTTGGGGGGATGTCAGCCACAACTATATCCATGACTAGACTCTTAGCGGGGATTTGTGCCAGATTGACACACAGATCCTTGATTAGGCCTAGACACTTGACCCTACTGGAATAAAAAAAGTGCAAGTCCTTGTAGGGTTTTGTGATTTCTAAGCCCAATCTCTCCATCAAAACCTTTGGCATGAGGCTGTGTGAGGCACTGGAGTCTAACATAGCATTATGCATAATTTTGTCATGTATGTTGAGACTTACATAGAAAGGAGGGACAACTCCTTCTTGATATTTTCCCTCTACTTCAAGACCAAACAATAGCTCTGGTTTATCATCAGTTAAGTTTAAAGTGTCAGTATCATTCCCTATATTTAACACTTTGAAATTTTGGGATCTATATACCTCTTGGATTACCAACTCAGTGAGGGGTATGGTTATTTGATTTTAGCAATCTCCCCCTCAAAGATGAAAGGCGTAGGTGTCTTTATTGTATTTACATCAGCTTTATCAGCCATAAATTTTTCGACATTTTTGATTTGTTGATTATGATTTGATGGTTTGGACACCAATGTTTTTTCAGGGCTACTAGTTGAAGTACTAGGGCAGCTTGAATCATTATTAGGTTGGCTAGTCTTTGGTTTGTTTAGTTCAGCTTTCTTAGCCATAGTATTTGTGTTTTCTACTGTATTTTTAGGAATATGTTTAGAGGTCTTTCTTACAGCAGTGTTTGGATGATTTGTTTTAGGAACATCTTTATTCTTTTTTCTCCTAAGGTCATATTGCCTATGGACTTCCATAATGGCATTCTTAAATCTTAGTCTATAGTCTTCGAAATCTTCATATGATTTCTCATTTGGTTTTGAAGAAAACATCCTTTGTTCTTCTTCAGTAAGGAAGGTGTTGTCCTCATCATCCGAACCTATGCCATTTACATGGTCTTCTTCCAACTGCTTAGGCTCTCTTTCCTCTTCATCTACATAGTTGTCTTGGAAAGGAGGTCAGATTTGTTGGTCACTCTCTCTTTGTCTGACTTGAGGAGGGTCTCTTCTAAAATTTTGACTCCTATTCTTGTTTTGAAGATTGGTTTGATTTTCCCTAGGAGGTGTTCTCTCATTTAAACTGATTTTTTCCATCATCCTCTCCATTGTCCTAACTATGGAGTCAAGTTTCGCATCAGTAGAGGAGGTTGTAGGAGTTGTGTCATATTTATAAGTCACCCTTTTTTCTGATCTCGTCCTAGCCCTTTTCTCAATTAAATTGGCCTCTACACTCATAGCCCCTTTTTGCATGTCTTCTAGAGTTAGGTAATCTCTCTCCCTTAGTTTATAGGCCATATCAGCATCAAAGCCTTCGGGATATTTTACTAAGGATAAGCCTTGGAGAGGTTTTATGTGAGGTGGGAGGGCATTGTAAACACTGTTAAATCTAGTGGAGTAGTCATGAACACTTTCTCCTGGATTCCTTTTAAGATTGTTATACTCGGAAAGAATTTGAAGGGGGTTTTTCTTGATTTCCCATTTGTTTACAAAGGTTTGGTAGAGGGTACGGAGATCATGTATGATGTTGGGAGGTAAGTCTTTAAACCATTTCTTGGGTTCTCCCCCTAGGCTTTGAGCAAAAATCCTCATCTTTATGGTTTCTTCTTCTATCTCCATGTTGTCAAAAGCATCACTAAGTCTATCTACATGCTTTTGAGTAGTGATGGATTTAGTCCCTAAGAAGTGAGGGATCTTGGACTGATAGTCATTTGGAAAAGGTAATAGTGGCTGTTGTAGAGCCAATGGAGCATACCAGGCTGCCATGATGGGAGGAAAAGGAAATAATGGTTGATTTACAAGGGGAGGATTTGTGAGAGGTGGAGTAGGATGGAGTGTGGTGGTTTGCACAGTGGCAGTTTCAATGGGTGTAGTTGAGGTACTTGGACCAGAGAACTAATTCTGAGTGGTTTTGAGATGAAAAGGGTTGAAGTGATGGAGAAGATGAAAGTTAGGTGGAGTGGAAGGAGAAGCTTTTCTACTAGATATTTGCTGCAAATCTATGGGGTCAAGGTCAGTTTGGTTAGCTATACTTTGTGACTTGGTCCTGAATAGATTCTTGGTATGGTGCAAGTCAAGCTGAGTATCTTGTGAAATTGTAAGGTGTTTTGGTGCAGAACTTGCTCCATCAATGGTCCTAACAGTGGGTGAGTTTCTAGCTTTCGAAGTTTACCACAAAATATTTTTTGGGTCATAAACTATAGTAGGAGGATTTGGGTCTGGGTGTGATCTGGTATGGATCTTTCGTGAAGCCAAATCTCTTTACTCGAAAATCAGAGAGGCTGGAGGTTTGGGACTGTTTTTTTTTTTTTTTTTTTTGGGAAGGCTGACCTCCCTTAGTGTTTTCTTTACTCACACAAGGTATAACTAGGCCCTGAAAACTAATTTGGACTATTTTGACACAATTCTAGAAAAACCTATGGGACCAGTGAGACGAAAAAAGGCCTACTGTAGGCTAGTGGAGTCACCAGGTGGATGTTTTTGAAATTTTGAGGATATGTATACAATGGTCCACCACCAATTTTTTGATAAAAATCAATCTAGGGAGTACTTTTGGGATTTTGAGTTTCTTTATGCAGCCTTAAGGTTTCAATGAGTATCCTCTAGTTGAGTCATCATCTTACTAGGATGGTGAAGCAATTAGTTTCTACTCTTGGCTATGATTTTATTTTTTATGTCAAACTGGGGATGTATATGAGTCTGTAAGATTTTTTTAGCCTACTATGAACTATGTCCCACCGTGATCGCCATTATGTTAGGTGCCCATAATTTTCTAGATTGATTGAGATAAAAATTGACAGGGGTAACATCAAACTAAGCTTTGGAATCCAAGGACCTAGCATTCCTGGATTAGGAGAGGGATCTCTCTAGTAGATGCAAATATGTGAAACTTGTTTGCTGATTAGGGTTGATTTTAGGCTATATGTTAAGTGCAGGGTATTTTGATTGTTTTTGGTTGGGTATGATGCTCAGATAGATTTAGATATAAAACAAGGGAGATTGTTAAGTCATTGGGCAATGGAGTCTAGCAAGGTCATGATAAGATCATCAATGGTCTCAAGAGCATTTGCAGGGCAATTTTAACTTGGTTGGTGGATCTTTTAAGGTTGTGAAGGGTCATGAGGTGAACATTAAGCTTGAGAATAATAAGATGATAAAGGGAAAAAACTGAATCCTTTATGTACTTGTAAACTAAGAGAGTTATAAGATTTATGAGCATAGTAAGATAATCAAAGGCATAAGAAAAACCTAATCCATTTGATTTCAAACTAAAAGAAGATAATCAACCAAGACAAAAATTTAGATGAAACATAGAAAGGCAAGAAACTTATTTAACTTTCATATATTTCATCATTAAGAGTAGAAGAGCATTTAAGATGCACAAGTAGCTATAACCATATAAGGAGAGAAAACCCTGAACATCTAAATTTACAGCTTTGAAGGTTCCTTGAAAAAAATTCAGCTAATTAAAGGCAAAGAGCAGGATTGAAATAGACTTCTTTGATAAACCTAGGCAAAGATGCTTTTAAAGAGATGATTCCAAGAACAAAGTATTTTAGTGGCAACAATATGCAGGGCTAGCCATAAATCATACTTGATACTAACTGATCTAAACCATTCAACAAATAGACAAGCTAAGAAATTCTTAGGGAGCAAGAGATGGATTCCCTAACATATCTCAACTGAAGAAAACATTGAGGTAGTGAAGGACAAACAGAAGTAAGGTGCCATCAGAAAACATTTCTCAATCTAAATTTCTTTTCCTACTACAAAATAGAAATATGGAAAACATAATGGAAAACTGGAAAACATGAACATAAGAAACACTTCACCATCAACCAAGCTTATGGATCTTGCAAATAGTCTCTCTCCATCAACAAGCAAACCAGGGCATGCATGAGCTCCAGGACATCAAATTGTTATCAAAAACTCCAAGAGACTATATATTGCTTCGGCATAAGTCATCAAAATCCAACTAATACATAAGAGCCTCATGCTCTATTTATGGAGGAAATGAGGAGGTGGAAACACTAAGAGGCTTCCAGAAACCCTAGTTTAGCCATAAATGTCACAAATGTGCTTAATGACCATGCAAGGCCCAAGACACATAAGAGATAAAATAATTAATGAAAAACAAAAAAAAAAAACTCCCAAATCAAATCAGGAGTGATTTGTTTGAAAAAAACATTAAAAAACCAATTTCTCATTAATCAGTGTCTTTTGCTGACTTTTTGGCAAAAGGTTGTCTTTGTGTGTAGTGCCATTTCAACAAAAAATAGGGTCTGTTGCAGCTGAGTTTTGGACCCCTTCCCGGCATCGGATTTGGCCCCGTGATGGCTCGTTGGAAATATTGATGAGTCTAATTTCCAAAAATACTTTATTTGTGCTGAATGGATGCCATTTACCTACTCAAAAATGAAATCTCCCATGACTGCTCTGTGCGCAGCACCAAGCCTAAAAAGGAGGCAGAAACGTAAATTTTGAGGTGTTTTTTGACCTTTTGAGGGGAACAAAATGCTCCAATTGACCTGAAATTTTGTGGGTATAATATTGGTGATATGAAAAATCCAAAAATATAAACTCTAGCAGCTGAGGATGCCCCAATGTTGTGCGTAGCACCAAGGTGCTGCTCTCCTAGGGGTCAAAATTTGGAAAAAACAAAAAGTTTCTGGATTTGCCTCAAAATTGGTGTGTAGACCCCTGAAGGGGTTTTAGACACCTGCTGAGAAGCATCAGCCAAGATC
Source organism: Pinus albicaulis (assembly GCA_034641835.2). Taxonomy (NCBI): domain Eukaryota; kingdom Viridiplantae; phylum Streptophyta; class Pinopsida; order Pinales; family Pinaceae; genus Pinus; species Pinus albicaulis. Next base: position 774,922,307 of record CM076578.1, read on the forward strand.
CTAAGGCTGTCATGCACTTTGGTCCTTTTTAGCTCTTCTATCTGCATGAGGGCTTGCTTGAGTTTGGCATTAGCAAGCATGCTCTTCCTTGCATAGTGTTTTACCATTTTCTTCTGCAAAGCAAGGCCCCTCTTCACCTATTTGAAATGTTTATGCTCCTCTTTATAATAGTGTATGACCCTTTCTGCACTCTCAAAATCGGTTTCCCATTCTTGAAGCTGGGCATCCTTTTCTAAGAGGAGAAACTTAGTACTTATCCCTTGGTTCTCATTATCACTGTCTAGATCAACAAAAAGAGGCCCTTGAGAATTATTTTTGATCCTTTCGCTCCTTCTTACTTGTACCTTCTGCTCAACCTTTTCCATTTTTTGTTTTCCTTTGTCCAATGTTTTGGATGTTTTAGAAGAGATGGCCCTTTGCCTTTTAGAGGCAGCAAACACATTTCTTCTCCCTTTGTGATATGTGCATGTGAGAGGGGTAATCATGGAAGTTTTAACGGCATTGATATCATCATTTTGACCTTTAGTTTGCTTCATATCTTCTACACTTGCCTCACTCTGATTTTCTTTGTCATCCATGGACTGATTTTTTTCAAGATAGTCATGACTGCTGTCATGACTGTCATGACTCTTTCCTTGACTATCTCGTGTAATTTGATGGTTGTCCTCCTCATCATCTTGCCCCTCATCATCATCTTCTTGCTGCTCTTCTTCATCATCTTACTACTCTTCTTCATCATTTTTCCCACTACTTTCGTCTTTGTTTTCCTCTTCATCGGGCTCTCTACTCTCATCTTTGTGGCTACCTTCACTAATTTCATCATTTCCATCACTGCTTTCTTTATGGATACTCCCCTCCTCTTCATTTGTTTCTTAATTTTCATCACCTTCTTCTCCACTACTCCCTCCTTGTCCGCCATTATCTGTCTCAATTTCCTCCTAACTGTTTCCTTCTATTTGTTCTTCACTAGGGCTACTGTCAGCCCCCTCACTTGGCAATTTAGGGGAAGAGGTAAGAGGTGAAATTTTTTGTGGAGAAGGCACATGGGGAGATGATGGATGTGTGGAGGTAGATGGTTGTGAAGTGGAAGGAAAGTTCTGTTGGATGAAGGCCCGGGGGTCTGTAAACACATCATGTGAGATGAAGGTCTCCCAAGATATTCCTTGCTACTCTAGCTGGTATAGGACAATCATTTTGATTAGGGAGTGATGAAAGAGGCTTGGCATTTGGTGGTCATATATTTTATTCTTGACAACTGAGGCCATTTTATCAATTCTTTAGAAAAGGTAGTAAGGTAGGTTCATCATCTTGACCCTGGTAAAATGCATCAGCAACCTTATATGATATGAGTAGATCCGGGAGTATCTCCCCTCGCATGTGAAATAACTAATAATTTGCCTCATCAATGAAGCATACCTCTCCAAAAAATGGGAAAAAGGGAAAACAACCTTACAATTTTGTTGATAGTTGGGTTTCAAATAGGGCCCATAATAATTCAACTCCAACTTCTTTTGTTTGAACCACACCTCACCAATGTCTGGTATACCTATTAATTTGGAAATGATCTCAAATGAGAGCTGAAATTTTACCCCTTCCATATTGACTTGATGGTTTTGTAAGCTACAGATGAACAATATAGTTAAGTTTGAATGGCTGCTAACTTGCTTGACCTTCTCACAAAATTTGTAGCACCCTACATCCTGGAAGCATGAAAGGATCATAGGAGATGAAGTGAGTGGAGTGGTGTCTAGGGGCTAAAATATTTTTTCTTTTCCTCCATGATGTTTTGCCTTGGTGGGAGTATGACTCTCATCACTACTGGTATGATTATCTCCTCTGACATGAAGACTGGTCCAAAAAATAGCAGTAGGACCTTTGGACTTTTCTTGAGGGTTTTTGGGAAAACTAGGTGCTTTTAGTGGTTTTTAGGTCAACTCTTTGCAAAACGAAAGCTAAGGTGAAAATGATTTTTTAGAGATTTCACCTGGGGTTTATAGGTTAGCCTATAGTCACCCAATCTTCTTTTTGTACTCAAAACAACCCTCACTCAAAGACTAAGTATTTGATCTTTATATAGTCTAGGGTTTGGTCAAATTTTGACTATGGATGACTTCCTTGGTTTTAGAAAAAGGAGAGATTGGGAAGAGAAAAAAGTTTCGCCAACCTTAGACTCTGCTTGGAGAAGTTTTGAAGATGAAATTTTGGATTTTGGAGCTCTTTGAGAAAATATGGAGAAATCTGGCCGGAGCGTAGCGCCTGTGCATAGTGCCGGGCAGAATGGGCGGTGTCTCGGGTGCTTCCGGTATTTGTTGGGCCTATGCATAGCGCCAGGCTCTGAGCATGTAGTGCAATGTATTTTTACATTTCCCGCCTCCCTCCTGCGCGTAGCACCGAAGGCCAGGTGCATAGCGCCGACCTCGGTGCATAGCGCCCGAAATTTTTATAGTTTGGCCTGAAAACTCCGAAAAAAATTCTCCCAGCGGCTTCTTCTCTTTGGAAATAGAAAATGATGCATGGGAAAGGTTCAAGTGACCTTTTATATTTGATTTGAAAAGTAATTTTTAAAATATCAAACCCACTTTTGCAAAGTTAATGTCCCCTATATTTTTAGTGTGCCTTTTGACTAATATTTGTTGTCAACACACTTTTGACATTTTTTGGAAAAAACATTTACTTATGCCTCTGTCATCTTTTGTAGAACAATATTTTTGAAATGGAGGCCTTTTTTGGCGGTCTATTTCTAAGATGACAACCAGGGTTACACTTGATTTTTAGGCCGTTTTGATAATAACTTATGCCCAAACTTTTATTTCAAAAACTCTATTTTTTTACCCTTTGGTAAAATGATCCCCTTTAAACTGATACTCTTTGTCTTTTCTTCTCTTAGTGCAGGTGAAGAAATTATATTTTTGGCAAAAACCCTAAGGAGGAGGCTTCTGTCCTTGAAATATCTGAGATGTTTCTTTGCTTGTCACCACTGTTTTGATAATCAACAAAAACAAACCCTGATTCTCTTTTACTTATAGGCCGTTGCTTTTGTCTTGTTTGTGTCTACCTCCTTGTGATGATTACAATCTTATTACCTTACCTCTTCTTATTGCTGGTGGTCACCTTGGCTAGTCATTGTAGAAATGTGAACAAGGGCAGTTGTCCCTTGCAGTGTTTGTGCTCTAAGCCAAGGAGGCTTTTCTTGAATGAATTTGGATCAAAATTGCTTGATTTTATTCCTCTTTGAATACAATCTCTTTATGCAAGAAGGCATAACTTGTTGGGCACCAAATCCATCCTATGACTTAGTGAAACCTTAGGTGACCTAATGGGGGCTTTCTTGGACTTGGAATTTGGACAGAGACTTAGACTTAGGGATCACCAAATACAATATAGGACCTATGATAAGCTTATTGTATTTGAAGACCTAAGATCCAGCATACTTGACTATCCAAAGGACTTGCAGAGATAATCAGTGTCTAAGAATATTATGGAAGAGACAGCAAGGCTATTTGATTGGTAGGTTTAGGTAGTAGTGGGGAATCCTGTAGGTAAACAAAACAGAGGATTTGGGCCAAAAGGCAAGACATGGTGAAAACAAATGGGTGACAAGTTAGGGTTAAAACAAATGGCTTGAGCCCATGATGGGTCTTCCGGGAGTGGTGGGCCAGTCCTGACTAGATAGGATGATAAAATAGTGAAATTTTTATCTCAGGATAATGAAGGCAGTGAGATTTCTAGAACTCACAATGTTTATGAATTTTGTTTCTAGAAATCTAGGACCACTACTTAGTCATCTTCATATAGTGAAAATTATGGATGACTAACATAGCTAAAGGAGGAGTTGTTACAGAAGAACAAGTCATTGCTCAAGCTTAGTTCCTTGACCTAGTATATACTTATTCAGGTACTTTGTACGATAAAATTCCAGATTTACCGCATCCTGGTCAGATAACAACAACTCCTTCAAGGTCTCATGTCATTGATGGTGTAATAGGTTCAGTTAGTACTAATAAGTCTAAGAAGAAATATTCCAAGATTACTTCTCCTATAATAACTTTACCTGATTCACCAAAAGGATATTCTTCCCTCGAAAATTTTTCCGACATTCACATTGTAGATTCCTCTACAACTAAGTCTAAATCTGGAAATAAGAAGAAATGGAAGAATAAAAGCAAATAGACTTCATCTCCCAAAGAAAAAATGAGAAAAATGAGTCATCTTATGATAAACAAAAACCTCGTTATCCTTGTCTTATCTGTGACGAGGATCGTTTCACCAAGGAATGTCCACATAGGTCTGAGGTATCTAAGTTTATCAAAGGTTCACCTACGCCTACTGTCCTGAAGGATCCTTTTCCCATTCAAGATAGAAAAATGATTGGATCTTCTTCTAATACATCAGCAAATATTTTGATGATGTCTCAAGTAATGGTTGTGACTCGATCGCAAGACTATGGAAGTAAAAATCCTGTTACTGGTAAAGAAGTAGAAAATTATAATTCAGTACTAGCTACATTTCCTCTGATTTCTGATCATCGAGAAACCCAATCCTGATCTAGTAATTAAACCACCTGCTAAAGGTGTACTTCAAAAATCAGCTTTCAATCCACATGCGAGAGCTGCTCAAAACTACAACATTGTTGAGGATTTAGCAATATCTCCTTCAGAAATGTCGGCCTTACAAGTGTTGCAATCATGTCCGGCACAAAGGAAATTACTCGAACCTCATGGTATTTGATTTAGAAAATTTTACACCACAACTCCCTCGTCAAATGGCTTTTCAGATTCCAGTAATAGTCAAAAACAGACGTTGCTTTCGTACTATAATTGATGAAGGAGCATCTACGTGTATTATGTCATTAAACTGTTGGAAATCACTTGGTTCTCCAACACTTAACCAATCTCCGACAATTCTCAAAGCTTTTGACGGAAGAGGATTCCATCCATATGGAATTTTTCAGGATCTATATATAGAGGTCAAAGGTAAAACTATTATTTTAGATGTGGAAGTCGTTGATGCCCCTCTATATTACAACCTTCTTTTGGGTCAAAGTTGGTCTTATGCTATGACTGTTGTCGTGTCATCCGTCGTTCGATTAATCATGTTTCCTCATCAAGGAAATATTGTGAAAATAAATCAGCTTTCATATTATTCATCTGACCTAGCTTCTACAGATAGCATTCAACACGTTGGAAAATCAACTATCCCTTATGAGGATGTTGGAGTAGTTTTAATCAAATATTTCGCCTTAATGGGAACTTTTTCTATGCCTCCACCTAATTTACCGCATACTATTGCTAATATCAATATGATTACATCAAGCACTATTCCATTCGATGACCCTTGGATAGTGCCTTTAGAGTCATAATTGGATTCTTTCAATGGCGAGATGCCTTTGAGTCATTTTGAGATATCATATCAAGCAGTACAGTCATTTTCCAATCCTTTATCAACTAATTCTGATCCAATGAATGTGATCAATGAGAAATCATTTTCACAATCAAGCTCAGTTATAACATCAATTCTTGATCATTTTCAACAAGTATTTTATACTGATGAAAGAATTCGTGAATTCTTGTCCATAAATGAATTACCATGGGATGATTTACATCATAGGTCATCATTTTACCTAAGCTTGATATATTTGAAAATAATTTTTCATCTATTTTTACAATTGACTAAGTCAAGGAACCCCAGAGTCTAATATCGATTACAAATTCGGATTCTGAAATCAATTTGGGAAATATCTCTTCGACGGTTCCAATTAACATATCAGTTAAACCAAGAGTTGCTGAAAAAATTAATATAGGTGCTTATTGTACGTTAGATGAAATTACTACATATAAAGCCCTATTTCAAGAATTTTGTGAAATATTTTCCTGGTCTTATGAAGAAATTCCAGGAATTGATCCCAAGATTTTCGTTCATGAAATAAAAACTTACCTAGATGCTAAACCTATTAGGCAAAGATTACGTCCAATACATTCATGAAAAGTTGCTGCTATTAAAGCTGAAGTTGAGAAATTACTAAAAGAAGGTTTTATTTATCCAATTCCTTTAACAGATTGGTATCTAATATCATTCCTATTACTAATAAACAAGGAACTAGACGAGTATGTTTCGATTATAGGGATATTAACAAAGCATGTCCAAACAGAAATTATCCAACTCCCTATATCGACCAAATCATTGATGATAGTGCCGGAAATGAAATGTACTCATTTATGGATGGACTTTCTGGGTACAATCAAATAAACATACTCCATGTTGATCAACCAAAAACAACATTCATTTGTCCTTGGGGAAATTTTGCTTATTGTAAACTACCCTTCGAATTAAAGAATGTTGGTGCAACTTTTCAAAGGGCAATGTCTTACACTTTTCATGACATTAAACACATTGTGCAACATTATCTCGACGGTTTACCTGCTCATTCATTACACAGGGATGATCATCCTACCCATTTAAGAGAATTTTTTATGAGATGTAGGCATTATAAGATTCGGTTGAATCCCCACAAATGTGTTTTTTGTGTGCAATCCGGTAGATTATTTGGATTCGTTGTTTCGAAAGAAGGAATTTGTGTCGACCCATCGAATGTTGAAGCAATTATCAATTTACCTCCTCCTTCCACACTTCGCCAACTCCAAATTTGCAAGGGAAATCAAACTTTCTGCGTAAATTTATTCAGAACTATGTTAAGTTAACAAAAGGTTTTACCAGGTTCTTGAAACAAAATGTTACTTTTATTTGGGATGAGATCGTTGATTGATCTTTTGATGCTTTGAAACACGTGTTGACCCATGCACCATTATTGCATCCACCAAATTACAGTTAGGATTACTTTTTATACCTAGCAGCCTCTGATTCCACCATTGGAATGGTATTAGTTCAAGAGGATGAATTCCACAATGAACATGTGATTTACTATCTCAATCAGAATCTTAATCCGGATGAAATTAAATATTCGCATGTGGAGAAATTGGCCTTGGCAGCAGTTCAAGCTGTCCAAAGATTTTGTCATTACATATTGTTACAAAAAACAACTGTGATATCTAATTGCAACCCGATGATGTACATTTTTACTAAACAATTACTCGGGGGAAAATACTCTAAATGGATTGTTATCCTTCAAGAGTTTGATTTAGAATTTGAAAAATCCAAATCAAAGAAATCACTGGTGTTCGCCAAAATCATGTGTGACTTCCCAAATACTAAGACGGAAACTATGGTAGAGCATCTAATTGCTGATGAATCTCTGTTTCTTATCAGTACATTAGATCCATGGTATGAATATATCATCAATTATCTCCAAACCCAAACCTTTCGACCAAAACTCTAACGTTCAAATCGATGAAAGATCCATTAACAGCCTCTGCAATACAATATTGTTGGAAACACACTTTATCATCATGGTGCAGATTCTGTATTTAGACGATGTTTAACTCATGAAGAGCATGAAAAAGTTTTGAATGACTACCACTCTGGAGCGTGTGGTGGTCATATGTCTGGGTATACCACAGCCCAAAAGATATTTCGCGCTGGTTATTTTTGGTCGTCATTATTCAAAGATTGCATTCTCGCAGTCTAAAAATGCCACAACTGTCAGATATTTGATCAAAATATGCGTGCACCACCAGATCCTCTTCACCCCATAATTGTTGTCAGTTCTTTTGTGAAATGGGGCATTGATTTCATTACATGTAACCCTCACTCGGCCGGGGGGCATGGGTATATTATTCTTGTTGTCAATTATTTTACCAAATGGGTCGAGGCAATGCCTATATTTGCGACAGATGGAAAAAGTGTAGCTACATTTGTATTAAATCATTTAATTTCTCATTTTGATGTACCCCAAGCTATTATTACTGACCATGAGAGTCATTTTCGAAATATCATGATGACCGAACTTTGCGATCAACTTGGTCTGCGCCATGATAACTCTACTCCATATTACTCGCAGGCTAATGGTCAGGTTGAAGCCGTTAATAAAGTTTTAACCACCATGATTAAAAGGATAATCGGAATTAATAAATCAAATTGGCATACCATGATTTTTTCAGCACTATGGGCATATCAAACCTCAGCAAAAATTGCAACAAGGTTCACTCCTTTTCAAATGGTCTACGGTTTAGAAGATGTGTTACCTATTGAATGTGAAATACTGTCACTCCAATTAGCCATAGAGTTACTACCAGCTACCTCTTAAGAGGAAAAATGCTTTTTGTACTTAGCACAATTAGATGAGACTCGACGCACCACTACATTAGCAGTCGAAGCTCATAAAAAACACGTTAAAGCTCAATACGATCGAAGTGCTACACCTCATGTTTTTTCAGAAGGTGACCTAGCCTTGGTTTATGATCAAGCTAACGATAAGCTAGGAGCTGGGAAATTCGAACCAATGTGGCATGGTCCTTACATTGTCAAGCGAGTGCTTGCAAAAGGGGCTTATGAATTGACTGATTATGATGGGGTCTCTTTAGATAAACCCAGAAATGGACTTTATCTCAAGAGATATTATGCTTGATTCTTATGTGAAGATCTCACTTGTACCTTAGTTATTTTTTTAGTTAGATGCCTTAGATTAGATGAGTGTGTCTAGTTTAAGTTTGCTTTTACTACTATCACTTCTTATCTTGATTACTCTTGATATTGAAAATTTCGACATCCCTTCAAACATACATTGGTTTTGTTGATGGTGCCTGTTATAATACACGGAATATTTCTTCTGCAGCCTAGGTTATTTATTCACCCACTGATGAGTTAGTTTCTATGCATGGGGTAAGCCTTGGTCAAACAACGAATAATGTTGTAGAATATAGTGCAGTGATTGAGTTATTATCTGGTGCCATTTCATTTGGCATTCGATGTTTGAACATTAGGCTAAATTCAGAACTCATTGTACTACATTTAAATAGAGTATACGCAATTAAAAATCCAGTGTTATTGAGATTATTTTTGAAGGTTTGTCTCCTGGAAAGGAAATTTGATTACATCGAATATCAACACATTCCAAGAAATTTAAATACATTGGCTGATGCATTAGCTAATATTGTTATAAATAGACATTTGCAATGTTAAAATAGTAAACCAAAACAACATTTGATATGTGTTGAACAAGATAGCCAGATAAAGTAGTAATATCATAGATAGGAGTTTTTGTTTTAAAAAATATTACATCGTCTGCAATCATAGGTTTAAAACACCTTATGATATAAAATATAGTGATACAAAAAAAAAAATACAATATTCCACGACGATCATCCACTATCCATGGTGATGATCATGGTAGTAAACTATCGCCCATGCCACCCTACGCAAGGATCTCCTAAACTAGCCAGGAACACCAGTAACGTGTCTCTGGAGACAAAGAGGAATATCATCTGTCGATGTTTCTGGGATATCTATAGTCAACCTCTCTAGGTTGTGCTCCAATTCAGTACGGATTTCGGCTACCTAATTTTGTGGCTGTGCAATAGGCTCTGTTGGCTTCCTTTCGAAGCGGCGGAGAGTGACTAGCCTTTGTGGACCAACATCTGCATTTAAAATTTTCTTATCAGTATTGGATGATCAAAAATAAAAATAAAAATTAGAGTTAAAACAAATCAAAATGGTTCATTTACCTGATTCATCCCATTGTGCCCCTGGAGGTAAGGACATCTTGGGATCATCTCGGAAATCTATACCTGCATACGAGAAATCCTCAATAGCAAAGATTTGGTTCTGAAGCTAATTAAAATATGCTGGAGTGAATCGGACTACCACACAACCATCGCCACCATGGTGGGACATCAGTGCCACCCAGTGTACCATAAAAGCTCTCTAGGTTCACCAAGATTAGCCTAGATCAGTTGAGGGGTGAAGGATGGAATCCTCTCCAAAGAAAAAGAAACCAAGATGGCACCATACCCAAAGTTTTTCAACTTTGATTTTTTTGCTCTGGTCAATTGGCCTTTCATATTGGCCAATACCCCTTCACACCAACTGAAAATGGTTCCTCTATAACAGTCGACTGTTGTCTGCATCTGAGACTTGGCAGCCACATGTGGAGCTGCGCTCCCACACAACTTGGTCACGATAAACGCAATGAATTTAAGATCAAGACATATGATATTATTTATATCTATACGGTTATCTTTGGGATCAACTTCTTCACTGCAGAACTCTTGTTTATAGCTAGAAATAGGTAGGGCACCTTGCCTAGCTCCAAACAAAGAAATATGTTCACCTCTTTTGGACAAACCAATGAGAAATTAAATATATTCAAGCTCAAGTTCTAGGTTGTGCTCACCAATGATAAAACATTGTTCCTGGACGTCCCATTTGTTCACCAGTCAGGTCATTAGTTCCACTTGTGCCCTCATGCCCTGAATTTCCTAGAATTTATACAATCCAAAATTTATCAACACACGCATTGTGGCTGGTTTATTCATAGCTGCAACGTCTACCTCTTCGTGCTCATGTTCTCTCCACTCCAACATTGTGGAATAATTTGCAAATGGATGCATTTGAAGGTTAGAAGCTTTTAGAGTGAGAATTTTTAACCATTTTTTAGAGAATTTAATAATTTTCCTTTTCTCACGGTGCCTCCACAGTTTTTATATACAGACAGTGTGGACCCCCGCACGCGCTCTTCATAAAAACCATGGTATCTCGATAATTTTCCTTTTGGAAAATTATCGGGGTCCGCAGGTAACCAATACATGACCCGCAGACCCCCAAGAGTGGAATTTTGAACCTATTTTCCTATTAAAAATTGATTTTAAACTTAAAAAGAGAATTCAAATGGATGAAAATGAAGAGAAGAGTGTTGTAGATTACCTGGATTCGACGGTTTTTTATTTGAGCATTCGGTTCTCCCGTTATCACCTCTAGAACGTTTTCTGCCAAGAGCTCTCAACTTTTAACTCTGAATACGAAAGGTGAAAATGACTTTACTAAAATACTTGTTATAAGATTTTTTGAATGAATAAAATATTATTTTGTTTGTTTTCCACTTTAAAAAGTTATTTTTCAAAATGTTTTTACTTATTGGAAACATGTATGTTTAATTTTTCGAGTTTATGTGCAGAAAACAGGTTTTTCGGGTGAAAAGAATTATTTTGATGACGAGTACACTTTTATCACTTTTTCAGGCTCTTGAAAATTACGAAAAATTGAAACCATGGAGTTCTCTTTTAAGCCCTTTTCAGACTCTCTAAACATGAAAATATTGTCGAGTACCTGACTATTCAAACTCGTTAAAGGAAATGAACAGTCATCCTTTCAGTATAAATTTACCCCTTCTTCAGACTGAAATGGACTATTTACGAAAAAGGTATACATTGACTGATCATGGTCAATAGAGTTATCTCCTTCATTATTTATCCTTTTTTGTGCTTGAGAGACTAAATTTATGAAAAAGTACACCCATGGAGTTTTCTTATGTTTTTCTTCTGACTCCCTAAAATTGAAAAACACTGACTTTCACCTGTACTGGACTCATTAAAATTTAACAGTAAAGGACCTGTCGATTACAAACAGGAACGAACCATTCATTCTTAGGGTTCTATTTGAATACTAAGTTGGACTAATCCGAAGGATGAGCTTATACAACAAGCAAATGTTATCCTCCTCAAGCTTGTCAAAAATAAAGAGGTACTTGCCAGAAATGGTGGGGGAAAATGTGAGAAAATGAATCCAGTTGTCACACTTGTTTCCAAAAAGTAGTATACCAGTCTTGATCATGACTCTTTTGTCACACTCATACTTGGGTTGGGAAATTCCTTTGTCTAACAGTTAATAAAACCACATTGAAAGTCTTCAGCCAGTTTTTGGGTATTAGCTTTAGGTCAATTGTCACCAAACCATCTACACTGTCATTATGTGTTCAAGAGACAGTTCAAATAAACCATTCATTGCAAACATTTTTCTCCATTCGCGTTGACCATCCCTGAGTCAGTCCTTGCTAAAATTTCTTCAAAACTTGATCTAATGGTTTCATGTCATGGGCTTTCCTACGATGGGTCACTGTATATCAACAACAACACATCATCTATAAATTTGATCTAGAATCCTATCAATACCTTGGGATCTGCATGCCCTAATGGCAGGTTTCTCACCTTTGATGACAAGTTGCATCATTGACCTTTGATCGAATGATTCTGTGAAGTGTTCCACTCCAAATCATTCATTCACACTTCATGGATTGTACTGAGTACTTTGAGAGCCATTATCATTATTGGTGGTTTCTCTCACACTTGTTAACAGTTCACATCATTGACTGGTAATCAAGTGATTTCTACCATGTTCGACATCAACACAATCAATCACATGGATAGAATCATACTAGTTCGGGAAGCATAAATAAAGACCCTGGATCTAGTTTCTACCATCCAGGCTGTGAGGAGTTTTATTATTCATGATACAATAGAATAATTACGATAGATGGTTGCATCCATGTTGTGTCTACTATTGACGTAACTCTAAAATCATTTTTGTATCAGAACATGAAGCTAGTTTTGATCTGAGAATGGGAATTCCTACCTCAATGATGATATACATATATATGTTTGCATTGAATTTTTTTACAGGTTTTGACCGGTATGTCTACAACCCAATCCTCAGAATGATAAAGCACTTCACTCTTCAGAACTACTTTAGACTTCATGCTTTAGGCGGTAATCTGTTACACTAAAATTTGTCACCATGACATTTAGCTATCTATATGGGTTCATTGTTACCTATATTATGCTCCCTTAGAGGTCCAAAACCATAAAGTTCCTAAACCAAGTCTTGGTATTAGAGAAAATCTCATTTAAACCCTAAAAATCCTAAATACGCACTTTTCCTAGTTCTTACTTGCGGTACTGTGGTTTCATACTCTATAACCTGTGGCACATCCCACACATTCTGCTTGCTAAAACTATGGACCCCCGTAAAAGGTAAAATAAAAGAAAAATTAAGTTCTAAAAGTTTAGTTGTTTGAATATTCTCCCAGCTGGAGGCTTCTAGAAGATTTATGAGGTCGAGCTTCACCCCTTCATTCATGAACCTCTATCCCTTCACTAATGGAGATTATCCCTTGGTATTTGGAGCTAAAATCCCTTTATGAGAGGACTTTATCCCCCTCTTTATGGAGCTGAAACCTCCTTCATTCTCCTATAAATTGAACTCATATTTTAGTCTCAAGGGTACTTATTAACTTATAGAAGAGAATTGTTGAAGAAACTATACTCTCTATACCTACCATCATTGGTATGAGAATGATCACATACTCATATCTATAGTTTTATGCTAGTTCAGAGAGGAGAAGGCTTGTCAACCGATGGAAAATGATTTTTCAGGACCCTGGAAGAACCTGTATGACATCAAGGCAATAAGGTTGTAAGGTTACTTCTTATCATACAAGTTAATACAAATGGATTCTATTTTCTCATTAAGTTTTTCATGTATCTATTTGAGTAATTTAATTCTTGGATTCCTTGATCAATGAGATAGATTAGTGTTTCTGAATTATTATATCTTTCAGGTGCTTTTAATCCTTTTTCCTGTCTTCGAATGTAGGTCTTACATGTTGAATTGACCTCTTTTGGAGCGACTGTATTGAATATTACATCAAGCGTTGGACTTTAGGTAGGAGCATCTCCTCTTACTTAGTTAATTAATAATTCTGAATCACAATAGTCTAGAGAAAATGGTTTGCATTTGGTTGTTTGTTTCTATATATCCTTAGGATACTAGGGAGATCTTTCTTGTCCGTAAGAAGGATTTTATCCACATAACAAGACTGATCTAGTTGATTTTAGTGATTTCTAGATAGTAGAGGTGGAATCACTTTGGTTGAGGGTTGAGGTGGTTTGGCCTCTCGAAGCCTTGATTGGTTTTTTATTGGTTTATTCCGTGAGATCCCACATTCATGCCTTGAATATGGCATGAGCATAATTTCTTAAAAGATCGATTTCGTTCAACCCAATATATGGTTCATTCATACGTTGAAGTACTTGACTTGGTTTGAATTTTGATATGTTAATTTGAGGTATTTTCCTACTGTGATCTATCATCATTTGTAATGATTATGATGGTGTTGTTATGGCTGATTTTCCATGGTTTCTCTATTATGATTTGTTGGTTATATGATGTATTTTATCTATGTGTAATGTCATGTTTTGATAAGTTATTGAATGGTCGATTAATGCATGGACTAACAAGTTCTATTGTAGCTAGCCAGAGAGGGATTAGAGCCTTTTTGGTGATTCTCAAATGAAGACTATTATTTTATGATAAAATATGAATTCATGACCTATAGCTTACATGTTGACCATATGTCTGAAGAAATGTATGTTATCGAATAGAAATATTTGGGTCAATTTCTTTCTTGAGTTTTGATTGGTTGGAATTTTAATTACCTTTGATTTCATTTTGGGAAGTTATAGGAAATTATAGGTAGTGGTTTGGAGGCTAGCTTGAAAAACTGGCTCAAATCCTAGAACTACATGCTTAGAACTAGAGTATTTAGGTCATAACTGGATGGAAGTAGGATTATTAGTGTGGTTATAGGCTCATAATAACATGCATGTTTTGTCGTGTGTGCAATTTTTGGTTAAGCTTATGGAAAATAAATTCCATCTCGGAATCTGGTCATCGGAGGTTGTGCATTCACTTCTCAGTGGTCTAGTGTTCCTGAGGGATGTCTATAAGTTATTGGTGTGTTTTCCCCACTTCCAAACTAGAATTTGTAGGTTAGGTCATCTCATAGTGACACTTGTCTCATGTTTACCCTGGTGAGCTTCTGAATTTGGGTAAATATGCACGGTTATCATTCCATCACTGTTATTCTTACATGCATGGTAGATGTTAGTTGATTGGTGCATTCATATGCATGTGCATCAGTTAGTCATGCATAATAGTTTAATTATTGTTATATGAAGTGTGTTCATATGCATGTGTTAGATAATCATGCATGGTAGTAACTTGTTGTTATATTCATTTCTACCATATACATGATGGTTATTTTCATTGTGGTTAAATTCTTAAAATTGTTATGTATCACAGTAATATGGATTGGCTTGTGGAGATTGTTGTGGTTATGATATTCATGTATCAGTAGATATACTTGTGATATGTACCATGCTAATATGGATTGAGATGTGGAGAAGTTATATCCTCTCCTCAGTTACATTGAGGTATGATTTTGATTATGTCTATATTTGGTTTATCTAACATGGAATTATTGTAGGAAATAGAAGATCAAATATGAAGAGAATTTTGGTGGAATATGGTTCACATGAATCCCCTTATAGGCCTAATGAGAATTCAGTGGAATGGGAAATATCAGCTGATGAGGAAGGAGAAGAGCATTCTCCTGGTTTGACAGACACATTGAGAAGCTTGAAGGAAAAAAATGTGAGTTTCAAGGAAAACAATGACAGGATAATTGAGTCATAGGAAAGACTTTCCAGAGGTTAGGAAAAGAAAGAAAAGGTTAATGCAGTGGTCCTTCAGAGATTATGATATTTTCAAAGATAGGTTGAACTAGGAATCATTCATGGAAAATAATAGAAGACTAATGGGGCATATGGTAGCAGTTCTCATAAAGGACATAGGTTAGACAGGGATGGCACAGTCATAGGTGGATGATATTTGGATACACCTGATAGGTGGGCTAGCACTTGTAACTTATATTCTAGTTCTAGTTCCAAGAAACATCACCATCATTATCGCTAGCATCCTTATAGGAGGAGTGAGAACCAATATTTTCTAGAGGAGTTTTATGAGTTGAAGATGGGTTCGATGATAGATGATGACTAAAAAATTAAATTATTAGAGTTGTTGAAGCATGTGCCTTATCTCAAGGATGAGAAAGAAAAAATACAAAATTTTATCAATGGAATTCCATTATCATTAAAGGTCGAATCGAGCTTGATCATCCTTAGTCATTGGAGAAAGACATCAAAAAGTTGAAGCATTGAAATATGGCACCTCATAAGAAGTTCAATGCAATTGAGAGAGGACATGGGTCTAAGTCTGTGGAGTAGTAGAGTAAAAAATAATGGGAGAGAGCCATTTTTGTGTCGAAACTGTGGTGGAGATCCTCGCAAGACACATTTCCCTTTTTATAAGAAAGGTGCAGTGGATGTGTGGTAGGCCTTTGATATACAATGCACTAGAGGCGCGAAGAGTTGGGGATGTAACTCAAATAATTTTGTGGATTGATGCAACATTGCATAACAGGAAAGTAGGTCACAAGGCACCCATCATTGATGTGGAATTGGAACCAGGGCTAAAGTTCGAGGGATATCCTCAATGCATTTTGCATTGGAATAAACTCGTGCTATAGAGTCGAGTAATAGAGAAATCTAGTGTTTGGAAGAACTTTGGGTGATGAAGCTACATGGTTGTCTTATCGGATGCAGGCATAAAAAATAATTTTTATTTATGGTTGTATCCATCAAGGGAATTGGAGTGCCTTAGGAGATGGTAAGCACATGTGTTCAGTTTTAAGGCAGCTTTCTTAGTACAACAAGGTAAGGTAATTTGTATATCGGCTATGCTTATTTATGCACTGACAATTATGTGTTTATGGAAGAATGGTGCAGGGAATTGCATGGCAAGAGAGACTAACATGAAATATTGAAGTACACTTGGGATGAGCTTTCCCTTGGAAGCATTGGGAACCATGGGGTTGATTCATGATATATGTTGAAAGTATTTTACTTTTGGTGTTTTGTGATTACTTTGCGCTTGATTTGTGGTTTTTATTGTGTCTATTGCATGGCCATGACACTTTCTTTGTGGTGTCGTATTGTTATTTGGTTTGCACGATTTTAATCTTGTTTTATTCTTGTTGTTTCCTTTTATGTTTTGAGGGTCTTGGGAATTGGTTGGAGGAAGAAGAAAGTTAATGGAGATTGGGGAGAGATGAATGAAACCCAACATAAAATGTAAAACTAGGATGAAGCTTGGTTCATGTATAAGGGAAGCTAAATGAAATAATATGAAAGTCAATTGGGTTGGTTAGGTCCATGGGGATAAATGACGAGTGGCAGGACAATTATGAGAAAGGTAATAAAGGAAAGGTAAAGTAAATGGATTTGAGGCATCATATGCATTGACTATGTTGGGTATTGGTGTTCTCAATGTTGTGGATGTTGTGCATGGATAAATGAAGTTATATTAACCTTAAACTTATGAGAAATGGTAATTATGTTGTGATCATGGTCATTATTATGCTAATGTTTATATATATATATATATATATATATATATATATATATGTATGTATGTATGTATGTATGTATGTATTTATGCATGTCATTTTCTGACATGGTTGTGTAGGATCATTATTGTGCAATAATGATTCCATTTTATAGGTCAATGACATGAAAAGGTTCCTGGTTTTATAAGGAATCAAGTTGGAAAAGTAGCCTTGAAATATCTATGAGGTTATTATCAATGAATATGATTTTGATATTATGTGTTTATAACTATGCCAATGTTTATGCTATGGTAGGAAACAATGAAGAATACATCAATGGAATGAATGCAGTGTGATCTGCAACATGTTGGGAAAAACATGGATAGTGGAAAGAGCTAGGGATTCTGGATTTGGATTGTGGATGCATGCAGTAATGCATGGGAAAGACACTAGAGTCAAGGTTTCCCAATAGAGGTAGCATGGTCTCTCGATGTGCATTACCTTTTTTTTACACGTCGTGTTGTGTGCCTATCATATAGATTGTTTTGTGTACATGTGGTACTATCTCACATGTATTGTTTATTCATTGAATTGCGACATGTGTATTTATTGTGTTGTACTATGTGTACATATAGGTATTGTATTATACAATGTGTGTGGGTGTATGTGCCGTGATGTACACTGTGTGTATGTATACATATTAGGATTGGTTCTCTATATCCTTGGAGGTTGTGGGCTAAATCCTTGTAACAGCTTGGGTCCCCTGGAAACTGTGGGTTGAATTACTAGTCCCTGGAGCCTATGAGTTGGGACAAACATTTCAGATCCCTGTAACTATAATATTCGAAAATAGAAAAGACAAAAATATAGAACAAAATACTAGAAAATAACAGTGGATATCAATACACCAATATATGAGACAAATGTAAAGCCATATTATTAAGGATATCAACCATGAGAAACACAAAATATAGATGATCAAGTCACTCAAGCAATACAACACAAGCCTCCAATAAAAAAATATGCCAGTACATGAAAAATAGTTGTTATACAAATTCCGTGAGCCAAGACAATGTGGCTTTAGTGAATAAACTGCTACATTAAAAGTATAACAATATGGATCTGCTGTTATATCGCTCAAATATAACAATATGGATCTACTATTATATCACTCAAATAGTGTCGGGGATAGAGATCTATGCTCCCAAAAACTTTTCCTAGACAACCGAGAAAGGGTTTTCGGAAATACCCCAAAATGAAAAATGTCACAATGTAGCCTTAGGGATGAATTGCAGCTGCAACTAAATAACTAGAAGGAGGTGGATGAAACTGATATGGAATGTATAGATATTCTCCAATAGATCTTCCAAGTGAAAGGCTAGTCCCTTCCTTGAAGATCTAACCATCCAACTAAAACACTAAAACCTCCACTGCAAATACTCAAAGAAATAACGAAGTCCTTGAGGGAAACTGCACTGTAGGAGGTGGGAATATGTTGTCTTCATGCCAAAATATGAAATTAAGCTCCTGGAATTTTCTTTCTAACCTCCCAATGGAAGGAAAGCTTCCTCCAATGAAAAAAAGCTCAGATTTTGGCCCTCTCAATACTCCACTACAAGGCCCTACAACACAACACAACTATGAATAGAAACTGCATCGTAGCTAAAGACTGAAGCTTGGCCTGATACTGGAATGTGGACTATGCAGCTCAATAATATCTCTCTTGATTAGGCAGTTAAAGTCCCTAAGGATGAGTGTGGGACTCTCTCCCGGGAATGCCCTTGTACTAAACAGTACAACAGACTCTGCTAAAAAGTTGAAGATTGCAAGAAGTCATACAGACCAACAAAATCAATAATCAACTAACATACCCTCTACGGATGCCTTTTCCTTCCTTGTATGCATTGTGAGATTTCTCACCTTGGGTCCCACTCATTGAAGCCACTACTCTCATGGAGACTTTCTCCCATTAACACTTTGTTGTCTCCCATTAATGATCCACTCTCTCCATACCATCATTGTTGATTTGGTCAAAATTGACCTTGTCCACATGCTTTAGCCCCTTGTTCACACATGCTGGTGCTTTATCCAGCTATCAAGATGATCCCTATTCACATTAAGAGGTATTTTATTCCTACTAAATAGATTTATGGGTATCGCTACCCACTTATTCATCTATCTAAATGAAAAAATAAAAAATAAATATTCCAATTAGTTACATGCTAATTTTGGAATATTATATGCCTCCCCTCCCAAATGTAGCTTGTTCTCAAAAAACTGTGAGGATATAACTAAAGAGACTTCTCTCCTCCCCCTGTAGCATCATCATATGATAAAATTCTCAACTGAACAAGATGCTCTCTCCTCAATATGTCCCCTAGTTGTTCCTCCCTAGTGTACAAGTTAGCCTTTGGTGACAAATCCAAATGAATCTCATCATGAAGAAGTGGGATATTGATGGAGGAAACTATATGCTATATAGAGGCCTTCTTAAGGAATGGAATATGAAAAATGTGGGGAACCTTCATTCCCATGTGAAGCTCCCATCCCCAAGCTATCATCCAAACAAAACGAATCACCCTCCAAAATGGTAATTCATGGAAAAAATCTTCCACCTTTGGATCCTGCAATGTAGGTGGGTTGCATAGATGAAAATGATAGACCAAATTGTCTACCCCATGTTGTCTCTCTCTCCACTTATGATAAGTGTAGAGTTGCTGCTGAATTGGGGCTGCAATAATGTTTCCCTCAAGAGACAAAGGGACAACTGGATCTTCAAAGACCCCCTCTTTATTTTTTTCCCAAACCATCCCATATAAAGGCAATAGAATATCATCACAATATGGGATCAAAATGAGAAATATACTGAAGGTTATGTGTAGTGCTAAATGGCACCAACAGTTTCCCAAGCGGTTACAACGTAGTTTTTCTAATTGTTGTTTCATAACATGATATGGCAAGTTGTCTCCCAACCATTTTCTAGTTGTGCATGTTTGCTCATCTACTAGAAAGTAGTAAATGACATTGTGTATCAACTGAGCATAAGCATAGAATAATACCTACCCAAATCCATACAAGAGATGGCTATATCCATCATAAATGTTGGCCTTACAAATACCATGAAGCCCAAATAAAAAATTACACTCTTGTGGAGCAATGCGCTGTATATAGAAGGCAAGAGAATGCAAATATTTTGTTAGATGATCAATAAGTGAAAAAACTCAACTCTGACCATGCACTGTGAGTAGGCTAAAAATGAGGTCCATGGATGAGCCCTCCCATGAGAATCTCCTCATAGTGGTATGAAATGTGAAGGGATGCATACTCCCCTTGGAACACTCCATCAATAGATACATACTCCCAAGTGACAGCGTTGTTTGCCTTTGTGATAAGACTCCCATCATCGCATAACTCCATACTTTGACATGAAAAATGTTGAAGTCATATTCCATAATTTTTTTATACATGGAAGACTCCTCCCCATGTGGAAGTGTCTCCTTATCCTCCAAAACTAAGGAGTAGCCCCTTTGCACCATGATTGTGCCATCCTCTACTCTTGAAATACCATGCAAATTATGGGAGAAAATCATCCCATACTTTCCCAAGAGTATCCAAAGCAGCAATAGCTCTAGCTTCCTCCTCACACCACCATCATATAGAACATGGGGTAAACACATTATTATTGATATGAAAAATTTCACATCACCCCAATACAACCAAACTCCTTGGTGCCACATGATGCAAGAGTCATGCCATGTCCCAACCAATAACATACCCTTTGAAATAGGATATGTCACATTATGGCCAAACTCTTTCAAGAGTATCCAGTGCAACCATGCCTCCTACTGCCCTATGTCATAGATCTGCAAGTGGATCACCAACCCCTTGCTCACCATCCACACCCATTAATCCAAATGTGGGTGTCTTCTACCATGCTCCACTTTGGTATCCATCCAATGGAGAATACCATCCTCCCAAATTTGATCACTACCTTTACACTTCATGGGATTTTGAAGTGCAACCTCCTAGAGATCTCCATATGAACACCACTCATCAATGACCAAGTTAAACCCATAAGGATCCAAATATGTTGTAGGAAAGAGCTTCTCGTTGAGCTGTGAAGTGCTCATCAAGAAGGATCTATCAAAATAATGGGAGATTTCATCCATCATAAGATGTACTCCATCAACCATATGCCTATCTACTACTACACAAGTGTATTGGTCATCATAATGCCCCAATAACATTTGGGCCCCCAACTCATCATTGTTTCTCAATGTAAACGTTGTTGATCTCCATGATGGTGCATCTGTTGTCTCATGATCATGCACAATGTTGAACATACAATTATGCATTGTATTAATTAGGATAATTATCATCCTATCCTCCAAAACTCTACACTCCAACCCAAAGTGTTGTGTGCAGCTCAACAATGAGAAACCAGGATGGCTATATATCTCTTCCTTGAACCAGTCAAGGGTCCTCTGCGTAGTTATAGTCTGCTGCTCCAAATCAGCAGTGTGCTTTGACCCTAGCTCATGCAATTGCCCTGATGGCATGTCCCCACAACTCTCTATATGATGTATTGAAATAACATGGGGTGGAATTGTTTGCATACCCTGGTTAAGATGATCCTTGGGAACATCTTGTATTGCTACAAGGGTTCCTCCCACCAGTGTAATGACTCCTCCAACAACTGGGATGATGGCTGCTCCTCTACTGATGCACCAACTCTGGTATAAGTCTCCTCCTCCTCATGCATCTCCTGAATAATGCATGGGTATATAAATGTCAAGAGATCAAGACAGCACTATAATGATGCAATTGTTCTTTCTCCTTATGCAAGTATTCCTAGAGCAAGTGGTGGTGGAAGTTACTCTTCCACCAGAATAATAATATGGACACCTTCACTTGGCTTCTCTGGTTTCTTCTTATCAAAATTCTTGATCAACCTTTGAGTAAAATATGCATATGCAGTCACTCTTGCATGTCTCAAATGGCTGAAACACCAAATTTTTGCTTCACCCTCAAGGTGCAATGTTGCAATCTCAACAAATTCTCTTTCTACTACTAGATGTAGCAGGAAGAATACATCTAACTCTCTTCTCCAAGCCCTTGTTGTGCATGTACATGACCCATCAAATGTGGACAATAGAAAACTATTTTTTATTCTCCTTCTATTGCTGCAAGGTTTCCTCTCTTCTTTGATCTGAATAAACCATAGGAGAGTTAGATTCTCCTTCAAAGTCCTTGATTGAGACTTGTACTCTGCAAGATAATAAATTAGAATCTCATGGTCTAAGTTTCCTCCCTCTCCATGCCTTTCATCTTCTTCTTCAAAGAAAAATGGCATAGTGGTTTTCTTTGGAGCTCTATGCAATACTGGTTCTCTCTACTGATAGGAAGTGCATGGACCTTCCTCATCTTGAAACCCTGTTGAGGCCTCATTGCATCTCTCCTCTCTCATCTTCTTGACCTCCTTGGAGAGGTTCTTCATAGATCTGCAAAGATATGAGGAAAATATCATTCGTTCCATCTTTTTAGATCTATTCTTCATCTTTTGCTTCTGCTTCTTGTTATTTTTATAGCATATTGGTTGAAACTCACAAGCTGAGCCAAAATTATGCTCTGATACCAATGTAATATTCCAAAATGGAAAAGACAAGAATATAGAAAAAAACACTATAAAATAGAAATGACTATCAATACACCAATATATGAGACAAATGTAAAGCCATATTATTAAGCATATCAACCATGAGGAACAAAAAATATTGAGGATCAAGTCACTCAAGAAATACAACACAAGCCTCCAATAAACAAATATGCCAATACATGAAAAATAGTTTGTATACAAATGCCATAAGCCAAGACAATGTAGTTTTAGTGAAAAATTGTTACAGGAAAAGTATAACAATATGGATCTATTGTTATATAGCTCAAATAGTGCCGGGGATAGAGATCTATTCTCCCAAACACTTTTCCTAGACAACCCAGAAAGGGTTTCTAGAAATACCCCAAAATACAAAATGCCAGAATGTAGCCCTAGGGATGAATTGCAGCTCCAACTGAATAAATAGAAGGAGGTGGATGAAACTGATATGGAATGTATATATCTCCTCCAATATATCTTCCAAGTGAAATTTAGATCCCTTCCTTGAGGATCTAACCCTCCAACTAAAACACTAAAACCTCCACTGCAAATACTCAAATAAATAACACAGTCCTTGAGGGAAACTGTGTTGTAGGAGGTGGGAATAGGTTGCCCTGGTGCCAAAATATTAAATGAAGCTCCTGGACCTTCCTTTCTAGCCTCCGAATGGAATGAAATCTTCCTCCATTGAAAACAAGTTCAGAAATTGGCCCTATCAATCCTCCACTCCAACACCCTACTACACAACACAACTTTGAATAGAAACTGCATTGTAGCTGAAGACTGAAGCTTGGCCTGATACCAAAATTTGGACTATATAGCTCAATAATATCTCTACTAAGTAGGCACTCGAATTCCCCTGAGGATGAGTGTGGGATTCCCGCTTGGGAACACCCTTGTACTAAACAATACAACAAACTCCGCTAAATAGCTGAAGAGTGCAAGAAGTCATATAGACCACCAAAATCAATAATCATCTAACATACCCTCTATGGCTGCCTTGCCCTTCCTTATATGAATTTTGAGCCTTCCCACCTTGGGTCCCACTCATTAAAGCCACTACTCTCATGGAGACTTTATCCCATTCACATTGCGATGTCTCCCATTTATGATCCATTCTCTCCATACCAATGTTGTTGATTTGGTCAACATTGGCCTTGTACACATGCTTTAGCCACTATTCACACATGGAGGTGCTTTATCTAGCTATCAAAATGATCCCTATTCATATTAAGAGCGATTTTATTCCTACTAAAGGGATTTATGGGTCTCCCTACCCACTTTTTCATCTATCTAAATGGCAAAAGAAAAAAATAATATTCCAATTAGCTGCATGCTAATTTTGGAATATTACAGTTGTTGATTTGGTCAACATCGACCTTGTCCACATGCTTTAGCCCCTTTTCACACATGGAGGTGCTTTATCCAGCTATTAAGATGATGCCTATTAACATTAAGAGGGATTTTATTCCTACTAAAGATATGTATGGGTCTCCCTACCCACTTATTCATCTATCTAAATGACACAAGAAAAAATTAATATTCCAATTAGTTGCATGCTAATTTTGGAATATTACAGTAACATCTTGGGTCCCGTGGAGGTAGTGTGTGGGATACTAGTCCCTAGATCTTGAGGGTTGGGAAAAATTATATGGAGCCCTGGAAAGGTTGGGATAAGACCAACAATGAGTTGCGGATATTGAGGAAAAATTAGGTGTAGTCTCTGGATGCCCTTATTGCTGATATTGAAGAGAAGATAAGGCATTGGATTCTTTTTGGGTTTGGAAACCGATCTAGTGTGTGTACATGGTTGAAGAGAAGAGAAGGAAATAGGTGCTTGTAGGGTTTGGAAACCGATCGAGTGTTTGTGAATTAAAGAGAACAAAAGGATTTGGGTGCTTGTTCGGCTTGGAAACTGATTCAGTGTGTATACATATAAGACAAAGAACAAACGAAGAAATAAATAACCATTTCAAAGATAAGCATCAATATTCAATTTCATATTTAATTATGCACATGATCTATGCTTATGATTTATTATGGTTGATTTTTTAGCTAATTGGATGTGATATATTTATATATGATGATTTGATTAAAGAGCTAATTTGAATTTATGAGACATGAAGTGAATAAAGTTTCATATGTCACCTTATTCAAAATCTATTAATGAGGTATGATTTGAATTTATTTCAATTCCTTTTGAGTCTAATATAAATTATGTGGTTGTTACAAGAAACCATGAAAATGCCCAAGTTTGGGTGGATGGAATTTTCTACCAGAATGTTAGTAGCGACAATGAAAGGAATTGGAACATGCAACAATGTGTTGGTAAAGCACTTCAGGAGTAGGCCCATTGTGGGACACTGGTACCCAATAGTATCTATTGATTTACATGAGCATGATATGACCTGTATGATGGATTTGAGGTACGGATATGCCTTGGTTTTTGGACCTTCCGATGCTAGGAAACCTTTCCAAGGTGTGGATTTCTTGAGGGATTGTGCAGAAGAGAATGGGATATCGAGGAACTTGAAAGTTTAGTGACTGGATCTCCTAAGGGACTATGTAACAGAAACGGAAGGTCAGGGAATGCTTTTTTTTTCATTAAAATTACTAGATAGAATCAAAAACACATTAGGTGTGTGCCCTGAAACAATGAGCCAGTAATTTTTCACTGAGAGAGAAAGTAGCACAATGATTTAAGTATTGGACATTGGATGTGGACTCTGGTTTTGGTAGTGTATTCTAGAATTCCTAGGAAGGAGGTGAATCATTGTACTACTTTGAGAGTGGAGGTGTGATCCTCTAGATTCCCTTATTACTAATGCAAGAATCGTATCCTTTTATTCGTTGTTTAGAGAAATTTTGTATATGTATATATGTGTATCTCATGGTAAATACTTTATTGAGTTGTGCTTATAAATCTACATAGAATGTATGGTTATTTTTTGGTTGAACCAAAATGTATAAGTATATGCGTTGGTCATTGTATACACTAGATCAAGCTATCATATAAAGCTCCAATAAGCAGTATGTTTATCATGATTTAGTAGTTTGTTATTGTAAATATTACAATGAATTGTGTTATAAACCTCCATAGGAAGTATTTTTTTCTATTTATAGGCGTCATTGAACACCTAGGACAGTGTTCCCCTAAGGGGGATGGATTAGTAACAACCCTTGCTTGATTTTCCATTTAAAAATTATAAGACCAAGGTCATGGGATAAATATTCCAAGCTGAATGGTGGGGAAAAACTCAAAATGAGCATCACTTGTGGTTTATTAATGATTATCGAAATTGGAAAAGACATTGGAAAAGGAAAAGAGGAAATAATTAGCATGCAATTATGAAAGTAAAGGAAAATAAGAGAAAAGGAAGGTGAATAGACACATATTTGGATGCAAGGGAAATTAGAGGGAAAGTGAAGGAAAATGAAGAAAAACAATACGTCAATCATAAAAAGGCACATGAGAATCAATTGACAATTTTTTGCTCATATTTGGAGCATGATCAACAAAAGGAGAATTAAAAGGCACTTGGACATGTAAGAAATGAAAGAGAGAGGAATATTGGGTAATTATAGGTAAGGACATAAATTAGCTATGGATTGCAGGTAACAATATGCATGTGAGATTTAACTTGTAGGTTCTTGGATGCATGGTATGTGCATGTGATTCTCTGGTTATGGGTTGTCATTAACATGGAGGTTTGCCTAGATTGAAAGTGCTTTGAGCATTGCCTTTCCATTTCATAGACAGACATGGCGTTCTCGGGTTTCCACGTGTTTTTATGATTGGTGCTCAGGTTCCCTATGGTTTTGGGTTGGAAAAAATGTTCTGCAATCCCTAGAACAGTTTGGTTGAGTTACTAGTTCCTAGATTCGTAGGTTGGGACAAATTCTCTAGAGCACTTAGTGGGTTGAGATACTACTTTCTAGAGTCACAATTGGAAGAAATGTTGTATATCCTTGAAAGGTTTTGGGTTGAGTTACTTGTTCCTGGAGCCCTAGACTACTTGGGTAGAGACTAATCTAGTTGATGTTAGTAATTTTCAGATCATAGTGGTGGAATTAGTGTGGTTGAGGGTTGAGGTGGTATGGTCTCTCGAAACCCTGGTTGGTTTTGTCTTGGTTTATCCCATGATATCCCATATTCATGCTTGGAATATGGTGTGGGGGTGATTGGATAATATAGAGATTTGTTCCAACCCAATCTGTGGTTGGGTGGTACATGGAATTCCTTGACTTGGTTGGCATTTTCATATGTTAATATGTGACATTTTTCTATTGTGATCTATGCCCATTTGTATTGATTATGATGTTGATTTTATGGTTTCTTTTCTATGGTTTCTACGTTGGCTATATGATGTATTCTATTTATGGCTTCTTTCATGTTTTGATAAGTTGTTGAATGGTTGTTGAATGCATGGACTAACAAGTGTTATTGTAGCTAGCTAGAGAGGGCTTAGAGCCTTCTTGGTGATTATCAAATGAATACTATCAATTTATGATAAGATATTCATTCATGACCTGTAGCTTACATGTTTCCAATATATTTTATGAAATACATGTTATGGATTAGGAATATTTGGGTCAAGTTCTTGATTGAGTTTTGACTGGTTGGAATTATCATTAAAATTTATTGCATTATGGAAATTTACAAGAAATTATGGGAATTGGTTTGGAGGCTAGCCTGAAAAAGAGACTTGGAACACAGAACCTAATGCTTAGAACTGGAGTTTTTAGGTCATAAGTATATTGAATTTGACTTATGAGGGTGGTTGGAGACTCATAACCGCATGCATGTTGTGTTGTGCTTGTAGTTGGAGGTTAAGCTTATGGAAAATAAGTTCTAGCTAAGGTTATTGTCATCATAGGTTGTGGAAAAAATTACGGGTGATATAGTGTTCCCTAAGGATGTATGTAAATTTTCGTTGTGTCAACCTCACTTCCATATCTAGAACTTGGAGGTCAGGTCATGTCATAGTGATAGTCATCTCATGTTTACCTTGAGGAGCTTGTGAATTTGGGTTAATGTTGGGTGTTGTGTTACGTTATAGGTTAAATACTTTTCAATAACAATAACAATAGCATCTAGGGAACATTTTGTGAGTGTTTTTTAACTAATTTTTGGAGTTAGGGAACAAATTCACACTTCTCAACCATATTTTCACCATCTAGTTGTTAAGCCATAACTTTATGAGTTGATTTCAAATAATCAAGATTAATATTGTCACTACTATGGAAGCTATAGAAAAATTTTAGACATTATTTTTCACCAATAGGAACAACTATAGTAAAATTTACAATTAATTTTAGAGTTGGTTTCTTCATAGCTAGGCCAAAAATGACACATATCGAAGATGATTTTCACATTCTGTGGGGCTATTTCTTGGTATAATGGAAGGATATATTGCATGTTATATTGTAAGTGGAATATGTTTGTTGAATTTATTTTTCTTGAATGTCTAATGCATGGAAATATCGATTATAGGTTAAATATTTGTGCCCTAAATTATTTAAAATCAATTTATCAAATAAATTTTAGGTAAATATTGTATCTATCACTCATTGTAGCATGCAATAAATGTTCCAGTGGAGTACTTCTTGTTGTTCTCCATAAAAATATATTATGCCATGAAGTGGATAACTGTTGAAATTTTGATAGCGAGGGCATAAAATTTCCACCTCCCTAGAAGGGAATTAGGCTTATCTAGACTTGGTGATCAACCTATAATTTTCTCGATAATTTCTCTTCTCAAATTTAGTCCTTTTAAGGTTCGGGATAAAAACTATGGCTTGGAGTGGAATTTTATGGAGGATGATTTTTGGTGATTTGAGAGACTAAGAATCAATATATAGGTCTAGGCTACCTAACCTATGAATTTGGTGGGAATCCACTCAAGTTTGATCCCTAAAATATTTTTCTCTAGGTATTTCCCTAAGAAGGAAAACCTAGTTTCTTTTCCCCCAACTTGAGGACTTTATTAAGGGTTTTATAAGCCATGAATTATCTAGTTATCATCATAAGTGTGCTAGTGCTTTTGTGGAAATGAAGTAACAAATAAAACCTACTTAACAGTTGTATGTTCCCTGCAAAGGATCACAAAGATAGTTTGTGTTGTTACTGGCAGACATTAACAAAGAAAAGCATGATTATTATTGGACGTAATGCATGTATAAACATAAGCCTAAAAAAATAGACAAAAGAAAAAAATTCAATGGAGAAAACATGTAAATATATCAATGGAGAAATACTCCGTTTATTGACTGATGGTGGTAGAAGAATGTAATAGAATGATAAAACACTTGAAAAAAATCCTCTGAGCTATGGATCTCAAATATCCTCAGCAAGGAGGTCATTTTCCTTGGTCTCTTTGCAATCTTCTCCTCTCTCTCAAAACAAGTGTGAAGACTCTCCAATGGTGGACTCCTCTTCTCTCACTAAGATGATGGATTTCTTAGAAGAAATATGGCCAATATGCTAGTTCTCTGAGTTCCCTTCATTCAACAGTGAAATGTGGTGTTTCTCTGATAGAAATTTCACCAGCATAAAAATGTCTCATGGTTTGCTCTTCCCATGGCTTGTTTATATAGAAAATTTTAAACCCATCTTCCCTCCCTTGGCCCAAGAGTGGTAGTGACCCAAGCGTAGGAAAATATGATTCCATTGAGGGCTGCATATCTTTATGGTGAACTCAAGTTAGATGTCCTTGAATGACCATGTCAGAGAATCAACTACCCAAGTGTGGGAAGTGGTCCCGAAAACTGACAATTCAACGTTCCTTGGACTGCGTGGCTTTCAAAAAAAATCACACAGTCCACATAAAATTCCTTTTTTGTTGGTGCGTGGTCTAATTTTTCTCACAAAACCTTAGGAAAAATTAAACTTGTATCCTTCTGTGATGTTCTCAGCTGGAAAATATCAATTTGTACCTTTTGCTAGATATTTTATATTGTCTCTTGTAGGGTACGATTTTATGGTGCTAACATTTTACCCCTGATTTATGAGGTCTAGGAGCAACTGTATAGCCGGAATGCATCATGTTTTCTATTCTGATAGAGAGTCTGTGTAACAACTTTTAGAGAGAGAGAGAGAGTAACGTGCTGTAGAGATAAGTAGGGGAACCCCTTAACTGAAGAGAAAGAGTAACCATGCTCTATAGGAAACCTTAAGTGATAAAATAAGAAAAAAATTTATGAGATGGGCATGTCCCATGCTTGTTATGATGACTAGTTAATACAATATGACAGATACTATTTATGCCAAGTCACATTGTTGTAATTGATCTATTGTTGGTTGGTCATGACGACTGTTGATGCCCTGAAGGGCGTTTTTACTTTGAAGTAATAGGTTGAAATTGGTACCCACATGCATTGGTTGGGTGGAGCAATTTCTGATGAGGTTCTCATTGCAATCATAGCTCTTCCACTTTTGGGAACCTACTATGCATTGCGGGTTAAGCATTGTTGAAAGAGATGTTTATCAATGTACGGGTCTTTGACTACGTGGTAGAGGCAATGGTTATGAAGTATGATACCACCTTGACATGAAAATTGGTGTTGATGTCAAATGTCAGGGGGATAAATGACATCAATGGGTGATGTTGATTCTGATTATGCCATCCGAGGATGTTCCATAATTGGAGGGAAACCATCCAAGGTACTGCCTCAATCTTGGAATGTGGTTGGTGAAGTCGACATGAAAGAAGCATCAACCGTCCAAAATAAGTGTTGATACAAGGGATATGGGTTTATAGTGAATGACAGTATCATATGGTGGGCTAACAAGACATGATAATGAAAGCTGGCTATAAATGATGGTGATGGAAAATTGTCCTGAGGTCAAAGTTGTTAATGCAAGTGGCAGCAATCAAAACAATTTCTGATAGGGGTAGCCCTAGAGTCGGTAGGATGTCCAGGGTGGGTGTAAGTATGCTCTGACTCACATGATTGGGATTTTGTAAAGAATCTGTAATCTCCAACCAAGGGCTACTAAGAACTATCGCGAGGTATTGAAACTAAAAATATGCGTAAATTATTTTTCCTAAAAAATATTTGTACACTTTCCAAAATAATGTAAGCGTGGTTTGGATGTAAAAACAAGGAAACAAGTGCCCCATTAACATGTATGGTCCTCCATGATGATGTGAGGATAATATTTGTTTTCTAAGGGTGGGGGCCTCACTGGCTGGTCTCGGTGTGGGGGTGATGAGGCAGCTGAAATGACATAGATGGGTTATGTTCATGGGGGTGTGATAGGCCAAATGTGAAGCGTGGTAATGTGCCTTGTTGAACCGTCATAAAAATATTTGTGGTGGCTCGAGAGTGGGTTTTAGTAAGTGATGAGTGAAGAAGAATGAGGATGATAATCAAGGCATATGAATGAGTT
This sequence comes from Pinus albicaulis, assembly GCA_034641835.2. Taxonomy (NCBI): domain Eukaryota; kingdom Viridiplantae; phylum Streptophyta; class Pinopsida; order Pinales; family Pinaceae; genus Pinus; species Pinus albicaulis. The sequence goes on from CM076578.1 coordinate 774,953,522, forward strand.
GGTTCTCGGGCTAGAGTTGGTGGTAATGGTTCCTGATAATGTGTGGGGGTCTACGAATATGATGGGAGCCATAAGTGGTGAGGCTCTATCAATTTTCATGGGTGCTTATCATGTGTAAGGTGAGGTGATGATAAGGATGGTCGAGATGATGGAACCTATAGTGTACTTTGGAGAAATGATGTCAAGATATGCAAAGCTTAAAAGGAAGCCTATCATGCTGAGCGTTGAATGATACTTTCTCTTGTAATTTCTTTGTTGGGTTGTTTGATCAGAGCATGGTGTTTCTAATGTACCTGAAATATCTATGGCCAATACCCCAAGTGAAATAATATTTTTAAAACATATGAATAATTTTTAATGACATGAATTAAAACGAACAAAAGAAGGCGTACCTGATATGAAGTTTAGGGCATGAGACGAGCCCAAAATTGAGTTTATGTGGTAACTCAAATGGACAGTTCCAGGATGAAGATGATGAGGTATTGATCCTTATGTCTCTCGCGGTTTTGAGAATGGACATCTCGGGATCTGGTTATGGGCTCTATAAAATGGAAAAAAGGGTGATATATAGGCAAAAATGGTTCAATTTGAACTCACTTGCACTAGTGATCTTGAGAGTTCAGAGGTTTTCATAGGATATTTTCTTGCCTTTGTGGTCAACTAGAGCACCTGAGATGCACGCGGAGAAACCCAGGTAGGAGTTAAAACCTTATCCTTTTCATTTTTTTTAGATTTTAGGATAGGTAGGTCATATAGTGGTCCCTTGTATGAACTTTTTAGGGTTAGTTCTTGGGGACTACATAGATGACTCAAAGATAGTCACACAGTCGACGCATGAAGCCCTTAGCTTCACATGTTGTCCCCACACAAAACCCAATGTTGGCACGTCAACCACCATGTCTATGTGAGGCACATACACAGGTTCAGTGTGTCTCTACAAAGAACAAGTGCGTCGACCAACCATGGAGGTCAATGCTCCTGTTCGCTAAATAGATGTGTGCACCATGCATTTTTTCAACACATAGACGTGTAGTACATGGGCTTGTGTAGTCTTAAATCACTAAGTCTCGGTAAAGAAATTTTTTCCTATTTTTTAGCTAAACTGGGCCAAATAATGATATTTTTGATGCATTTTTCGTGGCATGATGATGTGGAGAGAGAGAGACTAGGCCACCATGTTGAAAAGTGTAACTAGGATCGGTATTCATATTGACTATGTAATTATTTATTTATGTAAAGAAGAAGGAAACGATAATAAAATGTATATTTGTTGTACTTGCTTCATGGGTTTCATGAGAATGATTTTATTATAGGTTAAATAGACTTATTCTTGATGTCTATTAGGGCTTTTTCATCTAGGAATAAAAATAATTAGGTGTCATATGTATGAAGAATCTATTCTAAATGCTCCAAGACCTTGTCCAAGAAACCATGGAAGAATGGCTCTATCAGCGCTCACTCAAACACTGAAAGATAAGCTTAAATGATGTATTAAACTTGACCTTCAAACAACTGGTTAAGTCAGCCTACAAGCTAAATGGCAGGTCGGCCTAAATACAGTGTAATGATCTCTATATACACCTATGTTCTATGGTCATTTGAAGACACGATATTTTCAGTCATATCTGAGTTGAAGTCTGGATCTAAGTGCAGACTTCAGTGCGGATTTTTGAGGAATTTCAGGACAGGTTAATATACATATATCCTTGTGATATTTGAGTGTCATAAGGTGTTGCAGCTTACTAAAAAATATGTGTGGATCATCCTGAAGTAGCTACAGCATTGAAGTGCAGATCTGTCCAAGTGAAAGGGAAGTATTTGTGTATTGAAGTGTGGATCTGTCCAGGAATAATTTGCAGAATATTCTGAAGTAAAATTGTAGATAAAAGGTGACATCGTTGGAACATTGGTCTGGGGAAAAGGAGCAGTGAGAAAGTGACAGAAAGTAGGAAATTAAATATGTGATTTAATTTCCTAACTACAACTTATATATCTCAAGTATCTAAAGAAGGAAGTGTTGATATAGAACAGTGCAAGTTGGTGAAGGAAAGAAGGACCAACATCGAAGGACATCAAAGAAGAAAGGGAAAGGTCTTGGATGCATATATAGAACAAGTGTCTAATTCTTGGTCATGGTACTTGTCATCTGAAAATCTATAAGAAGAATTTCTCGTAGGTTTTCCTCTCCAAGAGGAAGAGGTTTTGCCCAAGATATAGGAGCCTAATTCTTGTGTCTCATGTATTTTGATAATTGACTTGATTAAATATTTAATAAACTAAATGAAGGGAAGACATAAGTAACTCAAGTAACCTCACAAGTAATTATCAAGAAGAGAATTTTGAATTAATCACAAGCACTCCAAATTATCAACATGGTATCAGAGCTAAGGTGTTAAATAAAAAGGTCTATTTGATAAGAAGACACTGAAGGATCAAAATTTAGTTTTCTAGGAAGCATCAAAGCAAAAGTCAAAGTCTACATTGAAAATTCATGTCAGTTTGCAAGGAAATCCTCAAGCCATCTCGAGAATACTTTCAACCTTATTAGAAGAATCCACACATTGAGGAGGTAATCATTGACATCAAAGATTATTTATATTAAAGACATTGTTGGAAGACACATCATTAAGCACCACCAACACTATTGAAGACATCTTCATTCTAAAGTAATCCTTGATCATCAAGGATCCAAGATCACCTATTTTGAAATCAATCTAATAGGGAGTTCCTGCCATCATCTTCATAATTATCAACAAGGAAGCTGATAGAAGAAGAAAATAATCTACTCAAGTAAGTATCTTTATGAATTTATATGAATCTATCAAAATGTCTTCTTTTCAAAGAAAGCAACAAACTGGTTAGGTTTCAAAATTTCCTACATGGAAGAAAAGGACAACGAAGTCATGCCAAATACATGAATGGAGATATAAGAGCCCAAAGGATTCTTGTAGAATCCATAAAATACTCTCTCATGTCCGATGTATTGAATTAAGAATCATCAAAAGGAATTTATAAGAAGTTTATGGAGCTATTCTCTGTGAGTACTGTAGGAGAAGAAATCTCTCTAAGACCAATTGCAGGAACTGGGAGAAGTAATGAATGACATTGAGATGACTACAGTGGTGTTGAATGCTCTGCCAGAAGAATGAGGAAACTTCACTTCAAATTCTATATGGGAAGAAAGAAGCCACACAATTTATGTAAAATAGAGGAAACAAGATTGAAAGCCAAAGATGATACATGATCAAGTGAAGGGAATCAAGCGTTTGCAGCCATATCCAAGAAGAAAGGATGATTTGGTAAAATTGGTCCTCAAAATAAAAGAATAAATATGGACAACATGCAATGCTTTGGATGTAATGAACTTGGGAATTATAAAATATATTTTCCTTAATTTGGAAAGGACAAGAGAAAAAGAAGAAGCCCATGTCTCTGATATGAGAGAAGAACCTGATGCAAAGAAATCTAAGAAAGAAGACGTGATGGATATCCACTATGATTGAGATCATCTTCTCCTTTAAGTGATTTCTATTGGTTGTAAAATAGTATGATAGGAATCAGTGTATATTATATCATCATGATCGAAGCATGGAAGGAGCTCTCGACAATAACAGCTCCCAAAGAACCTCACTGATATCATACTGATGGAAGGAATTTATCAAGATCAAGGGTCATCATGAAAATTGGTGCTGACATTTTCTAATGGAGCTCTCTATGAATTTACTGATTAGAAAGAAAGAATAATGGTTTCATCAAGAATTACATGGTATATAATTTTTTGATATGATGACATATTGATGAAGCAGGCCAGGGGAATGAAGTTCTTCATTCTAGTAAAAGTGCTACAGGATGACTTAAATGAAAACAATATGAGGTATATATATATTTATATGCTGACACTGGATGCTGTGAATTCATGTCATATGGTTTCAGGAATAGACTTCTATATTTAGAAGTATGATCTATGAAGAATGATCTCTTGGTGCACTAAAAAATGAAATCAACATAATATATCCTCATGGAACATGAGGTGGTTGTATATGAACGAGGAACTAGAAAATTTGTAAGTTCCTGGGAATGAAGAATGTGCGAAAAGGAAGAGATCATGAAATGCAGCCATGTCAAGAGGAATTTATCATTCGAAAGCGAAGAATATGTGACTAAGAGATATCTTGGGAGGATATGTAAAATCCAACAGAAGTCTGGTAAAGAAGAAGACCCTTGCCAAAACATATCATTAGGAGATGTGTCAATTTGAATAAAGGATGTCGATGCCTATAGGAAGATTTCATGGTGAAATATCATCACTGAGGTAAATTTTGTTTTAAAATTTCATATGTATATGTTTATCTGGATGAATTTGTGCATGGATTCTAATCATGAGAAAGGATGTATGATCCTTGGATATGATTCGAAGGAAAGCAACATGGCATAATGATGGACCATATGAGAAAGACTGATAAATCACTTTATGGTGGTTACAATGACTTGTGATTGAAAGTGATGGATGATATATGCCCTATTAAGCCAAAGGTTGAATATTCCTCAATATTGAAATCCATGACATCGAGGGGAGGAATTCTTCATGAGTAGCTGGGTGTCTCACCATTGCTGCAATAGGAGCCTAGTTGAGAGGGAGCCTGGTTGTAAGTTTATTACTTGGAGGATGCCCTTCATGAGTCAAGAGGGAGTGACGTATGTGATTCTCTAATACATGTGTCATGCACTACACTAGGACTAACAATCATAAGCCTTAGTGAAGGCCATGTGGAGAGAATGGATCGACACATCATTCTGGTCTTCACCTAGAAGTTATAATAGAGGATTGAGTAATCATATGGCATTCGATACTCTTTGAGAATGAGATAGGGAATTCAAGATAAGAGTAGTGGAGGACCAATATTCTTTGACAGATGGCTACCCAAGAGAAGAATAGTCCATGAAGGTCATACTCTGAGAACACCTAGGTGGATTATGTACCTTGGAGAGACAATGACTATGATTTTTATAAGTCATGTGTCTCGCTAGAATTGTAGACCATTCTCTTGTTGAGAGATGGGGCTTTCAGTCAAGGCCTTTCAATAGGACAATGCTGGTTGATATGATGCTATAAAGATGTGATTACCAATCTGATTCTTCTTATGAGATTCTTCAACTTGAAAGTGACCATGTACCATTTATGAATACCTCCCTAGTTAAGAGGGAGTGTTGATAAGTGTAACTAGGATCAAGCTTCATATTGACTATGTAATTATGTATTTCTATGAAGAAGAAGACAAAGATAATAAAATGTATATTTGTTGTACTTTCTTCATGGGTTTCATGAGAAATATTTATTATAGGTTAAATAGAATTCTTCTTGATGTCTATTAGGGCTTTGTATTCTAGGAATAAATATAATTAGGTGTCATATGTATGAAGAATCTATTCTAAATGATCCAAGACCTTGTCCAAGAAACTGTGGAAGAATGGCTCTATCAGGCCTCACACAAATGATGAAAGATAAGCTTAAATGATTTATTAAATTCGGACTTCAAACATCTGGTTAAGTAGGCCTATAAGCTAAATGTCAGGTCGGCCTAAAGGCAGTGTAATTATCTATATATGTGCCTCCATCCTACGGTCATTTGAAGACACAATATTTTCGGTCATCTCTGAGTTGATGTAATATTCCAAATGGGGAAAAATAGGCTTAGTAGGGAATATATTAATATATTCCACTATGGAATCACACCAATAGATCTAAACTAGAGATATACTGGTCGGGCATTTACTGGTTTTATCACCTCTAAAGAGAGGGTGAAAACCAGAGGCTTCCTGGCCCGTTCCAAACTCTGTCTATAGAAGATTGGTGAAAAACAGCAAGTGTGGGAATGACACACTCCTCTTAGATTTTAATGCCCTTATGAACCTTATATCTAAATATCTAAATAATGGATCCAAAAGAGAAGCAAAAACCAAACAAGGAAGAAGTGGGAACTTCCACTCTCAGGAAAATTTGCAATAGGCTCAAGGAGGACGTTGTATAAGAAAGCCAGTGTTAAAATAACATAGACCAGGGCTGGGTTCCCTTATTTTAGGCTGTGTGGGACCTCCATGCATAGTTTCAGCAAAAACAAATGGGTTTAGAGGGCTTAAAAAAATCTCCCACAATCAACACTAGCTGAAAATTAGCTAAAGGAGAGAGCTAGGTTAATAGAGAAACCCTCCTTCAGGAATTGCGCAGTTTCTGTTGGGAATCACTGGAAATCAGCCATATAACACATATTACAGTATGAAAGCAAGAAATCAGATCCATAATGAAGTTCCTTTGTATAAGAATTGAATTTACATGAAGCAAGAGAAAGAATCCTTCAGAAATTATAGCAATAACACATGGAAAAGCTGCAGAAAGACTTGACAGCGTTTTATATGAGGAGCTTCAGCTTCTGTAGGTTAAGAATCAGATATAAAACTGATATAAGGCTGAAACATTAGATCCATATGAGATCTAGAAACCACTCAGCCTTCTTAACAAGATCCCCTTGGGGTTTTATCAAAATAATGCATAACAAAGTGTAGATCTAGCTTTTAATACACTGAACTGCAGAAAAATTCAGAGATTTCTGAAGATGGCTTTCATTACATTACATATCAGATATTAACATAAATATATCAGCAAGATACTTTACAAATATTCAAAGTGAGAGGCAAGCCTCAATCACCTAAGATCCAGTACAATGAGAAATCTAGACAGTAGTGAAACATGTACATGAAAATAACGCAGTTCATGGAAGGGACTGCGCAGTAGCTGGAATGAACTGATACAACATATAAAAATTACAGATGTGAAATAAAAATTAGAGTGAGATCCTCTTTCAGGTGGTCACAAGACGCCCTCCCTGAGAGAAATCTCCTCTAAACAACTAGATCTAGCAAATCTAGTTCACCCACTTGCTGCAACTCACAAGCAACTGCAAAACCCTCAACAGGACCAATGTTGCTATAGAGATGAAGCTTGGCCTCAATGCCGGATAGTGGAGAGATACATCCCAATCTCCTCCAAAGAGATACTCCATGGAAGGAGAAAGGATTTCTAAACAGGAAATCCTCTTCCCTTAGGCTAAACAGCCAAGAGAATAGAGTTGCTGCAGCAACTTCCAAAATTCTTCAAAAACAACTTTATGTTCCTTCTCCTTCTTTTTATAACATGAGGGCTTGCCAAAACCCTAAACCATATTCTTCAACTTATCCTCTTTCACACAAGAGATCCTCTTCTAGAAGTACGTTGTGCTTGATGGATAAGCTTCCCTCCAAATTGTGTTGTAGGTGGGGCCAAGGTTGACCCATTCAAATGAATTTCCCCTTTTCACACTTAGGGGTGTTTAATATAATAGCCCATATTTATCCCCTTTCACATTGGGCATGTTTTTATTCTCAACTTAGGAGTCTAATAAACCCCTTTCACATACTTTTATTCATGAATAAAGCAAACTGAAAATAGAATGCAGTATTCCCATGAGCTGCAAAAATTGGGAATATTACAGTCTCCCCTGGCAAAATGTTTCTTGCCCTCAAGCAACTCTTATTGTAGATGCAAGCCATCTATTCCCTCCAGATGGCATCCACATAAGGAATTATTCCTTCATTTGCTGCAATAGGTTATGTATGTTTGGTTCCCAAATTTGTCTTCTACCAATGCATGAGGTGACTTCCAACTGTGAGGTTAGATGTCCTCCTCTTACCATGAAGTCCAATATGACAAATACATGATGTAAAACATCATCACAAACACATGTGAGTCATAAAGTAAGGTAACTCTTTCCATAAAGGAAGAGCTTCATCATGTAGAACATTCCTCCATCCCATGTTTGTGAACTTGAATAAGCATTGCTATGCCTCCATTCTTAGCCCTGTTGGCCTTTTTGGATCCAAACTCCATCATTTCAGCGTTATGAAAAGAAGAAGAGAAGGAGTAATATGGGTAAACAAAATATTTCAAGCCATATTCTCCCAAAATCAACCACCTAAGAAAGGCCCTTTGGTGCCATCCTTCATCTCCTTCATGTAATATGGACAAGCCATGCTTCCCAAAAGATGATGTGCATGCCTTCCTTTGCTGCAATTTATCTTTGATAGATAAGGCATGAATCAGAAAACTATGAGCCATGGGGTGGTCACCATAATCATTCAAAGCATCAAAGCAACAAGTGATCTTTTTGCCCTCTTTCCTCCACATGTGCATCATGAAACCAAACCATGCTAATGGACATATGATGTGTCTCATCAACCCAATACAAAGCACCATCATCAATGCACATATTGAGATAGTCATGCTAACTTTCTCACCATGCAAAACACATAGAAATAGGAGATGTCATGTGGTGGCCATACCTTCTCAAGTGAAAAAAAATTGTACATGTCTTCTCTTGCTGCAACATAACATCGAAATCCAAGGCATGATTCAGAAAATAATAATGAGCTATTGGGTAGCAACCACACTCACCCAAAAGCATCCATAGCAACAAGGACTTTGCAGCCTTCTTGCCTCATCAACATGTGGATCTTGGAGAAAAAACACAATGATGAACATGTATAATGCCTCATCAACATAGTACAAGCAAGCTCCTCCTACCACATCATGTGGGAGTCATTCCTCCTCCCAAGCCAAATTTCATGCATGAAATATACCTCCAAAAGAAATGCATGTGGACATATGAGACATACGTCAAACATAGGTGAATACATGGACATTAGATTTAGTGTGTGATGTCCAACTCTCCTTCTAACAACCACATCATCCATGCTTCCTCTTCATATATTCTACTAATGATGTACCAAGCATGAGATAAGAGAATGAGAATCCTTGGGTAGAGATCATGCTTACCCCAAGGCAACCAGCATTGTCATGCCTCCTTGTACATGTCATAACTGCTTTTCAAGGCATAGATCAGAAAAAATAGGTGCCTTTGGACAGTGATAGGAGTCTCCCAAGGGCAACCAATGTAACCAAGATTTCTGGTCCATATATGTCTACAAGTGATCATGTGACCCCTTGCTCACCATCCTCATCCACTCACTAAAATATGGAAGTTGAGTGATCTGCTGCATAATCATGGCATTCTCCAATTACAGAATACCATCTCCTTTAACCCACTAAAGAACTTTGCATCTCATGGAATACTAAAATGCATCTCTGTTGTGATCTCTTAATGAGACCTTCTTCTCATGTATGGTCTTCCAAAACTAGTGAAGCTTTGGATCTGCAGAACCTCCAACATGCTCCAAGAATAATGAAGCCTCTTTGTCACAACCACTAAGTGACAGCACTGTTATATACCTTTGCTTCAAATCAGCACTTTGATCTAACCCTTTGCTATGCATAGATCTTGAAATAACATGTGTTGAAATCTCATGCATACCTTGGATCAACTGATATGTGGGAACCTCTTGACAGAACACAAGAGTTCCTCCATTTGGATCAATGATGCCTCCAACTACTTGTAATAATGATGGCCTCCTCTCTTCAAGTATACCAGCGCTGGAATATTTATTCTCCTCCTCATGCATCTCCTGATTCATGCATGGGACCCCATATGATAAGAACTCAAGACTACCTTGCAAATATGCAAGCGCCTGTTCTCTAGATGCAAGCTCCTTAGCAGCAGGTAGTGAAAATGGAGATCTCTTGCCCAAAGTGACAAGATTGACATTCTCCTTTGTTCCCTTGGGAGATGTCTCTTTGTAGCTCATATTTTTCCTCTCTTCCTCAAACCCCTTGAGATTTTCTTCAATACTCTTCAATGTTTGAAAAAGAAGCAAGGAGATCTCTTCTTCAGTCATTCTCCCTACCTTGTGATGACAAGAAGTGTATAGTTCTTCCTCTTCGTCTTGAAACCCTTTAGGAGTTACTTTGCATCTCTTTTCTTCATTGCTACACCTCTCACCTTCTTCAAAGAAATTGGGCATAGTGGATCTATGAGGATATATAGGATTCTCCGGTCTTCTATTCTACTGATAGGAAGTGCTAGGGCTTCCTCCTTCTTCTTGAAATCTCATGTAGCTCTTACTGCAACTTGCTTCTTCTCGAAACCCTCTAAGAGTCTTGGTGCTTCTTATTTCTCTCTTCTAATTCACCTCTTGGGAGAGGCCCTCCTTAGATCTAAAAAATGATGAGAATAATCTCATCTACTCCATTAAACTTTTCTCTGCTTCTGCTCATTCACTGGTAGCTTGATCTAACAGGCTGTGCCAGAGATCATGCTCTGATACCACTGTAATATTCCAAATGGGGAAAAATAGGCTTAGTAGGGAATATCTTAAGATATTAAACTATGGAATCACACCAATAGATCTAAACCAGAGATATACTGGTAGGGAATTGACTGGTTGTATCACCTCTAAAGAGAGGGTGAAAACCAGAGGCTTCCTGGCCCGTTCCAAACTCTGTCTATAGAGGATTGGTGAAACACAGAAAGTGTGAGAATGACACACTCCTCTTATATTTTACTACCCTTGGTAACCTTATATCTATAGATCTAAATAATGGAACCAAAAGATAAGAAAAAACCAAACAAGGAAGAAGCGGGAAATTCCACTCTCAGGAAAATTTGCAATAGGCTTAAGGAGGACGCTATATAAGCAAGCCAGTGTTAAAATAACATAGACCAAGGCTGGGTTCCATTATTTTAGGCTGTTTTGGACCTCCATGCAGAGTTTCAACAATAAAAAATGGGTTTAGAGGGCTTAAAAAGATCTCCCACAATCAACACTAGATGAAAATCAGCTAAAGGAGAGAGTTGGGTTAATAGAAAAACCCTCCTTCAGAAATTGTGTAGTTTCTGTTGGGAATCACTGGAAATCAGACATAGAACACATATTACAGTATGACAGAAAGAAATCAGATCCATAATGAATTTATTTTGTAGAATAATTGAATTTACATGAAGAAAGAGCAAGAATCCTTCAGAAATTATAGCACTAACACATGGAAAAGTTGCAGAAAGACTTGACAGCATTTTATATGCGGAGCTTTAGCTGCTATAGGTTAAGACTCAGATATACAACTGATATATGGCTGAAACATCAAATCCATACCAGATCTAGAAACTACTCAGCATTATTAACAAGATCCCCTTGGGGTTTTATCAAAATAATGCATGACAAAGTGTAGATCTAGCTTTTAATACACTGAAATGCTGAAAACTTCAGAGATTTCTGAAGATGAATTTAATTACATTAAATATCAGATCTGAACATAAATAGATCAGCAAGCTACTTTAAAAATCTTCAAATTTATAGGCAAGCCTCAATCACCTGAGATCCAGTATAATGAGAAATCTAGACAACAGTGAAACATGTACATGAAAATAACGCAGTTCATGGAAGGACTGCACAGTATCTAGAATGAACTAAGACAATAGATAAAAATTATAGATGTGAAATCAAAATGAGAGTGAGATCCTCTTTCGGGTGGTCACAAGACGCCCTCCCTGAGAGAAATCTCCTCTAAACAACTAGATCTAGCAGATCTAGTTCACCCACTTGCTGCAACTCACAAGCAGCTGCAAAACCCTCAACAGGACCAGCGTTGCTATAGAGATGAAGATTGGCCTCAATGCCGGATAGTGGAGAGATACATCCCAATCTCCTCCAAAGAGATACTCCATGGAAGGAGAGAGGATTCCTAAACAGGAAATCCTCTTCCCTTAGGCTAAACAACCAAGAGAATAGAGTTGCTGCAGCAACTTCCAAAATTCTTCAACAACAACTTCATGTGCCTTCTCCTTCTTTTTATAACATGAGGGCTTGCCAAAACCCTAAACTATCTTCTTCATCTTATCCTCTTTCACACAAGATATCCTCTTCTAGAAGTACGTTGTGCTTGATGGATAAGCTTCCCTCCAAACTGCGTTGTAGGTGGGGCCAAGGTTGACCCATTCAAATGAATTCCCCTTTTCACACTTAGGGGTGTTTAATATAATAGCCCAGATTTATCCCCTTTCACATTGGGCATGTGTTTATTCTCAACTTAGGAGTTTAATAAACCCCTTTCACATAATTTTATTCATGAATAAAGCAAACTAAAAATAGAATGCAATATTCCCATGAGCTGCAAAAATTGGGAATATTACAGTTGATGTGCGGATTTTAGTGCAAACATGAGTGTGGATTTTTGAGGAGTTTCAAGACTGGTTAATATACATATATCCTTGTGATATCTGAGTGTCATAAGGTGTTGTAGGTTATTGAAGCAGAATTCCACATCATCTTTAAGTAGCTAAAACGTTGAAGTGCATATCTGTCCAAGTGCAATGGCAATGTTTTTGTATTGAAGTGTGGATCTATCAAAGAATAATTTTTAGACTATTCTGAAGTGAAATTGTAGATAAAAGGTAAAATTTTTGGAACAGTTTTCTGGGAAAAATGAGCAGTGAGTAAGTGACAGAAAGTAGCAAAGTAAATTTGTGATTTACTTTCCTAACTGCAACTTATATATATCTCAAATATCTGAAGAATGAAGTGTTGATGTAGAACAATGCAAGTTGGTGAAGGAAAGAAGGATCATCATTGAAGGACATAAAAGAAGAAAGGGAAAGGTCTTGGATGCATATATAGGTCAAGGGTCTAATTCTTGGTCATCGTACTTTTCATGTAAAAATATATAAGAATAATTTCTCTTGGGTTTTCCTCTCCAAGAGGGAGTGGTTTTCCCTAGCTCTAGGAGCCTGATTCTTCTATTTCGTGCCTTTTGATAATTGACTTGATGAAAGATTTAATAAGATAAATGAAGGGAAGAAATAAGTAACTCAAGTAGCCTCACAAGTAATTATCAAGGATAGAATTTTGAATTAATCACTAGCCCTCAAAATTCTCAACAAACCCTCTGCAATGAGGTGGCTCAGAACTCAAATGTTCATTTGACTCTAGAATGGTGGGTGTTACTAAAGTTTCTTCAGAACCCCATCATGAGATCCCACGATATATTTTTATGATTCATGGTTCGCTTCTGGGATAGAGATGGACATATTATGTTAGTGAGAGAAGTTTGGTTTGCTATATTGGCTCAGCTAGATGTGAATTTTGTGACCAACCTTCTATCTTATGGTGAGGTATTTCCTTATTCACTACTACCTCGGGTGGTGAACATCTAACACTGGGCTGAGAAAGAGGAGCATTGTGGGCCCAATGGCATTTTGGATGGATGTATTGGTGTGTCTAATATCATGATTTTGGCAAAGCATGTGGCTTTGTCGATGACTGCGCTCTTGGTTAGCTATGTCGATGAGCATGCGACATGTAGCAGTTTTGCAGTAGCTCTAGGCAGGGCACTTCTTTGATTGGGCCCGCTTGGTTTATCATGGGATGATGTTCCATATTTCACGAGTACACTGGGGAGAGCTCAAACCTTACACTACGCCAATATCCTTTGCAGCCTTATGTATGAGAGGTTCATCATGCTACAACCCTTCATTGCGGTGCCGACTAGTCCTGCGAGGGATCCTCGGAGACAAAGATGGGTGCCTGTTATGCCCCAAGTTGGAGGGGAATATGTAGAGCGATATTGGAACATTTTTTTGGAGGGTTGGTTTGATTCCAACCCTCAGATAATCCTAAAGCTTCCCTGTCACATAGCAGAATTCCATGGTGACCCAAACATGGACCTTCCTCTAGATTATGAATGTGTACCAACAGGTATGTATTTTTTATTTCATGCATTTGGGTATTTATTATAGGTATATATGTATGTGTTTTTTTATGGTGAAACTAATACCATTTTTGTTTACTTCTAGATGTGAGTCTTGGTGGAAAATCTCTAGCATACTTGGTACGAAATGATCCTCGAGGGGTGGGTGTTCCGGGGCAAAACAGGCACCACGGAGACCGAGAGATGATAGGCCTATGCCTAGGTCTAGACCACCAATTTCACCTCACTAGCTAGAGATGGTTGGACCCTTGGGGGAGGGTACATTACTATAGTAGTTGGAGATGTCTCAGGCTTGCTCGTGCATGCTGAGGCTGCTAAGGATCGTACTGAGGCTACAGAGGCTCATGCGACACCTTTCGAGGCTCAGTTATGAAATTGTATAGATAACTGGGAGAGGTTAGAGACCTGACCTCATGGATGTCCACTAGGGGCTATGATGACTTATCAGAGCCTTCCCTAGAGACAGAGATGGCCTGTGAGAAAGCACATAATCTGACCTTGTGTTGTGTAGCTTTTGGAGTGACTACAGTGGTTCCTATCGTAGCTCCTGGTGTGGATGTTGGTCCGCAAGACTCAGATAGAGGGTCTCAGCCCTAGAATTATTTATGTATACACCAGGGAAAGCACCCATTATGAGGATGCTCCCCTGTCTTTTCGATCACATATTTTTTTACTCACAATGAGCTAGTGGACTCATTTTTTGTATACTCACAAACAAATACATTTTTTGATATATATATATATATATATATATATATATATATATATATATATATATTGATGACTCTCGTGATGTTTATGCACCCATTATGAGGATGCTCCCCTGTCTTTTCGATCACATATTTTTTTACTCACAATGAGCTAGTGGACTCATTTTTTGTATACTCACAAACACATACATTTTTTGATATATATATATATATATATATATATATATATATATATATATATATATATATATATATATATATATATATATATATATATATATATATATATATTGATGACTCTCGTGATGTTTATATGGATGTTTTTATGATGTTTTTTACAGTTTATGGTGCGTTTAGGATGGATTTTATCATGTATGATTGATCTGTTAGGACCCTATAATATAGGTATCTGTTCTCCAGTTATTAATCTGGGAATGGTTTTGATCAGGCTGAAAATGTTTTCATTTAAAGGTGCTCAGCAATAAGGTTTTAATGGATCTCCAAATGCCTCAGATCATATATTCATTTATTTTATGTGTTGTCACCTAAAGGGTTGGAATTATAATGCATTCACATATATTTTTGTAATCCCTAAAGTGGCTGAATTAAGTATTTATGATGAATTTGGCTATGTTTTAATTCTAGCAGGAAGGTTGGCTT
Organism: Pinus albicaulis; assembly: GCA_034641835.2. Classification (NCBI taxonomy): domain Eukaryota; kingdom Viridiplantae; phylum Streptophyta; class Pinopsida; order Pinales; family Pinaceae; genus Pinus; species Pinus albicaulis. Next base: position 774,968,579 of record CM076578.1, read on the forward strand.
TAGGTAGCTAAAGAGTCCAAATCTTATAATTGTTAGCTACCGAAAGTTAAATTTTTCAGTAGCTAAAACAATTAACTACACCTATTGCTAGCTGCCACAAGTATCGAAAATTCCTAGGGTTTGTACAGTCATGTCATTTCCATATCATAGCTGGTACGCAGGTCATCATGAAAATTTAAGCTTCTAGAACTGCGCCAATACATCATTCATCCAATTTTTGAAAATATCATGACTCGTTCACATCTCCACATCACGCAATCATAACTTAAAATGTGCCCATTCCTTTTGTTTAATTCCTAAAAATTGTCATGATGTCCTCCCACATTTTAAATTGGTCGAAATTTGGTTTGTTTGTTTTAAAAGTCACCCAAAGAGGCCCGAAATCTACAAGTCTGTATTATCTTCTTTTTGTTCTATATCCCCGACTTTTGTTATCCTGCCCTCATTTTCACCCTCAGTTAGTTTCATCACTCACCACCGCATAACCTAGCTACCCTGTAACCTGCATATTTTGTTTGAAATCGTTTTCAGGACCTGGTAAATAAGATGTTTATTAGAGGTGCTTTTTTTAGGAAAGAATTACAAGACATAGCTTATCTTGATGCACACCCTCAGGCATGTGAATTGTTCAAGCAGGTGGGTTGTTAGAGGTTTTTCCAGAAGTTCCATGGATAACATCAGGGTATCACAAAACCCTCTACAAAGACTTTTGATGGATGTAAGGTGCATTTGGGACCCATGACAATGCAGACAGATGAAGCCAGTGTGGCAGCATCCACAAAGATGCCAGGTGAAGGAGAGAGGTGCTTTAAGACCACCTCCATCAAACAAGTGGACTATAGGTTTTTTCTCAAAGAAGAGCATCAGAACATGAAATGGCAGAAGGACATCCCCAGGATTTATTTGCAAGAGGAGTGGCAAACATTGTTGAATATGATCCAGGTCTACATTACTTGTTAAGGGAGATATGCGAGGACCATTCTCTATCATTTAAAGTTGCTCCTCCACTTCACAGGTAAGAAGTTTTTAAAAATGCCTTCTTATCTTCTCAAAAGCCTCACCAAAATGGCTTCCAAAGTCCAAGCTAAACCCCTGATAGCATGCAGCAGCCTATTCCATCATGGATTAATCAATTTGATAGTGTTAGAAGAGCTTAATAAGAGAAGCAAAACATGGAATTATTTACTATTTTGAGGAGAGTTTGAACAAGAAATCTAGCCAAAGAAGGGAGGAACTCCCTCACAGGAGTTGTCTTGCCCAAAAACCAACAAGAGGAGAAGGTTGGCACTGTCTCCTGTGCAAGCTGTCACTAAAGCTTCTCCATCAACATCCAAGAAACCAAAGAAAAGGTTAGATTTTGGGAAGGAGACAGAGGCTCAAGGTGAAACTATAGGGGTAGAGGTTCAAGAGGAAACTACAGCAACCAATATTCTCAACCTACCATATTCAGATTCGGACTTTGAGCCATTAGCTACAGAAAATGAAGCAGAACCTTTAGCTCCATATGGGAGGAGGGCCATCAATTGTAGAAATAGAGTCACATAAAGAAGCTGCAACATCATCACAAAATAAGGTCACCAGAAAACCTAAAATAAAGAGGTCGCGGGAAGAAAATGAGGAGTTAAAAGTTTTGGAAACACTCCTGAAGAAGGAGAATGAAACCCTTAAGCAGTCATCTAGAAAATTCAATTTTGCACTCGATCACCATTAAATATGAAACAATAAAGCATAAGAACAAAAGGCTTCACTAGCATAATATCAAATTGCAAAATCAGAGCAAGTTTTTGAGGTTCAAACTCATTCACAAGAAGCTAAAACCTCAAGCTCACCACACACTTGATGCCTAGCTCAAGCTTCCCTTGAGTTCAGTTAAGTGGTTGTAATGAATGAAACAGGGTCGAAGGATAACTCAACAATTTTTGGTTAAATTCAGAATAAATTACCATTTTTGTCAGCTAAAGGCCATTTAAGAATCCCTAGTTAGCTGTCGAAAATCATGCCCACATAATCGGCAGCTAAGCAAGCTCTGTGTGACCTCCTTAGCTGTCGAAAGTTCTGTTATGGACATAAGACAACAAATCTCCTCAAATCAAGGAAAATCGACTCCTCCATGATCTCCAAAGCCTCAAGAGTAATATTTTAATTACAACTCGTTGTCAACATGCTGCTGACACCTCAGACTTAAATCAGATTAGGCCTTAAGATGATCAAAACAAATCTAGTTTTTTTGGAATTTTGTCATATTTTCTAGATTAGTAGGTTGTAATCAGCAAGCAGTATTGGTTGTTTTTTCCTTTTCAGTATTGGAGATTGAATATTTTGTAATAAATTAGGAGATAGTGCATGATTGTAAAAGAGATAAAATATCTATTTTGGGTAGAACATAAATAAGCATTTTCCTGAAATATCTATAGTGAAGGCAGAGATTTGATCATCATAATATGTAGGATATGAAATGTAATGGGAAAAAATTATAAAATATAGGATGTAGTATGGGATATGGGTTAGACTTGAAGGGAAGATATTGTAAAGATGTTCAACTGGTTGTAAGTGACATTTTCTTGAATGAATGAAAGGACCTTCTATTTTCTAGATTCTTGTGTTATGTTAATATGGTGAAGTTCTTCTTGATGTAGTCTGCTAATATTTTATTTCAATATTGCTTATAAGAAAATTTTGTTCAGGATTTTTCATTGGACACCCTGCTCAGGCTTTAAAAAATATTTACGTTTTCTTCTAAATTTTGAATGTGGAATTCAGAAAAGCTCTGCTCTACATTTAGATGGAATCCTAATATTTTCTTCTCTTCCACTCAAAAATTGTAAAGATCCACTGACATGACTATCTCGCCTGGTTATAAATGATCTCATTCATTCATTCATTTAAATCTACTTCGACCTTTTGACTCCATTAGCCCGATGGCCCTTTTTTGTTGTCTCAACCACAAATTTCAGTAAACCTCTCTGCCCTCATAACTAGCTTAATATATGAAATACAGAACAAATCTAAAACATAGAGATAGATACCTCTCCGAGTCTAGGAGGGCTACATCCTTGGCTCGAAGCGGTTTTGATGTTGCCTCTAGGATTCAGTCCTCAACCTCGGAATTATGGAGCGCTAACAAGATCTATTGTTCATGATGGAGTTTATTGTCTTATGGTTGATGGTATATATGTGATGCATTCCAGTCTAGAATATGGTTAACTATTCAGTCAATTAAATTATTTTAATCTCTTGGTATATGTGTAAATGTGATGTGATCAAAACTGCGGGATAATATTTTTGCATGAAAGTATTTCCTAAAGAGGCCTGAATCACACACTTAAAAGGTTTGGTTTAATTGTGATACAACCAACTAGGAATCAAGGAAGACATGAAAATGGTGGATTCCTTAGAGGGAGGTATTGATTGAAAGTCCAATGACAACTTTATATTCAACTTTATTGTTAGTGGTTGGCTCAATAAAAGCTCCATTTGTGATGTACAGTGACTGGTCAGGAGATTATATGGTGTAGGTAGCGACAACTAAGCTTTGCGACCATCGAGAGGCACCATCAACAAATCCAAAATCTCAGATTGGAGAAATATACATTTGCGACACATGATGAAAGAATTTATTTTTGTAACAGTTCCATGATGGTGTGATCATCATAAAAAATTATGGTGCATACATATTCATTCTAGGGTACTAAGGTCCCTTTTATATGGGTGAAATTATTTGAGGTAGAGCCCACTGACGGGGTTTTTAGGCATGTCATGTCAGGCTCTGATAATATGTGTGCTCCATTGAGGATGAAATGTTTGATGATATATGGACCCTTCCGGAATGTATCAAACTTCCCAGGTCTTAAAGATTCATTCATGATGTTATATCGTAGGACTAGTTCTCCCTCAGTGAATGACTGAGGGGTGATGTTGCGATCAAATGATGCTTTGACCCTCTTCTTGTAGGATTCTTTATGTTGGAGAGACTCTCATCGAATTTTGTCAATGAGTTATAACTATACCAATGGTTTATCTAAGGTTTTAGTATCAGTGAGAAGTTCAATGGTTAAATGTAGGGTGGGGATTTTTCGTTCAATGGGAAGCACATCCTCGACTATGTAAACTAATTGGAAGGGTGTGAATCTTGTTGACGCATCCACCATAGTGCGGTACACCCACAGGGATGATAACACAATGTGGTGCCAATTGGTTTTTTGATTATTCACCATGCACTACAACATTGTTTTAAGGTATTTTTTGAAAAATTCTACCTGAATATTAGACTGGGGGTAGTATAGTGATGCAAGATCATGCAAAATACCAAGGTGTTGGGGAAATTTCTGTAATATTTTATTTTCAAAATATTTCCCATGATCTCACATGAACTCCTTGGAAACACTGAACCATGCAATGACATGGCTGAAGAAAAATCGTGCAGTAATTTCCGCAGTGTTATTATATGTGGGCATCATTTCTTCCCATTTGGTGAAATAATCGACGGCCACAACTATGTATTTATGGTTTATGAATGATGTGGGGTTTCCTGTCATGAATTTTATTCCCCATTTGAAAAAGGGTCCTGTTACGATGACATGGTGTAGGGGAGTCTGAGGGGCACATGCCTTGTGAGTGTAGCCTTGGCATCGCTCGCATCTTTTGACTGCTTGAATGCAGTCATGGAAAAATGGTGGGCTAGAAGTAACTGAAACGTAAGACCTTTTTGGTGGTGGCCATTCGTGATAGGTGGCCACTGCAAGCTCCATCGTGACAGTTGTTCAAGACTTGTTGGACTTGGTTGTGAGTGAGGCAACAACACTAGATGGTGTCAACACGTTGTTAGTAAAGGAAGTCCCTTAAAATAAGGTATTGGGGGGCCTGATGGCATATGCACCTTTGGCCATCACAGGTGAGATGGGATTTGAACTTTTTATTTTGTAAGAAAATTAGGATATTGATGTACCAAGTGTCCTCAGTTGTCACTAAGAACAGATGTTGATCAAGTAGTGCATCATTAATGGGGGATCCTTGGGTCCTTTTTTGGAGGTAAATGATCAATTCAGTGAGCATGAACACCTTTTTTCTTTTATGAGAGCTAAATTTCAGATCAAATTCTTGTATTATAGCTACCCATTGGGTGTATTTATGGTTCATCATGCGGCGAGTGAGAAAATATCGCATGGGGTTGATAACTACTACAACTGTGGTGGTTCGAAGAATGATATAGTGCCAAATATTTTGTAGTACAAGTAATATAGCTAAGCTTGTTTTCTCTTCTGGCTCATACTTCAATGCATGCCTAGCTAAGTTTCTGGTCCACCGTAGACTAGCACCCTAGCGATAGCTATATCTGACGCTGATAGATATAGGGTTTAATATTTATTGTGGTTGGTTGGGATGATCTAAGGAGCTGAAGTCAAGGTGTCTTTTAATGCTTCAAATGATATTTGGGCTTTTTCATCCCATTTGAAAGGAATATCTTGATGAAGGAGATGGCGGAAATCCTGCGCGCATGTGGAATAGTCAAGGACAAAGTGTCGTAAGAAGTTAGCCTTACCCTGCATGATTTTCAACTTCTTCAATGTTTTCGGAGGTGGTACTTCTTTTATTACATAGAGTTTCAGAGGGTCAACTCTAATACCTTGATCGGAAACAATGAATCCTAGCAATCTTTCGGCATTAACATAGAAGACACACTTGAGAGGGTTCAATCGTAGGTTATATTTTCGACATCGTTGAAAAATAAAGAGGAGATCTTTGAAATGGTCAGCATGCGTCTTGGATCATACAGTCAGGTCATCCAAATAGGTGGGTATGAGACGAGCTGAGTCATGAAAGATGTACTACTAGAAGGCAGTGCCAACATTCTTAAGACCAAATGGCATAACTTGGTATGTGAAGGTACCCCAAGGGGTGATGAATGAAATTGTGTATTGATCCATATGTCGAATCTAGATCTGATTATACCCTAAGAACCCATCCATAAAAGATAAGGCCTCGTGACCAACACAAGCATCTATGACTTGGTCGATGAATGGTGTGGGGTAGTTCTCTATAGGAAAAACTTTTTTTGGATCCCAAAAATTGGTATAAATGTGAATGGTTCCTTGTTTTTTCATGACAGGTAAAGGGTTAGAAACCTAAGACATGTAAGCGATCAGGTAGATAAACCCATATTTGTGGAGTTTATCTATCTCTTGTTTGATTGATTCTGCCTTAGAAATGTGTAATTGACATTGTTTCTGGCAGATGGGAAGGGTGTCATGCCATGTGTCAATATGGTGTTCCACAATGGTGGGATAGATGCCCGCATCTCTGAGTAATATCATGCAAAATTATCCCTATATTCTTGTAATATGGAGGTGTATGTGGCTACTTCGTCTGGGGAGCATGCTTCCCGCAGGGAGATTTATTTTACCTTACCAGGTTTTTTCAAAATATTTACCTTCACAGTAGGTGAAATATTTGACATGTTTCCTTCGTCAAAAGCATCAAGCACTGAGATACTATTTTTGAACCAATCTACTTTTCTTGATTGCAAAAAATATTTATATTCGATGGCACAAATATCATGGGTTGGTGTGATGCTAGGCATGAATTCTTTTTCTAGTAGAAAAAATGAACGATGATACATGGTGTCCCAGAGACATTTAGGTTCTTTCATGGCCTCCAAAATGTATTTTTTAGAGTGAAAAATATTACCTAAGGGGGAACTGGTTTGTGTAAGGCTGTGAGGAGGGAATCTGGGCCCAGTAGTGCTAGTTGACAAGAAATAATATGATTTGGTGGTTGATTTCATAAAACCAAGCGAGGTTGACAAAGCGCTGATAGGGTGGGTCTGCATCTTCGATGATACTACTACTGGTATGGTAGTTGTAGCGGTCTGGACACCAAAAAATGATGAGCAGACAACAGAAATCATGGTTCCCATAGATGATGAGATGTATCATATGTGATGTTGCGTGTCATCACACTAGTAGAAAATGATGAAATTCATGACTAGGTGACTAAAAATGCTAGTCACTGCAATTATTTCAAGTGAATTACTACTAATTTGAGACATTTTAAGTGACCGAACTAAAAAATGACTAACTTAAACGACTAATTTAGTCCCGAGATAAAATATACGACTATATAATAGTGACTAAACTAAAAGTGACTAACATAAATGACTAATTTAGTCTAGGATTAAAATATATGACTAGAAAATAAGTGACAAAATTAATAATGATTAACATAAATGACTATTATTGTCCAAGAATAAAAATATGACCAAATAATAAGCACAACAAGTATATGAATTAGTCATTTATGTTAATTGTGTCACTCCAGAAATGGAAAATTGCAATTTTGATACTGAAGTGTTACACTTCACTATAGGGGTCTTTGAATCTAGTTTCAGTGTTAAAATTTAGAGGAAAATGGATCTTTGAATCCATCTACAGTGTTAAGATTCTGAATCCTCTTTTGTCCCTAAATTTTAACACTGCAAATGGATTCAGAGACCCCTTTATTTGAATCCATATGCAGTGTTAAATTTAGAGACAAAGGGGTCTCTAAGTCCATCTCAAGTGCTAAAATTTAGAGACCCTCATCTCCATTGTTAAAATTTATGTAGATGGATTCAATGACCCCCTTAAAGGGGTCCATGAATCCATCTATAATGCTAAAATTATAACACTTTTATACAATCACTACTAAACCAACATAGAAGTTGCTATTAAAATGATTAACCACAACACATATTAACATATTCAATATCCTTGTCATAAATAGAAAAAATAATATATATATATATATATATATATATATATATATATATATATATATATATATATATATATATATATATATATATATATATATATCATTAGAGTAACTTGAGCTACATTTGAGATGAACTAAAATGAATTCCACTCTAACCTAAGAGTATATTCAATAGGTTGCAAGTCTATAATAATAACATACGATTTAGTAAGGGTCAAGGCATCTCTAAATACACTTGTGGGGCAATCGCACACCTTGGGGAAACTAGCCTTCTATATTGAAAGTCATGTTATTTTTTACTTCTAGGAAAATTTTATAGAGAAATCCAACACTGGTAATTAATCAAAGTGATTTGAGCTATACTTGAGACAAAATGGAATGATTGCCACTATAACCCAAAAGTATATCCAATATGGCGCTAGTATATACAAATAACACGCGATTTAGTAAGAAGGGTCAAGACGTTTGGAGATACACTTGCGAAGTGGTCTTACTCCTTGGAGGGTTCTATTTTTCCAATGTTATAAAGATAGGACAAATGTCTCATCGGGAATTTGAACCTAGCTAGGGGAAATAAAGAACTAAACAAATACTACAACATTGATAATAATCAATTAAACCAACCAACCAACCAATTACTCTTTTCCCCTTAATAATCCTTTTTACCCTAATTTATTATCGCTTTTGTCAAAATTTCTCCACAAATAAATATTACCCCTTCCTTGTATCTAACATGATTGTCTCTCTTTACACATAAAAGTTTTATTTTTCCAACCCTTAATGGAGTATTATTTTTATTGTGTTCACTATAAAATAAAATACATATTCAAATTTTGTTCAAAAGAATCACTAAATGAAAACCATATTTGAAAACATGACAAATAAAAACCGTGGACATTATTTGTCAAAGCCACTAGAGAGTCCCACCACATGGAGAGTTTAATAGCTTTCAAAAATTGTGCCTAATTCATGCCTTCTTATGAAGCATCAATGACATTAAAGATTTTGAGTAGGAAGACCTCTATGGAGTGTGGCAGGAAGTAGCAATCACATTAAAAAAAATTAGGAGGAAGGCCTCTATGGAGGGTGGCCGGAAGAATGAGGGAAGTGTTGCCTGAAGAATGAGGGAAATGGCATGCTGACGATGCATAGCATAGCATGAAGCAACAATAACATTAAAACATTTGAGGAGGTAGGCCTATCTGGAGCGTGGTGGGAATAATGAGGGTTATGGCATGCCGACAATGCATAGCGTGGTGGGAAGATTATTTAATGAATGCAACACAATGAACAACCCAAACCACAAAACCGGCTCAAGAAATTTAGTGCATAAATAAATACAAAAATCATATCTTTACAATGTTATTCCTCCATCAAACCTAAAACTACCAAGGCATATGCATACAATTCTCCTCCTAGATAGAAGTATCAAACATCCAAAATTCTAGAAGCACTTCCTGTGAATAATTGAGGGGCCAGACTCATCATATTATAATTTTGAAATCCACATCTGCAATACACACAAAAAGTGCATATTTTTAGGTGAATCCAAAATTTTTTCCTTGATAAATTTAAAAAGAAATATTTATCAAAATTTATTTTTATCAAATTTGTATCAAATTGGCCTTGATTTCATTCTTATTATGTCGGGCAAACTGTTGGGGATCTTGCGGTGGTGGAATTTTGTTTTTGATAAAATCTCCCACCCCATTATCCTCCAATACTATCATGATCCTCCCTTTTCAAGAGACGATGTTAGAGGATTGATCTGAATAGTGATCTACTCTCCATACTTGGTAGGCCATCTTGCTTCCCACAAACAGCCTTGTAGTCCTTCACAATAGGCTGAACTATACATATATTAATTTAAATCTAAGGATTCCATCTGTAGGTATCCAGAAAGAAAAGAGACCCGAATAACTGATATAGGTCCACAGGCAAATAAATCAATCACTCTGAACTCGAATATAATACCTTTTGTATTGATACATATAGTGGTAAACCTAACTACATTGGATTGGATCTATATCAATGAAGTTACCCCCCCTGAATTTATTTAGAAAAAAATATTCTAGGGGATCTGCTTGGGCATGAGGCCCCCAAGGCTAAGACGAACCCAAAGAGCCATTAAAATTCTCTCCCAAGATTATCATAAAGTTGTTTATGAGAGACTTTGAGAAGAAATAGTTCCAGAAGCTTACTCTATCTTGGCAGGGGTCATATACATCTATAAAGGAGAATTGTAACTCGAGATCAAAAGAAAAGACCTTGTCCCCGAGAGCCAGATCAGACCCCGAGGAATTCATAAGTTTGATGCTCTGATCTATAAATCCCAAATCCAATCCTCCCGATTTCCCAGATGCATTAAGGGCCAAAAAAGACCACCCAGGAAGAATTTGGCTTAAAAAATTGATCACCATGTCCCCTTAACCCATGGTTTCTTGAAGCAAGATAATACCACAATGCACTGAACTGAAGAGACTTTTTAGAGCCAGTTTTTTGTGGGAACTAGCCAACCCTCTACAGTTGTAGGACATCACAATCATCGAGAAACCACGACAGGGTACATCGCTGCTCTAAACACCCCTTTAAGGGATAATTGTTTTCCATCATCAATATTAATTTTGTCTTTCAGCTTTGCTTTGGAGATGTTCGATTTTCTGCCTCTCTTTTTATTAGGAAAAAAGGGTTTAAGTGGATCCCAAGCCCTCCAACAACGATACCAATACCATATTTTTTGTCTCTCGGCTTGAGGTTATAGTGAGGAATTTCAGTATGGCACAAAGGGCCCAAGGGATGCTCTTCCGGTAATAGGGGAATCTCGGATAAAAATTACTCAGGAATGGTAGATATGACACTTTCAAGAGCTATAAGATCAGAAATATGGGAACAAGACTCAACATGTTTATGGCTGGAGGGACTAATCTCGAGACCAACAAACTGAGAAAATAAATTAACAAACATAGGAGTTGTAGGGGGAGTATTAGTACCCGTGGGAAGAGTCACCTGTCGCATGAGTTCCACTTTTCCTTGACTTTCCCGAGCTGTGTCTACTGCTTCTTCCTATCCCCCCTATGGTGGTAGCTAAATTTCTATGGCCTCAATGAATCCATCCTATTGAGTATCCAACTTCTTCTATTGTACCTCGCCCTCCACCTCTGCACCAGTACTACCCTCAAGTTCAAGCTCTTCCCGATGTCTCCTGCGTCTACAGAAGCCTAAAGGAAAATCCCTTGCCATATTACCATACTTATGAAAATGATGGCAACAAAATTCTAACTAATCATAATCCATAATTTAAGAGAAACAGTGGCCATGCACTTTAATCTGCATCATATCTTCTAGCCCTTCTCTCGGGTCTAAAAGAACCAATATTTGAGCCACCTTGGTCTATTTTGTCACCATGAATGACATATCCGCTTCAAGAAATGTGCCCATCATATTTCCAATGGCGTTGAACACTCCCATCGACTAGAGCTGGGGCACGAGGGTTGACAAACGCACCTAAACCAAAATTTCTTTGAGCCTTTCTCTTTGTGCGTCGAATAATGGCATTCATTTTTTGAAGAATATTGGGGAGTTTCCAAAGCCCCAGCTCCTTTCCAGAACCCATTCCACTAATTCTTCATTTTTTAACCTGACCATAAAACAACCTCTGGTCAAGATGATAACCTCTGTTTGAGTGGTAAGACCTCCACTCCAAGACTTATGTATCCACTCTGCGATATAATTTGAGGAATTTTAATGACCTTTCACATGCCCCACCAGGATAAGTTTTGACGTTTCCAAGGCCTCATCCATCAGAATGTCCACTCCCAATACCATGTTTGGCTTAACCTCCTTCTTCCTCATTACTTTCCCTTTCTTTCTCTTGGATCCAAAGGTCTACCCAATACCAAAAGAAGTGCTAAGAGCTTCATCATTCTATGGTTCTTCATCAGGGGTTGTTTTGGCAAAGAAACCAGTGACTCGATACTCTGAGGAGGTTCCTCGACTTCTGGAGACCAAGTCTCGGGGTCAAGAAGAGCATAGTTCTCCTTCAGCCCCAGAGAGATTTCATTAACTATTCCTTGGATTTTTTGAGAGATGATATTACCTTCCTACCTACTTTATTTTGCAGGATTAAAATTTTTATATGACTCCTCTAGAACTGAGAATCCTTTAAACATATTCTCCCCCAAAAACCCTTCATTATCACCATAATGCTCAGAAAACAAAGCCTGCTCAGACACCAGACCAAGGAAAACAACTAGCGATATTTTTCACCCCTCAGTCTTATCTAAACGCTAACCCACTCCAGAGACACCACCTTTACCTCCTCAATTAAACAAGATTTTAACCCTTTATGCCTTACCATACTACTGCCCTTTACCACATCTTCAAGACCACAGGTTAAGGAATAAAATAGACAAATATATTACCTGAAAATTCGTCGGGGAAAAAAAACCTTCAACTCTTTGTAAAACCGCATTATCCAGACCGACTGAAGACTCTGTTGCCTGCAGCCAGGATACCGCCTTTGATGAGAGAATTTCTGACTGTTCCAAAAAACCGAAACCACCACCAACTTCTCACTCTAGCTCAGTAGTACCTCGCTTTCCAAGTGGAGACCTTGCTAGCATTTTTACCTTCTCCAGGTACTATTGGGTTGGTTCCAACCCCTAGACCGATAGAATTTCCTCCAGTTCTGATTCTAAGTTGAAATGGTCTTTGGGGCTAAATATACTAAGACCATAGAGATATGAATCACAAAGCTGTTATAAACTCGACACTGTGAGGGAGATTCTGAAATGCTAGACTAGCTCTCATGCTATAAGGATGCAAAAATGGAACAATGATGCAACATATAACTAAAAAATGCGTAAACCAAAAACCGAGAGTGCTAAATAGGAGCTCGAAGGGAGACCAGTTACAATTTCGAGGAGCGTTTAATGAAAACCATGCATGTGCGTACAGGTGGTGAGGTGGTTCCTATAAGCCATTAGAGCTACAGTGACCACTGCCATTGGTCCTCCTAATGCATAGAGTGCGAAAACCTAGAAACCAAAAAAAATTCCCCCCTCATTTTTCAAAAAAAAAAAAAAACCCTTCTATTTAATTTACCCTCAACCTACTAGTTTAAAAAAAATTATTTCAAAGGTCATATTCCTGCTAATTTCAAGTTAGAAACTATACACCCTTAAATTTAACTTCATTTTTGTCATGGTTTTACTTCTATAAGGATTATTATCATTTGAATTTTGCACCACATCTTTCAACCATAATGGTGTGAGAATTTCTTCATACGGCTAACCATCGGCCCTCAGAAATCCATAAAACAATATGAATGCAAGAAAAAAACAGACTTGAAGAAACCCATAAGACGTTGATCGGGCCAGACTTAAATTTATTCATCTCCTTCAATTTCACCACAACTCCCTTTTAGTTCTAAAAAAATCAGCGGTTTTTATTTTCAACTGTTTCATCTATATAAATTTAAACAAGCAATGCATTATGCCAAAAGTGCCTGTACTTGGGTTTGGATTTTCCATGTGACTTACCCTTCAACTCTATTGGACAGAGAGGGTGTCACTGCTATCATTGGAGAATCCGACGATGTTAGGCACACATCCTTTTTTTAATGCCCTTTCCATGTATTTATGCATACACACTTAACCATATGTAGATAGATGGATGGATGGTAAATTGGCATTGAAGAGTCCAAGTGATAATAGGGCATGTTTGTGAAAATACCTGTATCCTTAACTACTTTGAATTATATTGTTAAGTCTGTGAGAAAGTATGAAATGAACTTGTCTTGAAACCAAAGTAAACTAATTTTTACCTTGTTAACTTATCATTATTTTTCATTGGTTTATTTCATCTCCAATATTAGTTCTTTTGGTGTTCTGTTGTTATTGGTACCATTGGCCTGCAGTTGTTTTTCCATTTATTCACATGAAGGAACTATGTGAAATCAATCCTTCTCTACAATTGAGTCCCCTATTTCAATCTTTAACTTCTATTTAGATTTTAGTATTTTGAAGGTTCCATGTATTGTCTGTTATTATGACACCAGAGACTCCAACATTATCACTTCTTGTTAACAAATTCCATGTGTATTGTGTGCATACATCAAAAGGGTTGTTGCATTCCTCCCCCACAAAATTTCTTTGACATGTTACGTGTTTGATGTAATATCCCAAAATGGAATAATGCATTGATACACAAGCACAATATTTGTAACACATGAAATGTACATGTAAGTTTATAATCAACACAGATATAGATAGAATAGGTGAGCCATTTTATTATATAGGAGAAGATATAGTTATGTATGGTCCCTATAATTTATCATATTGGCAAGACAAAATTGAACAAGGGTAACAACAAACCAACTTTGGAGCCCCAGGACCTAGCCTTCCTGGACTCAGAGAGGTCTCTCTCTATATTTTTGTAAACGATGTAACTTGATTTATTTTAGGGTTTTGATTTTAGGCTAGTTATAATGATAGGGTTTGTTTGTTTGTTTTGTTTGGTTGGGTTTCTTGTCAAGCAGAATAGATAGAGTGCGAGAGAGTCAGGACATTGGGCTATGGAGTCTGAAAAATGTCTTGAAAAGTACTACAATAAGTCAAGGGTGTTTCATAGGGAAAGTTAACAAAGCCAAATGGATCTAAGTATCTTACGTGAGTGAAATGAACATTAAGTTGTGAACGTAGTAGGTTTAAAGGGAAATTAAGAATCCATTGATAAACAATTTAACAAGAAGGGCCTATAACATCACTATGCATAAAGAAATAACCAAGGACAGGGCATACCATAAACTTCTTTGATCAAATTTCACCAATTAAACCCTAAGACAACAATCCAACAAACCATAGAGAGCAAGAAACTTGTAAATTCTCTAGTGATTTCACCTTCAGGCAAAGAAAACATTCAAGATAACATATAGTAATGATCAAAGAGAAGGGAACTCCTAAATTCCTTAATCAAACTATAAATACCTTCAAAGAAACCATTTCAAGATAGACTAAAGGAGAGGGAAAACCATAAAAAATTTTAGCCTAAACCCTAATTAGTACACTTCAAAGAAAGCCTTGAGAACAACATTTCAAGAAAAACCAAAAGATAGGGCAAACCATTAAATTCTTTAGCCATAATCTACTGATTTAATCTCAAGGAAACAAACTAGACGGACATGGAGAAATAGGGAACTCCTAATTTCTTCAAGAAAACCTAGTAGAAGAAAACATTTAAACAATAGAAAGCAGACAGATTTAAGGTGCCTCTAAACAACATGTCTTAACCTAAACTTTTTGTTCTACTGCAAGAGAAAGATGCATAATATGGAAACATAAGAAGACAAGTGAAAAATCAGGAAGAAAACACCATTAAACATGTTCATGAATCCTGCAATTGTGCTTGTCTCATTGATATTCAGTCCAAAACCTTCACAATGCTCCAAAGCCAAAAACTCCTTACAACTCAAAGTCTATGAAG
The DNA here is from genome assembly GCA_034641835.2 of Pinus albicaulis. NCBI lineage: Eukaryota > Viridiplantae > Streptophyta > Pinopsida > Pinales > Pinaceae > Pinus > Pinus albicaulis. The sequence continues at coordinate 774,983,810 of CM076578.1, forward strand.
TTTTATATCAACAATCAACCAACATGAACAATGAGGCCTCCATGTAGTATTTAACTTGCAAAGGAGAATCAAAACCCTATCTAGGGTTTTAGAAGCCATTAATTACACATAAATTCCATTTTTTCCTATGAGACCATGCAAGGCCCAAGGCACAAATCTCCTAACTTAATAAATGCAAAAATAAATTCTAACATAACTCCTCAGCTAACTTTGGAGATATTTGCCTATTAAGCCTTAAAAATATATTTTTCATTTACTCCTTGTGTGTTTTTCTTACTTTCATGCAAGGGCATAGTGCCAAGGTTCAAGGGCGTAGCGCTAGGCCAAGGGCACAACGTCAAATCTTGAAAAATTGCCTCTTTTGCAATTGATATTTGGAGGCCTTCCCGGTGTCCAAATGAGCTCCATGATAGCGCATTGGAAAGCCTGTCCTATATAGTTTCTAAATATATATTTATTTTTCATAATGGATTCCATTTACCTGCTCAAAAATCCATTCTTCCTAGACTTCTTAGGGCGCAGCGCCAGTGCTGAAAATATGGCAGAAAGGTGATTTTTTTTTCTTGTTTTTGGCAATTTTGGAGGACCAGTTTTGCTCCAAATGAGCTGAAACTTTGTGAGGGTGATGTACTTGGCCTAAGGATCATGAAAATGTAAATTTTTCCTCCATTAGGTGCCCCAAAAAAGAGTGCAGCGCCAGTGGCATTGCGCGTTTGGCTGCTTTTTTGCTGGGCAAATAGTTAGAAGCTCAAAATTTGAAAAAATGAGCCAAAATTGGGATTTGTCTTGCTAATCATGTTTGGGATGATTTTAGGGATGAATCAGCAATAATTTAAAGCTTTTATTTTTCCTTTTCCTCTTTTATGGCTTGAATATTTGCAAGGGCTCTTTTGAGCTTGACCCTTTCAATCTTGTTTCTTAAGGCATAATGCCTTGCCATCTTCTTCTGAAGGTCAATGTCTATCTTGGCCTTCTCCAACTGACCCTATAAATGCACATTTTCTCTCTCTAGCCAAGGTTTCCTATCATGTTCTACTTCCATGGCAAGAAACTCAATTGGAGAGAGTTGCTCTGCCAATGTTGTCTCTTGCTCTCTTTCCTTGGCTAAGGCCTTCTTCAAACCAATTTTCCTTGGTCTCCTCATAGGAAGTTGTTATTCCTCTTATTCATCCTCATCAAAAGTACCCAAGGTCTCATCTATCTTAGCCTTGGATTTTCCAGCCTCTTTCCGAGCTCTGATAGCTCTAATCTCATAGATGGCCTTCTCTTTCTCCAACTTCTTGTTTTCAACCTCAAGGAAATGGATCACTTTCTTAGCCCTACCAAGATTTGCTTATAGATATTTAATCTAAGCATATTTTATTTTGAGCAGCATGTTAGTGATCCTCTCCTAATTTTCATCATCACTGTCAAGGTGAATAAGTTGAAACTCTTGTTCAGTCTCATGTTTGTCTTCCTTTTCTTCATCAATGACATTTTCCTTACCTTTGTCAAGCAATTTTTTTGATGTAGAGGGCATGGCCCCTTGCCTCTTAAGGGGAGCAAACAAATGCCTATTTCCCCTCTGGTAGGTCAAAGGAAAAGGCTCAATTTTACTAAGTTCAGTTCCATTTGTCTCACTATCATCATCACTGCCATCTGCCTCACTGTTTGATGCACTGCCATCTGCCTCACTGCCCTTTGCCTCACTGCCTTCTTTACTATTTGATGCACTAGCACCATGAGATAATGGCCAAGGATTGTGAAAACTTGATGAAGGAGGATCATTATGATGTGAAGTACTGTGAGTGTATGGTGAGGTGGAAGAGTCATCATGAGGTCAGGGAATGTGAGTGGATGGAGGAATGGGAGGATGAGAAGATGAAGGGACATCTTGTTGTTGATGGGCTTGTGGAGAAGTGAACACCTCATTTTCTATGATGGTCTCCCATGGAACGCCCTTCTGCTGTAGTTGGTGCATAACAACCATTTTGATAAGTGAGTGATGGAAAATGCTTTGCATCTGCTGAGGATAGTCTCTCTTTTGTACAATATAGGACATTTTATCAATGCTTCTATAGAGGTAATAGGGCATACGCAGCATCCTCACTCTAGTAGAATGCATAAGCAGCCTGATGTGGTATGAGTAAAGACGGGAGAACCTTCCCTCACATGTGAAATACTTCATAATGATCCTAATCATAGGTGCATATCTATGAAGCAGGTGAGAGAAAGGAAAGATGGATTTATTGTGGTATTTTTACCTGGGCTTAAGATATGGCTCAAAGTAACTGATGTCCAAATTGGTCTGCTTGAACCATTTCTCCCCTACACTAGGTATGCTTGGGGCATTAGAAATGGCATCTGTATACAATTCAAAGGTGACCCCTGCAAGGTTAGCTTGTTTTTCATGCAAGTTAATGATAAAGATTCTAGCTAGCTTAGGGTGGTTTTGCACCTGCTGCACCTTTTCATAGAATTCATAGCAACCTACATGTTTGAAACATGAAACAGTAAGGGGAGATACCATTAGCTCCCTTGTGTTGAGGGGTTCATATCTATTTATCTTTCCACCTTTTTTCTCATGCCTCCTAGGCATTTGAGCCTCTCCACCCCTCCCACTGTCCTCTCCTAAAATTCTAAAAACTCTGTTTTTCCAACCCTGGAGTATAAATGGAAATGGAATGAAGATATGGTGATGAAATGACATTTTAGGCTAATGAGGGAATGAGTAAGTGAGGGTATAGGTATATTAGGCTGAGTGAGAGGCTAAACAACTTAATGACAACCTACAAATGTGAAATTACCCATTTTATCACAGACACTCTATCTAGGACGATGAAGCAATTGAACAAAGTGATTTCAAGGTTGAAACTTAGGGTTTCTTCTTAGGGTTTCAATTTATTTCAATTAAAAATCATCAAAATTGTTTGAATATGAGTGTATGTGATGGTACTTACCCTTAAGAATGCTTGAAGGACCTTTGGCAGAGATTTGGAGGTGTTTTTACTTGATTTGGATGGTTAAATTTCTTAGAAAGCCCTCCCGGCCAAGCACGCAGCGCCAAGGCCAAGGGTGTAGTACCGAGGCTAAGGGCACAGCGGCGTTACTGACGGCACAGCGCCTGTGGAAACCTTACTAGGTCCTATCGGGTAAGGGCGTAGTGCCTTCCCCAGTGCACAACACTCACTTCCAGGCGCGCAACACCATTGTATTTTGTACGGAGAAAATTTTCCAAGGGCACAACACTCGATCCCACGCACGCAGCGCCAAGCCAAGTGCACAGCGCTAGGCAAAGTTGTCCAATTTCACTTGTAAAACTGACAAATTCTCTTCTACTGAGCATTCTTAATCTTTTGAAATGCAACAATGAGGCTTTTGAAATGCAAGATGAGCTCTTATAGACTTGGGAATTTTAGTTAAACTTTTGCAAACCCACTTCCTAATGTTTTAAGTCTTTTTCACTTTCTCACTAATGTTCTTTGAATTTTTTCTTGTAGGTGATAGAAAACATTAAAGTACACTCTCCTTTTGCTCAATTAGGCATGACAAATTTACTTTGGCAACTTTGGGATTCAAACATAAAGCAACATCTTTAAAATCCTCTTTTGTTCCCACCTTGGAGTTCAACTCATATATTTCTCATTTAGGCATGACAATATCGTTAAACACATTTGGGAGGATTTTACATAGCAGTACCTTCAAAACCCTTTTTTTGCTTGCACCATGGAGTTCAACTCATCATTTCACCTTCTTTGGCCATTTTCCTAAAACCCTAGGTGTCTGGAGTGCTTTCCAATAATCATCAGTGTTGTCTTCTAAGTTATTTATAGCCCTTTCAAGTTCATTAATTTCTGTCCAGTTCACCTCACCTTTTTCCCTATCTCATCAATAGTCTTCGATAGACTTTATTAATCTTTGGTTTTGTGTGCCTCCTTCAGGTCATTTCTACAATTAATCACTATTTGTCACTCTACTGGACCATCAAGCTCAAAAACCCTACTCATCTACAAGAACAAGTGTTTCCTATTCTCCTTCCGTCAAGTTATCTTCATTCAGGAACAAACCACCTACATTATCAGTACTTTTTGTTGATAGACATTTCAACATTCCTGTAGAAGTGCCAAAGTTTGTCCATTTTCCTCATGTGTAGATTTTGAACTAAAGGGATAGTCTTCTTTGGAAATCTTTTAGGTATTTTTTGAATAACCATGTCTCAACATTCTATTACATCTAAGCTAGTTTCTAACAAAGGAAAAACAATACTTGAAACACCAATGATGACCTTAAAACATGTGAAACCCTAATTGACCTAGTGGGAGGGTTATTTTACCTGATCGTGACTAAAATTTGGCTTGGAGGCTTCAAGTGAAAAACAAAGTATTGTCAAAATTGTTGTATTGAATATCAAAAATCCAATGTACTTGATTTATATAATGATCCTATAGAGATAGTTTTGAGACCATCAATGCTTGAGGAACCTAGGGAACATGGGAATGAGTAGGCTATAGGAAACCCTAGAAGAAAGTGTAGTTATGGGCAGGGGAAAAACAGGGCAATGAGGTTAGAGGTAGGGAAGGAGGCTAAAAATGATAAGTAAAAGCACATAAGAGGTTTGTAGGAGTGACAGGGTGACCATGGAATGGAAAGTTGATGGAATAGTGAAAAAAAAATTATGGGGATAATGAAGGCACTGAGATTTCTAAAACTCACAATATTCAAGGAAGGTTGTTTTCAAAAAACTAGAACCAATCTATAGTCATCTAGAGATAGTGAGAAATAATGATGACTAACAGTGGCTCCACTTGGGGAGGGCAGCTCCTTTCGAGAGGTGTCCAGAACCTTAGAGTTCAGATCTCTGACTTTTGAAGACCAATACCTTACTTGTACATGGCAGATACCTCTTTCTTCACTTGTTGATGTTCTTTTGAAGCTGTGATCTCAAATCTGAAAAAATATAATTGCTTCAATATCACTTCTACCTACCCATCATACTTTGCCTAACATTTTTTCTTCACTTGGGTGCATTTGGATTAGCAAACCCTGGACATCATTTTTCTTTTGAAAGCATAAAAACTATTTAATTCTACTTTTATCACTTCCAAGAGCTCATATTAGTCTGATGATATCTTTTTATTCTCTACCTAATCTACTTATATGTTAAGTTTAAACAGTTTGACAAATCTTCATTCTCTAATCTACCAACATGAAATTTAAAACATGATCAAACCAAGGTTAAGAAATCTGATTTGTCATGGGTTGTGGCATTTTGGACAAGCTGCACATAGAGTTTATATTTGTACAAGGAAAACAAGAAGTTTCAGGGCTAATAATTTGGAATATTTTATTGATCCCTCTCTTTCTCTTTTGGTTTAGATTTGAGCATTGAAACCAAATATCCTTTCCTATTCTAATCTACTGATAAGCTAAGTTTACATGGTTGGCCAATCTTATTTCATTAACCTATCAGCATAAATTTAAAACATGTTGAATCATGATTAGGATAAATGATTGAACAAGGCTTTCTTCTCTTCAAAGCAGTGACATTTGGACTTGGACACTTTCAGACATATTCATTTTTGGTATGGGGCTGTACATTTTGTTTAAACCTGCCCTCTTTTTCTTATTTTCTTTGTTTTTGTATTTAATTTTTCTTGTCTCTTACTCAAACAGTGTTATGTACAATGAATGAGGCTTAACACTAAGAAATTTAACAAAATAATGCTTGAGCATCTTACCATTGACAAGACCTCCAAATAACGTTGTTCCATCTAGTTCTTGTAGAAAGAATGCATTGTTACCTCTAACTAAATGGATGATGTATGGACCTTTCCATAGATTTTAAAAATTTCAATTTTTTCCTTTGTCCTCTCTTCTTGAATCCCATTTCAGAACTTTGTCTCCAATCTAGAAATCATTGGCTTTAGTCCTTCTGTCAAAGATCTTCATGATTTTCTCCTGCACTACTTGTGTTCTGTTGTATACTTCTTCCGCTGCAATTGAATGGTTTAGTTCAGCCTCCTTTGCATATCATTTTCCTCTGATTGTACCTCTTGGAGAAGCTTCATCATTGGAACTCCCAAGGATGTTGGAAAAACTACATCTATGCCATACACTAGTTGATAGGGAGACATGTTAATTGATTTTTTAATTGTTAATCTGTCAGCCCATAGTGAATGCACTAGTTTTCTATGCCATGACTTTTTGTTTTCTTCCAACAACTTCTTGATGATTTTCACCAAAATTTTGTTAGAGGACTCACCCAACCCATTACCTTGAGGGTAATAAACTGTAGAATTCCCTAGTGTGATGTGATACTTGTAGCAAAAGTCCACCATTCTCTTGTACTTGAATGCAACAGCATTATCGGTGTTGATTTTTCTCAGACAACCAAATCTAGACAGAATATTGGTTTCAATGAATTTGATGATGACTGAGCCAGTGGCACTCCTTGAAGGAATGGCTTCTATCCCTTTGGTGAAATAGTCAGTGGCAGTGAGGATCCACTTGTGTTGAGAGGATGAGGCAGGGTGGATTTCTCCAATGAAATATAAACCCCACTGTTGAAAAGGAGTTTCAACACTGATAGGATGCAAAGGCAAAGGCAATAGTTTTCTCTTTCCATCAAATATTTGGCATTTGTGGCAAGTCATTACTAGCTTGTGGATATCAGGGAAAAGGGTGGGCCAATAGAAACCAGCTCTAAGGATTTTGTTGGAAGTGGTTTTCCAATAGAGATTACCTCCACATTCTCCTTCATGAAACTCATGCATGATTCTATCTGCATCATCTTCAAGAAAAAATTTAAGCAAGATATCGACATAATGTTTCCAATGCAAATCTCTATCTATAATGCATAAATTTACAACCTTTAGTTTCAAGAATCTAGCTTTGGTTTGGAAAAATCAGGAGGAGCATTTAGATTAAAAATCACATATAATATATCAGCATACTAGAGTGAGTTCAAAAATGCTTCTTCAATGGGTGGAGTCTCCAGATCCCCTTGTTCATTGAAGGACTGTATCATGTTTATGTCTAGTGCTTGAAAGTTTTCTTCAACCATTAGTTTGGCAAGTCCCTATCCTTTGATCAGTTTAGCAGACCTAATTTCTAGATCATATTCTAATATGACAATAACCCCCTTACCCCTTTTAGTGTCAGGATCTTTATTCAATATTTCCTTGTCAACTGTATGTGGAACAAAAGAAATGACACGTGAATGCAAGATGTAAACTCTGAAATCTTTTAATGCTTTGATTAAGGCAAAGGCTTGTTTTTCTATGATGTTACATTTCATAGGTGCATCTCTTAGTGCCTTGCTAAAGAAAGCTATGGGCTGTTCTTGTCCCATCATGTTCTTTTGTAGCAATACTGCAACAATAGTGTGTTTTGATGCAAATGAGAAAATGAAGAAACCCTTGGTAAAGTCAGGGCTGAATAGAACTCGAGTTTGGGTAAGTGCTTGTTTTACCAGTTCAAAGGATTGTTTGGCTTCTGTGTTCCACTTGAATCCTATTTCTCTTTTCAACATGTTTGTAATGTTTCTTATGAGTTCTGTAAGGTTTGGTATGAACCTTCTTAGGAAGTTGATCTTTCCAATTAAATATTCCAGTTCTTTAATGTTCCTAGGGTGGTTAATATGCAATATACCCTCAATCCATTTTGGGTCTATCTTAGTCCTTTCTTCAGATATGATGTGGCCTAAGAGTTTTCCTTCTTGAAGACCAGACAAAGTTTTCCTAGGATTTAAATATAGACCATACTTTCTCCACGTTTCAAAGACCTTTCTTAGGTGAACTAGGTGTTATTCATTAGTTTTAGAATAGACAGTGATGTCATCAAAATATATCACAATGAAGTAACCTATATCTTCAAAAAAAGCAATGTCCATGGCTCTTTGAAAAGTAGCCCCCACATTCATTAACCCAAAAGGTATTTTGACATACATGAAGGTTCCCCAAGGTGTTGTGAAAGTGGTTTTTTGCTGATCATATTGGTGTACCAACACCTGGTTATACCCTGAAAAACCATCAAGCAATGATATTATTTTAGAGCCTACCACACTTTGTAGTATATGATCCATCTTAGGTAAAGGGTAGTTTTCTTTCAGGGAGGCTTTGTTTAAGTTTCTAAAGACTTCTATGCATAGCCTTCCCATGTTTTCTTTCTAAGTACTGAAACAAGGTTTGAAACCCATTCTAAGTACCTGAGTGGGACTATGATTACAAAATCATACATCTTTTTTATTTCTTTCTCAACCAGAGGCACTAGGACAGGGTTTATCCTTCTCAATTTCTTCTTGAATGGTTTCTGGTTATCCTTGAGAGGAATCTTATGTTGAATGATGTTTGTATCATAGGACTTCAAGTCCTCATAGCCCCATGAAAACACATCTTTAAATTCATTGAGCTATTGGCAATATGATGCAATGTGTTGTCCTTGATGGCAACCTACTTGATGAAGTTGTCCTTGACGGAAACCTACTTGATGAGTTGCCTATGATAAGCAACCTATGTGTTAAATATGTAAGGATGATGTAGCTATAGATGAGTTCAGATGTGACAGAGAAAATAATTCCAGTAAGTGCCAGTGAAGTGATAAATAAGATATGTCACAAAGCATATGCGGGTTTGTAAAGGCAAAGTAGTGTATGTACGCGTAAAAGTATGTACCAAGTAGTGTATGCCTATTTTCGCTCTAAATTTACAAAACTAGGGGACGTGACCATGGTATTGGCCCACAGTATTGAGCGCTAGATTATCTATTTGATCCCATCCAGGAATACCATCAGCGGTTAAGTGTTTTTGACTCATGGTATTGATAAAGGCTAAAACTATATAAGGAGAAGAGGATCATAGTGCAAGGTGTGCATGTGTAAGGGTTGTTAATGAATAAATTTCTCTAAGGAATATCTGCATGGATGAGCTCTGTTCTTAATTGATAGATCTGAATCTATGATGCACCCCTGGATATAATGATGGTTCAAGATCTCTAAATCTGATAATGATGAATCTCCAGAATGACCTACTGAAGGAATGATGAAGAACTGGCACAAGTCTGCTGAATAAAATGAATAAATCTGGGTAAGTTTTATAGATCTGGTCTGTTCTGCAAAATTTATTTTTTACAGATCTATACGCTAGTTGGTTTCAACAAAAGCGCGTATATACGCGGGTTTGCTTCATGAAAATCACGTATGGCAGTTAGGGTTTTCTGAAGAATAAAATACACAGAAGGATACGTGGGTTTATGTGCAGGAAAGCGTGTATGTACGCGGCTTTAGTAAAGAAAATTAGTGTATTCTAATTGAATAAATAATTTTTTAGGGTTGAGTTTGTATCTGCATATTTATTCTAAAGTATGGGTTATCTTTGAAGTTATGGTCATTTTTTTTTCACTGTTCTAATTGAAGTGTTGGCCAAAGATTATGATTGTTGATAAAGGGTTGTGTTGAAGGTGTTTAGATCCAATATGAAAATTGATGAAACGTGGTCTGCAGTGGATCTGAGGGTTGAATCCTTCAGTATGAAAGTGGAAGCTTTCTTCCAGTAGAAGCTGGTGTTGAAATCAGGGGGTCGAAGCTCCCTTCCAGGAGAGGCTGGTAAACGAGATCAGGGGGTTGGAGCTCCCTTCCAGTTGCAGCTGGAAAACGAGAGAAGGTTACAGCCTTCTGCAGGTAGAAGCCTGCGTACTGGTATAAGTCTGCATCAGTACAATGTTGTAAAAGGTTTTCTATAAAATAAAGATTGAAGACAGAGATGACAGCAACGGTGGTTTTCTCCCGAATTGGGTTTCCACCTTAAATATTGGTGTTCATGTGTGTGATGCTTTATACTGTTGATTACTGCTCATAACTTCTGATTATATAGCCTTATTCATAACTGATAAATCTATTTAAAAAGACTATTCCTGAGAAATTCTCTAAATATGAAAGGCAAATCAGTATATGCTAGTTTCCTTCTATATTTCTGCATGCATACGCTAGTTCAGTTCATAAAAACCGCGTATGTAAATCTGATCAAAGAAAAAGTTGAATTTATTTTATAAACACTAAATACTGATTCATCCCCCCCCCCCTCTCAGTATTTTTTCCAACAATTGGTATCAGAGTAGGTCCTTCTAAAAAATCTTAGCCGCTAGAAGGAAGATCAAACAAGATGAGAAATTAAGATGGAACAACATCTATCAGGCCTCCGCTCTTCAACAGAAACAATTTAATCTTCTGGAAAACAAGGATGAGATCATATCTTCAGTCTCTAGGAGCAGATGTATGGGCTATTGTTGAAGGAGGATATCAATATCCAGCCACAGTACCAACAGATTCGATGGAAAGAAAGAATTATGAAACAAATGCAAAGGTTTTCAATGCTCTATTGGGAAGTCTAACTGAATAAGAATTTGTCAAAGTCATGCAGCTGGATATAGCAAAGGCAATATGGGACAAAATCATTCTAAGTTATGAAGGTGATGCAAAGGTAAAAAGTGCTAAACTCCAAACTCTCAAAATTCAATATGAGAATCTAAAAATGCATAATGAGGAGAGCATTGCCAATTTCTTTTTACGTCTTGATGATATTGTAAATCGTATGAGAAATCTGGGAGAAACAATAACCGAATCTACTTTGGTTGAGAAAGTTTTAAGGTCACTAACGGCAAAATTTGAGTCAAAAGTTTCTGCTCTTGAAGAAAAGCAGGATCTTCAAAATCTTACTGTGGTGCAACTTCATGGAATACTAACTGCATGTGAAATGAGAAGAGGAGGACCATCTGAAATCAAAGAAGTTGTTTTTAGAGCTTCTACAAAAGGGAAATAAGTACAAGAAACAGAAGGATCAGGGAATATCTCAGAAGAAGATGAGGTAAATTTTGTAAAGAAACTCCAACTTGGCACAGGACGGTTCAGAGGTAAGCTTCATTTCAAATGTTTTGCTTGTGGAAGAGTTTGTCATTATGCTGCTAAGTGTCCTCATAAAGAAACACATGAAAAAGGGAAGGAAGTAACAAGAAGGAATAAGAATCGATTTAGCACTAGAAAAAGTTACTATACTCATGAAGACAGTGATGGGTTATCTGATAGTGAGGAATAATGTGAACAAGATCTTAGACTTCTCATGGCATTTGAAAAAGAATCTAGAGAAGAAAATGATACCTTTATGGATGCTTTAGAGAACAATGATTTTCTTGATGAATTCAATCAACTCAAAATATGCTTAGAAGAAAGTAAAATATCCATAGAAACTCTGAAAAATCAGCTTGAAGAAAAGGAGAAACACAATGAGAAATTAGAATGTGAAATAGTAAGTCTAAGAAAATAAATTGAGAAAGTAAAGACTTTGAATCTTAGATTTGCTAAAGGATCTGAAACCTTAGATGAGATTATCAAGGTACAACGTTCTCCTCTTATAAAGACAGGTCTTGGATATATCGGAGAATCTTCTCAAGCTTCAACACCAAATTATCTAAAAGCAGCTACAACCAGTATACAACATTTTGCCACTCAACAAGGGAATAACGAATCTTTAAAGGTAAAGCATGACCATCTCAATTCAAAGAACACTAACAGGAATACCTTTCAAAGAAACACCAATCAACAGGTAAATTCAAGTAGAAGATTATATGATCGCAGAAATTTCTTCTTCAATGGACAATGTTTCTCATGTCACAATTTTGGTCATAAAGTTGTTCAATGTGTTGCATATAAAACCATCATGACAATAGAAGCAAGAAAGAAAAGGATTGATATTGGAACAAAGAAAAATACATATAAAAAATTTTCTCCTCTTCAAAATGAAGTTGAATGTGCTTATTGCAATAACTTTGGCCATGAAGAATCTGAATGCAGGAGCAAAGTCCAGCCAAAAGAGTATTTTCCTTCAAGCTCCAAAGTGTGGAAAAAGAAGGAATTACAGGTTGAAAACTGTGGCATAGCTTTATTTGCAGAAGGTGAAGAAAATCAATGGTACATTGATAGTGGATGCTCAAAACACATGATAGGTGACAAAAACAAACCTCTTGCATATAGTGCTCTAGAAAAAGAAAAGAATGTTACATTTGGAAATGATACTCCAGCTGTCATTAAGGGGAAAGGGTCTGTTTTTCTAAAAGAAAAGGTGAAAGCTAATAATTTCATGTATGTGGATGGATTAAAGCATAACATGTTAAGTGTAAGTCAAATGTGTGATCAAGGAACTGAATTTGTCTTTAGTTCAAAAGAATGTGTGGTACATGATCTTGATACAGGTAAAACAATTATAAAAGGAAACAGAACTCCAAGCAACCTGTATGTATTGAAGAACTGCAAAGAACAATGTTACTTGAGTAAATATTCAGAAAACTGGCTATGGCATAGAAGTTTGGGGCATCTGAGCTTCTCTCAAATCAACAAATCAAGCAGACTTAAAGTTGTTCGCGATCTTCCCAATATTACTCTACCTGAAAGTATCATATGCAAATCTTGCCAATTCGGTAAGCAAACCAGAGTGCAATTTAATGCCAAGGAAGGATCATCAAGTAAGCCTCTTGAACTCATTCATACTAACATATGTGGACCTGTGAGGAAAAATTCACCACGTGGTGAACAATACTATATCTTATTTATTGATGATTTCTCTAGAATGTGTTGGATTGGGTTGATTAAACAAAAAGATGAAGCATTTGAGAAATTTCAGGTCTTCAAAGAACTGGTTGAAAATGAATTAGATCTAAAAATCAAGTGTCTTAGATCTGATCGAGGATGAGAATATACATCAGATGAATTCCTTGAATTTTGTGAACAACATGGCATAAAAAGACAATTTTCTGTAGCTGGCACTCCACAAAAAAATGGCGTAGCAGAAAGAATGAATAGAACAGTTCAACAAATGGCTAGAGCTATGCTTGATTATTCTGGAACACCTGACACATTTTGGGGAGAAGCAACACATACAACGGTAAATATTCTTAACAAGGCACATGCTCGTGTAAATAGTGATAAAACTCCATATGAACTCTGGTATGGTAATCCTCCCACTGTGACGCATTTTAGAGTTTTTGGAAGCAAATGCTTTATCAAAAATAATGATGAAAAACTTGGCAAGTTTGAACCCAGAGCAGATGAAGGAATACTTCTTGGTTACTCCTCTAGGAGTAGAACATATAAATGTTACAATAAAAGACTTTGAAAGGTTGTTGAATGTATTGATGTTGTTATTGATGAGTCTCTTGTAGCTCCAAAAGAAGAAAAACAAACAACAGATGAAGACGATGATGACATATATCCTTCTACATCAAATAGAAATAATATAGACAGTGAACCTAATGAAGAACCCGAAGATGATTTATCTGAAAAAACTCCATCCAGATATGTTCAAAAGAATCATCCAGAATGTCAAATTTTGGGAGAAAAGGGATCAGGTGTACAAACAAGAAGGACTCTTGTGGAATCTTCTAGGTATCTAGCATTTCTATCCACTATTGAACCACACAATGTCAATCAAGCTAGCAAAGATGACCGTTGGATTCAAGCCATGAATGAAGAACTTGATCAAATTGAAAAGAATCACACTTGGGAATTAGTACCAAGACCTCATGACAAAAATTTCATTGGAACTAAATGGATATTCAAAAACAAGTTAAATGAGAATGGGGATGTTATAAGAAATAAAGCTAGACTTGTTTGCAAAGGGTATGCTCAACAAGAAGGTATAGACTTTGAAGAAACTTTTGCTCTTGTAGCCAGACTTGAAGCCATAAGAATGTTTCTTGCATTTTCAAGCTTCCAACAAATCAAAGTTTATCAAATGGATGTTAAATCTACTTTTCTCAATGGTGATCTAGAAGAAGAAGTTTATATAGAACAACCAGAAGGATTCATTTTGGGAAATGATGAAAAACTTGTTTGTAAACTTAAAAAGGCTCTATATGGTCTCAAACAAGCTCCAAGGGCATGGTATTATCGTCTTGACAAATATCTTCATCAACAAGGATTTTCAAAGGGGTCTACCGATAGCAACTTATACACAAAAACTGAAAATGATAAGCTATTGATTGTGGTTGTATATGTTGATGATATTATTTTTGGAAGTAATGAAGAGTCTATGAGTCAGAAATTTGCTTCTATTATGCAGCAAGAATTTGAAATGTCTTTACTTGGGGAACTAACATTCTTTCTTGGCTTGCAAGTGAAACAAGCAATAGATGGTATATTCTTATCACAAGCAAAATATCTTAAGCAAATTCTGAAGAAGTATGGCATGGAAGAGTGCAAACCTGTAAGTACACCAATGATAACTGGATGTAATCTCAGTTCTCTTGATGATTCTCCCATGGTGAATCAACCAGAATACAGATCTATGATAGAAAGTCTACTTTATCTCACTGGGACTAGACCAGACATTATGCATGCAGTTGGGATTGTTGGACGATTCCAATCTAATCCAAAAGAGTCCCACCTTCAGGCTGTCAAAATAATATTCAAATATCTACAAGGAACTCAAGACTTTGGACTATGGTATCCAAAGAATGTTGATCTCACTCTTCATGCTTACACTGATTCAGATTGGGCTGGAAATGTTGATGATCGAAAAAGCACTAGTGGTGGTGCATTCTATATGGGGCCTCGGTTAGTATCTTGGTTTAGCAAGAATCAAAGCTCTATTTCCTTATCTACAGCAGAAGCAGAATATGTGGCTGTCGCATCATGTTGCACTCAACTTCTTTGGATGAGGCAAACCTTACAAGACATTCAAATCAAATGTTCACCTCCTATCTCCATTATGTGTGATAATACAAGTGCCATTAGTATCTCAAAGAATCTTGTTATGAATTCCAAGACCAAGCACATTCCCATCAAATATCACTTCTTACGTGAACAAGTGCTTGAACAAAAGGTGAAGTTGGAGTATGTTCCCTCCAAAGAACAAGTTGCTGATATATTTACCAAACCTTTACCCATGGAAGCGTTCGAATATATCAGACAGAAGCTGGGAGTAGTCTCTGCCATGCAGAAGATCAGATCTACTTAAATTCGGAAGATTAAATTGGATACGCCAATTTCCTGAAGGAAAGTCGCGCATATACGCGATTTTATACACAGAAAACCGCGTATGGGTGTTTGCTGACAAAAAAAATTTTGGGGTCAGCATTCTTTAGCACAGCTGCGGTGCTGTTGGGTATCTCTAGGTGATGTTCCAGCTCTCATATTTATAATGAATATGTCTTGATGATTTGCTGTTGAAAGTGTTCAGGATGCACAGGCTAAGGTGGAGCATTGGTCATGTGGAAAGGATGCATTGTTGGCATTCTAACTATTTGTTGTAGTCTGATCTCATGCTTGAGAATCTTTGATCTTGATTGTATAAGTCATTTCTGTAATTTGATGAAAAAGATCATGTTGAGACCTATGAAGTAAAATTGTAATATTCAGTCATGTAAGGACTTGTTCAAATTTGTAAACCCACTTGGTTGGTTAGTTGAGTCAAAATGTGTAAACCCACTTGGTTGGTTACTTGAGTCACATATGTAAATCCACTTGGTTGGATCATTGATGTAAGTATGAGTCCTTGGTGATAGGAAAGGTCATAGAGTCATGTACTTCATTGAAAAATAAGTTTGAAGATTTAGCGTGAACTCAGGGGGAGCATGGTAACTTTAGTGCACATCAGATCTACAGAGCTCTTCTTTCTACAAGAGAAGAAAAACCTTGTTTTGGTTTTGATCCGCCCTTTGCCCTTGATGTCAAAGGGGGAGAGTAGCATGGTGTTTGAATAATGGTTATTGTATCCATCTGTTGTGGTGATCAAACACCATCATGGTTGCCATCAAGTCCAAAGGGGGAGATTTTTGGCAATATGATGCAATGTGCTGTCCTTGATGGCAACCTACTTGATGAAGTTGTCCTTGATGGAAACCTACTTGATTAGTTGCCTATGATAAGCAACCTATGTGTTAAATATGTAAGGATGATGTAGCTATAGATTAGTTCAGATGTGACAGAGAAAATAATTCCAGTAAGTGCCAGAGAAATGATAAATAAAGGAAAAGTAGCTTATGTACGCGTAAAAGTATGTACCAAGTAGCGTATGCCTATTTGCACTCTAAATTTACAAAACCAGGGGACATGACCATGGTATTGGCCCACAGTATTGAGCGCTGGATTATCTATTTGATCCCATCCAGGAATACCATCAGCGGTTAAGTGGTTTTGACTCATGGCATTGATAAAGGCTAAAACTATATAAGGAGAAGAGGATCATAGTGCAAGCTGTGAATGTGTAATGATTTTTAATGAATAAATTTCTCTAAGGAGTATCTGCATGGATGAACTCTGTTCTTAATTGATAGATCTGAATCTATGATGCTACCATGGATATAATGATGGTTCAAGATCTCTAGATCTGATAATGATGAATCTCCAGAATGACCTACTGAAGGAATGATGAAGAACTGGCGCAAGCCTGCTGAATAAAATGAATAAATATGGGTAATTTTTATAGATCTGGTCTGTTCTGCAAAATTTATTTTTTACATATCTATATGCTAGTTGGTTTCAAAAAAAGCACGTATATACGCGGGTTCGCTTCATGAAAAGCGCGTATGGCAGTTAGGGTTTTCTGAAGAATAAAATACATAGAAGGATACGCGGGTTTATGTGCAGGAAAGCACGTATGTACGCGGCTTCAGTAAAGAAAAGTAGCGTATGCTAATTGAATAATTGATTGTTTAGGGTTGAGTTTGTATCTGCATATTTATTCTGAAGTATGGGTTATCTTTGAAGTTCTGGTCACTGTGTTTTCACTATTCTAATTGAAGTGTTGGCCAAAGATTATGATTGTTGATAAAGGGTTGTGTTGAAGTTGTTTAGATCCAGTATGAAAATTGATGAAACGTGGTCTGTAGTGGATCTGAGGGTTGAAGCCTTCAGTATGAAAGTGGAAGCTTTCTGCCAGTAGAAGCTGGTGTTGAAATCAGGGGGTCGAAGCTCCCTTCCAGGAGAGGCTGGTAAACGAGATCAGGGGGTTGGAGCTCCCTTCCAGTTACAGCTGGAAAACAAGAGAAGGTTGCAGCCTTCTGCAGGTAGAAGCCTGTGTACTGGTATAAGTCTACATCACTACAATGTTGTAAAAGGTTTTCGATATAATAAAGATTGAAGAAGGAGACGACAGCAGCGGTGGTTTTCTCCCGAATTGGGTTTCCACCTTAAATATTGGTGTTCATGTGTGTGATGCTTTATACTGTTGATTACTGCTCATAACTTCTGATTATCTAGCCTTATTCATAACTGATAAATCTGTTTAAAAAGATTGTTCCTGAGAAATTCTCTAAATATGAAAGGTAAATCAATATACACTAGTTTCCTTCTATATTTCCGCGTGCATACGCTAGTTTAGTTCATAAAAACCGCGTATGTAAATCTACTCAAAGAAAAAGTTGAATTTATTTTATAAACACTAAATACTGATTCACCCCCCCTCTCAGTATTTTTTCCAACATGAGCAGCTCAATGTATTTCTGTTTTGTGTGAGGTCATATAGTTTTGGACAGCTTTATCATTTTGGGTTCTTCTACACTGCCTATGTTGCATTCTTCTACATCAGTCTCGGTGGATTCCATTTTTGGCTTCCTAGCAACATCATTGAAATCAAATAGCTCTTCTAAGGGGACAATACATTTTGGTAATAGATTATCCTTGCATTGCAATACCTCAAGGTCCTTTTGATCTGGATCCCTACAAAATTCTGCCTCATGAAGGTGTTCTAGTAGATTTATATCAGCAGTAGGAAATGGCTCTATTTTGTGTGTTTGTTCTTCATTAGGGTAGTATTGTTCATGATCTGGTTCTAGTTTTGGAATTTTAAATTCATTCTTAGGCTGTAAGAAGCCCTCAATATGTTTGTCTCCTTCAAACACTTTCCAATAATCTATGTTGTCAGGTACTGTAGGTCTGCTTTTGACTTTTACGATGTATTTTTCATTGGCATGAGGTACTTGGCAAGTGCTAGCAATAAAGGCTAGTTCATTGGCAAGGCTATTTTGAGCCCTTGGGATAGAGGTAAGTTCATATTTCTCAAATTTCTTCAGGAGGTCTAAGGAAGCATTCCTATATTCTCTTCGCCTAGGATTCTTGGCTTAATATTCTCCTTTGATTTGCCTAATGATTAGCTCGGAATCTCCTTCAACATAAATCTTCTTGGCTCCTACGTTTTTTAGCAAGTTTAATCCTAGGAGAAGAGCTTCATACTCTGCAATATTGTTTGTACATTGGAAATCCAGCTTATAAGGGTGACCTTCATTGGTGTTGTGTATCCAAACACCTTCCCCTAAGCCAACTTTTCCACAAGAGCCATCAAAGCTCATGTTCCAAAGTGTTTCAATTTCAAATTTTCCATTATGTTTTTGTTTATGGCTGCAAGGGTTTTGACTATTATGTTCTTCATTTGGTGTTTGGTTTGACTGTTCTGAAAGGTCTTGTTCTTCCTCCTTTTCATTTACTTGTTCATTAATGTTATCTTGATTGTACAAGATAAATGAGTCAAGGTCTGAATGGATAGAATAGAGAGGGGTGTTGTTTGGCCTATCTTGGATTCTTACCATGTATTTCATGTGAGATTTTCTATATAGTCTTCTTGTTTGATTAAATACTGGAATGGTAGCATATGTCATGTCCATTTGGAGGTTTCCTTGAAGTTTGGCTCCCCATTGTCTAGATAAAAGCATGCCATACTTCGGGGGAATGATAGCCACTAAAATATCCTTGACTAGGCTCTTAGCCGATATCTGTGCCAGATTAACACACAGGTCTTTGATTAGACCCAAACATTTGACTCTACTTGAATCAAAAGAGTACAAGTCTTTGTATGGTTTGGTTATTTTGAGGCCTAATCTCTCCATCACTACCTTGGGCATGAGATTGTCTAAAGCACTAGAGTCTAGCATGGCATTGATTAATATTTTGTTATGAATGTTAAAACTGACATAGAATGTAGGGACAACTCCTTCTTGAAAATTTCCCTCTACCTCGGGTCCAAACAGTAGTTCTGGTTTTTCATCAGTCAAATTTAGAGTGTCGATGTAATTTCCTATGTTCAAAGCCTTCAAAACTTGAGACCTATATGCATCTTGAGTTACTAGTTCAGTAAGAGGTATGACTATTTTGATCTTGTCAATTTCTCCCTCAATACTGAATGGTGCTTGTGTTCTTGGTATATTTAAATCTGTTTTATCATACATGGTATTTTCAGCAAATTTGGTTTGCAAATTTTTATTAGGAATGTCGGGTAAAGCAATTTTTTCAGGGCCACTAGATGATGTACTAAGGAAAATTTGGTTACCATTTGGTTGGTTGGTTTTGTATTTCTTTGATTAGGAGTCTTAGCCATTATGTTGGTGTTTTCTACTGTCTTTTTAAGGATGTTTTTAGGTGTCTTTTTAGTAGAAATTTCTGGCATGTTCTTCGTAGGGGTGTCCTGAGTTTTCCTACTTCGGAGGTCATACTGCCTATGAACCTCCATGATAGAACTTTCAAATCCTAGCTTGTACTCTTCAGAATCCTCATATGTTCTTTCTGTTTGGTTTGAGGAAAATAGACCTTGTTCTTCTTCTGTGAGAAAAACATCATCCTCATTATTGGAGTCTATTAGATTGACATGATTTTCTTCTGGCTCCTAAGTTTCTCTTTCTTATTCATCTACATAGTTTTCTTGGAAAGGAGGTCTGGTTTTTTGTTCATTGTCTCTTTATCTAATTCGAGGAGGGCCTCTTCTGAATTTTTGATTTCTATTTCTCTTTTTAGGATTTGATTGCTTTTCCCTAGGAGGTGTTATTTCACTCAAGTTAATTATGTCCATCATCCTTTCCATTACCCTAACTATATTGTCAATTTTAGCATGAGATG
Organism: Pinus albicaulis; assembly: GCA_034641835.2. Taxonomy (NCBI): domain Eukaryota; kingdom Viridiplantae; phylum Streptophyta; class Pinopsida; order Pinales; family Pinaceae; genus Pinus; species Pinus albicaulis. The sequence goes on from CM076578.1 coordinate 775,003,659, forward strand.
TAGAGGCCATGGTTTCTTCTTTGTATGTAACCTTCTTCTCTGTGCTTAATCTAGCACTTTTAGCATTTAGGTTGGCTTCTACACTTACTACTCCTCTTTGCATGTATTCTAGGGTTAGGGGATCTCTTTCTCTTAATTAATAAGACATGTCTGGATCAAATCCATCTGGAAATTTCACTAAGGCTAGGCCTTGTGGGGGTTTTATGTGGGGAGGTAATGCATTGTATACACTATTGAACCTAGTGCAGTAGTCTTGGAAACTTTCCCCACCATTTATTTTAAGGTTATCATACTCTGATGAGATTTGAACAGGATTTTTCTTAGTCTCCCACTTGTTTATGAATGTTTGATAAAGGGAAGGGAGGTCATGAATGCTATTAGGAATTAAGATTTGGTAGTCAAATGTATCATTCATCTTGTCTACATGGTGTTGAGCAGTGGTAGAGTCAGCTCCAGTAAAGTGAGGGATTTTGTATTGGTAGTCTTGAGGCATAGGCAGTAAATGTTGTGGTAGTACCAATGGGGCAAACCATGCTGCCATGATTTGAGGTAAAGGAATCCAAGGAGGATTTAAAAGGGGAGGGTTTATTAGTGGAGGATGAAATTGGGTGGTTTACACAATGGATGTATGAGTGGGGGTAGCAGATGTACTTGGACCAACTAGCTGAGATTGAGAAGATTTGGAATGAAAGGAGCCAAAGTGTTGGAGAAGCTAAAAATAAGGAGGGGTGGAAGGAGAGCCTTCTCTACTAGGACTCTATTGCAAGTCTGCAGGTTCAAGGTATGTCTAGTCTATTCCACTTTGAGACTTAGTTCTGAATAGGTTTCTTCTATGGTGTAAGTCAAATTGGGTATCTTCCAAGGTTGTGAGGTTTTCAGGAATATAACTTTCTTTCTGAATGGGTCTAACAATAGTTGAGTCTTCAGTCTTAGAATTTTTTCTTAGGATTCTTTCTAGGTCATCAACTATAGTAGGAAGGTTTCGGTCAGGGTGAGATCTAGTGTTGATTCTTTGTGAAGCCAGATTTCAGACCTAAAATACTGAGAGGCTGAAATTTTATGAGAGTTTTTAAAAACAAACCTATCTGTAAGGGTACTAAGTTCACACTGTATGTAACTGGGCTTTACACTGTTTATGACTAATTTATATATTCTCAGGGGAGTCTGTGAGAAATAGTGGGGTCAACAGGGCTACTAGAGACCAATGGAGTCACCAGGTGGATGATGCTTATTGTTTTAAGGATGTACTTGTTGTCCACCATCGACAACTAAATACTAATTTAAAGATGTTTTGGGTTTTCTGAGTTCTTTATGTAACACTAAGCTTTTCAATGAGTTTTCTCCAAGATGGTCACCATGGTGCTAGTATGATGAATCAACCAGATATCATTCTTGGATAACACTTGATTTATCTAAGTTTTGACATGGGATTTGTGAGTTCTTAAGGAATGTCTAAGCTTGTTACCAACTCAGATCCCCACCGGAGTCGCCATTATATTAGGTCCCTGTAATTTGTCATATTGGTAAGACCAAATTGAACAAGGGTAACATCAAACCAACTTTGGAGCCCTAGGACCTAGCCTTTTTGGACTCAGAGAGAGCTCTCTCTATATTTGTGTAAAATATGTAACTTGATTGATTTTAGGGTTTTGATTTTAGGCTAGTTATAATTATAGGGTTTGTTTGTTTGTTTTGGTTGGTTGGGTTGCTTGTCAAGTAGAACAGATAGAGTGAGAGAGATACAGACCATTGGGCTGTGCAGTCTACAAAAGGTCTTGAAAAGTACTACAATAAGTCATGGGTGTTTCATAGGGAATGTTAACAAAGCCAAATGGATCTAAGTAGCTTATGTGAGTGAAATGGACATTAAGTTGTGAACGTAGTAGGTTTAAAGGGAAATTAAGAATCCTTTAACAAATACTTTAACAATATGATCACTATGCATAAAGAAATAACCAAAGACAGGGCATACCATAAAATTATTTAATCAAATTTCACCAAGTAAACCCTAAGGCAACAATCCAGTGAACCATAGAGAGCAAGAAACTCATAAATTCTCTAGTGAATTCTCCTTCAGGCAAAGAAAACATTCAAGGTAACATATAGTAATGATCAAAGAGTAGGGAACTCCTAAATTCATTAATCAAACTATAAATACCTTCAAAGCAACCATTTCAAGATAGACTAAAGGACAGGGAAAACCGTAAACTTCTTTAGCCCAAACCCTAATTAGTACACTTCAAAGAAAGCCTTGAGAACAACATTTCAAGAAAAACCAAAAGACAGGGAAAACCATTAAATTCTTTAGCCATAGTCTACTAATTTAATCTCAAGGAAACAAACTATATGGACATGAAGAAATAGGGAACTCATAATTTATTCAAGCAAACCTAGTAGAAGAAAAAATTCAAATAATAGAAAGCATACATAGTTAAGGTGCCTCTAAACAACATGTCTTAACCTAAACTTTATGTTCTACTACAAGAGAAAGATGAATAATACGGAAACATAAGAAGACAAGTGTAAAATCAGAAAAACATCACCATTAACCATGTTCATGAGTCTTGAAAATGTGCTTGTCTCATTAATATTCAATCCAAAACCTTCACAATGCACCAAAGCCAAAAACTCCTTACAACTCATAGCCTATGAAGTTTTATCTCAAAAATCAACCAACATGAAAAATGAGACCTCCATGTAGTATTTAACTTGCAAAGGAGGATCAAAACCCTAGTTAGGGTTTAAGTGTTAGAAAATTATATATTACAGAGAAATGGAACAAATAAAATATATGTTGAAACATAAACACAAGAAACACATAAAACCAGAGAGACACATATATGTGTGGTTCACCCAGTTTGGGCTACGTCTACCCTGAACAACAAGTCCTTCCTTTCTATTATCTAGCAAAATAAAGAGACGCAACCTACAGCAGATCTGTTGTAATATCCTCTATTCTCTCTCACAGTCTCCCTATCTGTTTCTCGCTCTGAGAACACACATACAATACACAGCCGCAATACAATACCCTCATACAAAGAGAGGGGTTGCCTTCTAGGGAAAAAAAACCCTAAAATAAACATAACTTCTACCATCAGATCATCTGCCTAATGAATGACCCAGATTGACTAGAAATTACTATACTTTTACAAGGAAATTTTACATCTATTTTTAGCTTCAGGGGCGCTGCCCCCCAAAACCCCCCGCTAGGGGGGGCTCCATAAAGTCATAGCCGCCCCCCCCCCTAGACCCCCCATACAGTGTTTAATTACGAGCGGCGTTGCTTCCCATTTAAGGTACAGGTGTCCAACGCTGTGATACAAAATAAATCAGATAATCACGCTCCACACCCAACAATCTCCCACTTGGAGACTGATTGTAGCAACTCCATCACTGCTTCATTTGTTGGACAATGACTCCTCTTTGGACCTGGCTATTTCTCATCTTCATAATCATCCTTGAAGACCAATTGAAACTAAGCATATTCTCAGTTTCTTCCTGGTTACAACTTTTGTTAGTATATCTGCAGGATTCTGACAAGTGTGTATCTTTTCTAGCTTCAATTGTCCATCTTCCAACACTGAACATATGAAATGGTACTTGAGTTGTATGTGTTTAGTCCTGGAATGAAATGTTGAGTTCTTTGCGAGATGAATGACACTTTGGCTATCACTGTATAACGTTCCCATATCATGCTTCTTACCCAATTCATCCATAAACCTTTGTAACCAAATGATTTCTTTACTAGCCTCTGTAGCAGCAACATACTCTACTTCTGTTGTTGAAAGTGCAACAACACTTTGGATTTTTGAAACCCAACTAACAGTTGTTCCACCTACAGTAAATACATACCCTGTAGTGCTCCTCCTGTTATCTCTGTCACTTGCCATATCTGCATCAACATATCCCTGTAGAGAAATGTTTGAACCACCAAAGCATAATTCTTGATTTGTGGTACCTCTCAATTATCTGAGAATCCATTTCACTATCATCCAATGTTCTTTTCCTAGATTTTTCATGTACCTTCTTACAACTCCCACTGCATGTGCAATATCAGGCCTTGTGCATACCATTGCATACATTAAGCTTCCAACTACTGATGCATATGGAACTTTAGAAATATAATCCATTTCTTCTTGGGTCTTTGGGCACATATCCTTACTAAGTTTGAAATGGATAGCAAAAGCTGTACTAACTGGTTTTGCATTCTTCATATTAAATCTTTTCAACACCTTTTGTATGTACTCATTTTGAGATAGTGTTAATTTGCGATTTTTCCTGTCTGTAGTTATTCTCATACTAATGATTTGTTTTGCAGCTCCCAAATCCTTCATTGTAAATGAATTTTCCAATTTTCTTTTGAGCACATTTATTTCCCGCATGTTAGACCCGGCAACAAGCATGTCATCTACATACAATAACAATATAATATAGCTGCCATCATTTTTCTTTTTTAGATAAACACAATGATCAGAGTGACATCTAGTATAACCTTGTTCAGACATAAACCTGTCAAATTTTAGATACCACTGCCTTGGAGCCTGTTTTAAGCCATACAAGCTCTTCTTTAACCTGCACACTAATTTTTCTTTCCCTTTGACCTGATATCCTTCTGGTTGCTCCATATAGATCTCTTCCTCCAAATCTCCATGGAGAAATGTTGTCTTTAAATCTAACTATTCAATATGTAAGTCTTCCGCTACTACAAGACTTAAAATGGTTCTGATTGAAGTCATCTTAACAACAGGAAAAAATATTTCATCAAAATCAATACCTTTCTTTTGTGCAAACACCTTCACCACAAGTCTAGCTTTTCACCTTTGTTTTCCTCCATCTTCTTCCTTCAGCCTGTAAACCCATTTATTCTGCAATGTAGTTTTACCTACACACAACCTGACTAAGTCCCAAGTTTGGTTATGCATTAAGAAGTCCATCTCTTCTTCCATGGCTAGCTCCCACTTCTTCCTGCTTTCAACATGCATTGCTTCTTCATAACATTTAGGTTCACCAGAATCAGTCAAAAATAAATAATATAATTAAGGAAAGTATCGTTCAGGGGTTTACTTATCCTGGTAGATCTTCTAACACCACTTTCAGGTGTTTGAGATGCATGTTGTTATTGGGGTGGTTGCTATTGTTGTGGTTGTTGATTATTATTATTTTCTGGCACCTTTATTTTTTCATTGATCTCATCAAGAACTGTGTATTCTTTGTTTTATTTTTTATGTTTCTTTTCCTGCAACTGATTCTTATACAAGACCTTTTCATTGAATATTACATCTCTGCTCCTAATGATTTTTTGATTTTCATAATCATATAAGCGATAACCAAAATCATTAAAACCATATCCATTAAAGGTACATTTCTTTGATTTTTCCTCAATCTTTGTTCTATTTTATTTATTAATATGGACAAAGGCCTCACAGCCAAAAGGCTTTAAAAAAGATTAGTTTACATTTTTACCTTTCCATGCTTCCTCTGGAATACCACCATCCAAAGAACTTGAAGGCCCTCTATTTATTAGATAAATAGCAGTATCTACACCATCTTCACAAATTTTTAAAGGAAATCCTGCATGCAATCTCATGCACCTTGCATGCTCCATGATTGTTTTGTTCATCCTTTCTATCACACCATTTTCTTGTGGTGTTCTTGTAACCGTCTTCTCTCTGCGAGTTCCATGCTCTGAACAGTACCTATCAAACTCTTTGCGGCAATATTCACCTCCATTATCTGATCGGAGACACTTCAACTTATTTCCTATCTCAATCTCAACCAAAGCTTTCCATTTCTTGAAAGTATCAAATACATCAGATTTATTCTGAATACAATAAATCCAAGTTTTTCTAGTTGCATCATCAATAAAAGTAACATAATAACAAGAGCCACCGAGAGATGATACCTGAGCAAGTCCCCATACATATGTAATCACAAGCTCTAATTATTCACTCTTCTTTTCTTTCCCAACTCTGAGAAATCTGACTCTCTTCTATTTTCCATAAATACAATTCTCATAGAAATCCAAATCAACATTATTCAAACTCGGCAACAAATTTATTGAGTGAATAATCTTCACCCCCTTCTCACTCATGTGTTTGAGCCTATGTTGCCATAATGATTCATTTGATCCTTTGGAAGTTAAAGCATTAACAAAGTTAGAAATATCATTGCATAAATACAATGTATCAACATTTTCACCTTTTTCTATTACTAGGGCTCCTTTGGTGACCTTCCAAGTTTTATCTGTGAAAGTTTTCACACAACCTTCACCGCCTAACTACCCTTTTGAAATCAAATTTTTCTTCAAATCTGGAACATGCCTTACCTCCTTTAATAGCCATTTGTTTCCATTATGTTTTTTTACAATAACTTTACCCATTCCATCAATTTTACAAGGTTTATCATCACCCAAACGGAATTTTCCAAAATCTCGTTGAACATAGTCATGAAAATATTTCTTATCAGGTGTGGCATGGAATGAGGCCCCTGAGTATACCACCTAGGAATCAGTAACATTTTTGAAAGAAATAATCAAAGCATCTTGTAACACATCACCTGTCACATTTGCTTCATGTTTGTTTTCTTGTTGTGCGTCTCCTTCTTTTCCCTTCCGAGAGCTACAATCTTTCTTCAGGTGTTCTTTCTTTCCACATTTCTAGCACACTATCCCCGATCTGGACTTGGATCTACCTTTCCTTGATTTACTGCAATATCCTGAGCTCTTTCCCCTTTCCATTCTTCTTCCCCTAGACTCTGCACTCAAATCATTACCCAATGTCTCACCAGAGCTTTTCCGTCGCATTTCCTCGCTAAGGATAGCACTGACAACATCATCAAACTTTAAAGTACTAGGTCCAGAGACAGAGTTACTAATGGCCATAAATAAACCATTCTAGCTTTCTGGCAATGAGCACGGAAATAAAAGAGCCCTAACTTCATCATCAAATTTTACCCCTACAGAACTTAACTGACTTGTAACTGTATTAAAATCATTTAAATGGTCTGCAACAGATCCATCTTCCGATATCTTCATATTAAATAAACATTTCATAAGAAATACCTTGTTTGAGGCTGAGGGTTTTTCATATAGTTTCGCCAATGCCTTAATCAAACCCTCTGTTGTTGTTTCCTTCAAAATATTGAAGGCTAACTATGCCGCGAGGCACAACCGTACTGTTCCGAGTGCCTTTCTACCGAGAATCTCCCATTCTACGTCTGTCATAGTCATCGGCTTATTTGTTTTTCCGCTCAATGGTAGGTATAGATCTTTCTGATGCTGATAATCTTCCATCTGCATCTTCCATAGCAGGAAGTGTTCGCCATTAAATTTCTTGACCCTAAATTTACCATCTTCTGCCATTTCTCCCACTCGAACCAGGAACCCTTCTTTCTTGCAATTTTATCAGCCAAATAGACCTTCGACTCTGATACCAATTGTTATAAAATTATATATTACAGAGAAATGGAACAAATAAAATATATGTGGAAACACAAACACAAGAAACACATAAAACTAGAGAGACACAGATATATGTGGTTCACCCAATTTGGGCTACGTCCACCCCAAACAACTAGTCCTTCCTTTCTATTATCCAGCAAAATGAAGAGACACAACCTACAACATATCTGTTGTAATATCCTCTATTATCTCTCACAATATCCCTATCTGTTTCTCGCTTTGAGAATACACATACAATACACAGCCGCAATAAAATACCCTCATACAAAGCAAGGGGTTACCTTCTAGGGAAAAAAATCCCTGAACTAAACATAACTTCTACTGTCGAATCATCCGCCTAATGGACGGCCCAGATTGACGAGAAATTACTATACTTTTACAAGGCAATTTTACATCTATTTTTAGCTTCGGGGGCACTTCCCCGAAACCCCCCGCCAGGGGGGGGGCTCCACAAAGTTGCAGTCGTCCCCCCTGGACCCCCTAGGCCACTTGTAATTACACGTGGTGTTTCCACCCCATTAAGGTACAGGGGTCCAATGTTGTGATACAAAATAAACAAGATAATCAGGCTCCACACCCAACATTTAGAAGCCATTAATTACACATAAATGTTGTTTTTTCCTATGAGACCATGCAAGGCCCAAGGCACAAATATCTTAACTTAATAAATACAAAAGTAAATTCTAACATAACTCCTCAACTAAATTTGGAGATATTTCCATATTAAGCCTTCAAAATATATTTTTCATTTACTCCTTGTGTGTTTTTTTGACTTTTAGGCAAGGACGCAGTGCCAGGCCAAGGGTGCAGCGCCAAATCTGGAAAAATTTCCTCTTTGCAGCTGAGATTTGGAAACCTTCCAGGTGTCCAAATAAGCTCCATGATAGCTCATTGGAAAGCCTGTACTATTTAGTTTCTAAATATACCTTTAGTTTTCAAAATTGATTCCATTTACCTACTCAAAAATCCATTCTCCCAAGACTACTCAGGGCGCAGCACCAGTGCTGAAAATATGGTAGAAAGGTGTTTTTTTGCTTGTATTTGGCACTTTTTGAAGACCAGTTTTGCTCCAAATAAGCTGAAAATTTGCGAGGGTGATATTCGTGGCCTAAGGATCATGAAAATGTAAATTTTTCCTCCATTGGGTTCCCTAAAAAAGAGCGTAGCACCAGTGGTGTTGTGCTTTTGGCCTTTTTTCTGCTGGCCAAACAGTCAAAAACTCAAAATTTGCAAAAATTTTCCAAAATTGGGATTTGTCTTACTGATCATGTTTGGTATGTTTTTAGGGATGCATCAGCAAGAATTTCAAGTTTTTATCTTTCCTTTGCTTCTTTTAGGGCTTGAATCTTTGCAAGGGCTCTTTTGAGCTTGGCCCTTTCAATCTTGTTTCTTAAGGCATAATGCCTTGCCATCTTCTTCTTAAGGTCAATCTCTATCTTGGCCTTCTCCAAATGACCCTCTAAGTGCACATTTTCTCTCTCTAGCCAAGTTTCTCTATCATAGTCTATTTCCATGGCAAGCAACTCACTTGGAGTGAGATGCTTTGCCAATGCTATATCTTTCTCTCTTTCCTTGGCTAAGGCCTTCTTCAAGCCAATTTTCCTTGGTCTCCTCCTAGGAAGTTGCTCTTCCTCTTATTCATCGTCATCAAAAGTACCCAAGGTCTCATCTAGCTTAGCCTTGCCTTTTCCAGCCTCTTTCCGAGCTTTGATAACTCTAATCTCATAGATGAACCCCAGGAAATGGATCACATTCTTAGCCCTACCAAGATTGGCTTGTCAATATTTAATCTGAGCATCTTTGCTTTTGAGCAGCATGTTAGTGATCCTCTCCTCATTTTCATCATCACTGTCAAGGTGAATAACTTGAAACTCTTGTTCAGTCTCATGTTTGTCTTCCTTTTCTTCATCAATGACATTTTCCTTACCTTTGTCAAGCTGTTTTGTTGATGTAGAGGGCATGGACCCTTGCCTCTTAAGGGAAGAAAACACATGCCTATTTCCCCTCTAGTAGGTCAAAGGAAAAGTCTTAATGTTACTAAGTTCAGTGCCATTTGTCTCACTGTCATCATCACTACCATCTGCTTCATTATTTGATGCAGTACTACCATCTACCTCACTACCATCTTCCTCATTGTCATCTGCCTCACTGCTCTTTGCCTTACTGCTTCTTTACTATTTTATGCACTAGTACCATGAGATGATGTTCAGGGATTGTGAAAAGGTGATGAAGGAGGATCATCATGATGTGAAGGACTATGAGTGGATGGTGAGGTGGAAGAGTCATCATGAGGTGAGGGAATTTGAGTGGATGGAGGAATGGGAGGATGAGAAGATGAAGGGACATCTTGTTGTTGATGGGATTGTGGAGAAGTTAACACCTCATTTGCTATGAAGGTCTGGCATGGAATTCCCTTCGACTGTACTTGGTGCATAGCAACCATTTTGATAAGTGATTAATGGTAAAGGCTTTGCATCTATTGAGGATAGTCTCTCTTTTGTACAATATAGGACATTTTATCAATGCTTCTGAAGAGGTAATAGGGTATGTGCAACATCCTCACTCTATTAAAATGCATAAGCAGCCTGATGTGGTATGAGTAAAGATGGGAGAACCTTCCCAAACATGTGAAATACTTCATAATGATCTTCATCATCGGTACATATCTACGAAGCAGGTGAGAGAAAGGAAAGATGGATTTACTATGGTATTTGTATGTGGGCTTAAGATATGGCTCAAAGTAACTCATGTAAAAATTGGCCTACTTGAACCATTTATCCTGTACACTAGGTATGCTTGTGGCATTGGCAATGACATCTGTAGACAATTCAAAGGTGACCCCTACAACGTTAACTTTTTTTTCATGCAAGTTAATGATAAAGAGTCTAGTTAGCTCAGGGTGGTTTTGCACCTGCTGCACCTTTTCACAAAATTCATAGCAACCTATATGTTTGAAACATGAAACAGTAAGGGGAGATGCCATTAGCTCCCTTGTGTTGAGGGGTTCATATATGTTTATCTTTCCACCTTTGTGCTCATGCCTCCTTGGCATTTTAGCCTCTCCACCACTGCCACTGTCCTCTCCTGACATTTTGAAAACTCTGTTTTTCCAACCCTGGAGTATAAATGGAAATGGAATGAAGAGATGGTGATGAAATGATAGTTTAGGCTAATGAGGGAATGAGTAAGTGAGGGTATAGGTATATCAGGCTAAGAAACTTAATAACAACCTACAGCTATGTAATTACCCCTTTTATCACTGACACTTTATCTAGGAAGCTGAAACAATTGAACAAAGTGATTTCAAGGTTGAAACTTAGGGTTTCTTCTTAGGGTTTCAACTTATTTCAATTAAAAATCATCAAAATTGCTTGAAGATGAGTGTATGTGATGGTAATTACCCTTAAGAATGCTTTAAGGACCTTTGTCAGATATTTGGAGGTGTTTTGACTTGATTTGGATGGTTAAATTTCTTAGAAAGCCCTCTTGGCCAAGTGCAAAGTGCCAAGGCCAAGGGCGCAGCGCCGAGGCTAAGCGCGCAGCGCTGGTGTTGAGGGTGAAGCGCCTGTGGAAACCTTACTGGGTCCTATTGGGTGAGGGCGCAATGCCTTCCCCAGCATGGAACACTCACTTCGAGGAACTCAGCGCCAATTTATTTTGTATGGAGAAAATTTTCCAAGGGCGCACTGCTCAATCCCGGGCGCACAGCGCCAGGCAAATTTGTCCAATTTCACTTGTAAAACTCACAAATTCTCTTCTCCTTAGCATTCTTAATCTTTTGAAATGCAACAATGAGGATTTTTAAATGCAATATGAGCTCTTATAGACTTTGGAATTTTAATTAAACTTTTTCAAACCCACTTCCTAATTTTTTAAGTCTTTTTCACTTTCCCACTAATGTTCTTTGACTTTTTGCTTGTAGGTGAGAGAAAACATTGAATTCAACTCTTATTTTGCTCAATTAGGCATGAGAAATTTACATTGGAAACTTTGGGATTCAAACATAAAGAAAAATCTTTAAAAGCCTCTTTTGTTCCCACCTTGGAGTTCAAATCATCTCTTTCTCATTTAGGCATGACAAGCTCATTAAAGACCTTTGGGAGGATTTCACATAGTAGTACCTTCAAAACCATTTTTTTTCTTGCACCATGGAGTTCAACTCGTCATTTCACCTTCTCTGGCCACTTTCCCAAAACCCTAGGTGTCTGGAGTACTTTTCAACGATCATCAGTGTTGTCTTCTAATTTCTCTATAGCCCTTTCAAGTTCATTCATTTATGTATAGTTCACCTCACCTTTTTCCCTATCTCATCAATAGTCTCCGATAGAATTTATTCATGTTTGGTTTTGTGTGCCTCCTCCAGGTCATTTCTGCAATTGATCACTATTTAGCACTCTACTAGACCATCAAGCTCAAAAACCCTAATAATCTACAAGAAAAAGTGTTTCCTCTTCTCCTTGTTGCAAGTTGTCTTCATCCAGGAATAGACCACCTACCTTATCAGTACTTTCTGTTGATATACCTTTCAAAACTCCTACAGAAGTGCCAAAGTTTGTCCATTTTCCTCATTTGCAGAATCTAAACTAAAGGGATAGTCTTCTTTGGAAATATTTTAGGTCCTCCTTGAATAACCATGTCTCAACATTCTATTACATCTGAGCTAGTTTCTAAAAAAGGAAAAAGAATGCTTGAAACACCAATGATGACCTTAAAACATGTGAAACCCTAATTGATCTAGTGGGAGGGTTCTTTGACCTGATCTCGACTGAAAATTGGCTTGGAGGCTTCAAATGAAAAATAGAGTATTGTCAAAAGTGTAGTATTGAAGATCCAAAATCCAATGTACTTGATTTATCTAAAGATCCTATAGAGATAGTTCTGAGACCATCAATTCTTGAGGAACCTGGGGAACATGGGAATGAGTAGGCTATAGGAAACCCTAAAGGAAAGTGGAGTTATGGGTAGCAGAAAAACAGGGCATTGAGGTCATAGGTAGGGAAGGAGGCTGAAAATGATAGGTAAAATCCCATAAGACATTTGGAGTAGTGACAGGGTGCCCATGGAATGGCAAGCTGATGGAATAGTGAAAAATTTTCTATAAGGATAATGAAGGCAGTGATATTTCTGAAACTCACAATATTCAAGGAAGGTTGTTTTCGGAAATATAGAACCAATCTATATTCATCTACAGATAGTGAGAAATACTTATGACTAACAAGTTACACAATATACAAAATATGAGTAGATCTAGCCAGAGATGGCCTAGAATCACCCTGCAAACATGTTACAACTAGCACTGCGTAACTGGAGAGATGCTGGAAGAAAAATACTGTGCTTTCCCTTCAGCAGAATATGAATATATGATTGCAGGCTAAAAATTAAAATGTAGATCTACGGAAATATAGAGCTATTATGATGCCAAGATTTAAGATATGGGCTCTATGATGGGTACCAAGATAACCCAGAAAGGATTTTCCAGATCTACAAATTTGGAAAATCACCCTCCTTGAGTTTGATCCTTTGATTGTTGGGTTATGCATATCTGAAGCTAGATTTGACCAATAGATGGCTGAAATATGTCACAATATCATATCTAAGGTTGAAGGGTTGATCCCTTCACTAGATCCTCAAGCTAGAAGCTCAAGATCTAGCTCCTCAATCCTCCAAAGAAGGTTGCAACTGTTGTTACACAACTTCTCATGAAAACAGTGCTGTGAAGGAAGGAGGCTCTCTAGCCTGCTACTATGATATGTAATATAGCTCAGAAATGATGGAAATAATGTATACAATGTGAAGGAATGGTCCTCCACTGGATTACTAGCTGAAATGCTAGCAACTTTCCTTCTCCCTTGGATCTACAAGAATGGACTACGGAATTCCTTAAGGGATTTTTGTTGTTGGGAGATGAATTATAGATGGCCTGATGCCTGATATAGATCTAAACCACTAGAAGGCTGATCTTGAAGCTCAAGGTGATAGGATGAATCCTTCACCGGTTCCTCAACTGAAATATTGAAGGAAAACGACCTCCTCTAAAACTAATCTTCAGAAATGTGCAATTTCTGAATCTGGATGTTCTGCAGAAAGTAGGAATAATATGGCACCAATTCCTAATGATGAATGAAGTAAAATCCTCTCCCAAGAGATCACTCAAGGAAAGAGGTGGGATTCTCGACCAGGAACACCCAGTGCTAAACAACACTTGCAATCTCAGCTAAACAACAAGAGAAAGCATGGAATGTCTCATGATAATTCCAGATCTAAACAGATCATACATCAATAATAGTATTCAACATATCTTATATTATGCCTTCTTCTTATTTATATAGATTATTAGCCTTCTCATTACTTTGCCCTCCTCATAATTGAGTTGTACATGTGGACATAGGTCTCCATGTTGATAGCGTCGTCTCTTCATGACATCCATCATGTGTGAATGTAATGATCACCCTCTCCATCATGTGTGCATTAAATGCACTAATCCTCCATCATCTCATCGTGAATTATTAATGATGTTACTTTTGATTCTTTCCATGATCTTAGTTGACTGTATCAACCTCCATGATCTATCTAATTAATGAGACATGATCTCCACTCCTTTCACATTAAGTGGTTTCTCTACTACTCCATTATGTAGATCTAGATCTGAAATATCCACATACACACATCAAAACTAGATTTTATTCATATTTGAGGATTATGGGTCCCTCCACCCTTTTATTTAATTAATTAATTAAGTTTATTAAGTACTCTATATTCAAAATATCATGTGAAAATTTGTGAATATTACAGTCTTGCCCTACAAAATATTGTTTGTCCTCGAGAAACTGCAAAAGTGGATGCTACAACAAACATCCTCCCTCCAAATGGCATCCTCATGTGGAATGCCTTCCCATCTATCACAATGTGTCATGCATGTCCAGCTCCAAAGCTTCATCTTTAGAATGCCTAGAATGGCCTCCAACTAAAAATTTATATACCCTTCTTCATCAATGAATCTTGAAGTGGCAACCATATGATGACAAAAGATCTCCTCTTCACATGAGATACATAAGATGAAATGGTTCATTCCAAAAGTGGAAAGTCCCAACTCATGAATTATCTCCCCAACCCATGATAAATAGAGTAGATTACATCTATCAATGCCCTCATCATTAGCCCTGTTGGCTATGTAGGAATCAAACATCACATAATCATAGTGAAAAATGAGAAGTAGAGATATATGGGGAAACATTAAAAATGTCAAACCATATTCTCCTAATAATAACCAACGCAACAAAGCCTTCTTTTGTCGTGCTAGATCATCATGAAAACAACACTAGCACATTTGGCCCAATTTCCTATGGCCAAAGTGTCTATGTTGCGACACATAGTCTTCGGAAGAGCGACACTATGAGGCAGGACAAAACGTAGTTATCCTTAGAGTCACAATTCCGACACTTTAATAAAGTGTCGGAATAGCGACACTATTTCCAAAGTTTCCAGAACGTCGTCGCTCTTCCGACATTATCCAAACCTTCACTCTTCTGACAAAAACACAATGTCGTTCTTTTGACGAAAAGAAAACGTCGCTCTACTGACGGAAAAAAATGTCGCTCTACCGATGGAAAAAAACGTCGCTTCTCCGACAAAAATTAACCGTCGCTCTTCCGACAGAGCCTAAACGTCACTCTTCCAACGCAAATTAAAAATCATTAAACATCATTAAACGTCTCTCGTACAAAGTTTTAAAGCATCACTCTACCGAAGGCTTTAGCGTCGCTCTTCTGACATTATATAGAAACTATCTTCCTACATTAATACTGTCGCAAGTCCGACGTTAGCTCTTCCGACGTTTAAGGCGTCGTGATTCTGACGGCTTTAGCGTCGCTCTTCCGATGGATATAGAGACTCTCTTCCTACGTTTACACCGTCACAATTCCGACGTATATACAACCGACTAAAGCGTCGGTATTCTGATGGAAAGGAAATATTAAAAAAAAAAAGAATGTCGTTATCACACTGTTATATGATAATTAATTCTGGTTAAGAATATAAGGTGAATATTGAAACATGTTAGTTCCAACTTAATAAATATAAGTTCATTTTTGGAACAATTCATGTTTTTGTAAAACTATATATACTTATGTGTTTCAGAAGGGCGAGTAGAAAGTCCCAAAGTCCCATAGGAAGACCAACACTGTTAATAACTATAAGCAATACGAGTGGGTATAAAGAACCAACACTGGTAATAATTATAAGAAATAAAAGTGGGTATAATACCCAACACTGGTAATAATTATAAGAAATACAAGTGAGTATAAGGACCCAATGGGAAATTCTGTAGAAGAATTCTAAATGCTAGACAAAAAACTGAAATCACCAAATAAACGTCATTGTAATGCCATCAAGAAGTGAAACAACAAGAAAGGAGAATAAAACTGTGTCAAAGTGATTATTTACATGAAAAATTAAACTATAATGTATGATAGAGGGCCACATAATCCGCTGGTAATAAAAATTAGAAATTACTTAAATTCACCATGGTATAAAATAGTGTACATTCAAAACCATTGAAATATCTACAAGTACGAGTTACAAACCCTTGGACTAAGGGTTAAACAAAACATATATTTAATTGAAGAAATAAGGCACAATACATCAATATAATAGACCATCGAGTATAGCCAGAAGGAAATTCTATATATATATATTTATATGGTGAAATATATATGGGAGATGAAGAATCAAATTTTAGTCCCTTCCCCTGAATTTAAATTTTGTTGCTAATTCAAAACCAGACTATAACATACAGACACCCAATTCAATTGATTATAATTTTCAAAACTGTGAGTACAGTTTATTTTCCAAAAAAACTCTAACAAGTAACAATATTAACTGGTTCTAAAAATCTACATGAACCTCATTTTTCATCAACTGAACTAAAAAATATTTGTAAAGATCCATACAATAATTCACATAGAAACAAACTTGATTTGATTTAGGTGTCCTGGTAGAGCTCTCACTGACACAATCAACAATTTCAGTCATTTTACAAACTATTGGTCGCCCAACAATTTCAGTCCTTTATTCCAGAATAAAAAGTAACAAAGGAGAGGACCATAATTATTCCCAAGGATTAGTGTAAGTATGAGTGCAGATACTCCCTCTCACTTCCAACATCACAGGGTTACCTCCTCACAACTGAAAGCATTTCAACGGTTCCCAGTTTATAACAAACACTAGGTTCCTAGTTTATAACAAAAAAATATCGATTCCTGATCATCAAAAGTTCCTCCAATTTACGAGAAAGATTTCTATATAAGTGAAACTCTCTCATTCAAATACAAAATAAGGATTTCCATTCAAAATCAAAATACTAACTGGTGCTCAACAAATAGAAAAGTATGTACTATGATTTTGAGCGGAGAAAGTCCACAGTAATTGAAGCATTTTCCTGTAAATGAACATTGATTAGATCAGGTGGTTTGTTGGTATGATATGAATGTATTTCAATGGAAAGTTTTGAAAAGCGCAGTTGTAAATATAAATTTAATATAACCCCTTAGAATGCACATTTTCTCCAGACTTGAAAAAGGGAACAATATATTTTAGTATCTGATTACCTTCAAGTATCATTTTATCAACATTGTGGTGCTGGGGTTAAAGCCCTCAACTGGCTTCCCTTCAGTGCGAGACAAGTTCAGCTGAGCTCGTACACGAGATGCCAATGACTTGCCAAGATCCATGCCCCATTGGTCAAAGGAATTAATTCCCCAAATGAAACCCTCAACTACAATCCTGTGTTCATACATTGCTAACAACTGGCCTACATTATATGTTGTCAATGATGGTAGTAAGATGCTTAGTGATGGTCGATTCCCAGATAATGTCTTGTGTGCAATAAGATGATCAGAAACTTTCTCATTCCTCAAATCCTCAAGAGTCTTCCCACAAGAAAGAGCATCCAGCTGTGAAACAAATTTAGACATGAGCTCATCATGGTTACTCACAACTTCCCCTTGTAAATAAATGGGTTGTTGGCTCTTAATGATGCCAATAAAATTACAAGGAATTACATGACCCTGATGAATTAACTAGTAAAAGCTGTGTTGGCCATTTTTTTTAGCTTCTCCAAAATCTATTTCACCAACCTCAAAATTGAGGGAAACACCATCAATAGAAACTCCCTTCCCATTACTCTCCATGCTAAGCTGCTGGATGTGCGGTGCAAACTTCTCCAGAGCCTGAGTGTATGGAAAAATAGCCCTAGCTAGATACCCAAGAAAGGAAACATTCCACACACTAAAGTTGTAGCTTCTTCCAATCTTGTAGCTTTTAGGAATATGTTGATTTTTTTTAGGCTTTTCTGATAAATGTTAGAAACCAACTTCGTGTGCCCAAGCAGCAGGGCACTAGAAGTGCAGATGCCAAACAATCTTCAGTTGTTCTGGGTGATGTTTCTAATAATGGAAACAATGCTTTGGCTCAAACACCTGTTGCAATGGATACATCTGACAATGTCCAAATGACAAATGGTGCTACTGTTCCCAACAAAGATGATAATGAATTGTATGCAGTAGAAGTTGTTTATCTAGAAAGAACAGCAAAGATTAAATGAATTTTATCTAGTGAAACGGCTATGAAAAACATATGCTAGTGCAATTGCAAATTCATTGGCATTGTCAGCCTTGGATTTTCAATGTGTTAGATTGTATTGGCAACAATTTCGTGTAATAGTGCAATTGGTTGATGCAACGATTGACACATCGAACAAACCCATCTAAAACCAGGATTAATGTATTACCTCCCCAGATTGAGGAGCTTGAATTTTGAAAATTCCGCTATCTCTCTTGAGCTTCTTGCTGCATTTATGTGGATGGATATATTCTTCATTATCTTGTAAGTGCTTTTTAATGCTATATTTCTAATCTACTGAATTTCTAATGCATGGAATCTTGTCTTATGGTTTGTAATGTGCCTTAATTAATGAAATTTTGGTAGAGCATTGAAGTTATTTGAAATTTTTCATGGGTTATTCAAGGATAGGATAATGAATGAATGTTCCGAGAGGTTATTTTACATATTGCATCCTTAAAATTCCATTAATTATTGCTAAACGAAGTATAAACTTCTAGAGTATCCATGTAGTTTTCTTGTAGTTGTCTCATTAGGGCTACAGAAGCCGCCTTCAGGACTCCTTGAAGAGAGAAGTTATCAAATCAAGATATTTTTGACTCCAGTTCTCCCAATAGCTAGACAATAGTCCTAAATGCTTAGCAGTCACCCCTAAGTCAACGAAACATCTTTATTTTCACCTCTAATTTGCTTCTTTTCCTCATCCTTTTAAGGATAAGGAGGCCTCCCTAGGGCTTTAAACATAGTGAAAATAATTATAGAAAATTTAAAGAACTTAGAAATAAAATAAAATTCTACGAAATTATTACTTAAAAAATCACCTAACAGTGATTTCAATAATAAAATCATGGTTTTCCATTGAAAACATATCGAGGGAATTAAGAAATGGGGATTGAAGAAATTTATTTATCCCCAGATATGTTTTTGGAAACAAAGTGGAAATGATAAAAGTAGTAGAAAACCAAGAAATTAAAACCCGGAAATGAAGTAAAATTCTCTGAAAACATTAATTCAAAAATCACCAACGCGGAACAGTGATTTCAATGATCTCCTCCAAAGAATCTAAAGAATGAACCAAAAAATGAAATTAAAGTATTATAAATCAATTATCACCTGAACAGAGTAACAAGTCTAATGATCACCTAGACAGAGTAACAAAAAAATCCTTCAAAGATTCATCAAATCAGTGAGCTTGTTTTGCAGTCAAACAGGGGTGAGTCTTTAAAAAGTATTATCATAGGAATCAGACCTAAGGTGATAGGTTTCCTGCCTAAAACCAGGAAGGAACATGTCACTTCAATGTTCCAACAATATTTCTCAGGGGTGCATAAAGGCAACTATCAAACATGAGGATAAAAGAAAATAATTAAATAAACCATGAAAGAGGCATGTGTGTGCTATGTAATGAAGTTGAAGAGAATCACATGCTTTACAGTCTTATGTACAAATTTCAGAATGAAATGCTCAATTAGACAAGAGGATGTGATTTTCCCTGGTTTACTGTCAGGGAGGAAGATGGAAGAAAATAGACTGTGAATCAGGGCTATGTGCACTATCAAATGGAGATGAGGATAATTCAATGCTTTACTACCTTATGTACAAATGCCATATTAAAACGCTCAATTAGAAAACAGGATGAGATTTTATCTATTTTATTGTACAGTCAAGGCGAAGATGGAAGAAAATAGACCGGGTTTCTGTGTGTTATCTAATGAAGTTGAGGAGAATCACATGTTTTACAACCTTGTCCATGAATGTTTGACTAAAACTCTAAATTAGATAAGAAGATGATTTTTATAACCTGTACTTTCAATCACAAAATGGAAGGAAATAGAGGGTAGGTCTGCAACAAATCATAGATACCACTTCTTTATTTTTGCCTTCACATCGGTATAAATATCAACATATGTTGGAAATTATATGCTATGGCAAACCAACCCAGATAACACAGAATATAAATGAAGAAATTTAAAATTTTATTATGAAAAAATGATCTAGAACTGGTGCAGATTCAATTTCTAGCCTATATACATCAGCAGCGTCTAGCTGCATTTCAAATCTATATATTGATATGCAAGACCTACCTCTACATTCCATCTGCATTTTCAAATCTAGTTTTAGATGGACTTAGTAAAAATGTAATGTTTAGGTTATGTACCCGAAGTGTCAATTTCTGGAATAACACGGATGTCATGGTTTCGCCCAAATTTGACGATTTGTTCGACATCCTTGTTATAATATCGCATTTATGGTGAGTAAGATCCATTAATAGCAAGAGCGGGCTCCGAATTTAATTCGAGGGGGGAGAACTGTGAATCGGTTATGTGCCAGTGGAAGACATTAAGCTTGTTATAGCTCATGGCCCTTATGGTCCGCAGAATGTCCCTGAGGGGATAGAAGTTCCTAGCTATGTCCAGGACAAGACCCCGATGAGGGTATAGAGGATATTCGGTGATCTTCACCTGGCGTTGCAAGACAAGAGGGTAAATAGAAGTGGCATTGTACCGGCGGATGAGCTGCAAGAATGTCTCCAGGCCTCGGATGGCTCCCCATGGCGTCTTGGCCGAAATATTGGCGACTTTTCCCGCTGGAACGGTCAAGGTTATGATTCATCCATGCCATGTTGAAGATCTGCCTGCATGTCCCACACAAAAAAATCCAATTCCTCCAAAGAAGAAATGGTAGAAGAAATTAGTGTGTTATATGAGGACAAGGGGAGAATTGGGAACCAATGCTCTGAGCAGATTATGCGATTGTAGCGAGAAACGGAGCTTCGGAGGTATCTGTGATTTGAAGAAATGATTTTGAAAGTCAGAGAGAGGGGGATCAAAACTGCATCTCTCCAAACAGTGGAAATTGTTTTTGGCCATGGGTATTGTTCCTCTTGGCTAACCGCCACTACTGCTGAAGAATGAAAGTGGGAGAGTAAAAACACCCACAAGCAGATGATTCGTATGCATCTGCTGCTGCCCACTATCTCCATTTTCGTCTCCTACTCCTGCTTATGGTATATATACAGAGCCACCCAAAAAACCAAAGAGATTGAGATCAATGGGAATCTGTGTTTATGATCAAAACATACATTGGATTACAGATTTGTCTGTGCAGCCGTGGGGCTACCATCAGAATTGGGGGATAGAGATAAAAAATGGCAGAAGTTATTGAAAATTGTATACAAGGAAGGACGGTATTGCAGTGGTTGTTACAGGTATGCAGCAGGGGCAGCACTCAATTAGGGCATTTTCAGGTTGAGTATTTCTTCTTCCTCACAACCTCCCTCGAAGAGTTTGACCACGCTTTGAAAAACCTGGAGATATCATTCTCTGATCCGAATTGGTTTTGAAGATACATAATATTAGGGCACAAGGTTTTCTCTAGACTGCAGTTAAAATGTCTAGGAGCAAGGAATAAGGCATTTCCATAAATTCACATGAAGATTCCATATTTCATCCTAACCCTTAATACTGTGGGAGAGAACTGATATTACTCGCATGCTGGTGGAGCTCCATTCTTATTTATATATATACCCGAAATCCTAATCAACAGTACTGCGAAATAAAAATCAAAGAACATCGTATGAACAATAGTTAATCAAATTTGCTGCCTGAAAGAGCTGGCAATATCATGTATGAAGAAAGACTTTCCTCGATAGCAGACTAAAACGAAAACTGGAAAAATCATTTAAACGAGCCTAGTTCATCTATGGCACTAAAACCCCTTAAACCCTCAAGTATTATAAACTATCGCCAGAAGGCATTACGCGCAGAATCAGAAGCTCTGTAGTAATTTTATGAGTACCTGTTGCCAGGGAATTCCATCGTGCATCCTGGGAAAGCTGACTTCATCTGCATCCTTTCAACTTACTTGTGGCCGCCCCAAGTCTAAAAATTTCCCAAACCCTGCAAAGAGTATGTAACCACCTGGAGTTACCCATCTAATCAGAATAAAAATAAAACACAGTGGCTAGCAAAGAATGATCAGTAATAAGAGACATCTGAGTTGATTACCTGTTCCTACCATGCTGAATTACTCTAGGTTGTTGAAGTCGTCATAGAAGTACTCCAGTGGAAGGAGGAATTGAGATACTAGAAAACTGAAGGGGGCCCTGTCTTGTAAACCTTCATCGAAAGATAGCAAAATTTAGGCAAAATGTGACATGGGCTTCACATTAATGAGTTTCAAAAACAGGGAAGACCATGACTGAGCTGGTGAAACCAACCGTAGAAGCAACCCTCTAGTACTAGCTCCAAAACCCTCGACATCCAACTGAGTGGAATAGAGTGAAATGCCGAAAGAGATGGTCAGGAAGAAACCCTTATTATCCATCAGCCTCTGCACCGTAGGATCAAATGTTACAAGATCAACAGTGTCAAAGCAACCAAGTGGTTGTGGTCGGAGGTTTGAAGCACAAATGAACTCTGCAGAACAAACAAACTTTTCAAAAGATTAAATGAACAAACAAACTTTTTAAAAGATTAAATGAACAAACAATAAAAGAAAAAAAAATGAAATTAAAATGGTTTTCATAATAAAATTTTGAAGTGAAAAATATAAAATTAAATAATTTATAAGTATTAAGATTGATAAATATTAATTTATAAATATTAATGTTCATAAATATTTAATTAATCATCCCCAAGCGTTAAAAAGGGCTCAAATGTCTCTTATCCATAAAATTGACGATTAAGATAACTCTATGCTCTATGTTCAAATGACAGGTGAAGGTGGATTTACCATACTTAAGCTTCTTAGTAGTCTCTTATGAAGTGCAACATGTCATAGTGATAAGTTTTTATTCCATTAAATCATTCTAGCTATAGAGCAGAGTCAGAGTTCTAGGAGTAGTATCAGAGGAATTCAACATTGCGAATGTGATAGAAGTGAAAATTTTCATGGAAGGGTGAAGTCTGCCCAACTTGGTCATAAAAACCAAGTGCATCCTTCATGAAGGAAAAAAAATAAACATGCAAATTTCGTCATATAACGGGTTTGGGCGAGCGCCCTCAAACAAAACGAAACAGCGCACCCAACTGAACAAAGGCACAAGTGAGAAAATGACAAATGGACCGCACAAACCTGCACAAGGCACTTGTGGGGTCACAACTTAGCAAATTTGATACAGTCACCCTCAGAAAAAACGACCCTGATTCAGAAACAGTGTTGAAATGATCAACCATGTCATCATCATCATCAATTATTTCATTTTCAATAATATCCTCATCGACATCATCATCAATAATTGTTGCCTCATCTCCTATGCCTGGTTCATTTTCTAATATATCTTCTTCATCTGTCAATGCATCTTCCTGCTCATCTACCACTGCATCATCTTCTTCTTGATCAATATCATCTTCTTCCTCTACAGTATACTCTACTGGTCTTCCTCTTGGATCATATCTAATAGCAAAAGACCATTCGTTCTCACCTGGAACCTCTGAGTAAAAGACTTGTTCACATTGTCTTGGAAAAACATAGCGATTTTTTCCTGCTTCAAACTGCGATGTTTTAACCATTGGAAATCCATTGTCATGTTAAATAAGAGTTCTATCATCATCACGTACATTCATTCGTAGCCTATACCATTTGACATCGAACAAAACTATTTTGAAGGAATTAAAGTCACACTCAACTATATCATCTAAAAACCCATAATATCTATTTTCAGATTCTCAAGGATTTCTATCACTCCTGGAGGAAACATTAGTGACCTGGAATACTGCAGTTATCCCACTATAAGAAGTTTTCTTGTTATCATCCAACTATTTAATGCAAAGTTTATGACCATTGCACCACATAGCCTTGTGGTGTTTCAACTGCAATATGCCAAACATGAAAAAGATGCATTCTCAATTAATAATTAATCATATAATTTACACAACTTGAAAATTATTTGAAAAATCAAACTCGTTATCACATTATAAATATAATATAAAATAAGTAATGAATAAAATAAGTGAATCAATTGCTTACTTTATATCTTTCAAACCATATGCTAAATCAATTTCCCTGTCCGTAATGTTTCCATCTCCACTACGATACACTTCTCTAACCAATTCAGACAATAGTTTCCATGATAACGTATCGTTGTTACATGCTTTACATGTTTCAATCCATTCACTCATCCACTCAAGGTTGTTTGCAATGTATAAAAGTAGTGCCTCATAATCTTGAGCACCTGAATAAAAAAACAATAATTCACCAATATTAAATATAACTTATAACCATGGTAAATTATATTAATTAATAAACGATGAAAGAATAAGACCTAAATGAATATGATCATATACATGATGTAAAAAAATGAAACATTATATGTATTATACATAATAAATCTTTTACCTCTCACTTTCTTCATTCTACCTTTTCCCAACAGGTGCTCCACTTCAAATTTTTTGATGGAGTTCACATCCCAAATGAAATCCACCACATGCATAGCTGGCACAACTAATATAGGAAGATAATGACTAATATACACCATGGATTCATATACCACATATCCCTCCACTATAGAACCCTCAGGTCGTGCTCTTTGTCTAACCAAAGCCTTCAAGGATTTCAGGGGCCTCTCCACCATCCACATTGACCTTGTGTGTACTGGTCCACACATTTCAATCTCCTCAACTTGGTGTATCAAGTATTGTTCTTGTGCATTGAAAAATTTTGGAGGTAGAGACTCTTGCATTTCACACATTAGCCGAGGAATTTCTCTCTTCCAATACTTTATTTCATCTTGATGGATTTCTTTAAATGACAACCATATGCAAATCATTACGCAAGCTTATTTCAATGAAACATAATATATATTTCATTACAAGTAAATTAACACATCATGTCATTAAGTACAAAAATAAATTGTAGTGAGATTTTGTGTATAAACCAAAACTACTTACCTCATGTATTTACTAAGACCATATATAACTTGTTTGACATTGTTGTCAAAGTTTTTTGGGAGAGATACAAGTAGAACATACTATAACAATAAAAAATGAATTGTCATTTTTTTCCAAATTAAATTGAGAAAAGGAAAATTTAAAAGATGTATTCAAGAAATAGCATAAAAAAACGTATACCAAAAAAATTACCTTAACAAAGGTATGCCAATCATGTGTTTTCACCCCACTGAAGTCACCTTTCTTCGTTAAGATATTATTTATGTTTGAAGCAAAACTTGTTGGAAATTTAATTCTTCTAACGACCTCTTTTACATCATTGCTTTTTTGTTCTATTAATAACCATGGAATATTATTATAATTTTGACCTCCATTGTTATTTGATCTGCTGATCACACTTTTCATTGCATGATTCGATTTCTCAATGTCAGCACAAATTTTGTCAATTTTATCTCTATCATGTGCACCATCTATGATTCGCCATAACGTTTATGTCACATTCTTCCCGATATGCATTGTATCAAAAAATTGAGCTATTTTTAGGTCCTCATAGTGGAGCAACCTCATGAATTAAAAAGGATAAAATTTCATTCCAGGTGGAAGTACAATATTAGTACCTTCACCGCGACGATGACCTTGACATCAAAGAATAAAATAAATCTAAACAATAATATAAAATACAATAAAATAAATTCATTAGTTAAAACAAAAATTCCAAACATAACATAAACAATTACTATATATATATATATATATATATATAGATATAGATATAGACAAATTATGTACCAGTTGCTCGACGATTATTAATTCTGTTATATTCCAACTTCCACAACCGAGGTGTCATTCTTCATGGTTTTAATCTAGTTTCTTCTTTATCATTGAAAAGATGCTTTTCAGTAGTACGATACTTATGGTTCCTGGAGAGGAAGTGCCTAAACTCATCAAACACCATCTTTCCTAAGTCTGGCGAATGACGATACTTCATCTTAGGGCCACAAACTAGACATGCAAATCTACCCTTTGTTTGAAGACCTGCAATAGATGGATCAATAACAATTATACTATGAGATCATTTTTAAAACATGCAATATGTTATATCTAATTTAGATAATTATGTATTATATTAAAGTGCAACGAAATATTACATACCACAAACATGTGTTAGTCCTGGGGCATCATGAATTGTCCATACAAGCATTCCACGACATTGAAATCTCTTCTGCTTGATTGGTTTAGTGATGTCATACATAGTGATGCCATGCCATAACTTTATTAGCTCATCGATAAGAGGTTCAATATATACATTCATATCTTTGACCTGGTACTTACCTAATTGTTCAAAATTACGGTACATAATACTTACTACCATGATATATGTATATATAAGTAAGTAAATAAATAAAATATATTATGCAAACAACGAGAGAAATTAAAATGTTACATTCGAAAAAATAATGTATCAAATACCTGGAATAATCATAGTCAACATTATGTGCTCCCTCTTTATTGACATCCAAGGAGGAATGTTATTGTTGATAACAAAAATAGGCCACATTGAGTAAGTAGATCTAAGCTCTCTGAATGGATTAACACCATCAGCTGCCAATGAAAGCCTGACATTACAAGGTTCATTTTTAAAATCTACATATTTTCCCTCGATTTCCCTAAATGCAGAACCATCTATAGGCATTCGAAGAACACCATCTCCACTTCTATCCTTTGAATGGTATTCCATAAACTGTGCTATGCTATTACACCTGAAAATTCGCAACAAACGTGGAATTATGGGAATATGACGAAGAACCTATTGAGGCACCTTTTTTTTAGTTGATATGTTCGATATCTACTGGTACCACATTTCGAACATTTTTTTTTCGACGCATGTTCTCCGTAATATATAATATCATCTTTAGGACATGCATCTATAGTATTATATTCCATTCCAAAGTCTTTCATAATAGCACGTAGATCTTGAAATGTTCGAGGTAAAGTATTTGGCGATGGTAACAAATATTCACCCAACAATCTACAATATAAACAAAAACTAGTTAGTGTAAAGATTATTAATCATATATATATAAGTATTGAATTATTATTTTACACATATATTACAACAACAAAAAACGGAAAATAATCAAAATTTACATATATGTGATCATATATACATATTGCATACCTTAGGATCTATGTCATACATATGTTCGACAAATTATTCATAACCTTTAAGTTCACCAGCAACAATGTAGCAGAGAGAAGAGTTGCATTTGAGTGTTCAAAAAGTCGTTCACTTGACATTTCAATTAGAGGTACATCATAAATATCGTCACTATCTCCACCATCATCATCTGACTCACCATACAAGTCTTGGAGCATTTGATTTGTCCCATCATTAATGTGAACTGTCATGATCTACCTCCATGGTATCATTAAAATTATCTTCATCATTCGCTTCATGTTCTTCACCTTGTACAACATCATTTCCAATACTAATATTTGCTGCAATATTCTCTTGTACTGGTGCAGCATCATCTAATCTACTACTATTTAGCTATGGAAGCTGGTTCATCATCTGCAAAAATTTGGGGGGCAACTATGCCTTTATGAAAATTACAAACAACCATTAAACATTAGTGCGTATATAAAAAATATTAAAATAATATAAAATTTTACAATATAATCAAAATGAAGATAGATAATTAATTACCATGGGACGATAGTCATTCGATCCACCATCAATGTGCCCATATTTCCTACAATGCATTGTTGATGTTGCTATTAAAAATCTAACATTATTTCTCATACAACATTTTTTGCAAGGGCAATAAACTCTACCATCACCCCTTTCACCCTTTTGAATTTTTTTTCCACCTCTAATGTTTTCCTCCATTGATGCAAATTATCCTATAAAGAAAATAATAATTATATTTAGCAATTATCTCTCTCAATGGTGTAGAAAACCCAAGACGTGTTGAACTCAATGGGAGCTCAATAAGCAAAAAGAAAATAAAAGTGATCAAAGTTTGACCATGATAAAAGGATCAAAGGTAAATAATGAATGGAAAACCCTGATCTTATTTATAACAAAATATTGAGTTATCCTTGATAATGGTGCATAGTAAAATATTATTAACCACGATCTAGATCTAATAGCTTGGAATATTTTACGGCTAAACTAACCGTTAGAATAACGGCTAGTTTGACTTTGAAAATTAAAATCGAATAATAACAGCTAGTTTTATTTAATTAAGTAATTAATTAATCAATCAATTTATTTATTTATTTTATTTTTCTTCTTATTTTTATTTATATATATTATATTATATATATTTTATTTTTTATTATTATATATATATATATATAGAATTGGCTAAATTAGTCATTAGGATAACGGCTAGTTTGATTTTGAAAATTAACATAACTTCCAACATGATCCTCATAAAACTAACTTAACCCATATTGGTCTAATGTCAAGTTTGATATTTCAATAATTTTTTAGATGATTGTCATGAAATTATTAGAGTTTTTGTTGAGCTGGTTTAAATTTGACTTGAGATTTCATGTGAACCTCATGAAATTAATTTACCAAAAAATAAATTAGACAAAATTCTAATGTAATTAATTTTATTCACCAATATAATAACTTATTTCAAAACTATATAAAAAAATATATTTAAAATATAATTGTTAATATATTTGAAATGCAGTGTGAATTCTATAATAATTTTAGATATTTATTTTTCAAAAAAATTATTCTATTTTATATTTATATATAAAAGTAAGTTAAAACTCTATTTAAAAAATATATTTGAATGTGAAATTATTAATGTGATGTTTATTTTGAAACTATATTATAACATTATATGTAAAAATAAATTTATATTTATATATTAATGAGAAAAAATATATTTAAATGTGAAATTATATTAATATAATTTGCATTTTAAATTAAAATTTGAGCTAATTATATGTATGTGTTTGAATTACAGTTTAAACAATATGGAGTATTTTTAGATACATAATTTCTAATATATATTTTTACATAGAAATAATTTAAAACCATATACAAAAATGTTTGAATGAAATATTAATGCATTAATGACATTTTCTCCAAACCGCTGCAATATATATATGTGTGTGTGTATATATTCGTATTTAATCCAAACCTTATTATATAATTCCACGCATTATATATATTAACCCAAAGTTCCAAGGTTTAATTATGGTGGCAAATCATATTCCAAAGTATACCATATGGTGGAAAAACATTACAATGGTGGTTTTAGCTTTGCAAAGTCTGAATATGTGATTTATTGGAGGCACATTTGAATTAAACTTTGGATATAATGGTATGGCACTTATATTATCAAAACCGATGGCATATGTCAAAACGTATGGTAAGGTTTGGCTATCGTCACATATTTTAGAAACGTCGGAAATGCGACATTTATAAAATATGTGTCGGTATTGGGATGGTTTGGATCAAAACGTCGCATTTCCGACGCTGTGTCCCAAAAACATCATAATATCGACGAATAGTTTATAACGTCACATTTCCGATTTTGTGTCCCAAAATGTTGTAATCAATAAATAGTTTAGAACACTGATTTTCGATGACATTCATAAACTTTGCAAAAGCGTCGATGTCCCTAAACACAAGATAGCATGGTTGTCAGGATTTGAAAATTATAAAATTAAAAATTCATACTAAGACAAAAGTGTTGGAATTTGGACCAAATGCATTGTTATGTTGAGAAGTAAGTAAGTGAGTCATACCAACAATGCTTCTTGTTGCCATGCCAAATCATCAATGAGAATATGAGAGCCATACTCTCTCAATAGAAGCCACCTCAACAATGCCTCTTGCTGCCATACCACATCATCATTGTACCAAATATAGTGGCCATATTTTCTCAAGAGAAGCCACCTTAATAAGGCATCTTGCTGCCCCATTACATCATCATTATACCATGTACAATGACCATAATCACCCAACAGAAGCCAACGCTGTAAGGCCTCCTGTTGCCATCCTCCAACAATGTCATGCAATGTATGGGAAGAATTCAGCCCATACTCTCCCAATAATAAACATAGCAACAAGGATTCTTGCTGCCTCCTTGCATTATCATGATGCAAGTCATGGAGAAACAATATAGTAATGGACATGTGAGATGTCTCATCAACATAATACAAACAAGCTCCTTTATGCCACATCATGTGAGAGTTATACTTTCTCCCAAACCCAAGTACATACATGAACATGAGATATATCCCAAACAGAAATACATGTAAATACATTATACATATCCCAAAAAAGAGTAAATACAAGGACATAAGATGCAACATGTGATGTCCAAATTCTCTCATCAACAACCACAACAACCATGCCTTTTTCTTATGCATTCTTTTAGTGATGTGTAAGGCATGAATCAGAAAATTATGACTCATTGAGTGGTAGACATACTCATCCAAGAGAAACCAGCGCAGCCATGCTTGGCAACCCCTTGCTCCATACTATCAACCATTCATCCCAATGTGGATGATGGATCTCATTCTGCAAGAACTTGGTATCCTCCCATTGTAGGACACCAACCTCTTCAAACTGATGAAGAACTTTGCACTCCATGATATGTTGAAGTGCACCTCCAATGAGATCTCTCCATGAGACCTTATTCTCATCAATGACCCTCCAAAACCAATAAGTTTCTAGATTTGTTGTAGGTAGAAGTCTCTCTTTGAGTTGTGAGATGCTCATTGAGAAAGTGTCATCTAGAAAGGAGAAAATATTTCTCATCTCAAGATGTCTACCATCTATCATCTTTTCTTCCATTGCTTCATGAATGAAGCTGCCATATGATTGCTTCCATGAGGAATGCATCCTCTTCTTCTCACTTTTGCTCATTAACAGCGATGTAGATCTGCAAGGTGATACTTGTGCTGTCTCAAAGAAAAGTACAATGCTAAACTCATAGGCATCCATTGTACATAGGATCATACTCATCCCATCTTCATAAATTCTACACTTCAATCAAAGAAGAATGTTTCCCATCATTGCTAAAATACATGTTATCATCTTCCTGAGATTAGACGTCAAGGGTCCTCTGTGGTAAAGGATATAATGTTGCTCCCAAATCAGCATGATAAATGAACCTCATATTTGGTGTAACAGTTCAGGGCATGTTTCAGTAAGAGGTACTGAAAAAATATGAGATGAAGGCATATTCATACCTTGGATCAAATAATGTGTGGGAACCTGATCTTGCAAGACCACAAGATTTCCTCCAAACTGAACAATGGTGTCTCCAACTGTTGGTAAGAGTGATGGTTGCACTTCTACAAGTGTACTAGCACTGGTATCTATCTCCTCCTCTTCATGCATATCATCAATCATACATGTGGCTCCAAATGTCAAGAACTCAAGACCATCTTGCAAAGACGCAAGTGATCCTCCTCTTGATGTAAGCACATCTGCAGCTGGTGGTGGTAGAGGCTCCTCCTCTTGAGTGATAATGAGAACATCTTCTCTTGAATCTTCATGCACTATCTCTTTGATGATTGGAGATGTCACTATGTGAGATGTCTCTGGTTTCTTCCTACCATATTTCTTCTTCAGTCTTCGCATAAAATTTCAATAAGTAGACACTTCCATGTGTGATACATGACTGAACCACCAATTTCTTACTTCACCCTCTAGGTGCAGCGCTGCAAGATCCATAGCCTCTCTTTCTGATATATGATATTTCATAAAGAATGTGAATAAATATTCCCTCCAAGCCTTCAAGGTCCTTATGGAATATCCATAAAATGTAGGCAAGAAGAATCTATGCCTCTTTCTTCTATTGCTTCTTCTGGATCTCCTCTCTTCTATGAGTTGCAAAAACTGTTGGAGAGAGAGATTCTCCTTCAATGCTCTAGGTTGTGACTTATATTCAGACAGATATTCACTTAGAGTCTCATGCCCCAAGCCCTCATCATATTTAGACTAGTCCTCTTTCTCAAAGAAAGTGGATCTAGTGGAATAATGCGAAGCTCTTTGCTTCTCTAGTCCTCTTTGTTGCTAAAAAGAAGTGCTAGGACTTTCTTCATCTTGAAACCTTCTTGACGTTTCTCTTTTCCTTTCTCTTCTTGTTTCATTGATCTCCTTAGAGAGATTCTTCATAGATCTAGAGGAATATGAGGAAAAACTTAATCCCTCCATATTATATCCCTACCATCTACTTTTCTTATGTTGTCAAAATGTCCACAAGTTGAGCCAAAGACTGTGTCTAAGACACCATTATCCAAATGGAGACACGATTGATACACAAACATAATATTTGTAACATAAAAAATTTACATGTAAGTTTATGATCAACATAGATATAGATAGAATATTTGAGCCATTTTATTATATAGGAGAAGATTCAGTTACACAATGTACAAAATATGAGCAGATCTAGCCAAAGAGATGGCGTAGAATCACCCTGCAAACATGCTATAAATAGTATTGCGTAACTGGAGAGATGCTAGAAACAAAATAATTCGTTGTCCCTTCAGTAGAATATGAATATATGACTATAGGTTGAAAAGGAAAATGAAGATCTATAGAAATCTGGAGCTCTGATGATGCCAAGATTCAATATCTGGGCTCTATGATGGATACCCAAGATAACCCATAAAGGATTTTCCAGATCTACAACTTTGGAAAATCACCCTTTTTTAGTTTGATACTTTGACTGTTGGGTTATGCAGATCTAAAGCTAGATCTGAAAAATACATGGCTGAAATATGTCACAAGATTAGATATAAGCTTGAAGGGTTGATTCCTTCACTATATCCTCAAGCTAGAAGCTCAAGATCTAGCTCCTCAATCCTCCAAAGAAGGTTGCAGGTGCTGCTACACAATTACTCATGAAAATTTCACTGTAAAGGAAGGAGGCTCTCTAGCCTGCTGCTATGATATGCAATATAGCTCATAAATGATGGAAATAATGTATACAATGTGAAGGAATGGTCCTCCACTAGATTACTAGCTAAAATGATAGCAACTTCCCTTCTCGCTTGGATCTACAAGAATGGGCTGCACAATTCCTGAAGGGATTGTTGCAGCTGGGAGATGACTAATAGATGACCTGATGCTTGATATTGATCTGAAGCACTGGAAGGCTGATCTTGAAGCTCAAGGTGATAGGATGAATCCTTCATTGGTTCCTCAACTTAAATATTGAAGGACAACCACCTCCTCTCAAACTGATCTTCAGAAATGTGCAATTTATGAATATGGATGTTCTACAGAAAGTAGGAATAATATGGCACCAATTCCTGATGATGAATGAAGTACAATCCTCTCCCAAGAGATCATTGAACGAAAGAGGTGGGATTCTCAACCAGGAACCCCCAATGCTAAACAACACTTGCAATCTCAGCTAAACAACAAGAGAAAGCATAGAATGTCTCATGACAATTCCAGATCTAAACGGATCATACATCAATAATAGTCTTCAACATATATTCTATTGTGTCTTCATCTTCTTTATATAGATTATGAGCCTTCTCATGCCTTGGCCCTCCTCATAATTTCGTTGTACACGTGGACATAGGTCTCCATGTTGACAACGTTGTCTCTTCATGACCTCCATCATGTGTGAATGTAATGATCACCCTCTCCATCATGTGTGCATTAAATGCACTACTACTCCATCATCTCATCATGAATGCTTAATGATCTTATGTTTGATTATTTCCATGATCTTAGTTGGTTGTATCAATGTCCATGATCTATCTCATTAATGAGACATGATCTCCACTCCTTTCACATTAAGTGGTTGCTCTACTACTCCATTATGTAGATCTAGATCTGAAATATCCACATACACACATCAAAACTCGATTTTATTCATATTTGAGGATTATGGGTCCCTCCTACCTTTTATTTACTTAATTAATTAAGTTTATTAAGAAATCTAATATTCCAAATATCATGTGAAAATTTGGGAATATTACATCTCATAAAGTTTTCTTTGGCTACCATAATCAACATGATGTTCCCTGATTCCACAATGTACATTTTATTTGATCATTGCATCTAGACAAGAGGCTACAAAACAATCCTTAGTATTAAATTTCACACATCTAGATTTTTGGTTTATCTTTACAATTTAGTTTTTTTGTTGTTTTGGTAGGTTTTATTTCTAATTCCGAGCATGTATGTGATTGATCTCAATTTGAATGTATACATCACACAAATACTTGTCATCGGTAAAGAATCAAGTTATGAAGTTGTGTTACTAGTTATTTTAAGGGCCAATCAACTGTTCGCGAAATAACTGTCATTGTTAATCTTTATTTTTTTCATTAGTCATTTTAAATTCAAGGGTTCTTTCTCCTTGTTTGGATCCTTAAAAATAAATAAAAAGTGGTAATTTTTTCCCCTAGGAAAAATAATAACTTTCATTAATATGATGAAAATTACATGTTGTAGATACTATGTAGAATATCCAGATATGGAAGCATAACACGCATTCAAAAAATAAATATCAGAATTTTTTCCAAAAAATACAGAGTTGAGTAAACATGCAGTAAATAGAGTTGTACATTAGCAAAATATAAATATTTAGATGTCCCATAATAATAAAAATATGATAGTAAACTTCAGATATAAGGGCGCAACCGCCCCCTGTGCGGGTGCTTCTTCAAATGGCCTGTGGAAGAATTGATAGAATTGATGTTCATTTTGTTCCTGTATCTCCCATTGATCCTTTAATAAGTGTGCTGCCTCCTTGGAAAGTGAATCGTAAATTTGATTCCTTTCCCTGTATATATGATGGCAAGAGATATAGTCAAAATGATATTTTAGCCGATAGACCTCTTCCAATATATTTTGCAATGTGTACGCGTGACATGATGAATGAAGATTGAACTAGTCAATGATGATCTTTGAGTCGCCAAATATCTGAGCTCTATTGCAGTATTTGTTGAGCACAAGGGATAGAAGAGCTCTGAGGCATAGTTGCTTGTACCCCTACCAAGGCCAACCTTAACCTTGTAGAAATGTTGATCTGATATGTACAATATTTCCCCCCCTCCACATCCAATATGTTGCACTAATCCATCAAAATAGGCTGAGGGAAAATATTTATCAATAGTTTCTAGAGTGATAGACCGGGGAGGAGGGTGAGTAGGGTCATCCAGGATCAAATGGTAAAAGGTGGTGATGTGTGCAGATATGACTAGCCAAGATGGATGGTGATCATAGAAGATGGAACGATTTTGGGCGATCCAAATAACCCAATAAATTTGGATGGGTAGGTTGTGAAGTTTGTGCAGGTGGGAGGAGAGCCACCAAGATTCCCAAGCTTGAGAAACAGATAGGCCTGTTTAGTTCAATTTGAGATTGAGGGTAGCCAACACATGGGTCTAGAGAGAATGGTTGAAAATATAGAGTAGGAAAATATGGTTGGAATCCTCAACAACCCCTTTACAAAGTGTGCACCAAGAAGGACCAATGAATGAACGCTTTTGTAGGTAGCCACCAATGGGGATATTTTTAGATAGAATGCACCACATAAATAATTTGGCCTTTACAGGGAACTTCAGCTTCCATAATGAGCTCCACCACCAACAAAGATCCAATGGTCTGTGGGAATCATATATAAGCAGATATTCGTCCTTCGAGGAGTATTATCAATGTTTAGAGAATGCCCAGATGATCTCATCATCTCTGTCAGTTATTCTGACATGAGTTTTAGCCAGAGAAGATGTGAAATGTGCCCATTATTCTTCCCAATGATGATGTATATTAATATCACGGAAGTTCTTCCATCCCTGTGAGAAAATGCTTGAGTTGGCTAGTTCAACAACTTGATCAAGAGTACGGTAACTAGCATTTTTCAGTGAGAGGATAAATTCAGGAGGTAGGAGATGTGCACTGCCACTACCGGACCAAGGGTTGCATCCAATTCAGATCAATAACATCGGAGCTTTGTCATGCCAAGAGCCTAGCCTCTATCTCTTTGTCACTTAATCATTTTACAACTAGCATAGAGGACACTTTTCGAGAGTGAATGAATTTTACAGACTTGTTATAGTTATCAACGAATATGGGTTGAATGAGAGAGAGTGAAATGGTTTCTTCCAGTTATGAATGGTGAACCCGACACACTTAGAATTTTTTTAGGATGGGAAAAAAATTTTCTGGTGGAATCCCTGGCTATCTTTCAAGTCTCCCTTTGGTCAGCTTAGACATGGCACACAAAAAGTTCTATGGAAAATTAGCAGATGAGAATTGGAGTTCACAAAATTTTCTAGAAATATCACTCAACACTAACTTCCTTGTGGGTAGGTTGTCTCCTTCCATGTCTAATTCCAGCAATATCTAGAGGTTTCACCTTGATAGCAGTTATTTCCAAGGATTTATTCCTAAAGATGTTGGAAAAATGAACAATTTAACAAATTTATCACTTCATGAAAACATGCTCAGGCAAAATTCCTCCTCAACTTTTTGACTATGTCAATATTGTGGTTATTGATTTGGGAAGTAATGATTTGTCTGGCATAATTCCAAGAAAAATTGGGCTTCTAGAAATGTTGGATAACCTTGTTCTTTCCCATAAAAAAAATTTGGTTCCATTCCTGGTGAAATTTGTGCTGGATACAACAAAATATTCTCATTACCTGATTTCGAGTTTACACAACACCATGGAATATTGGACCTTTCGTGGAACAATTTTACTGGTAACAATCCTGAGAAGATTGGGAATTGAAGCATAATAGTTGAGTTAAATTTACAAGGAAACCTACTTACTGGTCATGTTCCTTGGAAACTTTCCTGGCTTGCAAATATGACTTTTCTCGATTTTTCCTCCAATTTTCTTAGTGGGCCCATTTTACCTTATTTCGAGAGACTCCAAAACCTTCAAGGTCTAATTTTTTCTCATAAACAGTTTTCTGGTAGTATTCCTATGTAGTATCGGGTTGGGAAGGATTTTAGACCTTGTGAAGCTTAATTTAACAAATAATAAATTGACGGGCACCCTTCAGAGAGTGCTTGGAAATCCAAAAAGTCTCACTCATTTAGATTTGAGCAATAACAATCTCACTTGAAGTCTCTTACCATCATCTTTTCCAAATCTACTGAACCCTTTATTGTTTTTGGATTTGAGCAATAACAAATTTACTATAGGAAATCTATGTTCACTAGTGCTTTTTGTTGTTCATAATAATATTCTTACTAGAATAATTCCTACAGAGATGGATAACGTCGCCTCGTTGATGTACTTGGACCTGTCCTCCAATCATCTTGAAGGTATCATTCCTCCCAAATTGTGTAAAATATTTTGCCTTGAATTTATAAACTTCTCAGAAAATGCATTAGTGGGAGAGATTCTCGAGAGTTGCAAGAATTTTAATTTATCATTGTTTGCAAACCTGGGACTTTGTGGGCAGCCAACTGGTATTTTGTGTCCCTCAGGATCCTTCTTGAGAAAATTTTTTGTATGGGGCATAGCAATAGGGAGTGAATTTTCATTGATTTCCTTGATCTTCGTCGTTATTAGGTGTAGTATGTTGAGACAAAAGGCTTTGGTGAAAAATCCAAAGAAAAAAATTTTCACAACTCCTCTTGAACCCAGTAACTATCATTTTTCGAAAAATATGAGGGACCCTCTTAGTCTCAATTTGGAAATGTTTGAAAGGCCTCTATTCTGCCTTAGCCCAACTAATATTCTAACAGCAACTCGTAACTTCAACAAAACCAATATCATTGGATATGGCTGGTTTGGCACTGTCTATAAATCTGTTCTTCCAGAAGGTAGGATTGTAGTTGTCAAAAGGCTAATCCATGAGCTTGGACAGGGTAACTGTGAGTTCCTAATGGAGATGGAAACTATTGGAAAGGTGAAGCATAGGAATCTGGTATCTTTATTTGGTTACTGCGTCTTGGGGGAGGAAAAGTTTTTGATTTACGAGTATGTGGAGAATGGTAGTCTTGATCTATGGCTATGTAATCATGCAGATGTTATTGAGGTCCTTGAATGGCCAAAGCGATACAATATTTCTATGGGTTCTGCACAAGGTATGGAATTTTTTCATCATGGTTTCGTTCCCCACATTATTCACAGGGATATGAAATCGAGCAATATCCTTTTAGATGAGTGATTTGAACCCAAGGTTGCCTATTTTTGCCTTACCCATCTCATAAGTGCATATGGCAGTCATGTAAGAAAAAATATTGTAGGAACCTTAGGTTATATTCTTGTTGAATATGGGCAAAGTTGGAAGGAAACAACTAGGTGTGATGTTTACAGCTATGGAGTGATTTTGTTGGGATTGTTAACCAGTAAGGAGCCTACAAGTATGGAATTCAAAGAAGGGGAAGGTGGAAATCTCATGATTTGGGTGAGGCATATGATCAAGATGGACCAAGTAGAAGAGACCCTAGATCCCTTCATCTCTCATGGGCCCGCGAATTCTCAGATATTGCAGGTGCTACATTCAACATAATTATGCACATCAGAAGATCCAGGGAAGTGCCCCACGATGTTAGATTTGATAAAGCTCATAAAGGTAATTGACCTAGTCCAGCAGAATTAATATTGATTCTTGATTATGTTTGTGCCTATCTTTTCACTATCTTCTAATAATAAATCAGATGCCTTTCAAACACTTGTTTTATTTATTGAAATTGAGTCAGAAAACATGATAGATAAGTAATCTTCCTTTTCAATATCAAAAAAGTACGTAAATATTTTTTCGCTTTTAAATTAGTCTATGAGACTCAATAGTGTAATAAAGTATGTCCAAATAAAATTTGTTTTATAAAATTACTATTAGAAGTTTCTTTTAGGGAAAAAATATTCAGATCCACCCCCTTTATACTTTATCACCCTTACTGGTGTTCATTCTTCTTTGCTTCTTACCATAAGTAAGAAACAAGAACATGAATCTTTGTGGATGAATAATTTAATTTGCAACAAACTCTTATGTTCTTAACAATGACAATGGTTCTCAACCTTCTTAACAGAAGAAGTAGTCGAGTTGTCATCAATCGCATGAAATTCTTGGTGTCTAAGAATAAAATTGTTTTTAAACGAATCAATAGTGTTTATAAGAATTGATGGACTAAATCAAATTCTAAAAGACATTTACAACAAATAATATGATACAAATGCATATAAAACTGAGGTAGTGGCATCCCGTTACAGGCTAATGTAAAACTAATGTCGAGAAGGATGGTCCTTCAACGAATGAATCCATATAAGAGTATATTGAATTTATTTGGACATTTTTCCGAACATTTTGGCTCTTGTAAAAGTCTAATTGAGCCTCTTAGTAGTTTGGAAAAGCTTACATAATTGAAAGAACTCCATCTGGGTGGGTGTAAAAGTCTGGAAGTGCTCCCTAAAAAGATGGATAAACTTTCCTCATTGAGGTTATTGGACTTATCCAGCTGTGAAAGCTTAAAATATGTCCCTTATGTCTTGGGAAATTAAGATCATGATACTTCAAATTAATAGGTCCCACAATACAACTGAGTGTGGGAGCTACTCAACAGTATGTGCCTCCAGGAACTAATCAGTTTTTATGGCTTGTGTCTCCAACTATTCCAACACCAACCACTTTGCTGGGCGCTTCCATGGTAATTCCTGGAGTTGGTATAACAGGTCAGCGACCACAAATTTCTAATGATTTGGAAAAGTGGCTAGGTTCAAGGATTGTTGGACCAACTATTGTTCGACCCATTAGAAATGTTTCTACTGCACAAGGTGTTAAAAATTAGGGGGAATGCTCCATTGCCACTCAAGCAATATGGCCTCATGCAAGCAAGTTAAACATTTCAAGGAGGGTTAATTCCATTAGTACCATCAAAACCCCTACAAGATAACATAAAATTCAGCTTATATGCAGGATGAAGTGATGTTAAATGCATGTGTGCTAATGGAAATTATTTTTCTTTAGATTCAATTTTTAGTGGAGTTGTTTTTTCTGCTACCCTCTCTCAATCTAAATAGATTGTAGCTTACCAGCCTCTATATCTAGTCAAGAATGTTTCATTTTCTATGGTTCTTGTACCAATTCTGGTTGCACCTTCTCCATATTTGGCTAAGAAGAATCAACTATATAAATAAAAGAGCACATAAATTGTGCCTGCATCTATTGGAGTTGGTGCAACAATTTCAAGTCTGGGAGGAAACACCCAATTTTCCTGGCCAAGGATGATGCAGTCTGATGCTTAAAAGCATACCAAGGTTTT
The DNA here is from genome assembly GCA_034641835.2 of Pinus albicaulis. Lineage (NCBI taxonomy): Eukaryota > Viridiplantae > Streptophyta > Pinopsida > Pinales > Pinaceae > Pinus > Pinus albicaulis. The sequence goes on from CM076578.1 coordinate 775,043,854, forward strand.
CTTTGAGGTGGACACCAACAGGGAGAGTAAAATCACCAGTGAACAAGCTTGTGATCTTTAACTGAGCTGGAAGCTTCCAAGAGGCATTGAAAAGACATATGAGAATATAAAGTTGATGATTGCTTCTATGTCATTTGAAGGAAGCATTGGATTAATTAAGTTGTATGATGTAAAAAACCATTAAAATAAAAAAATTCAACTGTTGTTTTATATGAATCAAGGTATTCATTTGCCTCTAGCTAAGAGATCTTCAACGTTGTGACCTCATTAGATTTTTCCATGATTTATGGATTTGGCTCAAAAGGGGGTTGATCTATTTGAAGGAGATATCTTAGACTAAACTTCATCCTTGAATGAAACTGGCTATGAAGAAGAGGGTACTCCTATTCTCACTACTTATTGATGAAAATGAATAGCTAAAAATTCTCTAAACATTTTCCTATATGATAATTGAATGTTTGAGAAGGATCCTCCAGCCATTCCCTTTCAAAAATAATATGTTTTTTAGCAGTAATAATTACCTGAACATGTTTGATATTGGTCTTCAGTCTTCGCTCTGCATAAATCCATCCTTGAGGAGGTATAATTAGAAGATCTATATCGAGAGTTGAAACCCTCAAACAATGTTGTTGAGAGATTGTAAACCCTCAACACAATGGAATCTGCAGTCTGGACTTCTATATTCAAATATCATGCATGCACTCTCCCTAGAAAGCATTGAGATAAGATAGTATGACCATGAAGCATTAAATCCCAACTATTGAGCGTGCCAGATCTTGTTAACCATTTCTTCCATTCCAAAGAGAATGTCTCTTCCATTAAGAGGAAAATAAAATCTTTGATAAAATGAAATATTGTCTTGCCCAGGAAATAGTGACAACTTAAATGGAGTTTGGACTAATCATATTTGGAATTACTCAATTATCTTCCAATAACCTTCTTGTACCTTCTTTTTCTTATCCTTTTGAAGTTGAAAGATGATGTTATCAATCAATTTCCTCTGTGCTCCTTCCGATCTTGTCGGCATTCAATATTAAACTTTATCTATTTTGAGGGTTTCTTCAACTTTGTTACATATTTTCTTTTCAATTCTCTTGTTTGTCTCTTCATCTATGATCTTTTATTTTTTTGGGTTTTTTGATGATAATTCTTTTCTTTAATCTTTTAATCAAGCCTATGATAATTATACTAAATCTGAAACATGTAATTCTTACTGGAATTAATTGACCAAGACTTGTTGTATACACACTATAGGTATGAAGTATTCAAATACTTGAGCTACTTGTAGACAGTTTATGCATATAATTATACATGTGCACGTAGAAAAGAAATTAAGTTGACCTTATTGAATAGAAGTCCAAAACTATACTCATTCTTGTGGATTTTGGTTTGAATCTTTGTAGCAGTGGTGCCTATTTGAAGATCAACTTCATTGTTGATGAGAATCCTGATATCATTTGGATATTTAATCACTATGGAATTGAGATAAAAGGCTTAATTCAACTAGATATGACAATTATCAAGATCTGAACCATGTTGTGCCCTAGACTTGTTTAAAGCTTGAAGCTATGGTTCAATCCTTCTTGTCTTGCTGATAAGTTACTTGAGCATCCCTGTGCATAAATAATTAATGACATAAATTTACAATGGTTTCTAAAGTAAAAGGAAACTAAGGTGTTGTATCTGGAATATACATTTTGTTATCATTTTGCAGCTTATCTTATAGTTAGGGTATTATAAGAAGTTTCACTGACTAGTGTGTTCAAGGCTAGAATTGGCATCATGGAAAAGGCATTAGCGTATTTAGCAACAATAAAAAAGTGTCAAAACATTTTCCTATATGATAATTGACTGGCTAAGAAGGATCCTCCAACCATTTCCCTTCAATAATAATATTTTGTTTAGAAGTAAGAATTACCTAACCATGTTTGACCTTGGTCTTCAGTCTTCGCATCGCATAAATCCATCCTTGAGGAGGCATAATTAGTAGATCTATATTGAGAGTTGAAACCCTCAATCAATTTTTTTGAGAGATTGTAAACCCTCAACACAATGGAATCTGGAGTCTAGACTTATATATTCAAACATCATGCATGCACTCTCCCTAGAAAGCATTGGGATAAGATAATATGACCATGAAGCATTCAATCCCAAATATTGAGCATGCCAAACCTTGTTAACAATTTCTTCCATTCCAAAGAGAATGTCTCTTCCATTAAGAGGAAAATAAAATCTTTGATAAAATGAAATATTGTCTTGCCCAGGAAACAGTGACAACCTAAATGGAGTTTGGAATAATCATATTTGGACTTACTCAATTATGTTCCAATGACCTTCTTGTACCTTATTTTCTTCTCCTTTTGAAGTTGAAATCCGATGTTATCCATCAATTTCCTATGTGCTCCTTCTGATCTTGTCTACATTCGGTATTGAACTTTATCTATTTTGAGTGTTTCTTCAACTTTGTTACATATTTCCTTTTCAATCTCTTGGTTGTATCTTCATATATGATCTTTTATTTTTTTGGGTTTACTGATGATAATTCTGTTCTTTAATTTTTTAACTTCTACATGTAGTGTTCGAGTATGGTTTCATAATCTGGTATTTTTTACCCACAATATCTTCCTGTTGAATTATCCTTGCCCCTATTGACTTTGCTCACCTTTCCTTGTTTTAAGTTCATAACCTCCTAGGACTTGATTAAGGCCTTACAACTTGAAGAACTGATTCCTTTTCTACAAAGATCTTAGCTTTTTTTTTCGCAAATTGAATACTTCATCATTTTTCTTTTCAATTGCCTTCCTACTATTCAATTTAATGTCTTGTAATTCTTTTCAAAGCTTTCAGTACATTACTATCTTGATTATCTATCTACCTTGAGAAAACATTAACCATAGTCTTCCTCCTTGATGTCTAACTTTGAAATAAAATTTCTTTACAATGATTATCCCAATTTTTACTTACCTTTTAATAGATATTACAATATATTTCCTCTTTTTAATGCCTTTTAAACCTAATTTGGACACTCTAGCAAAGATAATGCAATTTTAAGTTGACATGTTGTTTTAGGCTTAACTTTGGGGAATGGTTTCCATGTTGACCTTATAATTGAAATGTCTCCGAGATTGGTACTCCAATTTCTAGGTTCCTTCAGATGGATATGGTTTCCTTGAAATCACGACTCATAATTTTTATATGTTTATTAATTAAACTTAAATATGAATTTATGAAATATAATGGTGATGAATATTAATCATTATTTTAATTTACGTGGTAAAATGAAAGTACAATGAAGTATGGTCTTTATCTAGAACTGCCCTACCTTGTAACATGCTATTGGCCATTTCAATAATTTCCTTTTTTCTTCTCTCCACAACTTCATGCTGCTTGAGTATGTGTGCACATAAAACTATCTCTAGTATATATCCATCCTTACAAAAATTAGCTAGCTGGTTATAGTGGAACTCCACTACATTGTTTGATGGAAGGAACTTTATAATTGTACCTTATTCCTGATATAATACTTCCTTAAACATCTTAATTTAGTGAAAGCATGAGATTTATTATGAAAAAGTGACCCCACATATTCCTCAAGAAGTCATCAAGGAAAAGTAGGTACCTTGCAACAGTAATTAAGGCTGACATTATAGGACTACAAATATGCACTGTGCGGACCAAAATGAGAATGGAACGTCAATAGATGGCTTAATATTCCATTGACCTTACTAGGAATCCCAATCCTTAGCATCAATCAATTATTTGACTGAGGCACATGGAATTATAATCATTCATCCCAAAATGTTCTGGTTATACAGTTGTTTGTGTATCTTCTTAAAAATTGAATCTCCTAAAATCAAGGGGGGCACATTTTTTGTATAACTTATGTAGTATAGCTACTATTGAGGTAAATAAAAGGGTACCCTTGAGTACTATCTTGAAAAGGGGATCTCTAAGCATCATTGAGTTCCCGACTATTTTGATTATGGTTTTGTGAATGTTAGTTTCAAATTTGAATGATAATTTGGAATATTTGTCACCCATGAAAGCTGGTATTAGTAAATTGGTTAATTAACTAATAGGCAAAGAGTTTACCTATGATTTGACTTGGTTCTAATTAAATATAAGGATTGGATTTTAAAGAGAACAATCTTTTGTAATTTCTCTAGTTATATTTTATACTGCAATGAATTAGGTCAAAATTTATTTATTTAGTTCCATGCTTGTATAGGACCGATGGTAGATGATATGTTCCATTGGAAAGTGACAATTATGGGGCCTTCTGATAGTCCATATGCTGGTGGTGTGTTTCTGGTGAAAATTCATTTTCCACTTGATTATCCATTCAAGCCACCTAAGGTATATTTATTATTCATCATGTTTAGTGAGTGAATACTATGAACTGCCTCCAATATCCTCTAAATTTTTTCTTTATGTTGAGTTTTGACAGAAAATGATTGATATTTCCTGCATTTAAAATCCAAATAATTTACTCCCAAAAATCTTTGTTCGTTATCTAAGGCATCTAAGCCTGGTGGTTTAGATTGAGTGGTTGGGTGTTGTGAATTTGCAGTAGGTTGTGGGGTCAATTCTTTTAGGTGGTTGCCTCTATGAATATTATGGATCTTACTCAATTCCCCACCAGTTTGAGTTGCCAAAACTGTAACTGGATAGTTTACCCTAGGTACTGTCCTCATAATAACAAGAAGTGTTGGATGGTTTCTTTTGGGTGTGGAGCCTGATTATCTTATTTATTTTGTATCACAAGATTGGACCCCTGTTATTAATGGGGTGAAAACACCGCCCATAATTAAACGCTACCTGGGGGGTCCCAGGGGGGCGGTTGTGACTCTATGGAGGCCGCCCTCTAGCGGGGGTTTTCGAGGGAAGTGCCCCCAAAGCTAAAAAAAGATGTAAAATTACCTTGTAAAACTATTTTAATTTCTATTCAATCTAGGCCATTCATTAGGTAGGTGATCTGACGGTCGAAGTTATGTTTAATTTAGGGTTTTTTTCCCTAGAAGGCAACCCCTCCTTTTGTATGAGGGTATTGTATTGCAGTTGTGTATTGTATGTGTATTCTCAGAGCGAGAAACAGATAGGGAGACTGTGAGAGAGAACATAGGATATTACAACAGATCTGTTGTAGTTTGTGTCTCTTCATTTTGTTGGATAAAATAAAGGAAGGATTGGCTATTCGGGGTGGACGTAGCTCGAATTGGGTGAACCATGTATATCTATGTCTCCCTAGTTTTATGTGTTTTCTCTGTTTCTTATTTTCACATATTTTATGTGTTGCATTTCTCTGTAATATATAATTTTCTAATACTTTCCATGGGATGTGCATTCGACTGGAAACAAAAAATATTGTAGCCCTCTAACCCATCTATCTGTGTTAATTTTTCTGATGTCTGATATAGAATGAAATAGTTGTTTGATGGGTATATGGCCGTATTAAAGGATAACTATTAGTGTTCTATTATATTCCTTTTATATTCATCAGATGAGGATTTCTCCCTTTACATAAAACTAAATCAAACATTAATTAAAAATGATGCCTTATTTGTGTTACTTCCACGCTAGGATAATTAATTTTGTAAGGACCACATCTACAACATGTAGCTACATGTGCAAAGGTTCCCATTCAATAAAATTATAGTCAAGAACTATTGTATTCTTTTATACATTGATTCAGAGTACTGCAAAACAAATGTCTATACGATTGGCATAAATATATTGATTTAGTAGTACCATATCAAAGTGGAAATTATTATGGAATGTAAGCACACATCTATTACATGGGTATATTAAGGTTGCTAGGGTTCATAGAAATATCATGTTCAAGATGTGGGCTGGAGACTCGAGGTAGAGCTGGAGGTGTAACCCCACTGTTGCAACTAAAGGTGTAACCCCTTGTTCAAGGCAATGGCATTTATGGAGGAGAAAGTGATAGAGCACATATGCACACACACACTGAAAGTGGACACAATAAATGTTGAGAAAGTTGGTGATATTCCATGTGATCTATGTTTGTATCAAGCACACTGAAAATAGAGTTAGTGGGGTCTAGGAATACTTTTATTATTGAGGTATTTTAAGCTGATGTGGTATACAATTAAACATGGGAGACAGGTAGGCTTTAGCCTGTCTTTAGAGTTGCCTTAAATTTGATATGTCAACGTGACTGTGTTTCGTGGTAAGGAAATTCTTTGGCTGCATTTTGTTGTATCTGCAAACTAAGAAAACTTGATCATTCCTCATTTTCAGTGCATTATCTAATTACAAATTAAATAGATAAAAAGAGGAAACAATGCCATTGCGTTGAAATTATTAATAGATTGGTATAAAGTCAAACATAATTTAAGGAATTTATGTCATGTAGGGAAATAGATAGCAGAAATAGTAATAAACTAATATCAACTAATGCACATTGAAATGTCCAAGAATATTTTATGAAGGTAAGATGATTTGATTAATGTCCACAAATCACCAAAGGATAGATCAATAGGACCAGTAAATATAACCAGTCAACATTGGACTATGGGGGTGCCATGATGATAAATGAAGAAAATAACATAAGAAATGGTGAATAGGTAAGGTAAACCAAAAAAATAGAGGACACACTATTCAACATCAATTGTCAAGAATTGAGATAGAGGTAGAGATAAGTAAGGCAATACAGGCATCCCTGTCATCAATTATCATTGTGGAGGGGCTGATGCAAACCCTCATAATGTTTTTTGAGGAGTACCTAAGCATGAGAAGGCCTATTTGGATGAACCTAGAAGGTTGGGATGGCATATCAAAACTCTCATAACATTTGAATCAGAAGAGAAGAATCTAGTGATGGATGTTTTACTACAAAATCTAGGTTGAGGGGTAGTTACTCGTGGTAGCAAGGAGCAGGAATGATCATGCAACCTTGTGGATGTGATACATATAATTTCTGAGTAGGAATATCTACATTGTCTCATAAATATGATGTCACCCACTTACATTTCTACTGCATCTGCATTGTACTTAATGCCCCACCGATGAAGATATGTCAGAAAAAGGAAGTGGTGCAAGGTCTAGAAAGGTTTTGTTATGCGTATCTTTTGTTGGTGATTTCCTTGTATATGTATAAATATTAGTCATGTATAAGTGGGAGAGGAAATGGTGGTGGATGTATACCCACTATAATGAGAAGATAGGGAATGATCTTTCCCATGAATCTCATAATAAATACGACATTTGAAGAAAAAGAATTCCTCCCTTTCAATCTCCTGAAGATGGAAAATTTGGCAAATCCTCTCCATGTGGTATATGGTGATTTTCTTGATGTGGAAGTGGTGGTAACAAACCTTTAGCTACTTGAGAAGAGCCTTGAGGTCACTTGAACAATGATATTTTTGCATAGCTACATAAAATGATCATAACATGCCATCTTGGGGCAAACAGTTTGAGGGGAGGATTCCAAGTGAGCCAAGTTCAAATCATGTATATGTCATCCCTAACTGGCTTATTGATCTCTTCATTCAAGTGGCAGATGTTACCAAGGGTATACAAAAGTTACTTGAAGTAAGGGACATGCTCAACACAAATTTCGATGTATTGAAGTAATAATGCCTCCAAAACCAACAGTCTCTATGTATATTCAAGCCTAGAGAAGAAAGCCCCTTTGAGAATCAAAGAGCTAAATAAGTGTATCTATGATGTCAAGTAATGCAATCCTCTGGGGTGCAAATCTTGTGAAGGAAAAAAACAAGCCTGGAAATGCTCTTAAAGGATGGGCACCAAACTTGTTTTGGAAATTGGTATGTGGAATGACTTTTTTATAATGGTTCATATGTTGTAGCATGATAGACTAAAGTCTCTCCAAACATTCTCAATTAGCTACAATTAGACTAGTACCCCATGAATTGATTTCAGAGACAAAGTTTTGTCCTTTATTTGGGTTTTTTTAGGGAATAAATTTTTCTTTGTTAGCCCATAGAGTGGCTGAGTAAAGGAGAATGAAAATGTTTATTAACTTAACATAAAATTTTTATGTAGTTTAATGAAAATGCACATTTTCCTTCTGTAAATAAGTTCAAGGCCATCATACACCATGGTGAGGTAAACAAAAGGTACATTTCCTTTTATTTTCCATCCTTCTGTAGTTTTCAATTGTTTTCCACTGAAATTCAAATGTCATGAAAAAATGTAAATTTGATTTTGATGCCTTTTTTAATGTGATCAACAAATGTGGAAGTTAGGAATGAAATTTTTTCATTTTTTTGTTTTTGTTTATGTAAGGCTCAAGAGCATCCAAACAAAATAGTAGAGGAAAAGGGAATAACATAGGAACAATAAGAAAGAGAAAAATGTTATAGACCTTGAAAGGGTTGATATTTAAATATTTTTAATGATGTTTGTTGTAGGCTAACAAAATCAGAGAATTTCCACAAAATAGAAAAAAATGTCGCTACACATACATATGGCCTAGATGTGAACCTCATTCTTTTCGGTTTTTCAGTTTTTTTATTGCTTTGGAAACTTAGATTCTCCATAGTAGTAAAGTACACCACTTGAATAGGACAAGTTTGGAAATCAACAAGTTATGATGTATCAAAATGTTCTGTTTCAATTCACGATCCTACGTGTGCTTATCTTGTGTTAAGGTCCTCATTTGGGATGTTGATATATGTGACTTTCAATTCGTATGTAGCATGTTGAGAAATGGGAAAGAATAATATTTGAAATTTATCTTGCAGAAATTGATGCCGAAGGAAAATTTCTTTGACATTGTTTATGTTGAGGTATATGTCGTATAAACTATTTACAGTCTAATTTAGTTTATATTCTAGTGTTCATTGTCTTTCATGTCTTATACTACATTGTATCTTCTTTTTCTTTCAGAAAATGAAATCAGTATTGATGGTAAGAAGCAGGATTGAAAAAAGAGGAGAGCAATAACATTGGAGTGACAAATGAAAAAAGAGAGAGGAGAACTGGTTTGATGATACACTTAGAACCAATATCTCGCATAAGACACACATATAAAGACTGATGATCAAGTCTTCAGAGTTGGTGAATGCATCTGTAATGCCTTGATAATAGAATGATAATGTTTTGAAGTGACGAAACATCATTTCATGTGTAAATTGTAGTCCAACTAATATTAAGTTGAAAACTCATATTGTAATACTTTAACATTTCATATAATATAATTTATGTAGTTGAAATTATTTATAGTTGCAATTGATATTGTTTATTATTGTAATTAACATATTCAACTTTGTGTTTTCATATTAGAAGAACATGCACATTGTATGACATTTTTTAAATCATACAAATTAATTTATGTTGACTAATAATGAACACAAAATCAATTTAAAACTACCAAATTAGTAGTTTATATTGATTAATGGTGAACACAAATAAAATGAATATACGACTAAATTAGTCATTTATAATGATTATTAATGAAAGTAAATGAAAGGAATATAAATTACTAAATTAGTTTCCCCGATCGGGGTGATGTATTTGGACATGTTGATGAAGATGGAATATTAAAAAAAAAATAGTGAAAAAAGAGAAAAATGAAAGGTACTATCAAACTTACAAAAAAAAAAGAAAATTACTAAATTAGTCATTTATATAATGAATATGAAACTACCAAAAAAAATAAATGACTACTACAAACGATAAATTTTTGATAACAAACGATGACTAAATTTTGCGTATATATGACTATTAGTAGCTAATTTACAGTATCTTATAACACGATTAAAATTTATTCATATTTCTTTTTCCATTAATTGGTTTCAAACGATGACCAAAATTTTCATATATATGACTATTAGTAGCTAATTTACAGTATCTTATAACACAACCAAAATTTAGTCATATTTCTTTGGTCATTAATTGGTTTCAAACAATGACCGAAATTTGAATATATATGACTATTAGCATGTTGAGAAATGGGAAAGAATAATATTTGAAATTTATCTTGCAGAAATTGATGCCGAAGGAAAATTTGTTTGACATTGTTTATGTTGAGGTATATGTCATATAAACTATTTACAGTCTAATTTAGTTTATATTCTAGTGTTCATTGTCTTTCATGTCTTATACTACATTGTATCTTCTTTTGCTTTCAGAAAATGAAATTAGTATTGATGGTAAGAAGCAGGAATTGAAAAAAGAGGAGAGCAATAACATTGGAGTGACAAATGAAAAAAGAGAGAGGAGAACTGGTTTGATGATACACTTAGAACCAATATCTCGCATAAGACACACATATAAAGACTGATGATCAAGTCTTCAGAGTTGGTGAATGCATCTGTAATGCCTTGATAATAGAATGATAATGTTTTGAAGTGACGAAACATCATTTCCTGTGTAAATTGTAGTCCAACTAATATTAAGTTGAAAACTCATATTGTAATACTTTAACATTTCATATAATATAATTTATGTAGTTGAAATTATTTATAGTTGCACTTGATATTGTTTATTATTGTAATTAACATATTCAACTTTCTGTTTTCATATTAGAAGAACATGCACATTGTATGACATTTTTTAAATCATACAAATTAATTTATGTTGACTAATAATGAACACAAAATCAATTTAAAACTACCAAATTAGTAGTTTATATTGATTAATGGTGAACACAAATAAAATGAATATATGACTAAATTAGTCATTTATAATGATTATTAATGAAAGTAAATGAAAGGAATATAAATTACTAAATTAGTTTCCCCGATCGGGGTGATGTATTTGGACATGTTGATGAAGATGGAATATTAAAAAAAAAAAATAGTGAAAAAAGAGAAAAATGAAAGGTACTATCAAACTTACAAAAAAAAAAGAAAATTACTAAATTAGTCATTTATATAATGAATATGAAACTACCAAAAAAAATAAATGACTACTGCAAACGATAAGTTTTTGATAACAAACGATGACTAAATTTTGCGTATATATGACTATTAGTAGCTAATTTACAGTATCTTATAACACGATTAAAATTTAGTCATATTTCTTTTTCCATTAATTGGTTTCAAACGATGACCAAAATTTTCATATATATGACTATTAGTAGCTAATTTACAGTATCTTATAACACAACCAAAATTTAGTCATATTTCTTTGGTCATTAATTGGTTTCAAACAATGACCGAAATTTGAATATATATGACTATTAGTAGCTAATTTACAATATCTTATAACACGACCAACATTTTGATCATATTTCGTTGGTCAATAATTGGTTTTCTCGGGTGATCATATAGTAATATATTTTGTTTTATATTTGGTCATTAATTATGAGAATTAATGACCAAATCAATGACCAAATCATTGACCAAATCAGTGACTAAATTAATGACCAAATATACTACTAGACAAAAAAAATTTAGATAACCAATTAATGGCTAAGCTAAAAATGACTAAAAGTTGGTCGCGTTATAAGATACTGTAAATTAGCTAATATTGGTCACTGACCAAAAAATACTCGTTTATATGGAAATTTTAGTTATTTTTTTAGTAATTAATTAGCCATTTTATACTAGTTCCAACATTATGTGGTGGAAGAGTTTTCGTAATGATTGGTTTATACTAGGTGAAGGGGGGCCTGTATGTCCTTTTTGGCATACAATGGGAAAATGTATCCTCCTCTATGGGAAATTGGCATTGAATCCTATGATGTAAAAAAATTGTAGCATAGGCCATTCTTATTTACCGTGAGAGTCATTAGTGTAAATGTCGCACACATGGCAGGTAATTACTGAGTAAATGGTATAATCAAGACGTAAGATGATGATGGTTGGTTGGGGTCATGAGATAGGGAACTTCTGTGTGATTTCCATCTCTGGGTCTTAGTTTTAGCATGACGTGGCTTCCTTTGGTGGATTTGGTTTATCTCTTCTCTAGATGCTCGTAATCATGGAAGATATTAACAGATATTCATATGATGAAATTGGGAGCATATGCGACAATAACAGCGGGTGATTTTCTCTTGATTAGAGAGATGTATTTGGGGGATAGGGGTTATCATGCGAAAAATATCATCAAAATTGGTTAAATCTTGACATTGCTTAATTAGGTGGTTGGGTTTATCACATAGGGAACATGGGAGGTTCGGCTTAGACCATGCCTTTTTGGGGCATTTGATATTCCTCCAATATCTAGAATGGTGATGGTGAAAAGAGGGTTGTGTATGTTCTATTGGTTTTCTCTCTTTGAACATGCACAATATGGACCTAGATTCTTCATTCAATTGAGTTGTAGTACTTTCTGAAAGTTCTGAGTCTGAGCTAACTAAGTCAGAGTTTTCAATAATGAACTGATGCATGAACTCTAACATAGAGAAGAATCTGGGGAGGTGGGGACAATGACACACATGATGGTTACTTCTACAGATCTAAAAAGTATGTCATCTATGTCTAGATAAGTTAATTTGGGAAAAATTGGTGATTGGGAACCAATGGTTAAATTCCCATAATCTGAGGAATTCAGTGATCAAGTGATCAGGTTCATCAGACAATGCGCAAATTGGTAGTACGTCATTAAGGGAAATTACAAGTTTCTTCTCCTAATACATGATTTGGTCTATAGTAACGACTTTCCCTTTGTGGGGGAACATTATTACTATGAATACGAAGTATTCTACCATATTCATTGCATACATATAACTTCATCCAAGAAGGATGTTGTAATCCAAATGTTTCTTGTTGGCAAGATGTATTGGTATGTCTTTAAATAGACCTACAGGAGAAGAAGGGATCCCATCATAGGATCTAATCATGATATCATATGGTTTTAATTATAGTGCTCATAAATTCCACGAGACTAGTTTTGGCATGATACATGTGGATGCTACTTCATCCATGATGCAACGATGAATGGTGATGTTTTGTATTAAGACCAGGATTTGAAATGTGACTAGAGAAGGCAGTCATGGGCCCGCTTTGTCTAGGTCAAAAAACCATTAAGCAGGAATCAGGTGGGTTGATTGGGCCTAATACAGAAATTAAGGCTTTATGTTGGGCAAGGTAAGATTGTAGGACTTCTAATGCTGACATAACTGAGGGGAATGAAGTCGATTGGTCCACTATGCTATAGTTATGAGCAGCTTTTAAATTATCTCTTGTGCAGCTCATGGGACCTTTTACCATTTTTGGCATAGGTTTGATAGGTACCGTAGAAATTTTCAATCGTGATATGGGTACACTTGCGCTTGAAGCAAATGGGTCATTGTTTGGATGAGCTTCCTAATTTCTTCTCCTGCCATGTAGATATCACAATGAGAATTTTTATTAGTGTTCCCTCTAGAATTGTTTTTTTGGGGTGTTTGATGTTCCTGAGTATTAAACACTCCTTGATGGGGGAAAGGTTCCTGCATTACTATAGGTTGTTGGTTATGCCCCCTTGTCACGTATTTCCCTAAATTATTTTTAACTCATGGAGCTTAGGACATTGGTGAGTATATTGACTGTACTCCACACATATGGCACAAGAATTATTTTTCCTTAGATTGTTCATCATATTTTTCCTTTGAGCATTATTTTTTGTTTGGTAACTGGTTCTAACTTAGGTTGGGGTTGCCCCCAACCTTTGTTCGCAGGGGCGTTGCTGATTGTTTCCCCCTTGTCCAAGATCTCCCTTTGGTTTTCTCTTTGTTTTTTTCTTAGTAAAATTCGAAGTATTGCTAGTATTCTCCTAGTTAAATGATAATTTCTATTAAGGTTGGGATGGTTTCACTAAATTAACGCATGCATTTTTTTGCGCTTGTGGTATATTTTGTTGTTTGCAGGAAAAGAAGAGTATTAGTTTCCTTGTCCCTGATTGGCGTATGCACTCAGGGTTGACTCTCTTGCTTCGGTATTACTATATGAGTATTGATACCCCTAAGGGGGTGGGTATGGTACTCCATGTGGGGGCTTGTATTGGTTAACCCTGTTAGCCACATTTTTCAATGGTGCATACTGATTGGGAGATTATCCTAGGTGCGACAAATTCTGAGTAGTATGGAATGATTGACTAGAAAACAAATATCTAGGATACTGGAACCTATTTTTAGGTTGAGTATGGGTTAAGGAACCTATCAATCAGTCATTAGTATTTGATGAGTGTGGTATCTCTTTATATTTTTGCAGGTATGGGGAATTTGGAAGGACATGGTAGATATATCTGGACTGGGTGTATATGAGATCTAGTTTTTGGGCTTTACAAATGACTTCTTCCTCGTTATGAGTGTTAGTGTAAATTATTAGAGCAAGTGTCAGAAAAGAGTTCACTTTACATGCACATGAAAAACAACCCTAAAAACAAATATGGTTGCTTAACTTCCTTATATTTGCAAGAGATAGTTGAAACAAATTCTTCCAGAAGCCTGATCTATGTAGTAAAATTAGCTAAATACTAAAAAGAAATAAGAAAATGCTCCAAATATCTAATGGATAAGACAAGATATATAGATAATTTTATATGTATTAACACCTGGGAAGGGAACAAAAAATGATGTTACCAGTCCCGCTTAATGAGTTGGGTTCTTAGCTGTCCTCAATGCTTCAGATCCAAATGTTTCTCTCTCTCTCAATGGTGTAAAAAACCCTAAACATGTTGAAGTCTATGGGAGCTCGAGAAGCAAGAAAATAGTAGAAGCAATGAGAATGATCAAAGTGTGACAATGAAAGTGATTAAAGTGAATAATGAATGGAAAACCCTCCTACTTATAACAAAATATTGAGTTATCCTCGATAATGGCAAATAATAAAATATTATTAACCAAGATTTAGATCTAACTGCTTGGAATATTTAATTATATTTTTTTGGAGAGAAAACAAATTTAAATTGGTTAAATACCTTTATTTTGAAATAATAAACAAATAAATGATTTATTTATCATTTCAAGAATGGGGTTAAGGAATAATTTAAAAAAATAATGATTTGTTTAATTATTTCTTGGTGATTTAGTCACATTTAACGAGTAATAACTAAATAATGATTTAATTAATTATTCCTAGAGGAAAATCAAATAAATAAGAATTTATTTATTATTCCTCATGGGTTTTCCTCTTTGAACCAAAAATAACTTAATAAAATATGGTTTATTAAATTATCTCTTATAGTGAAAGAAATTTTACTATGGTAAAATTGGTCTTACATGGTGTACCTCAATCCATCTAATTGTAAATGGTTAGATGATAAAAAATTGGTGTAACATATTTCCCCCCAACATGCAAGCGTTAGGAGCTAATCATATGACCGAAGTACATTTTAGGAACACAATCACTAGACACCAAAGGGGATTTATAGAGAGAGAGAGAGATACATAGATGGAGTGATGCAAGAGAGGAAAATAACTAAGGGGGCGAGACCTACAAATTATATAAGTCTCATTTAATGTTTGGGTACCTGTTCTCAGTGAGATGGGGGAGGCATACCTATGCCTGCCAATATGACAAAGTACAAAGAATAATGGTGTGCCCAGTAAAATAAGACTAACCAATAAAGTACATGATTTGTTGGCATAAAATGAGTCAAATGAAAATATAATGGATCCCACATATGTGCTGCTCCTCGGACACCAGAAATGAATAAAATAATACGTGAGTACATGAGACATAATAACAACCAAAGAATCCCTGATAAATAGGAAAGGGCTCTAAAAATATTAATCGATCATCTAAGTGATACATGCATGCTATATGCGTTGCAAGCGGCTGAAACAAAACCCATCAAATATGTGGATCTTCATCTGAGGTTGTAGCATAATATGAGGTCATCTGGTAATTTGGGGGACTAATTATAGGGCCACCCCTCATGAGGTTTTAAAACATCTAACACACACCCCAGAATTACTAGGACAATATGCTAGATCACTAAACCATCAAGTATACAGATCTCGATCATGTTGAAGTTGAGAGGATGAGAAACAATAAATTCAAAGGGAAATAAGGGGTCCATTTGCATGATTCGAGGAACTGAACAATAATGGAAGCTAGAACCAAGGTACACCTTCCTCTAGACCTGCCTTCTAGAATGAATGTGCTAATGTCCACAAAAGGAGGTCTCCCATAGGTGAGGCAATAAGGAATCCTCAACTAAGGCACGAGGGATCATAGTAGAGTGACTGATGGACTGACACAGGGGATGATGATAGAAGAGGGGATACTGAGTAGCGAACATACAACTTCCCTTGTCAGAGCATAAAAAGCATGGATGACCTGGCAATGACTAACGAATTTGGAGGCGAAGGGGGACAGTGTGACTGCACGCCAAAATTGGATACACGAGAGAGGTACAAGGAAAAAATGGATGGAATACTATAACATGAGGCATTAGGGGAATTTTGACGTCTAAAATGGGCCTCTTGAGAAAAATGTACAAAAAAATAAACTTTATGAGAACCAATAGGATTCAAGATGATCATGTCAAACATGGGGGATGATTCAACATTTTTGGAGTAAAAAGGTAAAAAGATTAAAAAATAATAAAATAATAAAATTACTTTTTCAACTCGTATTTTCAGCTTATCTCCCTAAGGTTTTACTCAAATTTCGAGCAAGATTAATCATTGGATGCCAAATTTAATTCCTCATCCAAGGAGTACCCATGTTGCATACTTTTGATGGACCCTGCTACATAAAAAATGAGAAATACATGAAAAAACGTGATTCCAATCACGCTTTTCATGTATTTCTCATTTTTAGTGTAGTTGAGTCCATCAAAAGTATGCAACATGGGTACTCTTTGGATGGGAAATTAAATTTTTCATCCAACAAGTATTCCTGCTTGAAATTTGAGTAAAAACTTAGGGAGATAACTTCAAAATATGAGTTGAAAAAATAGTTTTTTCTTTTTTCCCTCTAAAATTTGATGATGTAATCAAATCTTATTTTATTGTTTCCACTATTATTTTATAATTTCCTTATGAGGTCCATTTTAGATCTCAAAATTCCCCTAATGAAAAGGTACTTGGGACAGACTCCATGATGCGATGGTGACTCAACTCGAATGCTCTAATCAAGGGCGACTTGATGAGGCTGTGACACACAATAGGCCCGGTGGGGACCATAAAATCATGAGAAAAATATGGTTACTCATGACGAAAATTGACAAACGTGTTGAAAAGTATGAAGGAAAAGTGGTGCCCCAAGTACAAGTAGCACAAGTGAAGAAATGCAATTTTGAGATCGGTGAAGTGAGCCTTCTGGAAAAATGGCTTCTGGATGAAGTATCAAATCACCAATAACAAAAGGGTACCCATTTGAGAAATCAGTGAGATCTTTCCAACAGTATTGACAGTTCATCAAACGGAGCTATGATTAGGTCGCACTTGACGAAAGAAAAAATAGGTTTTTTCTTTTAATAGGGCGATTTCCCTCCAATTTGATTCATTTTCTAGTGGAGTTGTGGTGAAATTAGAGAGGAGGAGAAGGCTTGAAATATTGCGGCGATCACAACTGAAAAAATGATTTTTGGAATCGAGGTCTGTCAATTGCAGGTTGGTGGCCTAACCCTACTCTACTTTTTCAATGGATCAATTTTTCAGATTAGGTGCCCAAAGCCCGAGAACAATACTCTGCCGATCCTCACGACCGGCTCACACTTCCTGCGCCTTGTACTACAATTTGGATCATAGTTTTAATAGGGGATGAGCTCATAGGTAGAGGTTCAAAAAATTGCGAGTTGACAGAAAGGGTGAGTTTGTCCTTTTTTTTTTCTAGGAACTAGGGATTGATGATTTTGATGTAGTTTTTCTTCCTTTGAGCTGGAAAAAATGTTGGGTTTGTGCAGGTATGGAAAATTTAAATATAAACTAGAGAGAGAGAGATTTATATGAACTTTGTTCCGAGATCCGAGGGGATCTGGTGGTCCGAGGTGCACTTGCGAGGTACGGGGTTGTCAAGATGATTAAGAACCCACTAATGAGGGTAGGGGAGCCCTTAATGTCTAGGATAGTCAACTACTCAGGTCTAGACTAGCAGGCATGTATAGTGTAGGGGGACCAGATTGATTTGACCATACAGGACATATATTTCTTGATCAAACTAATGCCATTGAGGGTGGTGGGAGACATACATCCGGTGCTACCATGAGAACAAAACATATTAGAGTTTGTGGAACACCACTATAGACTAGATGATCGTGCTAAGGGAACGACCATACTAATTGGTGATCTAGTGAGACTAGAGACATGGGTTGTCGCCACAGCAGTATTGTGGATCCTGGGCAACCAGGTGTTACACCACATCACCAGATGGCATATGATGTTTGTTGAGAGCGTACTGAGTGGGACCTACTATGGGTGGGCCTAGATGATGCTATCGTTAGTTAAAAGACAACTCTCGCTATGAAAGCGACAGGTGATCCATAAATATTATTTGGGTACAGTGTTTTTCTCATTCTTCTTCGAGAATATCCCCATAATTCATCCTCATGTATAGACCCAATATGGGGTCCCACAAGAGCCCAAGATGTGCTACTTGGGGCAGCTACTATGGAGAAGAGGAGGCAAGAGAGTTAGATGAGTGTTCTAACCCTGTTATCCCCCTGTATTCTACAGTTTCACTATGTGACTATGTATTTTCCACAATATTCTGAAGATAGCATTCCTTGAGCTATTAGCTATCTTCAAAAATCTCACCGACTTCATTATATTCATGAAATATTTTTCACTATATATAATTTTTCCTTTTTTTCCTTTTCAAAAATTACCTTCCTACTGTAAAAACTCATATCTAGGCTTAAGCCTCTCATATTCACCATTTTCCTTTGCTCAAAGGACCCTCTTTCATTCCTAAAAACCCCATCAACCCTGTAACCTTTAGCACTTTCCGTCATTTCATTAAAACAATGCAAAAGTCATTTTTTACATTGTTTTAATATTAAAAATTAAAACCTTTTAGGACCTTTGTTTTATATTAAAATCATGTTTTAAATATAAATACGACTGAAACCCCTTTATAAAATGTTAGAACCCCTCCTTTAATGTTTTTTAACCCCCTGCCCTTTGTTAAAAACCCTCATATAACCTTACTTTCCAACCCCCATTTATAAGCATCTCACTCCTATGTTTTGCCCCAAATTCCTTCCTATTAATCCCCCACCCGCACAAACATTAATCCCCATGGCCATATAACCTCAGCCCTACCCTCAAAATAAGCGCTTCCACTATTTTAATTAACCTGGCCCCACCATCCGTTTTCCTTGTCATTTCAAACCCTCGACCACCATTGATCTCTATCCCCCGAGATCCAATGGTCGACGGTAGATATCACACCATTCTCTACGTGGGGGTTAAACACTTCCAAAACTCGCGAAATGGGAATTTTAACTGCTCTTACCCTCCGCCATTCGTCACCCGCTTAATGGAATCACATCTAATTGCCCAAACCCACTAACCACTCCTCATCCCATGCGAAAGCTGCCTTTCCTCCTTCGCGCCATAAAAACAAAACCGCCACCCATTTCAAATGTTCCAAATCCCTGTGGCTTTGCGAAAAAACCTTGCAGCCACCATGAATCTCAGAAGTGCTCCAAAATAATGAAAAGCATAAAAAAATGAAAAAATCCACGAACGCAGGTTTTAAACTAATTTATTTTTTTTATTTTGCAGGTATCATGGCAGAAATGCGAGAATTGCATTCTTAGGGTCCAAAAATGTTCAAATAGGTGTTCTGGGTGACGATCCAGAGAAACTTGTTTCATTAGAAGGGTCGAAAGCATAAAATCGAGCAAAACACCAATGAATAATGACCATTGGTGTTCATTTAAATGCCCCAACATCAGAAGATGCTCCACTGTGCAGCAAATACAAATAGTGATAAATTTGAAGGAAGACAAAATGGTCAAAAGACCGTGGCAGTAAAGATTAGAGGATTAACGATCAAGCCAAGTATTAAAGAGATTAATTACAAATCAAAGTTAAAGAGAGAGTTAGGGAGAAAATAGCAAGACAGACAATAAAGATAAATCCAAGTATAAAAAGGCCTAAATAAAGTTTAAAAGATAAATTAAAGGCAAATCAACACAGAGGCAGATTTGAATGACTCAACAAAAAAATTTTACTTCCTCAAAAGCACATTCTGGCACCTACAGCCAGTTTCATTTCAAAAAATACATCAACGGTTATTACAACAGTCAGAGATATTTCTCAACCACTCAGCAGTTATTGTAAAATTTATTGAGAAAGCCTTAAAGTCAAACATTTCCAAAAGTTAGCTCAAACAGTTAAGTTAGGAGTTACTATTACAGTGAGTTAGTCTCAGATATTTTTCCTTGGGCCTTGCATGGTCTCAAAGGTCAAAAACACATTAACTCTGTAATAAATACACATCTAAAACCCTAGCTTAGGATCACCTCCTTATTTTGCAGATAAATAATGCATGTATTATTCATTTTTAGTGTTGGATAATTGGTTGGTTGATTGATGGTTTCTGAGCTAGTTGATGAGTTGCTAGGCTAGATTTGAGGAAACTTTGAGTTGCAGAGATCATTGTACTAGATTAATGTAATTGTTTTGAACATCAATAATACAATCACGTTCACAGGATTCTTGAGCTATGTTAATGATGAAGTTATCCTTCTTTGTCAATGTTTTCCTTTTGTTTTCCATTCTGTCCATTATTTCTCTGATGGAAGAACATAAATTTTAGATTAGGATATGTTGTCTTGGCACCCTAATTCTATATATTTTCTTTATCTTAATGTTTTCTTCTGCAAGTTTTGATTAGATAATTCTTAATTGCTCTTTGGTTCCACCTAGCTTGTTGCCTTGGAAATAATTTAGTATAGTCAAGCCAAATAAGTCTATGGTATGCCCTGTCCTTTGGTATAGCTTGAAATATTGTTTTTAAGGCCTTTCTTTGAAGTATACTCAGTAGATTCCAACAAGGGAAGTCTATGGCATGACCTATCCTCTGGTTTTCCTGAAACTATTGCTACAAATGTCTTTGGAGTGTTTTATTAAACAAGCTAGGTGTATCTTTCTCTTTAGTTCCACTCATTGTTATCTTGAATGTTTTTTTTGTCTAAAATTAATTCCAGGATTGTTGGATTGTTGTCTTAAAGGTTTTCTTCTTTATATTTTGGCCAAAGAAGTTTATGGTAAGCCCTATCCTTTGGTTTGTCTCAAAAATTTTCCTAAAAGGCTTTTCTTGTTAAAGTAGAGTTAAAGGATTCTTAATTTCCCTTTTAGTTTTACTCTTTTCACAACTTACCGTCATTTCATATTACATCTAATGTAAGAGATCCACTTGAGATAGTTAGCTTGCCCTATGAAAACCCTTGAATATCTGATGAATAATTAAATCCTTTTATGACTCCATATCCCAATGGATTAATGTTTCTCACAGTCTATCTATTCAACTGAAACACTTCATCAAATAATCACACCATTAGTCTATCTATCAACCAATCCAATCAAACAAACAAATAGTCCTAAGAACCTCATAAATAGCCTAATATCATAAAACAAAAGCATAAAGACATATCATTTACCAACACTTACATAGAGAGAGCCCTCTCTAAGTCCAGGAAGGCTAGGTCCATGGACTCCAAAGTGGTCTGATGTGGTTCCCTACAGATTTTGTTCTTGCCATTTTTGCAAATCACGCAGAGCCAACATAATGGTGACCATACTGGGGAACTACTGAGTAATAAACAGCTTAATATCACCTCAAGAACTCAGATAACCTCATTTTAACCTAGATGAATCAAGTGTTAGCCAAGAATGGTACCTAGTCGTTGATGGTGGACAACAGCTAGACATAAAACAATTAAAAATCCTCCACCTGGTGACTCCACCTATTTTTAGTAGGCCTACTGACTCCACTGGTTCTCTATAGACTCCACAGGGAAATTTACTTTATCATTAAACCTCAAAAAAACCCAGTCAAGAATACTTTGTGGATTAAGTATTTCTTTCACTGATTGGTTTGTTTTTCAAAACTGTTATAACTTTCAACCTTTCCGACTTTTGGGTCCAAATTCTGACTTCTGGAAGAACCTTTACTAGATCCCATCCTGACCCAAATCCTCCTGCAATAATTGACAATCCTAAAAGCATCCTTAGGAAGTCTCCTAGATCTGAAAATCCAATTGTTAGTAGACCTATCCACAAATCAAGTTCCCTACCTGAAAACCTTAAAGACTCGCGGAATATCCTATCTGACTCACCCCTAGAAAAAATCTTGTCTAGGACTAGATCTCAGAGTTGGATAACTCAGATAGTTTTAGACTCATCCACCTTACAACATAATTCTCTTGTACCAACCTCATGCCTCGTTGTTCAACTTTCTCCATTTAACCCTCCACCTCCTTTTGTAAACCCTCCTCTTGTTAACCCTCCTTTGTTTCCCCAACCACCTATCATGGCAACATGGTGCGCTCCCTTAGTTCTACCTTTGCCTTTAGTTGTTCTACCATAGGACTATTAGTCCAAGGTTCCTTTATATGATGCAAGTGGTTCTACTACTACTCAAAAGCATGTGGATAGTATGAATGACTACTTTGACAGACAAGAAATAGATGATGAAACTGTTAAACTAATAATGTTTTCTCAAAGTTTAGGGGGAGAAGCAAGAAAATGGTTTAAATTCTTAACCCCTAATAACATAAATGACCTCCCTGATTTTCATTAACTAATATTAAACAAATGGGAATTCAAGAAGAACCCTCTCCAAATATTGTCAGAATACGAAAACATTAAGAGAAATGTTGGAGAGGGTGTCCAAGAGTATTGCACTAGGTTCAATAATTTATACAATGACCTCCCTACACACATGAAACCTCCACAAGTTCTAGCTTTAATGAAATTTCCAGATGGGTTTGACCCAGAAATGGCTTACCAACTAAGAGAAAGAGACCCTCTCACATTAGAAGATATGCAGAGGGTTGCAGTAAATGTAGAGGCAAATCTGATTGCCAAGAGAGCTAGAATGAAAAATGAGAAGAGAGTTACATATAGGGAAGAAGATTTACCTTCATCATCTAACACTAAGATTGATAATTTAATTAGAACCATGGATAGAATGATGGAGAGAATAAACATGAATGAGAGATATTACCCCAGAGAAAACCAAATAGCTCCTCAGAATAGAAATGAAAATCAGAACCAAAACCAAAACTTTAGGAGAAACCCCCCTCAAATAACACAAAGAGAGGAGAGAGGTCCTGATCAGTAAATTAGGTCTCCTTTCTAAGAAAAATATGTTGATGAGGATGAGGGGGTGATTATAAAAATAGAGGAGAGTCACATAAATTTAATGGGAGTAAATAATGAGGATGTTTTTTTCCTCACTGAGGAAGAACAACGCATATTTTTACCAAATGAGGAAGAAAGCCTAGAATCCGAAGACTACAAACAAGGCTTTGAAAATTCCATCATGGAAGTACATAGACAATATGACCTTAGAAGTAAGAAAAATCAAGACACTCCCAAAAGAAAGACCTCTGAAATTTCTGCTAGGAAGATCCCTGAAAAAATTCCTAAAAATATAGTAGAAAATACAAACACAGTGGCTGAAAGTTCTGATAAAAACAAAAAAAAAACAACCAACCTAGTGGCAAACAAAGGGGTGACCAAAGCAGCACTAGAAATTTAGCTAGTACCCCTAACAAAACTGTTTTAATTGAGATTCCTAATAAAAACCAGCAAGCTGAAATTGCTGTGAAAACAGTGTCTGATAAGACTGATTTGAACATTTCAAAAACTGAGACACATTTTAGTCTTGAGAGTGGAATTGCTAAAATAAAAATATCCATGCCTCTAACTGAATTAGTCACTCAATATGTATATATATCCCAATTTTTGAAAGCTTTAAACATAGGAGAAAATGTTGATTCTATGAATTTAAATGATGACAAACCTGAACTTATGTTTGGACCAGAAGTAGAAGGTAAATTTCAAGAGGTAGACGTTCCTCCATTTTATGTTAGTTTAAACATCCATGATAAAATTCTCCACAATGCCATGTTATACTCAGGAGCTTCACATAACCTTATGCCGAAGGTAGTAATGGAAATACAAGGCCTTGAGATAATTGGATCATACAAAGATTTATACTCTTTTGATTCCAGTAGAGTTAAATGTCTAGGCCTAATTAAAGATCTATGTGTTAATCTGGCACAAATACTAGCCAAGAGTCTAGTAATGGATATTGTGGTGGCTAATATTCCTCCTAAGTATGACATTCTCCTTTCAAGATCATGGGGAGCTAAACTCCAAGGCACCCTCCAAATGGACATGACCTATGCTACCATCCTTGTCTTTAGTCAACCAAGAAGACTATATAGGGAAACTCACATGAAATACATGGTCAGCAGTTAGGAAAAACTAGATAAATCCCCTCTTTATTCCATCCACACTAACCTTGATTCATTTATCCTTTACAATGATGAAAATGTTAATGAAAAAGTGACAGAAAATGAGAAAACAATTGAATAAGAAGAGGAAAAAGAGGAGGGATAGTCAAAACAGTCAGCCCAAATAGAAAATAACCAACATAATGAAGTCCACAAAGAAAAAAATAATGACAAGCATAGTGGCAACCAAAATGAGCAACATGATGATAAATTTGAAATTGAACCTCTTTGGAGTATAAGATTTGATGGTTCTTGTGGCAAGACAAGTTCAGGAGTAGGTATATGGGTGCATAACACAAAGAATAATCATGCAGGAGGTCACTCATACAAGTTAATATTTCAATGCACAAATAACATAGCTGAATATGAGGCACTCCTCCTAGGGCTACAATTACTGAAGAAATTAGGAGCTAATAGGATAATTTTATAGGGGGATTCTGAGCTATTCATTAGGCAGATTAAGGGAGAATACATAACTAAGCATCCTAGACTCAGAGCATATAGGGATGATGCTATTGATCTCCTAAATACCTTCCAAGAATATGATATTAACTTTGTCGCAAGAATTCAGAACATCCTTGCCAATGGTCTAGCATTTGTAGCCAGTACTTGTCAAAAACCTTATCAAAACAAGAAATACACAATACAAGTCAAATGCAGACCATCAATCCCTAATAATATAAAATATTGGCAATTTTTTGAAGGAGATAAACAGATAGAAGATTTCCTGTAGTTCAGAAATGCGTTTGAAATGCCAAATTCAGACTCAGATCATGAAAAGACTGCTTTGCTGAGGAACACACTTATAAAGAAGAACCTCCTGATAATGTTGATATAAATCTGTTAATAAAAGAATACACACATAAAACAGATATGTGCACAAATTCAGAAAAAGAAGATTTTGAAGTGTTGCATTCCAACAATGATAATTTTCCAAAGGGACTGGTTCTTATAGAGGAACTTGTTGACTTTAATGATGTTGCTAGGAAGCCGAATATGGAAACCATTGAAGCTAAAGTAGAAGAATGCAACATAGGTAGTGAAAAAGAACCAAAAATGATAAAAATGTCCAAAACACTGCCAGCTCATATAAAACAAAAATATCTTGAGTTGTTCAAAGAATTTAGTGATGTATTTGCTTGGAGCTATGAAGGTTTAAATTCATATTATACTGAGATAATCTAGCATAAGATCCCTCTCAAAGAAAATCAGAAGCCCTTCAAACAGAAATTACACAGAATAAACCTTGTACAACTACCACTGGTTGAGAAATGAATTAAGAAAATCTATGATGTTGGAATAATAGTCCCTTTGAGATACTTAGAATGGGTTTCAAATCTGGTATCAGTGAGGAAGAAAAAATGAGAAATTAGGCTATATATAGACTTCAGAAATTTAAACAAAGCCTCCTTAAAAGACAACTACCCTTTACCAAAAATGGATCACATTTTACAAAGGGTAGTAGGTTTTAAAATAATATCTTTGCTAGATGGATTTTCAGGTTACAATCAGGTGCTAGTACACCCAGATGATCAACATAAGACAACTTTCACGACACCTTAGGGTACCTTCATGTATGTTAAAATTCCTTTTGGATTAATGAATATTGGTGCCACCTTTCAAAGAGCCATGGATATTTCTTTCTCGGAAGAGATAGGTTACTTCATTGTGATATACCTTGATGACTTCATAGTATATTCAAAAACTGATGAAGAACACCTAGCTCAATTAATAAAATTATTTGAAAGATGTAGAAAATATGTTTTGTCTTTGAATTCAAAGAAAACTATGTTTGGCCTTCAAGAAGGAAAAAATTTAGGCCACATCATATCTGAAGAAGGGATCAATATTGAGTCAAAAAGGATTGAAGGAATATTTCAAACCAACCATCCAAGAAATATCAAAGAGCTGCAATCTTTCATTGGGGAGATAAATTTCTTAAGAAGGTTCATACCAAACCTTGCAGAACTCCTAAGAAACATTACTAACATGCTGAAAAGAGAAATATGAGTCAAATGGACCATAGAAGTAAAACAATCCTTTGAACTGGTAAAAAAATATCTTACCCAAACACTAGTTCTGATCATCCCTGATTTTACCAAAGATTTCTTCATATTTTCTTTTGCATCAGAACATACAATTGTTGTTGTCCTACTGCAGAAAAATAGAAAATGATAAGTGAAATACATAGAATTCTTTAGCAAGGCATTAAGAGATGCACCTCTGAAATATAACATAATCGAAAAACAAGCTCTTGCCTTGATCAAGGCATTAAAAGATTTCAAATTTTACATTCTACACTCACACATCATTGCATTTGTGCCTCACCCAGTGGTAAAAGACATACTCACACAAGATCCTGATGGCAAAAGAGGTAAGTGGATTATTTTTATATTAGAATGTGCTCTAGAAATCAGGCCCACTAAGCTAATAAAAGGGAAAGGACTAGCTAAACTCATGGCTGAAACAAACTTTCAAGAACTGGACATGAACATGATTAATGCATTATATGAACAAGAGGAGCTAGAAACTCCACCTATTGAAAAATCATTTCTGAATTCATCTTAGTATGCTGATATATTATATGTGCTTTTTCATCTTAATGTTCCTCCTAGTTTGTCCAAAACAAAGGCCAGATCCTTAAATTTAAAGACTGTAAACTTATGCATTTTAGATAAATTTTTATATTGGAAAAATGCTAGTGGTATATTGCTTAAATGTTTGCCTAAGGATGATGCAGATAAAATCAAGCATGAGTTTCATGAAGGAGAATGTGGAGGCCACCTCTGTTGGAAAACTACTATCAATAAAATCCTTAGAGCTGGTTACTATTGGCCCACCCTCTTTCAAGACATCCACAAAATGGTTATTTCTTGTCATAAATGTGGAATCTTTAAGGACAAAAGAAAATTGATACCATTACCTCTACATCCTATTTTTGTTGAAGCTCCTTTTCAAGAATGGGGCCTTAATTTTATTGGAGAAATCCATCCTGCCTCCTCTGCCCAACACAAATGGATCCTTACTGCAACTGACTATTTTACAAAATGGATAGAGGCCATTCCTTCTAGAAGTGCCATAGTCTCAGTAATCATCAAATTCCTTGAAAACCATATTTTGTCTAGATTAGGACGCCCTAGAAAGATCATTACTGACAATGATGTTGCCTTCATATCCAAGAAAATGGTGGATTTTTGACACAAATATCAGCTTACATTGGGACATTCAACAACTTATTACCCTAAAGGTAATGGGTTGGTAGAATCCTCAAACAAAATTTTGGTGAACATCATTAAAAAGTTGTTGGAAGAGAACAAATAAAAAATCACTTGTAATGTCTCCCTATCAACTAGTGTATGGAGCAGAGCCAGTTTTCCCAACAAGCTTGGGAGTGCCAGTGATGAAACTAATCCAAGAAGTATAGTCTGAAGAAAATGATATGCAAAGAAGAATAAACCAAACTGTCCAGCTGCAGCAAACTAGGGAAGAAGTATACAACAAAACATAGCAAGTGTAGGAAAACATCAAGAAGATTTTCGATAAGAGGACCAAGGAAAATGATTTCAACATCGGAGACAAAGTGCTGAAGTGGGATTCAAGAAGGGAAGACAAAGGCAAGCATGGAAAATTTGACAATCTACGGAAAGGTCCATACATCATCCATTTTGCAAGAGGTAACAATGCATTCTTTCTACAAGAAATGGATGGAATGGAATTATTTGTCGGTCCTGTCAATGGCAGGATGCTCAACCATTATTTCAGTTGAAAATCCCAGTTTAAATATTTGTTCATTGTATATAACATTTCTTAAATAAAATATTAGAAAAATAAACACAAAAAACAAAGAAAAGAAGAAAAGAGGGCAGATAAGAGAAGAGGTAAAGCCCCATGCCTTAAAAAGAATGTTTCTGAAAGTGTGAAAATCAAAATGCCACTACTTTTTGAAGAAGGAAGTATCGTTCAATCATACAGTCTAATCATGATTGGGCAAATTTTGAATTTTTGCTGATAAGTTAGTAAATGAAGATTTTCCAAATTGTTTAAACTTGGCTTATCAGTAGATTAGATAAGAAAAGATGTTGGCTCCAAAGTTCAAATATTAACCAAAGAGAAAAGAGAGAAATGAATGACAAATCCCAGATTATAGCCCTAATTTTTTAGTTTTACTTTTGCAAAAATAAAATCTATGTGCAGTTTGTCCAAAATGCCACAATTCATGACAATCAAACTGCTTAATCTTGATTTGATCATGTTTTCAATTTTTTGTTGATAGATTAGAGAATAAAAATATGTAAAACTATTTAAACTTGAGAGATAAGTAGATTAGGTAGAGAATAAAAGAGCTCATGAGTCTAAGTCTGAGCCTTTGGATGATATAAGTGTAGAAATAAATAGTTTCCTATATTTTAAAAGAAAAATGTTTTCAAGGGTTTGCCAATCTAAATGCACCCAAATGAAGAAAAAATGCTAGGAAAGTATTATGGGTAGGTATATTTGAGTTGAAGAAAGAATGTTTTTTAGATCTTAAAAGTCACAGCTTCAAAGAACACTGGAAAATCAGCAATTGGAGAATGAAAAATCTGCCAAGTACAATCAAGGCACTGGTCTATAAAATCCAGAGATTTGAACTATGAGGTTCTTAACACCTCCTAAAGGAGTTTCCCTCCCATATGGAGCCATTGTTATCCTCCTGTATTCTACAGTTTCACTAGGTGACTATGTATTTTCCACAATCTTATGAAGATAGCATTCCTTGAGCTATCAACTATCTTCAGAAATCTCATTGCCTTCATTATCTTCATGAAACCTTTTTCACTATATATCATTTTTCCTTTTCAAAAATTACCTTCCTACTCTAAAAACTCATATCTGGGCTTAAACCTCTCATATTCACCATTTTCCCTTGCTCAAAGGACCCTCTTTTATTCCAAAAAACCCCATCAAGCCCGTCACCTTTAGCACTTTCCCTCATTTTATTAAAACAATGAAAAAGTCATTTTTTACATTGTTTTAATATCGAAAATAAAAACCTTTCGGGACCTTTGTTTTATATTAAAAAATTAAATGTAAATACGCCCTACACCCCTTTATAAAATTTTAGAGCCCCTGCTTTAATTTTTTTTAACCTCTCACCCTTTGTTAAAAGCCCTCGTATAACTTTACTTTCCACCACCCATTTATAAGCATCTTGATCCTATCTTGTGCCCCGGGCTCCTTCCTATTAAGCCCCCACTCGCACAAACATTAATCCCCACAGCCATATAACCTCAGTCCTACCGTCAAAATAAGCGCTTCTGCTATTTTAATTAACCCTAGCCCCACCATCCATTTTTCCTGTCATTTCAAATGCTCGACCACCATTGATCTCTATCCCTCGAGATCCAATGATCAACGATTGATATCGCACCATTATCCTCGAGGGGGTTAAACACTTCCAAAACACACAAAATGGGTGGTTTTACTGCTCGTACCCTCTGCCACGCATCGCCTTCTCAATGGAATCGCATCCAATTTACCAACCCCACTAACCACTACTCATCCCATGCGAAAATTGCCTTTCCTCATTCATGCCATAAAATCAAAACTACCACCCATTTCAAATGTTCCAAAGCCCTGTGGCTTTGCGAAAAAACCCTACAGCCACCATGAACCTCTGCAACACTCCAAAATCCTAAAAACCCTAAACAAATGCAGAAAATCCATGAACGCAAGTTTTAAACTAATTTGTTGTTTTTATTATGCAGGTATCATGGCAGAAATGCGATAATTGCATTCTTAGGGTCCAAAATTGTTCAAATAGGTGTTATGGGTAACGATCCAGAGACACTTGTTTCATTAGAAGGGCCAGAAGAATAACAACGAGAAAAACACCAATGAATCATGACCATTGGTGGTCATTTAAATGCCCCAACAGTAAAAAATGCTCCACTGTGCAGAAAATACAGATAGTGATAAAGGTGAAGGAAGACAAAACAGTCAAAAGACTGTGGTAGTAAATATTAGAGGATTAACGATCAAAGCAAGGATTAAAGAGATTAATTACAAATCAATGTTAAAGACAGATTTAAGGAGAAAATAGTAAGACAGATAATAAAGATAAATCCAAGTATAAAAATGCCTAAACATAGTTTAAAAGATAAATTAAAGGCAATCAACAGAGAGGCAAATTCGAATGACTCAACTGAAAACTTTTACTTCCTCAAGAGCACATTCTGGCACCTACAGCCTGTTTCATTTCAAAAAAGACATCAACAGTTATTACAACATTCAGAGATATTTCTCAACCACTCAATAGTTATTGTAAAAGTTATTGAGAAAGCCTTAAAGTCAAACATTTCCAAAAGTTAGCTCAAATAGTTAAGTTAGGAGTTATTATTATAGTGAGTTAGTCTCAGATATTTTTCCTTGGGCCTTGCATGGTCTCAAAGGTCAAAAACACATTAAATCTGTAATAAATACACATCTGAAATCCTATCTTAGGATCACCTCCTCATTTTGCAGATAAATACTACATGTATTATTCATTTTTAGTGTTGGATAGTTGGTTGGTTGACTGATAGTTGTTGAGCTAGTTGATGAGTTGCTAGGTTGGATTTGAGGAAACTCTGAGTTGTAGAGATAATTGTACTAGAGTAATGTAACTATTTTGAACATCAGTAATACAAGCACGTTCACAGGATTCTTGAGCTATGTTAATGGTGAAGTTATCCTTCTTTGTCAATGTTTTCATTTTGTTTTCCATTCTGTCCATTATTTCTCTGATGGGAGAACATAAATTTTAGATTAGGATATGTTGTCTTGGCACCCTAATTCTGCCCGCTTTATTTATCTTAATGTTTTCTTCTACAAGGTTTTATTAGATAATTATTAATTACTCTCCGGTTCCACCTATCTTTTTTCCTTGGAAATAATTCAGTATATTCAAGCCAGATAAGTCTATGGTATGCCCTATCCTTTTGTGTAGCTTGAAATATTGTTTGTAAGGCCTTTCTTTGAAGTATACTCAGTAGAGTCCAACCAGGGAAGTCTATGGCATGCCTTGACCTCTGGTTTGCCTCAAATTGATGCTACAAAGGTCTTTGGAGTGTTTGATTAAAGAATCTAGGTGTATCTTGCTCTTTAGTTTCACTCATTGTTATCTTGAATGTTTACTTTGTCTTAAAGTAATTCTAGGATTGCTGGATTGTTGTCTTAAAGGTTTGCTTATTTCGAGTTTGGCCAAAGAATTCTATGGTAATCCATGTCCTATGGGTTGTCTCAAATAGTTGCCTAAAATTATTTTCTTGTTAAATTAGAGTTAAAGGATTCTTAATTGCCCCTTTAGTTTATTGTTTTCACAACTTACCATCATTTAATATTACATATAATCTAAGAGGTCCACTTGATATAGTTAGCCTGCCCTATGAAAACCCTTGAAGAGTTGATGAAAAATTAAATCCTTTTATGACTCCATAGCCCAATGGATTAATGTTTCTCACATTCTATCTATTCAACTGAAACACTTCATCAAATAATCACACCATTAGTCTATCTATCAACCAATCCAATCAAACAAAAAAATAGTCCTAATAACCTCATAAATATCCTAATATCAGAAGAAAAAAAAAGCATAAAGACATATCATTTACCAACACTTACATAGAGAGAGCCCTCTCTGAGTCCAAGAAGGCTAGGTCCATGGACTCCAAAGTGGTCTGATGTGGTTCCCTGTAGAGTTTGTTCTTTCCAATCTTGAAAATCACGTGGAGCCAACAGACCCAAGTTCTTTTCACATTGGGACCATATGCCACTGTATATAGACGACTATCCATAAAGTGGTATGAAATTTCAGGGTGACCTCGACTTACCAATGACTTGCCACTTCCACCGGGTCGACCATGGGGACCAGACGGTAGGTGAAAGTTGCTATATATTATGGCGCATTTATAGTTTTTAGAATATGTGTGTGGTACTGATTCATTACTTTTTCTATGCATATATAGCACTGTTGAACTTCAAAATTAACCTCTCTTTGAGAGCTTTTCTCATCTCTTTCCCTCACTTTCTCATAAGATCATAGACCCCAATCAATAATAAAAGCCAGGTTTTGTCTTAAGGATGCATTAAAATAATTGCGATATTATATTTTCATGTTCTTGCTATTTGGATAGCTTTTTGCAATTTAGCTATAGAATGCAGCCTGTTCTGCAGCTAATTGTGGATTCCATAGCTACTCTCATGGTCTGGTGGGTTCCAAGTGTCAAATGAAGAATTGGACCACTTGGGAATTTCTAGAATCATCTCTACATGGATTCTATCCTATTCACTAGGTCCAGATCAATAGAAAAGCATGCCTAAGATCATGGTCAAAGGTTTGGTCAAAGTACGTTATCCGAAAGTAGCAGGACTCTTGATTTTCTCTATCATAGAAAATCAAGAGCCTAACAGTCCTATTGCAAGTCTAATTAGAGTTAGACACATGTAGCAAGTTTATCTCACAAACAGTTATGTATTTTCCTTTAAATATCGGTTGTAAAAGGCCAAGAACACAGTTCAGAAATTAAGTGTTAAGTTTAAGCTTTTTGCTGATACTCTGTATTCAGATTTCAGTTTATCATAATATAAAGTTTGTGTTGCCAATGATTGTCTAAGTGCATTCTTAAATAGCTAGCAGTTCAGCCGAATTAGTTGCAGAGGGCCCCTACATTGGAGGAGGTTTTTGATTTGTTGTTTTTAGTTCACTTTCCATTACTCTGTTTTTAGAAAATCTGTTTTCTAATTAGGTTAATGTTCATTCCAGTTTTTTATCAATAGCATAACATTAAATCACAATTGTACAGCCTTGTTCTTCTAAGATATTTCATGAATATATATAAACTCTATTTTCAAATCGAATTAAGATTGAAGTAATAAGATTACACAATTTCCTAGTTTCGTTACTATTTTTTCATTTATTTTCTTAGAACATAATTTCCAATTAACTGTGTCAATAGATTTTTTCAAAAGCCATTTCAACATGATGATCCTAAACTAAATGGCTAAATGTCTAATTCATACAGTGGTTGAATTTACTCTGCACATTGTTATTTGATTTCTAGGAATTTAGAGACTAAAGGCATAATTGACTTCTCACATAGCATCTCAAGACGGTAACTCTTCACATTGAATGTTACAGAAAAGTCAAGTATACATTAGTTGTTTTTAGTTAGTTTTATATGCTTTCATATTTTTCTTTCAAATCCTCACTTAAATTGCATCACTGATATTCCTAAAATTCATTCTAAAATATATTGATTTAATCATGTCTCAAGGTTGAATGGCTGAATGTTTAATGAGTGCAATTACTGAGTTACTTTTTGCATGCCTTACTTAGTTTTCTAGTTCATTAGGTATAATTGGTTGCTTAACACTATCTCAAGAACATCACACTTCATAATTGAATATTGGAAGTAACTAAATATACATTAGATGTTTTCATTGCATTCTTTGCTTACTGTTCTAGGAAATTATAAGTTAAAGTGCAGACAATTACTTAACATCATCTCAATAAGGTCGTACCTCATAATTGAATGTTAAAGTAACCAAGAGTACATTAGCTGTTTTATTTTATGCTTTTACTTAAGACAATCACTATAGTTTCAATCTTAGTTTTAGAATTTAATCCATGGAATAGAACTAATGATAAGATAAGATAGATGCTCTATTTTCCAAATTAGGAATTAGCTAGCCAAATGTTTTTGGTTTATTTTTATGAAAATTAGACTAACTTAGCAACACTTCCTTTTCTTCCTTCTTAAAATACATTAGATTCATTTAAATCTTTTCATAATTTTAGGTTTAACATTCTTAGACATCAAAGAACAAAAACCCCCAAAACAACATAAAATACAAAACAACAAAGTAAGAAATAGGTTAATTAAGCACATATAGTGCACCACACTTCCTCAGTTTACAAACATCGGTTGATAATTAATGAAAGCAATTTAAGACATTAAATCGACTAAACATTTTGGCGTCATTTTCGGGGAAGTGTAATTAGGTAACCTCATTCCTTACATCTAAAAAAATGATATGCATAGAGAAAGAAATTCTAGGGGCAGATTCATAGCTAGAGGCAGGAGTTTAATCCCTACAACACCACTCACTCCACCAATACTAAGAAGTGATACACCTCCATCTCAAACTCATATTCCATATTTCACTAGCCTTATACTTCCTGAAGTTCTAAGGTCAAAAATCCAATTAGGAGGATCCCCTACTTCATCTACTGAGGCACTCTTAGAATAAGAAGATCCTAGGTCCCCAACAAAAGGAGTAACCTTTTTCACCTCTACAGGAGAACACATTTTAGCTAAAGAGTTAGAAATTCCTAGTGGAGGGGAATAAGAAGAACCTTTATTCAACATACCATTGATAGAAGAACCAAAGGAGGAGCAGTTAACCTTACAAGTTGACTCACATATCAGCTTTGAAGAATCTACAATGGCAGGAAGAGGAGAAGAAGGAGAAGAAGAAGGATAAATTCTAAATGGAGAAAAATTAATATTTGGAGGAGGAGATAGAGGTAGAGGTAGAGGAAATGTAGAAGGAGGTAGGATAAATAAGGTAATTGAGAGTTATTTTGGATTCCCTATAGTTGATGAAGATACAAATGGCACCATGAAAAACATCTCACCTTCTGTCCTCCCAAACTTTCATGGATTGAAAAGTGAAGACCCTGAAACCTTTTTTTTTGAATTTGAAGTCTTGTGTATAACTTATGATTATTTACAAGACTCTCAAAAACTCAAATTGTTTCCTTCAACATTGAAAGGAGCAACTCTAAAATGTTTCATGAGTCTAATCACTAGGTCTATCAGAACATGGAATGATATGAAGAGAGAATTTCTAGAAAGGTATTTGCATTATTGCATACATATCAATCACAAGAATGAAGTGTTTAAAATGATTCAAAGAGAGGATGAAAATTTGGAGGATTTAATTGAAATATTCAACTACAACATAAAAAGAGCAAAAATTGATACTCTAGATCAAGACACTTTAAAATCTCTTTTGTTGAAAACCATTAGAGATGAGTGGATAGACATACTTAATATGAAGGGGAAGGGGGAAATCTCTCAACTCCCATTACCTGACATTGGGGAATTATGTATTCATCTCTCAAGAGGAAAATAAAAAACTGGGAAAGGTCTAAGAGATCCTGCTCTTGCTAGATTAAATAAATTTGTAACTGGAACAGTGAGTAGGGCAAAAATTGGAAACATGCTTAATGAATTTAAAACACAAATTTTAGGGAGTCTTAGTGAAAAAATAGACACCCTTAAGTTACAAAACAAGCAGAAAGCCGAGACTGATGCTTTAGCTATTTTTTGTCCCAAATGCAAAAAGAAGCATGCTTTAAGAGAATGTCCTCTTGATGAAAAATTCATAGAGACTTGTATGATTTGTTTGGAAAGTCATGAGACTAAGAGGTTTCCTTCAATTCCTGGTCTTAAGGTTGTTTTCCAAGAAGAAACAACTTCAAATCCAACAGAATCACTTTTCTTTGTCTCTAGAAGGCCATGGCAAGGGCCACAAACTCAAGGTTTTAATAACCAAATGTATACTCAGCCCCTACCAAACTGGAATTCTTGGCAGCAACCTTGGCCTTAATCTCAATCTCAATCTAAACCTTGGGCTCAAGGAATGAAAAATCCCTACAGAATATTCTCCCAATACTATCAATATCCTCCATCATATCCAAATTATCTTCCCCAACAAATTCCTCAACAAAATCAACAACCACAACTCCAAAACCAAAACCAAAATCCACAACTCTCACTACCATTCCCTCAAAGACCAAATCAGTTACCTGCCTAACCATTGCCAAACTCCAACAATAAAAATCCTCAAAATAGATATATGGTAGAAGGACAAAAATTTCCAACCTACATGATTACTCCTCTAGATCTTAATGATGCCCAAATTAGATATGGTAGGATATTAGAAAAGAAAAATACAATTATGAGGAAGATTCTCTACAACCCAATAAAATTTTTGAAGATGGAACATCCCTTTAAAACAAAAATTCTGAAAATGAAAAACAAAAAGAACCAATAAAATCAACTCCTATCATAGAGCAACCATCATTATCTACTTCTAAACCTCCTTTTCCTGAAATATTCCAAGTTGATAGAGGGGTAGAAAAGAATATTATGTTGCCTAATTATGATTTTCTAGATGAATTGAAAAATGTTTGTATCAAAATCCCTTTGTTACAAGCCATCAAGGAAATTCCAATTTTAGCTAAAACAATAAAGGAGTTGAGTATGAAGAAACCGAGAAGAAAAACAAAATAAATAAAAATAATTCAGCTTGTAGGAAAAATAGCAGACATAATGATGGGAAACATTTCCATTCAAAAATATTTAGATCCAGGAAGTCTAGTTGTAAAAACACATACCAATGTAGTTGAAATTTAAAATACATTGATTGATCTAAGAGTAGCAATAAAAATCATGAGCAAACAGACCATGGAACAGCTCAAGCTTCCTAATCTTCTTTATACACCTACATTACTGCAATTAGAAAATAGATCTGTAATCAAACAAGATGGTGTGTTAGAACATATTTCAGTGTCCATATATTCTTGGGAGTATCCTATTGATTTTACGATCTTAACCCCTAAGAAGAATCTAGTGGGACATCCACTTATATTAGGAAGACCTTGGTTGGCTACAGCTAATGCTTTCATTAGCTGTAGATCTGGTGACATGTATATTTCTGATGGTAACTCAACTAAGAAATTCACTCTATATCCTCCAGCAAAAACAATCACAGAGATAGATGAAAAAAATGGATTGATGATGAATATTATATACAACCTTTGTTTACTATTTCAACCATTAGTGAAGATAGTCAAATATTAAATACAATAGAAAATATTGAATCATCTCCGGAATATGAACATGATCAATTTCAAGAAAAATCTAATATTGAATATTTGTCATCTAGGCAGATGTCTCTTTATTCTATGGAAGAATTTGGTAGCTCTACAGTTGAAATCTTTCCAGGAAAAACCTTGAACATAAACAATAACTTGGAAAAATTACAACAGGAAAATCTAATCAAAACATTACAACAAAGTTCTTCTGCATATGCATGGGAATACACTAACATGAAAGTAATTAGTCCTAAGACTTGTATATATCACATCTACATTGACTAAAATTTTAAACCTATCAGACAGCGTAAGAGAAAGATGAATCCAAATCTTAGGGAAATTATGAAAGAGGAGTTGCAAAAGTTGTTAAATGTAAACTTCATTTACCCAATTTCAGACAGTCAGCAGGTTTCCCCTTTAGTGATTGTGCCTAAAAATAATGGTAAATGGAGGTTATGCATTGATTATCAAGAATTGAATAAAGCTACCCTGAAAGATCATTTTCCTTTACCCTTTATAGATCAAGTGTTGGG
The DNA here is from genome assembly GCA_034641835.2 of Pinus albicaulis. Classification (NCBI taxonomy): domain Eukaryota; kingdom Viridiplantae; phylum Streptophyta; class Pinopsida; order Pinales; family Pinaceae; genus Pinus; species Pinus albicaulis. Next base: position 775,081,633 of record CM076578.1, read on the forward strand.
TACATTATAAGGTAAAAATAATTTCTCATTCCTGGATGGTTTTAGTAGTTACAATCAGATTCAGGTAGCACCCGAAGACCAAGATAAAACCACATTCAGTTTTCCATGGGGGGATTATGCCTACCGAGTACTTCCTTTTGGATTGTGCAACGCACCTGCAACATTCCAAAGGTTAGTACTAGGAATTTTTTCTGATCTAATACATGATTGTGTAGAGGTGTATATGGATGACTTTATAGTTTATGGTAATACATTTTAAGAAGCTTTAGAAAATTTGGAAAATGTTCTTAAACGATGTAAGGAACAAAACCTTTCACTAAGCCATGAAAATTTTTTCATGACGTTTACTGAAGGGATTGTTTTAGGACATCACATTTCAAGATATGGAATTAAAGTTGATAAATCTAAACTTGAAGTCATCTCTAACCTATCAATTCCAAGTTGCCAAAAGGATGTTAGAAGTTTTCTAGGATTCACGGGATATTATAGAAGATTTATAGAAAATTCCACCAAAATAGCATCCCCACTCTTCAAACTACTCACCAAATATTGTGAATTCGGTTGGAATCTTGATTGTCAGTTAGCATTTGATACTTTAAAAGAAAAAAAAAAATTGAAGCACCCATATTAAGGGGTCCAAACTGGAAACTGCCTTTTGAAATTTCAACAGATTCTTCAGATGCAGCTCTAGGAGCTGTATTAGGACAAAAAGAGTTGATCCCCTATGCCATATATTACACAAGCAAGAATTTGACTCCCACAGAGTTAAATTACATTGTAACTAAAAAGGAATTTTTAGCTATTGTTCATGCTATCAAAAAATTCCGACATTATATAACAGGCTATGAAACCTTTGTTCATATAGATCACTCTATGATTATATACTTAATGAATAACTTTATTACTAATGGTAGAGTTACGAGATAGTTATTACTCCTGCAAGAATTCAACATTATTGTTCTAGACTAACCTGGAAAAAAAACACAATTGCTAATTTCTTGTCTAGAATCCAAAATATCAAAGATGACACTCTAGTTGAAGATAAATTTCCTAATGAATATATGTTTACAATAACTACTCAGACTCCTTGGTTTGTATATATTTCCAATTACTTAGTTACAAGGAAATTACCTTCACATTTTCTTTCTAGAGAGAAAAGAAAAATCATTCAATTAAGTGCAAGATACTCATGGATTGCTAATGAATTGTATAAGACAGGTCCAAATCTCATTATCAGAAGATGTATTTGAGAAGATGAAATGACTGAAATTATTAAAGCATGTCATGATGAACCTTGTGGTGGATAGTTTTCTCACAAGAGGATAGCCTATAAAATCCTTCATTTAGGATATTATTGGCCATCCATCTTCAGAGATGCCAAATAATATGTCAAAAGGTGTGACAGTTGCCAAAGTGTAGGGAGACCTGCTCCTTCAAATGAAATTCCATTACAACCTTAGGTAAGCATTGAAACTTTTGAAAAATGGGCCTTGGATTTTGTTGGACCTATCAATCCTCCATCTAAAAAAAAGAAGTATATTTTGGTATGCACTGATTATGTCACTAAATGGGTAGAGGCTAAAGAATTACCTCATTAGGGGAATTTTGAGATCTAAAATGGGCCTCCTAAGGAAATTATAAAGTAATACTGGAAATAATAAAATAATATTTGATTACATCATCAAATTTTAGAGGGAAAAAATTTAAAAAAAAAATTTGTTCAACTTGTATTTTAAACTTATCTCCCTATGGGTTTACTCAAATTTCGAGTAGAAACACTCATTGGATGCAACATTTAATTCCTCATCCAAGGAGTACACATGTTGTGTACTTTTCATGGACCATTCTACACAAAAAATTAGATATACATGAAAAACGTGATTGCAATCACGTTTTTTCATGGAGTTTTCACTTTTCGTGTAGTAAGGTACATTGAAAGTATGCAACATGGGTACTCCTTAGATGAGGAATTAAATTTTGCATCCAACGAGTACTCCTTGAAATTTGAGTAAAACCTTAGGGAGATAAGTTGAAAATACGAGTTGAAAAAATAGTTTTATTATTTTATTATTTTTTAATATTTTTACTTTTTTACTCCAATAAAGGTGAATCATCCCCAATGGTTAACATCATCATCTTGAATCCTAATGGTTCTTATAAAGTTAGTTTTGGTTGTACATTTTTCTTAGGAGGCTCATTTTATACCTCAAAATTCCCCTAATGTTTGCTAATGAAGGATTTGTAGCTAATTTTCTTTTTGAGGATATATTCAATTGCTTTGGTGTTCCAAGAGAAATTGTAACAGATCAGGGAACTCATTTTACATCAAAGGTGGTGAAAAGGTTCATGGAATATTACAAGATCAAGCACATAAAATCCACTCCTTATCATCCACAGGCAAATGGTCAAGTTGAATCTACCAATAAGGTGATTGAAGGAATTCTCACTGAGACTGTACATATACATAGAAGAGATTTGGCAGAAAGGCTTCTCTATGAACTTGTCTATGGAAATAAAGTCTCGTTCCCTATAGACTTTCAGATCTGAACCTTGAAAATGGCAGTCCAATTGGGACTTGATTTATCAGAAGCACAAAAACATAGATTAGAGCAACTCAATGAGCTATATGAAATCAAACAAGATGCAATTCAAAGAACCAGTATAGTCCAGCAGAAAAGGGCTAAATGGCATGATAAGTATATCAAGGAGAATAAGTTTCAAGCAGGGGATTGGGCACTTTTGTTCGATTCAAAATTCAAATATTTTCAAGGAAAGTTTCAAAATCATTGGCTTGGGCCATATGAGATTGAAAAAGTCTTTGATAATGGAGAAGTGAAGATAAGGACAATAGATGAAGAAAATGTACCTCTTCTTATGAATTGTCATCGGTTGAAAGTATATCAGAAACCACTTTCAAAAGAATATTTTGTCAAGATTTTCCAAGATAATATTGATATGAAGCTAGTGAAGAAGAATTATTCTCCTTCACTAACTTAGCTTTTATTTTTCCTACATTAAAATTTTTTTAAAAAACTAAAAAAATAAAAAATAAAATAAAGTGTATAAGTATGAAAACAAATCAATGATTGACATACTTATACAGAAAATACAGGGTGAAAACCAGAGATTTCTGGCATCCTATATTTTCCATTTTCTTTTATGTAATATTTTGTGACAAAAAGCTACATTCATTGCAGTTCATAGTTTGCAATTTAATTTCATTTTATAGTTTCATTCCATCTCACTCCACTTTCATTTCATTTCACAAGTCACTCCACTTTCATTCCATTTGACAGTCATATTTCATTTTCCATTTCATCTCACATTCATATTCCATATCCATAATTCATTCTTTCTACAAAGTACATTCTGCAGCTAATACACTCTGTAGCTGATTCTATTCTGCAGCTAATTTGATTCTGCAGCCAGTTCAATAGTTCTGATAGATGATGATTGCAAGGAATTGAAGGATCATGTTTTTAATACCAACATGCTAAAAACGGTACCTAAGGATCAAAACTCAAGAAAACAACAAACGAAAAGATTAAGTTCTAAAAGGTAAAGTGAAAAAAATTATTTTAAATAGCATGGTTAAAACTTGAAGTATGTATAATATGGAAATTCATATGTTTCCTTGACAACTTATCATTGGATTTGATTACAATCCCCATCATACTACATATCGGCCAAATCCTCTGTATCAATTTGCATAACGACCCATAATTAACTCTCTTGTTGATGACTAACGGTCATGATCTATGACGTGACATACTTGTCTACATCTCTCCAAGACCCCTACCATCTATTTATTCTTACAAACCCTCCATAACCTTCCATCAGATCCACAGCCAATTCATTTCATAAAAAAGAGGGGTAATTATGAAGGTTGAAGAAATCTGCATAGTAGAAGGATGGGGCTCATTGTCAGGCCAGAATCGGTGGGAGAAAAGTACATGGAAGGATACCCACAGCTCAAATAATTGTTATATAAAGCTGGATGGCTTAGGTTCATAGAGAAATTTAATGGTTTTCATAAGGAGATTACAAAATCCTTTGCTCAGTATTTTCATGGAATCGAAGTAGAAATTGGATATATCAAATTGGCAGTGACTGAGTCATTCATGGTTTAGGCTACAAAACTTCCAAGGCATGGTGAAATATTTCTCAAAAATAAGGAGTTCCACAGTGAATCATGGAAAGTAATACTCAAAAACCCAGGTATGGATGTCTCTGTGTTTAGAAAAGGTATCCCCAGTTCAGCTCTTAAAAGTAAATGGAGAAACATGTTATTGGTTTTATAATAATTTATCACTTGTGAAGGAAGGTTTGGTTGCATGTATGTCTACCATATCCGTTTACTAATGAATTTCATAAAAAATGGTGAAATCAATCTCCTTTATTTCTGCTAAATAGTTTAAAAAGGATGGCCTCAAATGTGAAAAAGAGAATAGAGGTCATAGACACCACCATGCATCATCATGGGTTGGTAACGATACTGATTAAGTTTCATTTAAAAATCATATGAGATAATTGGGAGGATTTCCTTATTAGAAATCATTTTCAAGAACCACTAGAGTCACCTAAGGAAGATAAAGTCAAAAGAAGCAGAAGAAATAAGACTGATATAAATGTTGAAAACAAACCTGAACCCTCATTACAGAAGAATGATGAAAAGCTAATCTCTGAAGAACTGACAAAAGTCAGAAATCAAATCAAGGCAAAGGATAAGATAAGAAAGAGGAGCAATGTTACAAAGGAGGAGAATGAAAGTCCTCCAAAATTGAGAAGCTCTAGACTCTGAGGGTCTATAAAGAAAAGGGACAGAGCTTATAAATTTAGATGAGGAAACCCAAATATCATCTCATGTTAAATTTTCTCTTGCACACAGTCCTCAAAACTCTCATATTCATCAATTTGAAGGTAGCCCCAACAGAAGATCTCCAGGCATAGACCTAGTTCAACAACAAATATATGATTATGTAGAATCACTGGAGAAGAAAAATGCATTAATGAACCCAGAAACTTTTGTCAATCCACAAGAACCTCTAGTTGATGCACTTAAGCAATATATTTATGAGCTAGACATATTGAACAGACATATCAAACAGGAGAATGAGGCCTTGAAGGAGTAAAGCAAGCTGGACAAGGTAATTGATGACAATACCATTTTGCATCTAGGTCTGTGGTATAAGAAAACTAGGAAATTGAAAAGAAAGAACAAGTTACTACACAGAGTAGTCATTGAATTCAAGTATAAGCTTCTTATGAGAAGGCCCATGATGGCAATCACTTCAAAGGTGAACAAAAGAAGGAAATTGGATGTGCTAGCAGAAGTGTCTGAGAAAATGCAGTAGGGAAGAAGAACTCACATTTTTGGAAAATTGCATGAGGACATGCAATGATTTTGCAATGGGGATATGTTGAACCTCAGAATTACCCTCTCATTGACATCTTTTCTCATCTCTTTCCCTCACTTTCTCATAATATCACAGACCCCAATCAATGATAAATGCTAGGTTTTTTCTTAAGTATGCATTAAAATGATTTCCATATTATAGTTTCATGTTCTTGCTATTTGGATAGATTTTTGCAATTTAGCTACAGAATGCAGCCAGTTCTGCAGCTAACTTTGGATTCCGTAGCTACTCTCATGGTCTGGCAAGTTCCAAGTGTCAAATGAAGAATTGGGCCACATGGCTATTTCTAGAATCATCTCTACATGGATTCTATCATATTCACTCAGTCCAGATCAACAGAAAAGCAGGCTTAAGATCATGGTCAAAGGTTTGGTCAAAGTACGTTATCTGAAAGTAGCAAGACGCTTGATTTTCTCTATCATAGAAAAATCAAGAACCTAACAGTCCTATTGCAAGTCTAATTCGAGTTAGCCACCTGTAGCAAGTTTATCTCACAAAAAATCATGTATTTTCCTTTAAATATCAGTTGTAAAAGGCTGAGAACATAGTTAAGAAATTAAGTGTTAAGTTTAAGCTTTTTGTTGATACCCTTTATTCAGACTTCAATTTATCATAATATAAAGTTTGTGTTGCCAATGATTGTCTAAGTGCATTCTTAACCAGCTAGAAGTTCAACCGAATCAGTTGCAGAGGGCCCCTGCACTGGAGGAGGTTTTTCATTTGTTGTTTTTAGTTCACTTTCCATTACTCTGTTTTTAGCAAATTTGTTTTTTAATTAGGTTAATGTTCATTCCAGTTTTTTATCAATAGAACAATATTAAATCACAATTTTTGCAGCCTTGTTCTTCTAAGATATTTCGTCAAGATAGATAAACTATGTTTTCAAATAGAATTAATATTGAAGTAATACGATTACACAGTTGCCTAGTTTCCTTACTGTTTTGTCATTTATTTTCTTAGAACATAATTGTCAATTAACTGTGTCAATAGATGTTTTCAAAAGCCATTTCAACATGATGATCCTAAACTAATTGTTTAAATGTCTAATTCATACAGTGGTTGAACTTACTATGCACATTGTTATTTGCTTTCTAGGAATTTAGAGACTAAAGGCATAATTGACTTCTCACATAGAATTTCAAGAGGGTAACTCTTCACATTGAATGTTGCAGAAAAGTCAAGTATACATTAGTTGTTTTTAGTTAGTTTTACATGCTTTCATATTTTGATTTTAGATCCTCACTTAAATTGCATCATTGATATTCCTAAAATTCATTATAAAAGAGATTGACTTAATCATGTTTCAATATTGAATGGTTGAATGTTTAATGAGTGCAATTACTGAGCTACTTTTTGCATACTTAGTTTTCTAGTTAATTAGGTATAATTGGTTACTTAACACTATCTCAAGAAGATCACACTTCATAATTGAATATTGGAAGTAACTAAATATAAATTAGATGTTTTCATTGCATTCTTTGCTTACTATTCTAGAACATTAGAAGTTAAAGTGCAGGAAATTACTTAACATCATCTCAATAAGGTCATACCTCATAATTGAATGTTGAAGCAACCAAAAGTAAATTAGTTGTTTTATTTTGTGCTTTTACTTAATACAAGCACTACAATTTCAATCTTAGTTTTAGAATTTAATCCATGGAATAGAACTAATGATAAGATAAGATAGATGCTCTATTTTCCAAATTAGGTCTTAACTAGCCAACAGTTTTTGGTTTATTTTTATGGAAACTAGACTAACTTAGGAACACTTCCTTTTCTTCATTATTAAAATATATTAGATTCATTTAAATCTTTTCATAGTTTTAGGTTAAACATTCTTAGACATCAAAGAACAAAAACCCACCAAAACAACATAAAATACAAAACAACGAAGTAAGAAATAGGTTAACTAAGCACATACAGTGCACCACACTTCATCAGTTTACAAACCTCAGTTGATAATTAATGAAATCAATTTAAGACATTAAATTGACTAAACAAGCACCCATGAAGTCGACAGGGTATATGGGATGACCCGCAGTGCCAGGGGCTGCAGAGTCTAGTAGAGGGAGAGATGACCATGGACCTGACTCTCATGACCTGCTAGAGGATATTCATCGCATGTGTGAGCTAATGATAATCGGTGTTTATGAGCACGGATGGAACGATCTTGAGGATTGGTATATTGAGGGATGTATCGGGATACCCTCTGAGTGGAGAGGGGTCATGCGGCGCATGGAGATGGTTGGTCAGGCTATGTGGGATCTACAGGCTACAGGAGCCGAGCCATTGGCTCGGGACCCTCCAGATAGTGATTAGATTTAGGGGCATGTGGTTCCCCCTGTTTTGATTTTTGTAACAAGATATGGGCATGTCCGATGTATTAGAGTATAGGACTCCAAAACATTTACGATGTTGTGGACACATATTATGGATATGCATATTTTTATATAGGACGAGTATATGTTTCACCATTTGTTTCCTGATTATTGTCTTCTGTTAACTACATGTGATAAATTCCAATCTAGAATATTTCTTGCAATGTTATCTACATAGTGATTATGAGCTCTAGGTACATGACTGAATGTAATGGTTTCAAATTCATGCAATAAGAACTTCACTCGTAAATATCTTCTAAAAAGGACATGGTTATTCACACGATACACACCATTCAATTGTATGAGAAGCTGCAAGGAATCTAAATGAACATGAAGATGAAGGATGTGATGATCAAGGGCATAGACTAACAAACCTATCACTGCATCAAATTCGACCTGATTATTGGTGGAATATCCAATGCATATGCTTTTTGAGAGGACTAATGAATGCATGGGGGTCAAAATGGCCCAGGCTATCGAGGCTAGATTCCGGGAGAAGCGACTTGGACCATCAATATAGCCGATATACGGTGTGGATGATGGATCCACATGAAAGGCGCTACCAAACAATAAATGAGATGATGAAAAATACAAGCTACCTAAATGCATGAAAGAAATAAAACACGCATCTGGATGGGAGATGTTATGGGTAAAATCTATTAAGGTAGAGTGCATTGTGAGGGTTAGGAAGGACTTGGCCTTCGAAATCCTCTAGAAGGTATGCCCCCTTTCTGAAGTCCTTACTAATGATGTAGGGCCCTATCTACAATGAGTCAAACTTTCCATGGCCAAGGACACCATTAGCCTGGTCATACAATTGAACAATATAGCCTTCGTGAAAGGTATGAGGGTGGAATTTTCGTCATATTGATATTTGGTGTGATTTTTCTCTTCTTCAATGGTTTGAAATGCAACATGACAGTCTTCAGAAGCATGCTCAAGCATGATAATTATTTGTTCTAAAGGTTCGGTGTCAGGGAGAAGCTCAATGGCTAGGTGAAGGGTGGGTTTTTCACACTCGATCAGTAATACTGCCTCCTCGCCAAAAACAAGGTGGAAAGGAGTAAAACCAGTGGAATTTTAAAAATAAGTTATATAGGCCCATAAAGCAGCCAAGAGCATAAGGTTCTAGTTGGTTTTTTGCTTGTTCACCATCCATTGAAGCATAGTTTTAAGGATTTTATTAACTTCTTCAACTTTACCATTACCTTGGGGGTAATAGGATGATGAATATTGGTGCACAAAGCCCAACAGAGAGGATAAATCACACCATATCTGATCTTCTAAATGTCGGCCATGGTCTAAGACCAATTTTTTCGAAACCTCAAATTGAGAAATAACATGGTTAAATAAAAAGAGAGTTGGGGTAGTTGTTGTGTTATTGAACGTTGGCATGGCCTGAGCCCATTTGGTGAAATAGTCAACCGCCACAATAATATACTTTTGGTTATAGATAACATGTTCATTTCCAGTGTCATCTTCCCTGATTAGGACGCCAATAACCCAATGGATGGAAGCTGAGATGTACAGGATGAAATCCCTCTCAAAGTTAGGAGGACTATTAAAGGGATCGGAAGTGAGAGCATTTTTCAGGGCATCAAAATACTATTGAGCATAGTTATCCCAAACAAATGGAATGTTAGATTGAAGGAGTCTTACAAACCCATGTGTAGTGGTGACATAGTCAGGGATGAAAAGAAGGAAGTTACCTTTTACTTGGAGGATTTCTAACTGACACAAGGTACGAGGATATGAAGCTCAAGGATGGCTTGAAATTTGAGGGGATCAAGCGTTATACCATATTTGGACATAATGAAGCCCAAAAAACAACTGACGGGAATGCAAAAGACACACTTCAGTGGGTTGAGGTGGATATTATACTTATGACATTGGAGAAAGATGGTACGCAAATCATGAATGTGTTGCGCTCAATGCCTAGAACGAGCAGTGAGGTCGTCAAGATAGGCAAGGATAATATGAGCCAAATCATGGAAACAGTATGACATGGCCCACTGGAAGGTGGCTCTAGCATTATTTAGGACGAACAGCATGACCCTATAAGAAAAATTTCCACGCGAACTAATGAGCGAATTTTTTAACTGATTAGCACGGTGGATAATGATTTGGTTGTACCTGGAGAAGCCATCTATAAAGGATAGAATTTCATGCCCCACACACTCATCTATGATATGCTCAATGAATCATGTGGGGAATTTGGCTTTGGGACAAGCTTTTTTCAGGTGGAAAAAGTTAGTGCAAACAGAGATGGTGCCTTGTTTCTTGAGAATGGGAACCGGGTTAGAAACCCAAGTGGCATATTTAATGGGATAGATAAAACCATCATGCTTGAGCTTAGCGATTTCGTCTTTGATAGCCTCTCATTTGGAAGGATTAATGGGTCTTAAATTTTGACGGACATGATTGGCATCGGGCCATGTATCGATTTGGTGTTCGACAATGGTGGGATCAAGTCTGGGCATCTCTGAATAGGACCAGGAGAAAACATCACAGAATTAATTAAATAGATTAGTGTATGCCTCAATTTGTTTCGGGGTGTAATGTGCCCCCAAGGTATTGTTTTCTTCTACCCCTGGTTTATCAGAAATGTTACTTTTAATGGTACGAGATATATTGTCCATCTTTCCTTCTTCGAAAGCATCAGGTGCAAGAATGGGATTTCTAAACCAATCAACTTCATCAGAGATGAAATATTTAGACTTCACAGCATACTGGTCATCGGACTATTGCGGAAGGATGTAGGCATGGTGGTACATATCATCCAAAGGAAAGTTAGGGGTGGTCATTTCTTCCATAATGTCTTCATTATAATGAAAGATGGGGGACTGGCAGAAGAAATACTACATGACACGGTTAGGCTACCTGACGCATCATCATGAGAGATATGGTTCACATACGAATCACTACAGAGGGTAGACAAAGAGAAAGTAGATGAAACATATACCGTTTATGAGCCCGTGGTGATCGTTGAAGGAGGTTTAGTCGAAACAAAAGGGGATGCCCCAGAGGGATCTTCCACCACAGATCTCATGGATGATGACAAATAGATGATAGTGGCCGAGGGTTCCATCATCTCGAGGTAGGTGGGAGGTATCACAATGGCTGCAGAAATGTCCCCTGGTTCTTCCAAAGAAAAAATCACAAGTAGAGGAGTGCAGGATCCACTACGAGCGACCTCTATTTGGTGAACAGCCTCAAGATTGTCAAAATATTCATCAAGATGGGGAAAAAGGTGAGAATAGTGGCCATAAATATCACAAAAATCACAAGGGTGACTCATGTGTAACTATTTTAGTTTCTTAGTTGAATCAGGTAAGGTAACATGGACCTCCGGGATATCGAATCTAGGAAACGTCTCATTGACCATAGTTTTGAGACAATGAAGCTTAGGAAAGTTATGGGTAGCATGCCCAACAATGTCACCCAAAGAGCACGGAGGTGACTAATTTGGAGGCTTAGGAGGAGATGGAGTTATCTAAGGGGACTGCCTCTTAGGTTCCTTCCTTTTGGCTTTCCCCCCCCTCACTAGATGCTTTCGAAACAGGAATACATTCCTACTGAGGTGGTTGAGGTACAGAAGCAAAGGGAGGGGTCATAGTGATCGGTTGTAGCGGGGTCAAAGCATTAAAAGGTTTGAGCTGACTAGGTGGAGTGTTGGTTGGGCGATCAATGTACCACTGTTCCTGGTTGAAATGGTGAGGAAGGGACACTAGCAGAGGGAGAATTTTCTTGAAGAGAAGGACCTGAAGGCTCCATCGAGTGACCCCAATAGGTTGAGGAGGCGTAGGTTGTTGGCTAGTTGGGCCAGACTTCTTATGGTGATCCGAAGATGATTAGACGATCCAAACATTTGACGAGCTAGGGTCAGTCATAAGATGGGGGTGACCAGGGAATGCACCAAGTAAGGTGGAATCTTTATAGACTCCTGGTGAAACACTGGTGAGACGTGTGACTGATTTCTTATCGAGCACCGAAGATATGATAAAATCCAGGTTGTTCTGAGACTTCAGTTAATAATATGTCAATTGATCGATGGTGACGATCTTTCCGTTGCGTGGAAGGTACATATTATGGTGAACCACAGATGCCACAACAAATATTGCATAGGTATAGCTATGACCTAAGAGGATATTGTAATCTAAGGGAGTGTTAATGACTTCAATGTCAACACAAATGGTCTGGCCCGAAAGAGTAATAGGAAAAATTTGGTACATGCCAAGGGGCTGAGAAGGGTGACCATCCCAAGCATGAAAGATTATGGTGGATGGGGATAAGTCAGGTGATCCAAGTTTATTCCAAACAGAGGCAGAAATCACATAGGTGGATGTGCCCTCATCGATGATACATCACGAGACATTGACATTACGATTCTTGAATGGTATTTGGAAGGCAGCAGATGAAATTAAGGGGGGATTCTTTGACTTTTCAACATCAAATATGATCAAAGGATCATCTAAAGGATCCACAACACCTAGAGCAGATAATAGAGCTTTTTGTTGTGAAGGGAATGTCTAGAGGACTTCTAGCGTAAAAATGGTGGCAAGAGATTGTGCCATGTCATCTAATACGTTGTAGGTGTGGGGAGGCTTTGGAAGAAGAAGCATTTCAGTGTAATGGAACTCTATGCATCTTGGGAATAACCTCTACCCAAGGTTGAGGGATCTATAAGGAAGCATTGGGTGTCAAGATGGACTCTATGGAAACTTTGGTTTGGGACTCGGTTGCAGACGTATAAAGTCACTTTTCATATTGGCGTGATCGATTCTAAAGGTTGACATCAACATTATTGACGTCTTCAAAATTCATCATGAGAATTTGGTATTCTAGCGTACCATACTGTGAAGGATGAGGGGCAGCCTGACCTTGAAGGGGTTGGGTAGCCACATATCCTTGCTGACAGAAAGGATTAGTGAAAAGAGCAAGTTGAGTTGGAGCAACATTTGGAGGAGCCAAAGCAGTGGCTTGTTGTCCTCTAGATACTATTTTTGTTTCCCACAGCTAGCGCATCCAAGGTAAAATGTGACAATCATGAATATAATGGTCGTGGACACCACAACACCAACACGTCTTGTTCGTATGAAGAGGCACGTTCTGCCTAGGATGTTCGCCCTATTGTTGGTTGTTAGTGTTAGGCTGGCTCCCCTGGGGTGCATTCGGTTAGTTACCTTGGCATCATTTATTACCCTACGCTGGTTGGTTTTGGTTTCATTTCCTCTTTTTCTTTGAATTAGGAGGATTAGTCACACTCTACTATGCATAAACTTGACCATGAGGGGGAGGTGGCTATTGTGGTGGAGGTTGAGCAAGCACAAGAGGTTTGGGTTCTAATGTCAAATGGGTTGGAGAACCGAGCTATGGATAAGGATAAAAAAGGAGGTTGAACAACATTGGGGTAAATAGGTTGAGCAACAGTTGTCCCTCGCATCAGTTGATGAAATTGGTAAAATGCGTAAGGCATGCTTTGTCCTGGATACATGCTACCGGGAGGGAGATAAGTGCTAGAGGAGTTGGCCCCTCCTTAAGGGAAACAATAAGCCATTGGCGGATGAGTATACAGATGTGAAAGAGATCCAACGATACCTTCAGTGGAGTGAGATGCCCCCAATGCGTTGGCACCACTAGGTCTGGGAAGATCTAATAAAACGGTATAACATAAGCATATTTGGCCTAGATCAAGTCATATTTTAAACTGACTTGGAGAGCTTCTTCCTCGGTCTGAGGAAAGTGATACAAACCATATTTACCAATAGAAGGCAAACACATTCTGAGAAACCAATCCATATAGACATGGTCTTCGAATCTAGGCGCTCGACAGAAGCTCCTCCTTTTACGCCATTCTTGGACATGGTCAGAAAGGTGGGTGGAAGAATCTTGAAGGAATGGGGTCAACATCTCAGGACCGGTATCATATCAGAGAGGTAGCTGGAAATAGGATGGAAAAATGAGAGGGAGAGGCATGGTCAACATACCACTTTGTAGCTTCTCCAGTGAGCATACTTTGGAATAACCAAAGACGGATGGAGTCATTAGTAATAGAATTGGACGAACACCAAATATGAAAGGAGCGGACGTGATTAGTAGGGTCCTCTCCAACGTTTCCTTCAAACTTAGGGATTTTTGAAGGAAGCTTAGTTGGAATAGCAGACCAACCTAGATTGTGGAGTATAGGGTCGTTAATTAACTGGACGAAGTCAGGGAGGATTAAACTTGCCATAAGAGGTAGCAAAGGAGTAGCCCAAATGGTTTTGATAACAGCTCCACTAGTAGCAGCTCTAGCATTATGGACGAGACTACCACCAACTTGAGGATCAACACCTACATTGGCGCCAGACATGGTGACAGAATGAGGTGGAGGGAATCAGGTTCAGAATCAGAAGAAGGGCCTGATGAACCAGAATTAGAGTTTGTATGGGGAATCGAAGGAGGACTAACTTGGATTCTATGCAATGGAGTAAGTATTCTTAATGGAAACTGAGGATCAAGGCCTTGGACTCTCTGAGATAAATGTCTTGGGCGTACAATGATGGTAAGACACAGATGACAGAACCAGATGGAAGAGTGATAAACAAAGGATCAGTGAGGTAGATAAATTAATTACGATGTTTATGTCTTGGCTTGGCTGTGTAAACCAAGCGCTCTTCGCTTTAGGTGTGCATGTGTGCAAGTCGTGTGTCAATTTTTATTAATCCCAGACAATTTTATAAATAAAAAGAGAAAATTATGAATAACTATAAATAAAACTAAAATGACAGTAAAATAAATAGCTAAAGATGCATAAATTCAACCCCAAAAGAAGGCTTCCCAAGAAACTAGTCTAAGAGGCAGGTGAAATTTACTCAAAACACAAAATACGGCTAAAATATCTAAGGTGAAAGGGACAGGGATCTAATGACTAAGATCTACTGGAAAAGGTGCAAAAAATAGCAATAAACCAGAGGGAAAACTGCTACAAAATGGGAGGTAAAAGGTGAAAACCCTAGCGGAAAAAATGGAACCCTAAGGGATTTACCAAAAAAACACAAGAGATTTTTTTGGGCAAAACAATAACCGATCAAAAGGGACCTGAAAGAAGGATAGCTGAGACCCTAAACAATGGCTGAAAGCATTGCAAAATCTCATACTACCTAATCAGCTAAACTGCTCCGAGAAAGGTGGAAGTGTACTAAAACCCTAACGGGCTTGGTCCTACTTCAAGGAGACAAAATGAGCATATCCACGCCTAAGATGAGCTAAGAGAGAGGTCAGACAACCCTAAACAGCGCTTGTAGAAAACCCTGACAATCACAGAAAAATCGCAAAAAAAAGTTGCAGCTCGCATGTACTTACCGGTAAGCTGGGAAAATCGCAGTTTTTGGGCTAACACCTGCAAGTTCGGGTAGAAATCGTAGTTTTGGGCCAAAAAGTGAATGTTCTAGATCCAAGATCCTCAGGTGGCAGGTTGCGGAAAATTTTTTCGTCTCTGTCGTGGCTGATACCTATTACCTACGGAAAACACCTGAAAACACACGGACGTTAGAATTTTTATTATTTTCGGCCATAAAAGGTAAAACAAAACATCAAGAGACTAAAATAGTTAAACAAAAACCCTAGTTACTGAAGAATTTGGTCATGTAGGGATCTGAATAAAACACAACAGAGTTGCCAATTGTTAGCATAAATTCTTAATGGAGGTGTACGAAAAGAGTTCACGTTAGCAGCACATGACAAACATATCTAACAACAAATATGCCTACTTAACTTCCTTATATCTACAATATATATTCTAAACAAATGCTTCCATAAACCCGATCAATGCAGTAAAATTAGCTAAACAGTAAAAAAAAAATAAGAAAGTGCTCCAGATGTGGAATGGACAAGCCAAGATATATAAATAATTTTAATGTATTAACACCTGGGAAGGGAAAAAAGAAAGATGTTACCAGTCCCCCTCAATGCACTAGTACAAAATAGCTACTTAGTTACTTAAAAAATGACTAAAATTTGCATATAAACGACTATTTTTCGGCCAGTTACCCATAGTAGCTAATTTACAGTATCTTATAACGAGACCAACTTTTAGTTATTTTTAGCTTAGTCATTAATTGGTTGTCTCAATTTTGTTGTCTAGTAGTATATTTGGTCATTAATTTGGTCATTGATTTAGTTATTGATTTGATCATTAATTTATTCATTGAATTGGTCTTTGATTTAGTCATTGATTTGGTCATTAATTGTCACAATTAATGACCAAATATACAATAAAATATATTACTAAATGATCGTCTAAGAAAACCAATTAATGACCAAAATGTTGGTCATATTATAAGATACTATAAATTAGCTACTAATAGTCATATATATGCAAATTTTAGTCATGGTTTTAAACCAATGAATGACCGAAGTAATATGACTAAATTTTAGTCGTGTTATAAGATACTGTAAATTAGCTACTAATAGTCATATATATGCAAAATTTAGTCATCCTTTGTAATCACAAATTTATCATTTGCAATAGTCATTTGTCTTTTTCGGTAGTTTAATATTCATGATAAAATTGACTGCTTTAGTAGTTTATATTCATTTCATTTACTTTCATTAACAATCGTCATAAGCAACTAATTTAGTCGTATATTCATTTTATTTGTGTTCATCATTAATAAACATAATTTTTTTAAACGATCTATCTAGTAGTTTTAGATTGATTTTCTTTGTTTATTATTAATCAACATAAATTACTTAGTATAATTTTGCAACTAATTTTTTTTTTAAATAAAATTTCATGCAATGCAAATGTTCATCTAATATTAAAATACAAAGTTACATATGTTAATTACAATATTAAGTAATATCAAGTGCAACTATAAATAATTCCAACCACAAATTAAATTATATAAAATGTCAAGTATTAAAATATTAGTTTCCAACTTAATATTTATTGGAGAACAATTTACACATGAAATATTGTTTCATCACTTCAAAACATTATCATTGTGTTTCCAAGACATTGCAGGTGAATTCACTAAATCTGAATTCTTGACCATCAATCTCTATGTGTGTGTCTTATGTAGGATATTGGCTCTACAAGTACCACTAGACCAGTTCTCTTCTCTCTCTCTTTACTTTTCATTTTGTCGCTCAAGTGTTATTTTTCTCCTCTTTCTTCAATTCCTACTTCTTACCATCAATACTGATTTCATTTTCTACAACAACAAAAAAAAGATGCAATGCAAAGTATAAGACATGAAAGTCGATGAACACTGAAATATAAACTAAAATAGGCTATAAAGGATTTATACGATATATACCTCAACATAAACAATATTTTTAATGTCATTTTTCACCATTAAAGCAAGAAAATCGAACAAGTTTTCTTCAATTGCACAATAGTGGCCACTATCTGGCCAAATGACCTGTATAAACAAAGTAGATAGAACGTTACCATAGAATAAAATTTGTACCTACCATGTTCTCAGTGTATAACATTTGTTGATGAAATGCTATCTTCAACAAAAGTAATAAATGGAAATAGAAGCACACAATTTTATCCCAATACTTTGAATTCTCATGCTTATGGTACATTGCAATTTTGATTTTATCCAACGTAATCAAACACAGTAGAGCTAGAAATTTCTACTAAGAATGTATCATGCTCCAATTTTATAGTTGTATCATTTCCTGTAGTTATCTTTAAGAATCAATGACACTTCAACAATAAAACTTGTCAATAGAAATCTAATGGGTGGAGTAAAGTATTGATGACACAAAATTACAACAAGAAACTAAAAAAAGAATAAGACAAGACTTTGTAAATTGTGATACTAACCAAGAATATAGCTTCAATATAACAATCTACAATTGTCATTGTACTATTCCAGGGGAAAAATAATCCAATTCCCAGAAGCCAACAAATTATATCCAGATAAAACTAAACATGTTCTCTCAGCATTCAAAGGTAAATTAACTGGGGACTAACTATATTAGATACTTTTTAGAGTGTACAGGTAGCTACTAATACCATTAACAAGAATTTAAAAATAGATATGCCATGTATGACCTCATATGTGGCAACAAGTTTGATATACACACTACATGTATACATTTCAAAATGCATTGTAAAGATATAAGAGTATCAAAAGAAACTGCACATAATTCAATATTCAATATCCACTTTTATTCCAAAACAAAATTCAAATAACTGCTATAAATTACCCCGAAAAATATGTCGAAATTTCCATTCATTTTCATGAATATCCCTGGCTGTCAGTTCCTGGGAAGGTGGTTGCTAAATGAAATCCTACCAAAAACAAACAAAACTTAATAGGAGAAAAATATGACAAATACCCTTACCTTTTTCTCCTTTAAAGAATGCAGTCTTCTCTTAAAAAATGTCTAAAATTCTATGCAATTATCTATTAAATCACAAATAGAACAAAAAATATGGGAAAATAAGAACTGTACAAGTGGAGGACAAAATTTTTCTATGGTGCGACGTGGCACATAATACCTGTCATCGTTTCTAGCATTACTTGCAGTTAACATTTTACAAAAGTAATTATTCGGTTGTTTGCTTGGTGTGCTGAGATCAGAACCAAGATAACAATATTTTTTCTCTTGTTGCATACTATCATCAATTTTTAGTTCCATGCACAAATGGAACTAGTGCCAAAGCATTTCTCACCAAAATTGGCAATTACGGCAAAGCACAAATAATGAAACTAAAAATGTCTTACACCATTAAGAGGTTGCAATGTCATTTGAGTATATACTTCATTTGCTTCCAAATCTATCTGGCATTCAATAAGGTGTTTATTAAATTTTAAATCTTGTATATATAATGATATGAATGAAAGTGTTCACAACAAAAGCAAGGATGAAATGCAGAGAACCCACATGCATTGTAACAGTGTGAAGTTGGTAGATTAATTGAGTTGGAAGATTCAGATAATTGGATATATGAGCCTCAACCTCCTTGTTTGTTGAAGTAGATAACTTAAATCACATTGATTATGATCAATTTCATTACGTAACATTGAAATTTCAAAATACTAGGGTCACATTTTATAATGAAAATAAGATAGGAATTCAGTATTTTTAGTCATTTGTATCCAAAATAAGATTGCAAATTAAAAATTAGTGAGCAACCACCTCACCTTCTCACTGTGACCCTGTTGAAAATAAACAACCTTTCTCCCAACAACAAGGACACAAGCAGTCTAGCATGGCCATGTCAATGCTCTGAATTAAGGCATCTCCTTTCCCCTGCTTGATGTGACATGAACAAACAAATTGTCAAATGGATATTCCTTTAGAAACCTCTCGAAATTTCAATAGTAACTGTGTAAAGTAATATGATATTATGATTGCAAACTTTGCAGTGTAAAGCACATTAACTTAACAAATATTCCAAATGACAATATTTTCCATAGACATTTTTACATTAATTATTTTTCTAAGGTCTCATAGTTTGATATGATAAGTTAATTTAACATTCTTCACCATCTCAACTGCATATCAATATGCAATTCTAGAATCCAAAAAAAAAAATCACTAAAAAGCAAAATAATTCTAACTAGAGGAATGGACGCATTAAAAAGGTAAGAAGCACATTTTTCACGTTTAAGATCTTAGGATTTAATGTGACAAGTCATTACGTAGATAGATTTTATTTAACATTCCATGAGAC